>JAPQVY010000089.1:35964417-36634417 GCA_028535165.1 Quercus tomentella
CAAGCATGAATTAAGGATCACAAGAAGCACAAAAATCAACAAGAAACACTCCCAGGCAACGGCGCCAAATTTGGTGTATTGTCGCAAGCAACCAAAAATAAAACCTATACACCTAAAAATATATGTAGTGGTGTGAGTAAGGATTGTTCCCACGGAGAGCGTCTAGCCTAGTTTTATGCTACATGAACAAGGAAAGGGGGGGTGGGGTTTTGAGTATAACGAAAAAAAGTTTAAGAAAAACAATTAAGGAACAATTCAAATTAAAATATTGAAATCAATCAAAAGAACAAACCTTGGTCTAAGTCAACATTCACCATTGGAATTTTACAACCTTTCATCGATGCAAGTATATATCAATTCACACTTTGAATATTCACCGTTGGAACTACTTTCCTATCTCTCCTTAGTCGCAGTTAATTAGAAAACAAGTGATCTAACAAACCCTAACTACTAAACAACCCAAGACAAGCGCTAAAAGTTTAATCTAGTAGCAGCCTTAAGAATTAGAGAGATCGATGAAACTAAAAAACACAAGCGCAAGCGGTTGTATTTAATTTAGTCGACCATTCTTCCTAAGATCTAATAATTTCTAACGCAGCAAATCATTAAATCTTGGTTACTTCACAACTTAGAGAAATCAAACAATTACGGATTTGATATCTAACCTAGCAATAGATTGCAACTAATAATAAACTAGTAGGCCTCCTAGTAATTAAACAAGAAAATCATAAAAATAGGCACAAAAGAACATCCGATATTCAAAGCATAAATTGAATAATAAAAACAAATTAGATCTCATAGTTTTATTGATTCCGAGGCTTCAGTTTCCTTTGACCAAGTATAAAAGTTTAGCCAAGTAGGGCCATGATAAAAACTCAGAAGAGAAGTTAGAGAAGAGGGGAGAGAGAGGCATGTCTCAAGTCTGATTTTTCCTCCCCCTTTATACACGTTAATTCCCCCTTTTCCAAGCCTACAAGATTTCCTAAAAATATTCTAAATATTATCCTAAAATAATAACATCCAAATTTGACTAATTAAAGAAAAATATAAAATAAATAAAATATAGAGTCCTAATATAACTAGGAAAGTGGTGTTTTCAACTGGAAATTTCATGCACCAAATCTGGAAATTTCCGAAAATAAACTGCATCAGATCCGTGTATTAGAATTTTAGGCAAAGGACCATTCCAGAACGTCAACAGTGCAGGTACAACAACTTCAAGCCCGATTTCGACCTTGCAGAAACCAGTATCTCTCAAAACACAAAACGTGAAAGTTGTAGAGCTATTTCTTATCATTCCATATCATTTTTAATCATCTCAATCAGAGCTCAGATGAGAGAGTTATGCCCAGATTACGAAGCGAAGTTGAAACTGTCCAGAATCGCCCAATTAGCTTCGTTTTGCACTTAATGCCTCTATTTGCACCCTAAATCAAAATATAAGAATAATGAGTACATTTAGGCACCAAATAAATATAAAAGACTAAACATTAATGGAGAAAAATATGACATTTTGCATTCTCGTCAAAAGCCCTAATTTTGATCCGGCTGTCAGAACAAGTTGAAACCAACGCCATTGCAAATATTATCAAATTCTCATTCCAATGACTATTCATGGGTCAAAATAAGAGTTAGAACAGCCGAGATATCACAAAAATCGGGATAACGCATCGAGCGATGCACCATTAACTTCCGAGAGCCATAATTTTTTATCCGACCGTTGGATTTTTAAGTTCCATACCTTTTCAAAAACAAAAAGTCAAGATCTTTCCAGAGGTGTCAAGATCAACCCTATCAAGGATGATTTGAAGGGGGTGGCCCTTTAAGGGCCGCCGCCTCGAAAAGCATTTTGGGACTATAAAAGGCCCAAGCACCCTTTAGACCAATAAAAAAAGAGGTTTCCCTAGTTCCTACGCTCTGCCAAGACATTTTCTACACCCTTCTCCTCTCTCTCAAACACAAAAAAATAGACAAAAAACACATCAAAGCCTCTTGATTCTTCTCTTCACCAATAACACAAGGTATTGTTCTTATACCCAATCTTCTTCTCCTTTGTTCCACACTTTGGGATTTGGGGTTTAAGGGTGTGGATTTAGCTTTTTAGCTACCATCCACACCCCTAACCTTCTAAATCTTTTTCTAGTATTTATTTTGCTCTTTTATGCCTTAATAACATGATTTATTGCTTTCTCTAGCATGTTTCTTGCTTTATTTGTGTCTCTAGCCTAAATCTCTTTGCTTTTATGCCTTATACCGTGTTTCACGCTTAGATCTACATCTTTACATGCTTATATGTATAGATCTACATGCTTTATACTCTATACCATGTTTTCCTTTGCTTTGTTCCTCTTTTTGTTCTAGGTTGATGTTAGAGTTACGTGCTCACATGTTTGTATGATGTTGCTGGCTATACCTTGCTTGGATCTATGTGTTTATGTGTTTATTTTCTTGCTATGTGTTTAGATCCTTGTCTTCACATGCTTATATGCTTAGATTCATGTTCTTCCACGTTTATGTGCTAGGCTTTCACATGCCTATATGCATATTTCCATACTTATATAAGTAGATCAGTGTGTTTACATGCTTAGATCTATGTTCCCTACATGCTTTATGCCATCTTCCTTGTGCTTGTGCGCCCTATGCCATGTTTATGTGCCTAGACCTAGGCTATGTCTATCATGCCATGTGCTATTGTAGCCCTTTCGTCGCTTTTGACTTTCTTTCTTGTGTTTTGGCCTATTGGCTCGGACCAGATCTAGACCCTATGGTCTTTGTTATCGTCCATACACTAAGGCCCACATTAAAGGGTTTGGATAATCCTATTTGCATGTCTATGCTTGCTTGCTTCTATGCTTTATGCTTGTGCTAGCCTCACTTGTTCTAGGCTTTGCCATGCTTAACACCCTCTGCGGGCTTGATCTTGTTTGGTTACATCCAATGCCCATGAGGCCTTGTTTGGATGTGACCATTTGGGAGGCATCTCTAGATGCCAGGTTGCCCCATGTGTACCCTTCCCTTTTCTGCTCCGTGCGATGCTATGCTTACCATATTTGTTCGTGCCACCCGTTTTTTTTCTATGCATCTTTACATGCTTGCTCACATGTCCATGCATGAGCCTTGCTTGCTAGTGTGTCATCCATGCTTTAACACAATGAAGTTTCGATCCAAACCTACATTTGTCCCTCGTGGACACCACCTTTTGTTTGCTTTCTTGCTTGTATGCCTTCTTGCTTGTTTGCTTGCTTTCTTGTTTCTTTGCTTGCCATGTCTATCATGCTTATCTGCTTTATGCCTCCTTTATATGCTCTACACATCTCTTTCTTTCCATTGCTTGTCTACTAGTTTCTTGTCTTTGCCTTTGCATGTACACACATAGAGCGAGAACGCATAGAGTTAGGGCACAGTCTCCTAAGCGTAAGCAAAAAGGGCAAGGATGCAAGCATGTCGATATAAGCCAAGCAGCAATGTTCAGTAGTTTTAGGGGTCTAGCCCTTCCCATTTGGTTATGTACTCTTAAAACCCCCCTTTCTTCCTCCTCCCTTTCTCTCTTAGATGGATTGTATTAGGTATATCATGCTATGTACCATTCGTCCTCATCTCTAAAGTATGGTGACCCCTGTTTACTTTTCTGCAATTATATTTTGGACCATGTTCTAGGGATCTAGGCATTTACTTTCCCACTCTGTGTGCTTGCATTGTGCATGATGCATGTATATATATACCTACTCACCCCTTCCGGTGTGATTGTCATAGTCCATGTCACCTAAGGCCAAGTGATGCCTAATTTCCGCCGTGAAAGTAAGGTGACACGTCGCCAGATTTTCGCTGTGGAAATCTAGCATTTTGCCCGAATGCCTTAGGAAAGCATAAATTGGGACCACACTCATTCAAAAGTCAAACCTCAAAGCCCCCATGCATGCTAAGCCCCGAAAGCTAATGCCAAAATCATGTTTTTTTACTGCCAATCTCTAAAAATTAAGGTTTTATCAAAACAAAGGACTGTCCTTGGACAGACATTGTAGGGTGCCTAACACCTTCCCCACATGTAACCAAACTTCTGGACTCAAGAATTAAGATTTTTTTTCCATCCACATTAGTTAGAAAAAATGCCATTTTTCTTAGCCTAGGATTGGTAATAAAATCAACTAGAAATAGGTGACCAATCACACCTTAAAAAAAACCCAATAATTGGTGGTGACTCCACTTACCTTTGGTAATCCCTTAAAATTTGGCTCAGATTCCTGCCACAATGCCAAAGGTAGACCTACCTTCCTCCACCGAGAGAAAGAGCATCTGAAGCCCCCTGTGAACCATACACTACACACGCGCATATCCATCCATCGTCTGAGAGGGGCCTCCAACGGGCCCCCGCACGCTTGGGTGCGTCGCCAAGGCAGGTGGTCGAACAAAGGCCCAACAGCGGTGGTTTTCCACCCCAATCAAGGCCGGGCGTTAACAGTGGTCAATATACTATTCCCTCTGGACCAAAGTGCTTCGGATGTCAAGGTTTTGGACACATGAAACAAGAATGTCCAACATATCTCAAGTCGATTGGGAAAAGCAAGGCTTTTGCTACTACCTTGAGTGATACCGAGCCTGAGACTGAGTCAAATGATAGTGATGACGAGGGAATCTTGAGTGCTTTCACTGTCACAGTGGATCCTACCGAGGGGATCGTAGAAGCAGTGGATAAAGAAAAGGACTTGGTGGATGACATCCATAACAGCTTATGCAAAGTTATACAAGGTATCTAAAAAGCATGAGAAGTTGTATAGGCTATCTACTAAGAAGCTTATTGAAGTGGAGCCAGAACGAGAGGAGCTATCCACAAAGGTTGATGAAGCCAATCAAACCAATGGAGCACTGAGGTTCAAGAACAACTTCTTGGCTGAAAGAACCAAGAAGCTTGAAGTAGAATTATTCCATGTTCGAGCTCAGTTGGAAAGGACTTCCAGTGCAAAGTTGGATGAAATGCTGAACCTCCAAAAATCAGCTTCTGACAAAACCGGCTTGGGGTATGAACTCTCTAATTCTTCTCATATTGCCTCCTCTAGTAAGAATTTTTTTTTCTTACCTGCTAATAATGAAAATCTTGAGAAAAATGAAACTAAAACTGAGATAGCTAGTGAGAACAATCCAGACAAAGGCAAATCTATTCTAGGAGCACCCCTTAAAATAGAGAAGAAAGAGACTAGAAACCCTAAGAACAATAAGGCTAAAAATAAGAAGTCTCAACCAAAGAAGCCGCATTTCTATCATTACTATGGAGCTTCAGGACACATTTGTCCAAATTGCTATAAGTAGTTAGCCACTCAACAGAGCAATAGTGAGTTATCATTTGGTGGTCAAGGTTAAATTCAACCATCTTTGGGTCCTCTTAGAGATCTTCTCAAGGCCCTCATGTTCCTTTCAAACTTGAACGGTTTTAATTCTTCCCCCTCACCTCCGGAATAAAGGTTCAACTCTAGAAAAGGATCTTCCTCCAAAACCAAAGTTTGGAAAGAAAAAGACTCAAAGTGATTCAGTCACTTTTTCTCTCTCTCTCCTCTTTCTCCTCCTTTCTCATGCATTTGCATCTAGTTTTATGCTTTGTATGTTTACATGTTTTCGTCTATTTACTTTCAGTTTTGTTTTATTTTCTTTTACATAAAAATAAAAAAAATAAAAAAATTGAAAAATCAGAAAAATACAAAAATTGTGTGTGTGTGTGTGTGTGTTTATGTATATTGGTACTTGTGTTCCCTAGATGGCCATTGAAACAAAGCTTTCTAAACTTTGTATCTCTTGTAGCTTAGATAAGCATCTCTATGCACAACTAAGCAAGTGAGCTTTGTTGCTCGTGTTTGTGATGAGTACGATAAAGTGATCTTTCACTCTTTATACTCTAAT
This sequence comes from Quercus tomentella, assembly GCA_028535165.1. Classification (NCBI taxonomy): domain Eukaryota; kingdom Viridiplantae; phylum Streptophyta; class Magnoliopsida; order Fagales; family Fagaceae; genus Quercus; species Quercus tomentella. The sequence goes on from JAPQVY010000089.1 coordinate 35,970,307, forward strand.
CACTCTTTTTGATAGAAAGGACTAGAAAATCCTAAGAGAAAGGCATAAATAACCATCTCACCACTAAAGCCCGCCAATCATGTATAACATCTGTATGCTCTGACATAGCAAAATTGTGATGTTTTTGGCTTACATAATTGGGTATTTCTTTTCTCTCTATATATGTCCATGCATGGAATGTTTCAAAAGAAATATATGCAAAGAACATGAAAAGCAAAAAGATCAAAATGCTTTTAAAATGGTTGTAAGCGTGTTTCTAGGAGATGTAGGAGTTATATGATGTATCTCAAAGGTGATAGTCCCCATCAAACGGTTATGATTGTATGTGAAGTGTATTAGATCACTTTATATCTTGAATCTTCATAATATGAGAAACTTGTTCACTCTTGCTATGTTTTCACACACAACACATACTCTTTGCTGCTTTTCATACATGTGCAGGTATAATGTGATTTGACCATCACAAGAAATACATGTGTAATTATATGCTCACTAAACTGTCTTAACTCATTTTTGAAATATAAAATTGGTTAGACTTGTTGTATGTGCGTGTGTTTTTGGATCTATGGTTGAGTAGCTTGCTTGTTGCTTTCATCTCTATGTGTTTTTCCCTTCTTGAAAAACCTTTTTTCTTCAAGCTTGACAGCTTCTCGACACATCCTCGACAGATTCCTTTCTATCGAGCTTTCTTTTTCAGGTCTCGATAAAATCCTCGACAGCTTCTCGATCCATCAAGAATTTTTCCTATGCTCTCTCTCTTCTCGACAGATTCTCGATCCATCGAGATTTCTGGGTTATCTTTCGATAGCTTCTTGACAATTTCCACGAGCCATCGAGAAAAATTCTTGTGCTTTTTGTCTGCATGATAGATTCTCGACAGATCCTTGATCCATCAAGACCATCCTTTAGCCGTCAATAGATTCTCGACAGATCCTCGATAAATTCTCTTCTTTTGAGATTTAGTGCTCAATAGATTCTCGATAGAAATCTCGATCCATCAAGCTGCGATTTCTATTTCTCTCTTGACCCAAACACTCTCCTCTCACTCTAATCTCCACTCCTTTCAAGATTTCAACCTAACCAAGCTTCAATCTTGTGGTATGAACTTCAAATCCTTCCTCTCTCTCATGCATTTCACTCATTAGACCTAGGTTTTGGGGTTTTTGCTATATTTTGGGGTTTTCGAGATTTTTGTGAATATTGTGGGTTAGGATATGTGAATCTGATATTATATGACCATGCATTGCATCCTCATTGCATTATAACAATGTTTCATGCATATTTAGATGTGTGTGATTGATTTTTTCTGTTGAGAGTCTTTTCCATCTCTCTTCTTGAACTCCTTCCTGTCACCTTTGGGGGATGAAAACTTTCCTCTGCTGAACAACTTCCCACTGTTTTTCATCTTCAGAAATTTGCGGAAGTTCTTTGCAAGGAATGCTACCTCCTTTTCCTCGTCATCTTCTTCGGAGGAGTTATCCATTCTCTCGGTGATGGTTTTGAGAGCAAGTGATTTGCTCAACTTGTGTGAAGGTAGTCCAAGCTCATATGTTTAGAGAGATCCAATAAGTTCTTGGATCTTGATCTCATCCAAATCTTTACGTTCTTCTATAGCTGTGACCTTCGCACAGAAGCTCTCTAGTAAGGACCTCAAAATATTTCTCACCACCTTAGCATCCTCAATCTTCTCTCCGAGTTGAGCTTAGAAATTATGATTTCATTAAGCTTGCCATAGAATGAATCAAATGACTCATTGTCACCCATCTTGAGCTTTTCAAATCTGGTGGTAAGCATCTGGAGCTTTGTGTCCTTAACTTTCTTGGTACCCTCATAGGTAGTCTGAAGAATCGTCCAAGCTTCCTTGGCAGTCTCCACATGTGATATCCTGTGAAATTCATCAGTAAACACACCACAGAATATAGCGTTAATAGCCTTACTATTTGCATTTGCCAAAGCAAGAGCTGCCTTGTCCCATTCAGACTTGGCTGTCGTGGGTTAAACATACCCATTCTCGATGAAGTCCCATACCGACTCATCTATAGCACACAAGAATGTTCTCATACGGACTTTCCAAAATGCATAGTTACTCCCATCAAAGAATGGTGGAGCATTGAGCAATTGTGATCGGTCCATCACAAAGGGGTCTAGGATCACACTCAGGTACTAAAACCACAGCAAGTGTACCCACTCTAATACCAATTGAAAGCACAGATTTGTGTTAAAACATAAGAGCTATTTAGACCCCCAAATTAAAGATAACGGCTCAGTTGATTTTACTCATACTTAAACTAAGTGCGGAAAAAAGTAAATGCGAGCGTACAAACAATATAACTACTCTAAGCCATATTCAACAAATCACAGTAGTAAAATGAAAGCTAAAAGAGTAAGGAAGAAGAATGCAAACACAAGATAACATGCCGATGTGTTATCGAAGAGGAAATCGAAGTACTCGATATAAAACCTCTTCGCCGCCCTCCAAGCGGTAAATCAATCCACTAGACAATTAGTTAGGATACACGAGTAGCAAGAGACTTCCTAGCCTAATCTACCCAATGCACCTAAGCCCTCCAAGCTCATACTCCAACAAGACTTCTCAGAACTATGTCTTGTCTAGCTCTCTGGATCCCACAATACACCTGATTGCATCCGCCAAAACTTGGCTTCTTCCAATGCTTCCCAGTAGCACCAAAACCTCACTTGACACTCTGAAAGGGTGTGGTAAGTGTTTGGGCTATCAACCTTTCAAGGATAGAGAAATGGAGAGGTAAAAGTTGAGGAAAAACTACAATAGATTGTGTAGAAAAATGTGGGTATAACAATCTCTAACTCTCAAGGATAGTGGCTAGGGTTTTCTCTCAGAAGCACTCTTCAACATCTGTGGGTAATGATGGTATATATAGTGTAGGTACAGATAGTGTGTATTAGATATGACAGTTCAGCAAAACAGAATGTTTCGTGGGTATCTCGCGGGAAGGCCTTACCGGCGAGACACTCGCGAAAACCAGCTGTCTCCATCCTGTCCTAGCTCTTCGCATTCCAGTAATGTGCAAGGCACATGCTTCACTTCGTGGGAAGCCTACTCGCGAGCTACTCGCGAAAACAACTTTAGTCTTCAATTGCCTTGAGTCTTCACACACTGTCTCTCACACACAATCCTTACAAATAAATCCCACATAAAATACAGGGTACATAAGATTAAACAATATTACAATCAAATTTGGCACAGAATTAAAGCCAACATAAACTAGTTGTAAATTACAACTTTATAGTACACACACGGAGCTAGGGCACAGTCTCCCAAGCGTAACTAAAAAAGGCGAGGATGCAAGCATGTAGATATGGGCCAAGTGGTTAGGTTCAGTAGATATAGGAGTCTAGTTTTTCCCATTTGGTTATGTACTCTTTTAAACCCCCTTCCTTCCTCCCCCCTCCTCCTTTTCTCTTTTAGATGGTTTGTATTAGGTATATCATGCAGTGTGTCATTCGTCCTCATCTCTAGAGTATGGCAACCCCTGTTTATTTTCCTGCACTTATATTTTGGGCCATGCTCTAGGGATGTAGGCATTTACTTTCCTGCTCTATGTGCTTGCATTGTGCATGATGTATGTATATATACTTGCTCCCCCCTTCTGGTGTGATCATCACAGTTCATGTCACCTAAGGCAAAGCGATGCCTAATTTCCACTGTGAAAGTAAGGTGATGTGTCATCGGATTTTCACCATGGAAATCTAGTACTCAACTCGAATGCCATAGGAAAACATAAATTGGGACCACGCCCTTTCGAAAGCCAAACCTCAAAGCCCCCATGTATGCAAAGCCCCATAAGCCAATGCCGAAATCATGTTTTTACTGCCAATTTCTGAAAATTAAGGTTTTATCAAAACAAAGGACTGTCCTTGGACAGGCGTTGTGGGGTGCCTAAAACCTTCTCCACACGCAACCAGACTTTCAAACCTAAGAATCAAGATTTTTTGCCATCCACTTTAGATTAGGAAAAATGCATTTTTTCTTAACCTAGTATCGGTAATAAAATGAACTAGAAACAAGTGACCAATCACACCTTAGAAAAACCCAATGATTGGTGGCAACTTCACTCACCTTTGGTAAACCCTTAAAATTTGGCCTAGGTTCCTACCATAAAACCAAAGATAGACCTACCTTCCTTCACTGAGAGAGAGAGCGCCTGAAGCTCCACACAAACAACACCATCATTAAGAGGGGCCTCCAACGGGCCCCGTGTGCGCGGGAGCATCACCATGGCGGGTGGTCGAATGAAGGCCCATAATTCTCCGTTTTGGGCAGGGCATCGACAACGGGCATTTTTTACTTTTATTTTATTTTATTTTATTTTTTTAGGCCCTAACTTTTTCCTAGACCGCCTTTGCGAGTTTTCAGCCTAGCGAACTCTTTCACTTTTACAAGAAACAAACAAATGGCAAACAATGAACAAGTGCTACGATGTATCCTCAAAAAAAAAATCTTGTTGATTCAAATTCTCAATGCATGAGTTGCACAATTGACATGATGTGATGTGGTTGCACCTCACAAGGTTACCTATGTACCCAAAAGGGATCAAGCCTAACATAGTTCACACGAACAACTTCAATTGATCATAGAGGACTTTTACTTGGCTTATAATGAAGGTTTAGGTTCTTGGCTCATAAAGGAAAGGATAACAAAGGCTCAAACTTACTTCCTTGAGAGTTACAACTTGGTTAAGGATTACTCTTCCATCACTTTTGAATTCACTTCACTTTCACTTTTTTCTTTTTTTGTTTGCATTTCACTTAACTTTTCACTTTTCTTTTTTTTCATTTCTCTTCACATTAATTTTTCACTTTTTTTTTTGTTCAATTTTGATTAACTTCACTTCACTTTTTTTTTATTTTCTACTTCCACCATATTATTCCACTTCTTGCCCCTAGTGTAGGGGGTAATCATTGACAAAGGTTGCTGAAAGAAAATAACTTTGAAGGCTCAAAGGGGTGAGTAAAGGGAAATGTGTTTAGGATAGCAAAATAATGGCCTTTCTTCATCTCAATTTATGTTGTTCAAATGGGCAAACATGCAACATCACATATTGAGAATCAAATTATCATAACACTCAAATCATTGCAAACCACCTTATTGATGAATTAAAAGATTACATGAACTGAAAGACTCACTTAATTGAAACAACAAAGACCTATTAAATTGAAACAACAACGACACTTCTGAATTGAAAGACACACTGAGATAAATAAAAAAACTCTTATGGATGCAATAACATAGGCTAAACTTCTCGATCAATCAACCCTAATTAGGAGGAGGCATGCCATGGTAGTCGGGAAGATGATTAGTCTTGATGTTTGGGAGGTTGATGGATGGCAAAGGGACCTTGCCAAATTGAATGAGGTTTTCAATGTCATGACGAAGACGAGTGCACTTATCAGTAGAATGACCATGGCTCTGATGGTACTTGCAATACTCACTTGTATTGTAGTTTGGAGCAGAGGTGTTTGGAGTATACCTTCCAAGATCCAATGACTTGACGAGTCCTTTGGTTGACAATTTTCAAGTTCTTGGGATAAATTCATGCCCAATGAAGTGAACTCTCTTTGAACATTAATAGCATTAACTTCATTTATCTTACCACCATTGTTACCACTATTACTTGAACACCTTACCCCAAACTTCTTTTGAGGTTTTGCATCACTCTTCTCAATATGTCCACTATTAATAACATCCTCAACTTGTATACCAGCATCATATAAATTCACAAAAGTCTTCAAAGGAATTGGTGCAAGTTGGCCCCCATAAGTAGGCAATACATTCTTCATGACCATCCTCACTTGGTCTTTCTCACTAGGACGATTAGGCATCTTGGAAGTTTTTCCTTTCCACCTCATCAGAAAATGACTCATTGCTTAATTGCTTTGTAGTCTCCAAGTCTTTAAGGCTCACATCCATTGAACATTATATGAATATTGTCGTGCAAAAGCTTCAACCATCTTATTCCAATCATTCATCTTAGTATTTTCCAATGAGAGATACCATTGTAGGGAACACCACTAAAAGTTCAAAAGAAACACAAAATGATTTTCTCCTTGGCCTAGAGGTTTCATGGCAAGAACATATTGTTTCAAATGATTCTCGAGATTTCCAGTACCATCAAAAGAATCCATCTTTGGCATCTTGAACTTTAGGGGGAGTTGGACATCAGGAAATGGACACAATTCCTCAATATCAAGCATGTAGTCCTCCATACCTTAGGACCTCTTAAGCACACCTTTCATCTTCTTAATTTCTTGACTCCTCTCTTTGGTTCCCTTTGACTTTTCTTTCTTCTTAGGTTCCTTGTTAATCTCAGCTTCTTTTTCCTCAAAACAATCATCATCAAAGATAGAGTCTTCATCTTGAGATTCTTGCACTACCTTCTTCTTCTTTCCATGAGCACTCTTAAGATGGTGAAGCCTTTCAATGATAAGAGTAGTCATCACTGCCATCATTTCTTCCATCTTCTTCAAAATATCTTGGTCACTTGATGCCATTTGGTCGATAGAAGAAAGATCAATTCTTATGAGGCGATTATTAGAGGTTCAAGACTAAGAGGGTTGTGCAATACCCTTTTTAGGAGCAATGATGGGTCGCTTACAATAGACTTATCCTTATGAGAAACGTTTCATGAAGATCACCAACAATAAATTTTATGTTCAATTCCCATTTAACCATGCCCCTAGAATGAGACCACAAAGTTTAGATAAGACCCAAGAAAGACAAGACCCAAAAGAAAGAAACTTGAAGACACAACAATGAAGACACTAAAAGATCACAAACCTTGATAAGACATGGACCTAATGCCCCTAGACAAACAAGAGTGGGCCTAGGACCCAAGACAAAAGATAAAATAAGGTAATAACCCTAGACAACATGACATGGGCCTAAGGCCACAAAACAAAAACAAGAAAAGCTTAAAGCCTAGACAAAATCAAGGATGGGCCTAAGACCTAAGATGACACAAAGATGGGCCTAAGGCCCAAGACAAGACACGGATGGGCCAAAGCTCAAGACATGACAAATGATAGGCCTAAGGCCCAAGACAACACGAGAATGGGCCTATTGCCCCTAGACAAGACAAAGGTGGGCCTAAGGCCCAAGACGATACAACGATTGGCCCAATGCCCCTAGACCAAACAAGGATGGGCCTAAGGCCCAAGACAAGACAAGACAAAACACAGAGGGGCCTAAGCCCAAGACACAATGAGGGAAAGACTCAAAAAACAAACAAAAATGGGCTACTAGAATGGGCCAATCTTTGAAAAATTTTATGCTAAAGAAAAACTCAAAAGATTTTTTTTTTTTTGAAAATTTTTATTTTGAAAGATACTCTTTTTTGAAAACTCAATTTTTTTTTTTTTTTTTTTTTTTTTGTAGAAAACTCACTTTTTTTTTTTTGGAAATTTTTTTAGGAATTTATATAAAAAAATCTCTCTAAAAACTCACATTTTTTTTTTTCAAAATTTTTTATTTTCAAAGCAACTCTTTCTTGAAAAAAAAAAATTATTTACAAAGAAACTCACTCTTTTAATTTTTTTTTTTTTGGAATTTATATAATTAAAAAAAAGAGTTGAATTTATTTAAAAAGAGAACCTGAATTTTTTTTTTTTTTTTGGAAAACATAAAAGATTTAAAAAAAAATATTGGCCAATTTTATTAGCCCAACAAATAATTCAAACAAAGCACACACATGCACACACAATTAGGTAACCCTACATGGTTGTGTTTTAAACTCATCTACGTGTGGGTAAGCTTCTTAAAACTAAAAGAACAGATCAGTAGATCACTCACAACTAGGTGAGCCATGATTCCAACCTTGGGCCTAAATAGACCGTTGTGAATTGGTGGCAAACTGTTAACATACTCAAAGCCCATTTTAGGCAATGGCATAGATTGTGAGTTGGTGGGATGAACTTTGGAAGATTTTGGCCCGAATGGAGCTTCTACCTTCCCACTCATCACCAACCGGGATGAAAGGGACAAAAAGAACCAAGTGAAGTGTGTGAAAAACAAAATAAAATAGGATTGAGCTCAATTAATAAAATCTTTAATTAATTATGGCCTAACAACACATCAGAGTTAAACTTCATCTCTATCCCTAACGGAGTCGCCACTGTGGACACAAAGGAGAGTATGCCCCAATCGAGTGGACCATGGCAGAGAAAAGTGAAGTCGCCACCTAGATTAGGTCTAGGAACCATATTGGGCCTTTTGGGCCAATCACTTACATACATGGGTTCACATACCAGATTATGGGTCTAGAGTTTTGGGTACGGCTTGGGAAGGTATTAGGCACCCAAGACCGCTAGCTTATTGGCCGGCCTCCATTATGTGTTGCTAGGTCATATTTAATTAAAAAGTTTATTAAGAGAGCACTAATCCTTAACCTAAACATACATCATGCACTTTAGGAATAACACACACAACATATTAAAGATCACAACATAAAATAAAACATAATCAAACAAAATAAATTAAACATGACAAGTTGACAATTAAATATAAACACACAAGGAAAAGATATTAAACAAACTAAATATGGCAAAAAGATTCAAATAAACATGGAAAATAATTAAACACAATTAGTTAACCTAAACATAGTCAAACAGAATCAAATAATATGTGAAAAAATAACTAATTAAATAAAACAAGAATTTTTCCCTAATCTGGGTTCAAGTTTCTTACGCATACTCAAGTATGAGTACACATGGTTGGACCATATGCATGCATACTCGATGGATGCGTAAGCATCCTTTAACACAAATTCGAAAAATTACATTTTTAGAGATTTAATCAAACAAAGATATAACACGTGAGATCAAACAAGCATGTGAGAACCCTAAACACTAAACTAACATAAAAATAAATAAATAAATAAAACAAACACCAATATAAACAAATAAACATGAAACAAAACAAATATACTAAACTAACATAAACTAAATATGCATGTTAAACTTTACATGAAACCAAAATAATAAAACAAGAACAACCTAAAACAGATTATAAACAACCTAAAATCAAATTAAAACATATCAAACATAATAAAATTAACAAGCAAATAAAATAAAATAACTAGAGAAACTACATTAAGAACTCATGTGAATCATATGTAGCAAGTTTGGAAATTATGGAAAAGAGACTCACCTTGCTTTAGAATCACAGATTTGAGATTGTTTTAACCGACCCCTCAGTGCCTACAATACAAGTATTAGATGGAGAAGACAACAATAATCAAAGAACACAACAATAGTTAGTAATCATAACTCAAGAACACAAGGTTTTGAAAAGGTTTTAGAAAACAATTTTGAAAGCAAACTTTCTGCCTTAGAACCAACTAAAGAGGTGCTACCCTAGGGTTTTAGAGAATATGGAGGCCAAAAAATAACACTCTCTAGCAAGGGTTTTGATTGGAGACATAAGATGAGTATTTATAAGTTAAAATTAGGATTTTTGGGGTTTTTCAATGATCTTTGGATGTTCTCAAGGGTCTATGGGCCGGCCCACATCAAAACATGATGTTTTGGACCCTTAAAATGTAGTTTTAAAACCTAGAAAATCGGACTGCCCAGTTGGCCCAACTTCAAATAGTCATAACTTACTTAATCTAAGTCCAAGTTAGGCAAATTTTGTGTTCAAATTGAAGCCCAGGATGTCTACTTTCCAATAAAATAAACCTCACTCAAAACTTCTTTATGGATCAAAAGTTATGGTCAAAATAGTGAGCAAAAGTTATTTTTTAGTATCGATTTCAAAGCGATTTGAGCACTTTTGAGTTGTGATTACTTCCAAACTATTGTGAACTCTTTAATTACCCTTAGTTGACATATGTCAAGCTCATCATTGGGGCTGAGGACCAAAATTTATTACCGATACAAAATTCGGTGTCTACAACTACCTACATTAAATTATCTATTTGTTGAGGCCCATTTTGGCTAAAAAGAAAAAGGTCAATGGCAAAAAGAAGCCCAACAATATAACAAAGGGTGAAGAAAGAAGAATAAGCAAAGTAAGAAAAACCATTAGGCCCGAATGGCAAGAACTATACACAGGCCCACAAAATAGTAAAAAAGCCCTAAAGAAAGCAGAAGGGCCCAAGGGAACCCTAAAGAAGGAAGAGTAAGCTCATGGGAATCGTAAGAAGTAAAAAGCAAGCAAAGATGGGCCAAAAGAGCCCAAAGAAAGGAATTAGTAAAGGGAGTTGGTGCAAAAGCCAACAAACCCCAAAAGTAAAGGATATGGTAATTAGGTTGAGAAAGCCCAAAAGATTTAACAAAAAGCCCATGGGAATGTAAAAATGGAATGAGCCAAGGAAGCCCAAAAGAATGAAGCAGACTGAGAATGCCCAGAGAAATAAAATGGGCCAAGGAAGCCCAAGATGATATGAAAACTAACCTAGTAGAAGTACTGGGCAACACGAACTAAGTAAAGAAAAAATAAATACATGGTAGGCCCAACAAGCACAGCTAAGCGATGCATGGCAAAAATAATATAGTGGCATGGCAAAAATATTGGTTGACCTGCAAACTAGAAATAGGAGGAAACAAGGGCCGAATTGAAGAAGAAAGGGCCCATGCCAAAGCAAGACCCAGCCCAGAGAAGGAGCGAGACGCAAAGAAGGAAGACCCAAACTCATCCACGCCACAAAGGGTTAAAAATAAGCAGCAGAACATGTAGCGAGACCAGACAAACCCATAGGCAACAACAAACGCATGAACAACAGACAAGCCATGGACTCACATTAGAGTGAAGCACGCACAAGGCTTAGGCACCACCCACTTGTACCTAGCCAATATAGGCACGATGGGTCATGGGTCAGCGGTAAGAGAGGGTATGATTTTGGCAAGGGGGAGAAATGGGAAGTCTATTCTGGGATTCCCGCTCAAGCTCTTTTGGGGAAAATGTCTTGCTGAGATGACATACCATCCAAAAGAAGGAAAGATAAGTTGGAATCACTAGGTGCATGTCATAAGTGTTAGTAAGAGAGAATACCCAACCTTTATCCGAATAAGAATGCCATGGAAAGTAATGAAATAAAACAAAACTCCTTTTGTCTAAGAATGGAACGTGGCACAGCCAGCACAGAGTAGTGGTGGTGGTTGAGTAGCCAGCAGATCAGTGGGCGGCCCGGAAAGGACACCCACACCAGGCTAAAGGTAATTGAGGGGTAAAACAGTAAACCTAATCACGGCAGGCAGTATAAAAAGACCTTAGTTGTGCGCAGTAAACAACAACAACAACGAGGGGGAAAACAAGAGGGAAGAACGAAACATAGAAAGAAATAGAAAGCGGAAAGAAAAATGGAAAGGATAAGTAAGGAAAGAAAGAAAAACAAAAGACTGGGAAGTGAAGTGAGAAAACAAAAGTGTGATAAGGCATGCACCAATAGGCTTCTCCCTTCTCTCCCTCTCAACAACCTACTCTCTAGCCAATCAAGAGATTCAAGAATAAGTCACTTAGGTCCATTCTTTCAAAATGGGTAATTTCTATGGCATGATTTCCCTATGAGATTACCCATATTGGACAGTGGTTCCCTTCTTGGTCTTGAATCTACTAAGGAGTTAAGTCTAGCAGACTAACCTTTTTTTCCCTCTTTTATTATAGTTAATCAAGAATTAACATTGCTCTTTTCTTTGTTGTTAACTTATTTCTACCATACTCATACCATTGTGTTATTGCGAAAAATGTTTTAATATTATCTTTGGCCGGCAAACCTAAAACCCAACAAATTTTCCAACAAATCTTACCCAAAACCTGCAATTTAAGACTACACCATAAGAGAGAGAGAGAGAGAGAGAGAGAGAGAGAGAGAGAGAGAGAGAGAGATCAAATTTCTGGGTTGGGAGCAAGAATCAACCGTGAGACAGACAGAGAGAGAAAGAGATAAGAAATAATTAAAAAATGAAATGAAAAACTATAGTAACTGTTTATATTTACACACTTATAGATGGACTACTATGGGTAGATTTTTGGCAAAAATGTGTGGCAAAAATGTGTAAATTTCACATCTTTTTCTATTATACACCCATTGATATGAATGTTCTAAGGAGCTAGAGCCCATAGCCCATAAAAAAAGGGGAGCAGACAATAGTATGTATGATTGTATGAGATTAAATGGCCCATAAATATTTTCACCTAACCATTTGGAGAAAATTCCTCTAAAACTATGTTGTACTTTGTCCTTTTGAAAACTCAGTTATAAGAGTAATTCTTAGATACTTCAGCAACATGGTACTCATTTCTTCCATGCTCACAATCGACTCATTAATTACAATCGACTCATTAATTAAATTCGAGAAGTCCTGTAGATAGTTAGGTACTACAAGTTTTACTATATTGATCTTACAAGCTAATTTGTCACTACTTAGAAAGAGGTAATTCAAAATTTAGTTATAAGGTGATTGAAACTCACCAATTATACTTATTGTCACATCAATTTGTAAAATTCATGTAATAAAATTTGTAATACTTTTAGCATCTTTCATTACATTAGCGAGTACCGGTTGGGGAGTTATATGCAGCCAACCCGCCAAAACCAACCCAACCTGTCGGGTTGGGTCGGTTTTTAGGGCTTGGTGGGTTGAGTTGGATTATAAAAAAAATTTTGATAGCGGGTCGGGTTGGGTTCAGGTCATAAAATTCCAAACCCGACCCAACTCACCCATATATTTAATTATATTATGTAATTAATCATTTTTTTAAATTAGCCAACTCTTCATCCTATCCTATAGAAAAGCCAATATTATTGTATATTAGTTCATACATTAATGTATAATTGAGTTGAAATATTAGTTTATATATTAATGTATATTTTTTTTATTAACTCAAGTGGCAGGTGTGATATATTTTTTTCTAATAAATTTAATAATAATAGTAATAAAAAAATTATCCAACCCATGGATTCAACCCGACCCATGTGGGTTAGGTTGGGTTAGATTGAGTTAAATTTTTTTCAACCCACCATAGTGGGTTGAATAAAAAAAATCTCCTTAACCCGACCCATGCACGTCCCTAAATTTATAAATACGCGAGAGGAAGTAGCGAGGTGTACGTGGTAATTTTGCTTAGCCGAGAGTGAGAAAAAGACAAGTGAGTCTGTCTCAACTGGCACGTGTACTATTTAGTTCAAGTTTGGCAGATGCTTATCACTCGCTCAAACTGCACCTACTTCCAAGCGCCCCTTTTCTCATTTCCCAAACACATAAAAACAAAAACAATTTCTTGAAAAAACAACGATGGCGGTGAATTCATCAACTCCCCCGCTGCATCGCTCTCTTCATTCACGCTCTCCTCTCGCTTTCCTCAATCGCACCGGACCTGGATTTTTTACTCACCCTCCCAACCCTAGGCTAGTATCAGTTCGCTCCCATTCCCAGAACTCCGCTCCGGACGGTTCCGGATCCAAGAGATCGCTCAGTTTGGAGGACTCCCAAACTTCGATTGGCTCGTCCTCTTCTGCAATTGATTTTCTCACATTGTGCCATCACCTTAAGGTTGGCTTTCGTTCTCTCACTCTCTGTTTGGTTGCCGAGAAAACCTAAGAAAATTAGTATAGTATACATTGGTTGTTGTAGACTACAAAGAGGAAAGGATGGATCAATCATGGGATAAAGGGTCCAGAGTCAATTGCTGATCATATGTACCGAATGGCTTTGATGGCCTTGATTGCTGCTGACCTTCCTTCAGGTCTCAATAGGGAAAGGTAAAACTTCAACTTCCACTTCCACTTCCACTTCAATCTTTGAATTTATATTTTCATTTACTCTCTTTTCTTTTTTTGTTTGTTTTATGCTATTATTTATTATTATATGTTGCTAAGACAAGTGAAGTGAATGATAGACTAAAACAACGCCATATGTATGAAATTATTGGTCTTTTATTTTATACCATGTGTTTATAGATTAGATTATACAAGTATTATTAAAACATTGTTGGTAACCACACATTCTGGTGTGCATTTGGCCTAATTCATGTTTTCAAAAATAATTAGCTCAAATAACTTGTCTTAGAAGTTTATGACCTCCTCTTTGGCTAGTTGGTTGGTCACCAATCTGCTAGTCATGATTGATTAATAAGATGCGTTCATTGGATATAAAGTGAAATGAGGATGTTTCTTTTTCTTTTTAATACCAAAGTTGTGGTAGAACTTTTTGGATGAAGCAATTTTTTTTTTTTCTTTTTTTTGATAAGTAAAAATATTTATTCAAAATGAATCTATAAGTACACGGGAAGTATATACGATGACTGTCGTACAGGAGATCTAAAATTACAATGAACTATAAAGTTGAAAGATGAAGCTTACTTGGTACTTCAGCAATCATGTTCCTCAATTTTTAGGTAATGGACCAAACCATTAAAGGTTCAGTTAATCAGATTTCTGCTCCTTGTTTTACATTTTACTTGGGGTTTGATGGGTCCATTACAAGCATACTGAGTACTAATCATAAAAAAGTAAGTTAAATGGTACTCTTTGTGGCCCTTATACTTGGGACACGTAACCTTGGTTAATTCTGTCTATAGTTATTAAGGAGCAACCATCTCATTTTCTATTTTCAGTGAAGTTGTAGGATTTTTTTTTTTTTTTTTTTTTTGTTTGGAGAAACAAGTTGTAGGAAAGTTATATGACGAAAATACCACTTTGTATCCATCTGATAGGCCAATGGATTTTGAAAAATATTATGTCCAAACAACATGTGCTGGATTAAATATTATATTAATACGAAAAATGAGTCACCCAAGTATATGGGGGATATACTGGAATAGACAATCAGTTACAAAAATTGCATAAATCTAGCAAGTCAATAATAGAAAATAAAGAGAGGTTCCTCATGGCTGACAGCCAATCTAATAAAGTTCTAAAAAATAACAACTTAAGATTAGGCATAGAACTTTCGGTGCCTTCAAAACTCCCGCTATTCCTTTCCCTCCAGATGCACCACATCAAACAATGTAAGAACTTTTTACTATCTTGTAAACATTAAAAATAAAAAAATAAAAAATAAAAAACGATTAAAAGTTTCTACTGTATATATACATAATAATGTTTCAATTCAGTCTTTAATTTATATCTGATGAAGGAACATTTAATATTGAAGGATGGCACTTTGCCTTGGTTCATATGATAAGATGTTGGTGGGGCTTGGATATGTTGTAGGTTGAACTCTTTCCATGCAACACAAAATTAAATAAATAAATAAACCTGATGTTCAGATTTTATTTGCAGTTATGGACATTTTAACTCTTGTTTATCTGTTTTACCTTTTTTTTTGGGGGGGGGGGGGGGGGGAGGGGTGTTGTTATGAATCAATTGTATTATATTTTACTGTCACTGCTCATCCAAATGTCATTTCTGGTAGCAAATTATACCACTTTGATGCTCGGGTTTTATTGGTACGAAAAGCTGTGCACTACAGTTTTACCCAATAACCTGTAATCTTTTACTTGTTGAGTAGTATAGGTAAAGATAATAGTTTCATCTAATTTTTCTGTTGTCACACTATAAAAGTAATTTAGATAAAATGTATTCAAAGCTTTGAGAATGCCTTGATAGAATTTATGCAGAGGTGTCTACTAGGCAGTTGAATCTGGTCTGGGTGGTTGAAGTCAGTTTGTCCCCTAAGTCTCTTTTAATTGAAATTTTTATTCACTTGCCCCTTCTTGTATTATTTTGTTTCTTATCCCTGATAGCTTTTTATTGAAATCTTTTGCCTTGTTTTGCATATTTATACAGGTGTATTAAGATAGCAATTGTGCATGATATTGCAGAAGGTATCATTTTGACTCCTTTTTATTAGTTCCATACTTCAAATTTTCTATGATGATATTTTCCTTTTGAATTAAAAAAAAAAAAAAAAAAAAAAAAAAAAAAAAAAATTATAGGATGATATTTTTATTAAATTATGTACCTCTTTTATGTGAGAATGGGCCAAATGCTTCTTTTATTTGTAGTATTGATGCTGCAGTTCATGGTTTAAAATGGCTTGCTTTTAAACAATGTATGTATATTTTATTAGTTGTTTGTTGTGCAAATTATGTCCTCACTTGTTACAAACCGACCATCTATACTCTATGATTCTGAATATTCGGTTGTTAAGAAGCATATTCATAAAATGAGTGCAGCTGAAATGAGAATGTTAAGATGGATAGGTGGAAATACAAGGAAAGATAGGATTTGAAATAAAGAAATTCACTTAAAGATAGGGTGACCCTTATTAATGAAAAGATTCTCTTGAGATGATTTGGTCATGTCTAGAGAGGAGCAATTAATGCAACAATGAGAAAAAGTGTTGATTTAGGTTGAGGGAACGAAAAAAAGGTAAAAGAATACCAAAATCAGCATTAATGGTAGTAAAAAAGGACATGGAAATGAAGAAAATAAAAGAGAGTATGCCTTCAAAAAGAATACATGCAGCCAATCCTGACCAATCTGTTGAGGATTCATAGTTGATTCCAAAAAAAATTTGGACTAAGTTTTTTTTTAAAAGAGGATTGGACTAAGGCTTGATTGTTGTTATTGTTTATTTTAAGGATTCTTTCAAATGCTCTTCGGAATAGATGGCATCTACTTGTATATCTACAGCCCAATTCTCTGTCTTGTTTAATGGGTCTCCAGTTGATTTTTTTGGGAGCTCGAGGGGTTTGAAACAAGGGGACCTGCTATCCCCCCTGTTATTTCTGGTTATGATGGAGGTTTTCAGTAAGATGATTAAAAGAGCTGAGGAGGCTGGTTTGTTTCGAGGCTTTAGGGTTGATGGTAGACGGGGTGGAGGGGTATGTGTCTCGCATCTTTTGTTTGTAGATGATACGATTTTGTTTTGCAATGCCGATGAGGAGCAGATTCTACATGTTAGGATGCTTCTTCTTTGTTTCCAGGCAGTGACAGGTTTAAAGGTTAATGTGCTGAAGAGTGAGATGGTTCCCATTGGGGAGGTTCCTAATGTCCATGTCCTGGCAGAGTTTTTGGGATGCCGGATTGGGTCTTTGCCTATAACCTATCTTGGTATGCCATTGGGGGCATCCCACAAGTCCCCTACTGTTTGGAATCCTATCTTGGAGAAAATTGAGCGCAAGTTGGCGGGGTGGAAGAAGATGTATTTGTCAAAAGGTGGAAGACTAATGTTGCTTAAAAGCATATTATCTAGTCTCCCCACCTATTTCTTGTCTCTTTTTACCATCCCTATGCATGTGGCCAATAAAATTGAGAGGTTGCAAAGGGATTTCTTGTGGGGGGGATTCCAAGCTACACTTGGTGGGATGGGATAAGGTGTGTGCACCTTTGGAAAATGGTGGGTTAGGAGTAAGGAAATTAACTACATTTAATAAAGCCTTACTAGGAAAGTGGTTATGGAGGTTTGGGATTGAGGAGACAAGGCTTTGGAGAAGGGTCGTAGCTCTCAAGTTTGGGGAAGAATAGGGGGGATGGACTTCCAAGCTAGGTAGAGGGGTTCATGGATGTGGCTTGTGGAGAAGTATTCGCATGGGATGGGAGGATTTTAGCAAGAATATTCGCTTTGAGGTAGGGGTGGGGGATAGAGTGAAGCTTTGGACAGATCTATGGTGTGGGGATTCTCCTCTTCAATTGATTTTTCCGATTGTGTATGGGATGGTCTCCGATAAAGGGGCATTGGTGGCCTCTTCTCTTGAACGGTTGGGGATAGAGGAGCGGAGAAGCTGGGATGTTCATTTTTCTCGGAGACCAAATGATTGGGAAATGGGTGGTGTGGATGATTTTCTCCGTACCTTGGGCTCAAATCTTCCTCCCACTGAGAACGGAGATCGTATGAGATGGAAGTTGACAAAGAATGGGGTCTTTGATATTCGATCGTTCTACAATAAGTTAAGAAGCCCCTTGCCCATTATTTTTCCTTGGAAAGGTGTTTGGAAGGTTAAGGCTCCTAGGCGTGTTTCCTTCTTTGTGTGGACTACTGTTTGGGATAGGATCCTTACAGGTGATAATTTGAGGGGTAGAAGGTTGGATTTTGTCTACTGGTGTATCATGTGCCGCAGTAATGGGGAGACGGTGGATCATTTGTTACTACATTGTGAAAAGACTTATCGGTTGTGGACTTTGGTGTTTGGATCCTTTGAGTTTTCTTGGGTCTTGCCAAGATTGATTGCGGATATTCTTTTTGGTTGGTGGAATTGGCTTGGAAAGCATTCGTCTAGCATTTGGAATTTAGCTCCATTATGCTTGATGTGGTGTCTTTGGAGGGAGCAAAATAGGAGGACGTTTGAGGACATGGATAGCTCGGATGACCAGCTATTGGCCTCTTTTAGTGGCACTTTGTTTGATTGGTCTAGGGCGTGGGGACTCACCTCTAGTGATTCTCTCCCTATGTTCCTTAGCTCCCTCCTTTGTACTTAGTATCTTTCCTTTTCTTTTTCTTTTCACTCTTTCTTTTCCCTATGTATTTTTCTCTCTGCCTTATGTTTTTTTTGCATAAGGTAGTGTTTTTGAATATAATCTTTATTACCTATCAAAAAAAAAAAAATAGATGGCATCTCCTCCCAAATAGATAAGGGGTGAAAGTTCAAATAATGGTTTCAATCACCTACACATGCATAAATACTATTTACCTTTAACTTTTTTTTAAACGTTTGTAATACTACCATTAGGAGGGTCATACAAGGAGCATATGGGTGAGAGTTTACATAGGATACTGCGGCCCTATGCATAGACAACAACTCAACATGGAACAAGATACAACTTGAAACACGGCACAACAATTCTTGAAAAACTAGGACATGACACAGTGGGGTCATGACAATTAGTTAATTAATCAAAAAATATTTTTAGATATGTTTTATATATTGTGTTTGTTTAAGGTTTTGGAAATAATAATATTTTCTAATAAATAAATATAGTTTTTGACTTTTTGTTTTGTTTTTCTTTCTCTTGGGGCAATGTGTAATAAAGTTGAAAAAAAGGAACAGAAAAAGGAAAGAAATATAATGGATTGAATTGGTCAAAAGAATAAAGACTGCCCATTATATACTACTTATAGTTTTCATTTTAAATTTGTTATTTCATTACTATTCTTACTACTATTTATCATTCTTGTTTTATGCCATTTGAAATTGATAAACAAACATCCATAGTGACTACTCCATATGAGTAATCATATTCGTAATTGATAAACAATTGTGTATATATGTTGGAGGAAGAAAGAAATCGTCGATTAGCTTGTGTAGAAGCACCGATGAGCAACAAAGGAGGCAACTGATCCATCCTTTCCACGATTTAGACGACCGTGAACCAAATGCGGAAGAGACTGTTGATGAACTTGTAGAAGCACCAATGAGCTTTGATCTAGGCTGATTTAGCTGTTTCAAGTGGTTGGAATGGAGATTGAATGAGAGACAACCAATAGCACGTGAAGATCTAAGGTGTTGACATGTTTTTTGCCTTTTTTTTCTTAATTTTTTGGGCAGTTATGTTCCAATCATGTCTCCATGATGTGTTGACTTCTATGGAGCATGGGCACTTCATTTGGGGTGCCATGCCCATGTCGGATACAGTACATGCCTGGGACACTTCTACATGCGTGTCCCAGCCGTGTCCTATTAAAAAAAAAAATTGTGAGGCATGGGAATAAGAGGAATTGAATACCTTTTCACAAAACTAAGAGAGCATTCATGCTTTAATGGTAGCAGTGCATTCAAAAATTAAAAAATATTCTTATTCTTGGTTTGTATTCTAATTTCAAAACATCCTTTAATGGTTATGAATTCACTTTGTTATCCATTATTGCTCTTAAATTGATATATATTTAACATTATATGAAAAATAGATGCTTAACAATATATAGAAAATAAAATAAAAATATATTTTATAATTATTTAATATACGTGCCCATCGTACCCGTGTCCTATTTTTTCAAAAAATGTCGAGTCGTACTGATACTCATACCTATGTCTGTTACTGTGTTTCCTAGGTTTTGATTGTATCGAAATAAATTTTTTTTTTTTTTCTCTGGACACGCAAGCCATGTCCTTGGTGTGTCTGTCTAACATGAAAACGCAATGCATTTTGTCATGTCTATGCTTCCTAGCTATGGCCTTTTTTTTAAAGGATTGTAACATGTACCTTCGAAGCTCTTCCCAACATTTCCTTTTTGATATGTATTAAAATTTAAGTAAAAAGCGCAGAAAGGGGTGCAACCCTAGTGTATGGGAAGTACAAAAAAATATAGAAAAAAAAACTATTGAACTCTCAATGTATCCAAGAGCTCTTGACAATCCTCAATAGAAAAAATCCTGGAAATTGAAGTCCACTCATATAAGGTCTTCAAAATAAGAACTTCAATTTAACCAAGTAGTATAAGCCTATAAGGGACTCACCTTCCAATCCCACCCACGCCCTCACGGTCAGTTAATTCTCACACTAAAATCTTCCTTCCAACATGGCAATAGCACGCCATCACAGAATTAGGCATATCAATTTATCTGCCTGACCATGGCATATAAATCATCTAGTAAATGTGCCATAGATTATAGTTTCCAATCAGTCACCACTTTAATGAAAAGGAGGATTCAAGGAACAACCACTATTTTTGTACTCTAGGTAATACGCCACCATCGTTTCTATCCCTAGCAATTAGGATTTTTTTTTTTTTTTTTTTTTTTGATGAATAACTAAATATCCTTGGTTTTGAAAATCAAACTAGACTAGCCAATCCGATCGGTTCAACTGGGAATCGGGTACCAGTCCGGTCCGAGAACCGGAGGCAAATCCGGTTTTGCCCTTGGTTTGGTTTTTAAAACCATGGAAATATCATTAATCAAAAGACCTAGATACAGCGGGAGTGTACATGGAAAGGAGTACATCAAGTTCGAAAATGACAATGATCAAGCATAACAAAAAGATTAGAGCAAGAAAAAGAAGAAAAAACAGAACACCAATCAAACAAAGAGTGGAGGAGGAGAGATTTAATTTGAAGAATTGACCATTCTGTCCCCTCAAAGCATCTAGTGTTCCTTTCCCGCCAAAGACACCATACACAATGTGGGACAACCCTCCACAAGCTATGTTGTGATGTCTTCCAAACAGGCCCTACCAAGATGTGAATAAATCTGCAACACTTTGAGGCATAACCCAAATCACACCAAAAAGGATCCAAACCATAGACCTTAGATCGAAAGCAATGGGACAATGAAGAAGAAGATGGCTTACCGATTCCCCGCTTCTTTTACACATATAACCCCAATCCATGACAGGGACACCCTTATATCTATCAAGGGTCAAAATCTTGCCTAAGGCAGCAGTCCATGAAAAGAAAGCAACTCTAGGAGGGATCTTTGAGTGCCACACAGGTTTCCAAGGAAAAAGAGTGTCAGGGGTCGAGCAGAGGGATAAGTAGTATTCACTAACCTGAAAGTCCTTACTCTTTGTCGACTTCCAACAAAGTTTGTCATGCCCCTCACCAGTAAAAGTCATAGAATGTATAAGGTTCCAAAAAATATCAAATTGTTTCATCTCCCAATCTTGGGGCTCTCTATAGAATTGAAGATCCCAGTGAAGTCTCTGATTAGGAAAAGACATGACATCTACAAGATAAGAATCCTTGTTACAACTAAAGCTATAGAGTTCCGAAATTGTTTGTTGAAGAGTACAACCCCACACCACAAGTGATGCCAAAATTTAATTCTATTGTCATTGCCAGCTTTGAAGATGATGGATTTAAAGAAAGCTGGCTAGCCTTGTCTTATGGTTTTCCAAAGACTAACACCATAAGTAGCTGTTCTTCTTTTGTACACCACCCACCCAAAATATTCTCATACTTGATCTCAATAACTTGCCGCCTAAGGTGACTTGTCTCCATACCATACCTCCACAGCCATTTACTTAGTAGAGCTTGGTTGAATTTTCTCAAATTCCGCACACCCAACCCACCAGACTTCAGAGGGCTACACACCTTGAGCCCATTTGACCAGATTGAAATTAGGGGACTCATCAATACCACCCCATAAAAAATCCCGCTGGAGCTTCTCAATGCGATTTGCTATATCCACCGGAATAGGGAAGAGAGATAAGTATGTAGGCAAGGTTGAGAGAGTGCTTTTAAGTAAAGTAACCTTACCACCTTTTGATAGATACAAACGCTTCCAACTCGCCAGTCTTTACTCAATTTTTTCAAGAATAGGGTTCTAAATTGCCCTATCCTTAAATTTAGCTCCCAACGGAAGCCCCAAATAAGTAATTGGCAGTGAGGACTGCCTACACCCTAAAAGGGCCACAAGCTCACCCATATTTAACACCTCACCAACCGGAACCAATTCGGATTTAGCTAGATTAATATGCAAACCTGACACGGCCTCAAAGGAAGATAAGATCTCTCTCAATTAACCAATCTGACTAGGTAAAGCATCACAGAAAATTAAAGTATCATCCGCAAAAAGAAGATGAGACACCATTAAGGTGGCATGGGATCTGGGACCAACATTGAATCCTGAGATGTGACCAGCCAGAACAATCCCATCCAATGAACGGCTTAAAGTTTCCATAACAATAGCAAATAAAAGCAGGGAGAGTGTATCACCTTGACGCAATCCCCTAGGAAAATATAAGGACATCTCTCTTGAAGTGATCACCAACATCACATCTGATAACTTTTCCTACCATAAGTCTTGTCTTATTATGTTGCACATGTTTCACTATTTAAATTTAATGGATACAATGCAAATTATTTTGATTGTCACTTCAAAGGGAACTTGAAAAGGGACTTCATAGGAAATTTGATTAGAAGTGAGACACAGTAGAGACTTTAAAATAGCCAATGTGCTCTAGCTCAACTGGCACCTCAACACCTCCTCCCCTTGCAAGTGATAGATGGAGAATGAAGGGAAGGCAATTTTACCCTGCCCCGCATTGACCCGCCCTTCCCTGCTTCGCCCTATGCTGGTTTTACCCGCACCACATAGGTGGTGGGGCGGGGATGGGGCGAGATTTTATACCCCGCAACGGGGTGGGACGGGGATGGGTTTAAACATTTTAGTCCCGTCATGCCCTGTATTGTTAAGGGCTATAATTGTAAATTTTTCATACCCTAAATCCCTACTATTTAAATAAACAAATCAATACTAGCTTATTTAAATGCATGGATCTTAAGATTTTTGTTTTTGTTGTGATATTGTCTTGTTAAACACTTGGATAGTATTATTCAGTTCTTCCTAAAACTTAGTTTGACAAAACCATGTGGGGCCCCAAGGGGCGAGGATAGGGCAAAACAAAACCATACAGGGCGGGGGTGAAGATCCCATCCTTCGGCCCCGCTCCTCCCCATTTCCATCTTTAAGAGTGAGGTCATGGGTTCAAGACCCGCTAGGAATATGTGTAGCTTACCAATCAAAATTAAATAATAAAAAAAGCAATAGATACTATAAAATAAGGGCACATTTCAGGAAGTGCACATTAATGCCAATGATCTTGGTATCACTCTCAGGAAGCATTAGAGACTTTTCTTGATGTTGTTGCACGCTTAGTATATTTCTTGTGTACTGATGGGCTTTTTTATTAATGAAATTTTATTATTCATTGAAAAAGGAAAATAGTAGGATCTTGTTTTTATGTGTGTGGAATCCCATATTCAATTCAATTGTGGTAGAATTGGAATTGTAATTTTGTTTGTCCGGATTGCACAGAAGATTTGAGTAGAATGCTGCAGAGTTCATAAAGATTCAGCTAAAAGAGAGGATTGTTAGAACACAAGACAAGATTATTAATTTGACTATACTAAAATCGTTAATGACAAATCATCATATTCAAATACATCAACTAATCAAGAGTTAAATCAAAACCTTGAAAAGTAACTTCATCAGAAGATGGTAGTTGAAAAATAAAGCCATGGCCTACTAGCAAAGAAAATTAAAGGAAATTGGGAATACAGGATGGAAAACTTACAAGTAACATTAACACCAAAATTTCATTGGATAATTCACAAACCCACACATTTGAAAGTAATTATTAAAAAAAAATGTATTTCTTAAAACGGGTTTAGCTTAGTCTCAAGTGGAGCAGTCTATAGAACATCTTATGAGTTGAAAGCAATTGAAACCATATCAGCTTGTCAATTGGATTCCAGATTTGCTCAAGCATTTCCATGTTAGAGAGAGAGAGAGAGAGAGAGAGAGAGAGTGGTGCTAGATCATTGAACTTGTAATTCCCTACTTAGCAATGTCCAGACATGTATTGGGGCTGGGAATGTTTTAGAATTGAGCCCTTTAAAATACAATTTGGACCTTATGCCAAATAATCATGAGAGGCCACTTTAACATGTCTTCATCTTGGGGTAAATATGCAGAGTTTGGAATTGCATTGATGAGCTTAGTTCAAATGGCACAGTCTCCTCATAAGAAAGGGGTGAAGGCTGAGGTCGTGGGTTCAAAACCCATAACTGTGTGCTTGTATAAATTCCTATTAAGGGGGAATAAAAGTATCTGCCTGCAATTTGTTTTTATCCAATTTGGGCCTTAGGGCCAAACATTAGGAACGTGGCTGTCTGGAGGACATTCTTTTTTCATGTGAGATCTGTCAAATGTTGCATTATTTTGAGTATCAATGCTCAAATTAGCCTAATGGAAATTGAGGCTTTTTTTTTTTTTTTTTTGATCTTCAATAAGTTAAAAACTTAGTTTTATATTGACAAATTGCCTTTGGGCCCAATGGCACTTCCACTCACAAAAATTAAGTGGTCGTTGAGGGTGTGGATTCATGACCGTTCAGAAAAGAAAAGGAGAGAAAAAAAAAAGTATGTAGTTTTATGTTTCTTAGGAGCAACAATCATACAGAGGTAGTCAAGATGGAGTTTGCAACCTGTTTCACCTCATCAAGTTGTTTTAGTGAAGAACTGTGATTATTTAACTGTATCAGTTCATATTGTCCAATATCACCTAGTAAAACCAAGCTAGGTCATGTAAAAATTGGTATGTTGATCCATAAGCTGGCCAATAAAAGAAAGGGCAAAGTGGCTCTTAGAGCATATGAGCATCTCTGTGTTTTTCTATTACTTGATGAAATCCAAACTGTGCCTGTTTTCTTCAAAAGCAAAATGAAAACTCCTTTTCACAATATTACGAGTTAGAATTTACCAACAAAGATATTATGGACTATTATTTGTAAAAAGAATGCCATGGATTACTGACTGGTGATCAATTTCTTTACATCAATTAAATTTTTTCATTTGTTACATGGACAATATTTGCTATATTTGCATGTATATGTATGAATATTTATATGCTGTTTGTACCTAGAGTTAAAATTTTAGAGTCAGGTTTTGGTCTTTGATAGCTATTGTTGGAGATATAACACCATCTGATGGCGTGCCGAAAGAAGAAAAGAGCAGAATGGAGCAGGCAGCTCTAAATGAAATGTGCAAAGTTCTTGGTGGAGGGATGAGGGGTACTTGCTAAGCCTTGTTATCTAGGACACATTTAAACAGTGTCAATCTTCATTTTTGGCATCAGATTGGCCATGATTGAATACTTTCTTATGTGCAGCTGAAGAGATCAAAGAACTTTGGCAGGAATACGAAAATAATTCCTCTTTGGAGGCTAATCTTGTGAAAGATTTTGACAAAGTACGTATATACTGGCATGCAAACTAATTTCATATTTTGAACATGAGAGATAGGTTTTATGTTTCAAGAGAATTCCTCAATTGTATATGCCATAATTATGAGTTAAAGTTGATGAGGAATCTTGTGTAATGGCTAGTGAGGATGGTAGTTGATGTTATGCTCTGTTAAGACTGAAGGAATGCATTGATTATTTAGAGTTTTAACATTTTAATCATAAGTTTATTGCTTTGAAATAAATGAATTTCTACAAACCGATAGGTTGACAAAGCTTATCTTTTCTTCTATGCTTAGCAGTGAGCATTTAAATATGAACATATAGCACATGCATCAACTCATGCATTTCAAAAATTTTGCTATATTTGAAGGTTTCCATTCTCTAATTAAGGTTATAAATGTCCTATGGTCAGGTTGAATTGATACTACAAGCACTAGAGTATGAAACTCGTAAGTTTTTAAAATAATACACGTACTTATATAATCCTTGTGAGCTATGTGAATCTATTTGTTATCATAATGTTGTGGCAGAACATGGAAAGGTGCTGGATGAGTTTTTCCTTTCAACAGCAGGTAGAATTAATATTCCTTTGAATCAAGCAAAACACAAAATAATGTGGATATCTGTTTGCTGCACTTTTTAAACACCAAGAAGTTTCTTATCTTTCTTCCTTTGAGCTGTCAGGAAAGTTTCAGACTGAGATAGGAAAGAGTTGGGCAGCTGAAATCATTTCAAGAAGAAATCCAAGTTCAGCAAACAGGCATAATAGATCCTGATTTAGTGTCAGTTTTTGTCTAGCTATCAGGTCGAACCATCCTTTGAATATAAAATCATATATGGACTGTTCTGTCACCTTGAACCATTTCTTTCATGTTCTTGAATGTGGCAGGACTACTAGTTATGTTGGAGCAACCTAAAAACTCCAACAACTGAACCAAAGCTGTCAAACGGAGTTTTGTATCCTGTGGTGCTAGCTTGTTGTCAAAGAATTGTTATCAATTTTTTTTAAAAGAAAAAAAATTGTAGTATTTTTAAAGAGATGATAGCATTATGTTAGCTTAGCTGTTGGAAGTATGATACAAACTTTTTTATATCCCACAATCCAAATTTGTACTGTCATAAAGAGACCAATTTCTTGGATAGCTAGAAGCACGGTAATACCACGAGTTGTGTTCTTATGTTTTTGTCTGTTCTAGAAAATAGTAAAATTACTATTGTTTGGATGGTTGTTATTTCAGAAAGAACAAGCACTTGTGTAGTCAGCAACTACCTCATATCTGATGGTTAGAGTGCTATAGTCACCCTTCATGGCAGGGGCACCCCCCACCCTCTATCTTTTCCTTGCATCTCTCTCTGCGTTGTTGATTCCTTTTGGTGCTTAAGAGTGCATCTGATGTTTAGAGTGCTTTAATTTCTGAGCTACTTCTAGATTCCTTTAAGTGTGTTAAGGACACAGAAGTGTCTGATATGGAAGTGGCTTGCTGGCTGATAGCCTGTTACTTAACTACAATATCTTGCAATTATGTGAGGGACATTTATTTTGCCCATTAGCTAAACAAATTTACATTTTTCATTTGATTTTATTAAAATTTCAATGTTGCGCTAGTTTAGTTTGTTACTCTCTTTCCAGAAACAATGTTTATTATTAAAATCGTTATCTATGAGCATTAAATTCTGAAGATACAAAGGTTTTCTGTTCTTGGCTTTTGTTTGGGCGATTGGATGGGGGTGAAACGATGATCTCTTTGTCAATCAGGTCTTGATTTGCATGACATAGGGCAGCACAACGGTTTGTTGAATGTTCGGGTGTTCGGCAAGGTTTTGAAATCCGGACCGGACCGTACGGTCCGACCGGAAAAACCTCGAACCGGCCATCTTTACGGTCTGTTAAACATGAAAAACCGTTCTGTCAAAAAAGCAGTAAACCGTACGAACCTTGGTCGGACCTCCCGGTTCTGTGAACTGTGATCGGTTCAGGCGATTCACACGGGTCCTTTGTTTCAAGCTTAAACGGTACCGTTTTGGACTCTCTTCCCTGTTTTTTTTTCCCTATACGGCGTCGTTTGGACTTTGGAATTAGATCATTACCTCAAACAAGAAACCCTCGCCTCACTCTTTCAATCAAGAAACCCTCGGTAAATACCGGCCGAAATTCAAGATTCGGCCGGCATGGAGTTTGGACCGTAAAACTAAAATCTCAACCCAAAAAAAAAAAAAAAAAAAAGAAGAAGAAAGAAATGAAGTAAACAAACGTACCTTACAAAAAAAATAAAGCGAAACAAAAAAGCCAAGGTGAGAAACTTGAGTGAGAAGTGGAGAAAAGTCAGATGAGATGAAGCACTGATAAGTTGAACTGTTGAAGAAGACGCACACAGAGGAAAAAAAGTAGAAGAGAGAGGAAGACAACATAAAATGACAAAGATGAGAGGAAATTTAAAACTGAGTCTGAGAAGAGTAGAAATCGAGGAGTACGTGTGACTTGACGTGTGTGGATGAGAAAATTGAAGAGAAAAAAAAAAAGAAAAGAAAAGGGAGTGAACCAGCTGGTGACTTGAGAGTAATATAAAATATTGAAAACATAATTGGTTGGGCAGAGTGCAAGCCAACTTTATTTTGTATGTTGGTGAGGAAAAAAAGAGTAATATAAAATAATGAAAGTTTCTTATTTTCATTTTGTACGTTTTTTTTTTTTTTTTTTGGCATTAAAAGAATTAATTATTATACTTTAATAAAATAATAGTTGTTTAAGTAAATGATCAGATTAGTTCTAAGATAACAAGTTTTATAAATGTATTAAAAATATAATTTTTTTTGTAAGTAATAAGATATGAAATTATATATATATATTTATATATATATATATATATATATATATATATATATATTTGCAGTAGTTCCGAAATGGTACACTGAAATGAGCTAGTATCGAACCAGTACCGAAACATTCCATTCCAATAGACAATCTGAAACGGTATTCATAACATTGGTTTTATGTATTTTTGTAAGAAACAATTTGTAATGGATTACACATTGTTACTGTGAAGTGGTCAGTTCTGTGAAAACCATTGTTACTATGAAACCTACTGTTGGTGGATTACTTTCAAACCTTAGGATAAATTGAGGGCTAGATGATATAAAAGATTTGCTTCGTGAAACACTCGTCTTGGAGCTTGTTAGTTAAATCCTTGGTAAATTAGACTATTTTAGTTAATTTAATATTTTTTATTAATTTAATATTTTTATATATATTTAAAATAATTATTAAATTAATTATGACGTCATCGCGGTTCGATCCCGGTTCAACCTCGGTTCGACCTCAAGAACCTTGAACCTCTACGGTTCAATGAACGGTTCGGGTTTCAAAACCTTGGTGTTCGGTGGAAATCACATTTCTTGGTCATGTCACATCTGATTGGGAGTGGGTTAGGAAGTGGTCTAGGCTCAAGAGGGTTAGCACTTACGTCCAAGTTTCTGGAAAATCATATAGAGCTCATAAAATTTTGCTTTTGATGGGGAATTTGGCAAGTTCGTGCTTATTGATATTGGAGCATATGTTGCTAGAATTGCTTGCAGGGAACCTCTTGTTCTTGGAAAGATCATTTTCCAACATGCCACTATTAAGGGCATCCTTTATTTGTAAGTCAGCTGATATTAATACCATAAAATTGGGGAAGAAATGAGCAAATAGGTGCTTATAGTATATGGAAAAAGGTTCTTTACAATCATTTGGATTTGCTCTTCCCTTATTAGGCCCACTGGTCATCTAGGCAGCTTCGGCTCCTTATCTGTTGTTAAAAGCTGAAAAAGTTTACTTAAGTCTTACTTAGTAGTATACAAGTCCCTTTAGTCATGTCAGCTTCAGTGTTATAACGGTATTACTTCGCAAATTTAGTACAAATATTTTCCTAGTTCCTTGTTTTAGTCTTCTACAGTTGAAAACCATAGGAGGCAGCACCAATCAAGAAACTTTGAAACATTTAGTGTCCATTTGGGAATAGTTTATTTAGTTGAAAATGAAAATTTTTTGTTGAAAGTATTATAGATAAAGGTAAAAGTTAGTTGAATAGTACAATAAGACCTATGAATAGTAGTAAAAATAAGCTGAAATTGCAAATAAATTGAAAATTTTAACTTGTCCCAAATAGGCTAACAAGTTTTCATCAGCCTCTAGTGGTTGTCGGACATCCTATCCCATCAAATCAAACTTGTGCATGGATGTCATCTTGAAATTTTGGTGGTAAATGGGCATTAGGAAACAAAGATAAACTTTTTAAGTTTAAGAACTCATTAAATCTCCAGGTCATCTTTACCATTTTGTCCATTCTTTCTAGTAGATTTTTCTCAATGTCGAACCAGTGGTAGGAAGGAACTTGTTTTTCTTTGCCTTTGGTGGATTGGACCAGGGCATTAAATATATTCCTTCATTTGGGTTTTGGTTGCAATAAGGGCAATCAAAAGACCTCTAAGGTCAACTCGGGTGTCGTTGGGTCTTTCTTGGGCCATTATGTATGAGTGAGCAAGGGAATTGTTGTATGGGCTCTGACAATGGCTAGGCTTTTGTTTGGCTATTGGGAGGATTAGCGAAAAGGTTGTGACAGGCTTTAATATGAGGTTGATGATGGGCTTGTGGTATCTTTGGAGTAATAGAAAGGGAGTTTCTCAAAGAAAACAGTGGGTTGAGTATTGAGTTGTGGACTAATTGTTTGTGGGCTAACTGAAATTTGGATGGGCTGAAAGAAGATGGGTTGGGAAATAATGTTTAACCTTGTTGGATTTGGGCTAGGTATGGGTGTGAGCACCACCAAAAGGTTGAGTGCGTTATGGGCCTGGGAATGCTGGAAAAGTTGTCATGTGACTGGTTATGCTTGAGTGCTACCTGATGTCAGCTCATCCTAGAAGTGGGCTTGAGAGTACACAACTAACTCATGTTTAGGGCAATATAATGGGAGTCTTCATCTAGTTTAGGTGTTGGAACCGCTCTCGACCCTTATGCAGAATTAAATTACCAAACTATGGTCCAAAGTTAGGATAAATTCTTCAGAAAGTGTTAGGCATTCAAGTATGCTCAATTCAATGGATTGGCCTCCACTTCATACTTTCTTTCCATATTCTAGGAAGGGTTTCTCTAAGTGGGATATGTCCTAAACATGCAAATTGCTTTAAGAAAACATAGATCAAAATAAACACAGGCACGATTCAAGCATACATAAGGGGTGAGTTTCCTATTTCTAAGTTTTTAGCCTAGTCTAACATCAACCAAACATGCATTTAATAAATAAAAATAGAAGATAAAGATTTCTAAGGTTTCTGCAATGTGTACGCATGACAAAGGCTGCGTACATAGGTCTCTAGGGTGGTGCTACATAGTACATACACACTTTAGAGGAAAAACCCTTCTCTAATCTAATTTATACTCTTAAGTATGTTCTTAAACTAAAATTAATTGAAGATCAGAACAAAAATAATTAAAGGTGTGAAATTAAAAGGCAACAAATATGATATAAAAATGAGGAGAAAAAAAAAAAAACACAAAGAAAGGAAGACTTACATCTACTGTAGACAAGAATCTTGAAGCTTAATGGTCCCTTCAGTCTTTGGGCTGAATGATACTACAGAAGAGAGTACAAACAATGTTAGAAATCCTTAAACTCAATGGAGAGATTCTCCCCCCCCCCCCCCCCCCCTCTATAAAGGGCTTTCCTCTAAGCCTTTCAATTCTTGTGTTCTTTCTATTTTTAAAACTACTAAGTGGGTTTGGCCCAACCAGGTTTGGGTTAGGTCGGGTTTGGGTAAAAAATGTGTCATACTAAATGGGTTGTTAAACCTATGACCTTAATTCGATTTTTAAGGGTTAGGTCAACCTAATATGACCTGTATTTTTTTGCACATTAAAAAAATAATAATAACAAAGAAACTTAATTATATTGTCTTCATTTCCTTTCAATACAAATAAGAGAACAAATAAACAAAATACTAAAAAATAAATGTTAAATAATACATAAAATCTTAAATTTACATACTCCAAGTTAGATAATGCATAGATACTTAACGTTATACAATCTAAAGTTGTTCAATAATCTTATTATCACCACAAAAGAACAAAAAAACAAAAACTATATGTGGATCATATCACATTATTAACTTTGTAAGGTGCACATGTTGTAAGTAAAATCTACTTAAGAAATATGAGTGAACCCCAATCTACTTAGGATCCGTTTGGGATGAGCTAAAAAATTCAGCTTATCTACACTTTTATCTTATTTTTGCTACTATTTATGGATTCAATTGTATTTCTTGATACTATTCAAGGGTCCCACTATACTATTCAGCTTATTTTTTAGCATATTTTTTCATATTTATGGGTCCCACTGCACTTCTTGGGAACAACTTATTTAGTTAAAACTTAAATATTTTTGCTGAAAATACTGTAAGTAAAGCTAAAAGGTAGTTGAAATAGTACAGTGGAGTCTATGAATATTATTAAAAAGTACAATGGAGCCCATAAATAGTGGCAAAAATAAGCTGAATAGTAAAAAAAACTGGCTTTTTAAGCTAATGACAAACACAACCTCAGCAAAAAATTTTCAGTTTCAACTAAATAAACTGTTCACAAACGGACAATTAATGTTAGTCGTAGATCCAACAATAAAAATACTTAGAATTGCACCTTAAGTTGACCTATAATTTCATTAGCATCTTTATCTACAGTACAAAATTGTAATATAAATTTAGTATACAATGAAAAGAGTCTATAAAAAATTGAAATTTTATAGCTATGATTCTTTTATGAATAAATTACAAGAGAGAGGAAAAGAAAAAAGAAAAAAGAAAAAGAAAAGAAAAGTAGAACTGAGCTAACTACGATGAGGAAGTGAGAAGAAAAGAGAGCAAAATAATGCAAAACAAAAATTCAATGTTTTGAAAAACGAGTTGACCCACATGACGTGCGGGTCAACCTGACCCAACCAAGCTTACATGGGTTCGGATTAACCTGTTTTTTCATGAGCCCAAAAAACTTTACTCATACTGATGAGGTTAATAAATTTAGGTCCAATTTTGCCAAGTCTAACGCATCATGATTCAATCCTTCAGTTTGACCTCAAAACTATGACTCCCCTTCCTTTTTTGACCATTTGAACTATTCTAATTTTTGAAAACATTAAATTACATGCGTGTTGTGATTCCAAAAATAAAAATGAACAACATGATGCACCACCAAAAATATTATGCGCATGTCAGATGCAATAGAAGCCTGCCTGTAGAGTGCTGAGTGCGTAGTTGTTTCAGACAAATAGACACAGAATTGAGAATACTGAATCAAGTATATGAGTATGATGTGTGCGCGCTGCGCAAACGTGTGCTTCAAAATCGCTAGCTGATTTTAATATTTTACTATTAGGTCCACCGACACCTCTTCAGAAAGAAAGAGAAAAGGAGTAAAAGGGTTATTATATTCTCATTATATATGGCTGGAAAAAAAGTAGACTCATCAGTGAGGAAGAAAAAGTACAATTACAAAGATTAAAGTATATTGAAAATGGTCGTAGTTTCTAAATCTAAACCAACATCTCATATTCTTTCTCAGCAACTAGTTGAATTTTTCACGGGTTGCCTAAGCCTAAGATCCTACAATTATTTGCCTATCGGTTGGCCCACCACTACACACAAATATTTTGGAATTTAACCTCGCATCCTTTGTTGGTGAGACCCACTTTATCATATGCCTGCTGGTGATTTAAGTAATTAGCTTTAGGGGCATAATGCAAAAAACACATTCAAGGGTTTGGGACAGTTGCAAACTGACATACTGTACTATCAATTTTGTATCATTGACACTTTAAATTTAAGAATTTTTTAAAATAACCCTCCATCTCAATTGCATTAACTATAATTGATAGAAAATGGTTATATGTTGCGCACGTTTTTTTTTTTTTTTTTTTTTTTTTTTTTGGGGTGAGAAAGATGTGTTTTTCAATTAATTATAACTAACAGAATTAAAACAGGTGGGTCAATTTAGACAGCTCTTAAATCTCATGAGTCAATAATTTAAAATTTATGGTATAGGGATTAATTTGTAATTGACCTAAAACCTAGGGTTTTTTTTTTTTTTTTTTTTTTGCCTTAGCTTTTTAAGCCATTGTCAATTTAATTTATTTATTTTTACTTTGAGCAATTTTGTCCTTCAACTTTTGAATTGTAGTGTAAATGATAATGTAATATGTATTCTTTAACAGATTACCCTTCAATATCATATGAACTAAACATAATTTTTAGGGTAAATAAATTATATTTTTCTACCCTAATATTTCACCCAAATTACACTTAAACGACCTAAAACTATTTAAACACACAATTGATGCCCCCAATTTAAAATTTAATGCATCATACCACACCTAATAACACCACATTAGCCTTTTTACTTAAAACCTTGAATATGGTATTTATTAAAATGTTATCACACATGTGATCAAATGTATTTATATTTTTAGCAATATGATAATGTGACATGCTCTTATTGGAGGGTGTAAACCAAAGGGTTTACACCAAGTTCTTATAGAATTTAATCTCTAAGAATATTCTTTAGTAGAAAATGCAAATTGGTAATTTTTGACAAAATTTAGTATTGAAAGAACAATTTAATTACCTCTCCATTCTCAAAGGCCAATAGATGGAGAGGGGTAAAATCAGTTCTTCAATATTAAGTTTCACCAAACTTGTTTCTCCAAAAAAACAAAAAAGGTTCCATCAAACTTAACACCAAAATAGGCAGTAAGGGGACATTGAAATAGAGTTTAACTTTTAGAGATCAATCATGTATTTTGATAGTTTAGGGGGTTAAATGTAATTGGTGTGAAACTTAGAGTGGAAATGTGCAATTTTCATAATATTTAATAACATTCATTTACCACATACTAAATGAAATGAGATTTTCAAGATTACACTTAAAAAAAGAAGAAGAAGAAGAATTAAACTAGTTTGTAACCCTATGCATATGCATGGACATATTTTAAAATATGCTATTAAATGCTTTAAATATGATCATTATTATATTTTATTAACTCTTAAAGAAGCCTTGTAAGAATATGAATCCAATTTCGGTAAGGATGGAGTGCAAAACCCATATTTCACATCATTTAATAAAAAATTGTCATGTCAACTTTTTATTTAAAATTTAATACATCATACCACACCTAATAACACCACATTAGCCTTTTTACTTAAAACCTTGAATATGGTATTTATTAAAATGTTATCACACATGTGATCAGATGTATTTATATTTTTAGCAATATGATAATGTGACATGCTCTTATTGGAGGGTGTAAACCAAAGGGTTTACACCAAGTTCTTATAGAATTTAATCTCTAAGAATATTCTTTAGTAGAAAATGCAAATTGGTAATGTCTATTTATTTTATTTTATAAATAAATATATATATTATTTTACTTCTTAACTTAATTTTTGTAATTGTGATGTAATAAATTTATTTTATTTGTGCATTTTTTAAATAAGATATGAACAATTAACTTCTAGAACATAATATAATTTTTCATTGAAATTTATATTTGAATTAATAATTAGTTTTTGTAAGAAAATCTCGGTTTTAAATAGATTGGAAGTCATTTCAAATATAACCCAAATAGAATGAGCTAGAAGTACTTTTAGATTAAGTAATTTTAGATGTACTTAAAATAGTTTTAAATAGGTTGAAAGTATTATACATTCAAAACTTTACAAATGAGATGGAACGACACTTAATACAAATTGAAGCCCATATAAAATATAGGGACAATTGAAATCAAAATATTAGTCTACTGTATTATTAGTATCTTAGATTTGATATCACATACCTCTATCTCTAGTTATATGGTAGTAGTTAATTAGAATTACTATTTTATTTTATTTTATTTTTTGAAAATTCATATTTTATTTTATTTTTTGTTTTGGACTACCTTAATTTGGTCTTCGTTATAATATTATTTGATTTTCTTCTATTATGTCCACTTTACGACTTTGGTTTTTGTGTTATGTTTTAGAGTCAGTTTTATAAACTGTGATTTTGATCATTATATTTTTATTCTTGGTGGGGGCATTGAGGAAAAAAGTTCAATTTTTAGAGGCTAACAATTTTTCCTTCCAAATTATATTCTTAAAGTTTAATTTTTTTACTTAAATTATCGGTTATGTTAATTATAATTGTGGGGGCCAATTAATCAGGAGGTACTGTTAAGACCGTGCTAACTAGGCCTATGGCCTGATCCGAGGGCATTAGACCATCTGAGGAGGACCAGATAGGACTATAAGGAAAACGGAGTAAAGAGAAGAGTAGATATAATATGAAGTAAGTCCAACAAGTGTTCGAGGATAAAATCCATCTCGGCAACAAGTGACCGAGGTCAGTAAGAGTTCCATATCATCATGGACTCTCTTCGAGGTTACATCAACATTAAGAGTTAGACGTTGGACAAGGGATAAGAAAGGAGAAGGGCAACAAATATCTTCAGAAAGCTGCCACCTCTGCATTAAATGATTCCCAACCAACTCCCTAACCGCATTAATGAGAAAGTGATGCATGAACAATGATCAAATAGCCTTACAGCTACTAGTTGATGGTTCTGGGAGGTGCTGGATGGGACAAGAAGGAGTGTCCCAAATCTAACATACACGTGTGTGGTAGGGATGATACCAAGATTGTGGTATATAACATGGAAATATGTGCTAAGAAAAAAAAGAAAGAAAAAGATCGGGCAATTTGTAGGAGGAGATGATGAACTCTTGTAACTTTGTTGTTAAGAGAGACAATATAATATAAGATCCTCAAGCCACTCCGAGGATAGATTTTTCTTATCTTACCTGCATTTGATAGTCTTAAATTAGCAAATTTTATCGTTTTTCTTTTGGAGCAGATCTAGTTCTTTCATCCACGCTTTAGAAATTTATTGTTTGGGCTTCTTGGGCTAAAACCCAACTCTATATTGGGTTCGATCTAATTTCAGTCCCTACAATAATTATGATTTAAGTTTTTTAATTATAGTTTTAGAAAGATTATATTCTTGAATTATCTTACTCAATTCAAATTCAAAATAATACTTCCTCTTTCAAATGATAAAGTGTAAGGACTGGATTTTGGTCCACAGCCCACTGGAAATGGATGATGGCCCAACGAACTCAAAACAATATATTTGTTAAAGAAAGGATCTTGCAGGTAAGACTTAGCAAATCGTGCATGGGCCACAAGAAATTGGATTCGCGCAAGAAAGATAAGAAAACACAGTTTTAAGGGAAAAATACTCCTCGGTCAAGTCCAAGGATCAAGTGTTCTTATATTCACTTAAGTTTCTTTTAAGTACAAGATGTTCTCTCTTTCTTTTCCTCGCTTAGTGATTACCTCCCCTTTTTCTCACGGGAGTCTTTTCTTTATATAGTCTTATTCTTTTTCAATCCCAACCTTCCATCTGTTGATTGTTTAAGTGATTTTCTAGATGCTTGTCCCATCAGAGCCCTCTTGGAACCTTTGTGTGTAGTTGTAAGGCTCAATATCACTGTTCAGGTATCATTTCCACATAAATGCGACCAGTTGGTTAGGTGCAGAACATTTAATGTGATGGTAGCAGCCTTCTTCTCAGATATTTCCTGATTTACTGTGGACTTTTTTATCTAAAGCTTATCCTTAGAAGCATAGTACCCTCTCGCATGATATCCTCTAGGCAATCAAGCCCCAATCCCCCCACAATGTTTCCCGAGGAAGTTTGGATCCTCAAGAGGCAACCTTTGTTCGTCATTAATTGTTCTTGTCCTTGTCCCTTTGCTTCACAAGCTTACCTTATTGTTCAACCCTCCTCGAGCTACCCTACATTCTCGGGCTTGGCCCACGGCCCAATATTCCTACTCGGCTCATTTATCCCCCCAATAAGATTCTTTTTAAAATAACAAGTTGTTTAATTGTCTTAAAATAAATAAATATTTAACTAAAAGTTCAATAGGCTATATAATTCTTATATTTAAAAAAAGAAATAATTTTTATTGAAAGTAGTGACACTTTTAATATAAAATTAACAAAATCCACGATTTTTGTAATGGGTGATAAATACTTGCGTAAAATTGAGAAATTAATTTTGACACATGACACAAAATTAGACTTCAATTTTGGAATTTAATTAGATTTTCTCTCAGTTTTGACTTTATATACACACACACACACACAGAGAGAGAGAGAGAGAGAGAGAGAGAGAGAGAGAGAGAGAGAGAGAGAGAGAGAGAGAGAGAGAATTTTCAGTCAAATTGAGCCCAAACTTCTTCTCCCCCCCCCCCCCCCCCTCTCTTCTTAATCAAGTATTCTGACGACCGGCACATCTATTGGCAAAGTGCGCCAAAGATATAGACAATAGTGATAATTTTTTATTTGGATAGAGAAAAATCATTCATTGATTGAATCAGTCATTACTCATGATGTACTAAATTTATTTTCTTTTTAATAAAATTACAAGTTTTTCATTCAAAAAAAAAAAAAAGTATTTTGATGAACGCTACTTTTGTTAAATGCTAAGTCATAAACATAACTAAGTCCCAATATATTTATCAAAAAGTCCCAATATATTTATTAAAGGAGGGATTATCAATAAAAGCACCCCCTCCATAATACTTAAAAGAATTTCTATATATAATATAGAACCCCCCAACCTCTACGATTCGTATGTGCATATAAAGTATGAACTAATTTTCTTAACAAATTTCCTAAGCTTTCTCCTGGACGTGCCTCTTTGATTCTTCTACCAAAATTTTTAAAATATTTATTAAGTCAAAAAATGAATATAATATAATTAGATGCCGTTTTGGCAATCATGATTGAAAGGCCTTTAAAGGAAAATAATTTGCGTTACCTACCAACACCCAGATCTTGGTATTTTAGCAAGTTGAATCTAGGGCAGGTCTTTTTTTTTTTTTTTTGATAGGAAAATACTGAAATACCATTAAAGATAAGACTGAGAAACTACAGATATGTCATGAGCACATGCGTGCTCAAGAAAGCTAGGACATTCCTCTAGCCAAACTACATAGTTCTCAGTCTCTTTAGCATACTGTGCTAACAAGTGAGCAGGGACATTTCCCTGTCTTTTTACATGAGAGAAAGCAAAACTCCTAAAGCCAGATACAAGTTCCATTGTTCCTTCAAGCACATTTTGAATGGAAGACGGCGCTCCCTCACCTCCCTGAAGAGCCATGCAAACGATCAACGAGTCTCCTTCAAACTCCGCCTCCCTTATGCCTACATCTCTTGCAAAAACCACCCATGCCTCCATAGCCTTTGCTTCGATCTCCACAGCCCCCAATGGAGCATTCACTAACTTGCTTAAAGCTGCGACTACCTCCCCTTTTTCATCCCGGATCACCACTCCTATTCCCGCTTTTTTCCGGCTTTCAAAAGTTGCACCGTCTACGTTTACCTTGTACCGTTCTGGGTCAAGTGGCTTCCAAATTTTTGCTGGACCCATCCCCTGTTTGTCACCCTGTCTAAACTCATTTGCAGCGTTGTATTCTTCCACTAGATGCAAAGCTGTTTTCAGAATCATTCTTCCTGGTTTGCCCGAGCCCCCCATTCTTCTCTCATTTCGGTCCTTCCAAATTCCCCAGCAAATAGAGATGACCTTCTCTAGCAAGCCGGGATGCGTTACTTCATGGTTTTGCAGGTTCTGGATAATGTCCAAGAAGGACCATGACTGGTCTATGACAAATGGCAAAGCAAACTTGCTGGATTCCCATACCTCACGTGCATGCTTGCAAAACCATAGAAGGTGACAAGCTGTTTCCTCAGGTTGATCGCATAAGACACAAGTAGCATCCTCTGTTATTTTCCTTCGTATGAGATTGTCCTTAGTAGCTAGTATGTTCCGGCCAGCCTTCCAAGCGAAATGCCTCAGCTTGTGGAGGAGTTTCAACTGCCAAATACTTCGCCACACCCGTTTGCGCATTGAGGCGTTTGAGCAGTCTCCCCTGTTTTGTTCAAGCTTTTCCTCATACACTAAAGTGTATGCCGACTTAACTGAAAATTTTCCAGACTTATTAGCAGCCCAAACCAGTTTATCATGTCTACCCGTCAAGCTTAGCGGTATACCCAGAATAGCAGAAGCATCCTCAGCGCTGAAACATTGTTTGACCAACTCCATATTCCATTCACATTCACCTCTGTTTATGAGGTCCTTAACCAGAGCAAACTGAAGCCACGGTTTCTCAGGAGAAACCACTATATAGGTGCTCAGTCTTGGCACCCATTTGTCACACCACACTCTAATGCTTGCTCCATCACCCACTTGCCATCTAATTCCTTTTCGCACCACCCCTTGAGCTGCCATCATACTCCTCCACGCATAGGACGGATTTCTTCCTATGTTAGCATCTACAAAGCTACAATGGGGAAAGTATTTAGCTCGAAAGACTCGGCAAAACAGGGAGGAGGTATTTGTTTGCAGCCTCCAACCTTGTTTCGCTAAGAGAGCTAAATTGAAGAGTTTCAAGTCTCGGAAGCCTAGACCACCTCTATCTTTTGGCATGCACAACTTTTCCCGGCTTAACCAAGCTAATTTTTTCTCCTTGCTTACTTGGCCCCACTAGAACTATCTGGTCATCCCAGTAAGGTCATCGCAGAGATTGTTTGGCAAGAGAAAGCAACTCATGGTATACGACGGCACCACCTGTGCCACAGCCTTAATCAGGATTTCTTTTCCAACGTTAGACAATAATTTTTCCTTCTAGCCAGACACCTTATTCACCACTTTTTGTTTCAAGTGGGCAAAAGAATTGGACTTGGATCTCCCAATCAACGAGGGCAACCCAAGATAGGATTCATGAGGTTTCATCACATCAGCGCCAAACATAGTTTTCACATCTTCCCTTATCCCCACTTCCGTGTTTGGGCTAAAAAAGAGTGAAGTCCTGTTTCTATTTAGCTGCTGGCCCGAAGAGACTTCGTATACCTGTAATAATTGCTGTATCTCAGCTGCATCCTCCCTTGTAGCACGTCCAAAGATAATGCTGTCATCGGCGAAAAAAAGATGTGAAACTTTAGGTCCCTTTACAGATGCCGCCACCCCTTTAAGCTTTTTCTATTGGACAGCATTGTGTAAGAGTGTAGAAAGGCCCTCTGCACAAATGAGGAAGAGGTATGGAGACAATGGGTCTCCTTGCCTCAATCCCCGGGTTGGTTGAATCTTGCCGCAAGGTTGTCCATTAATTCTCACTGCATAGGTCACTGAAGTCACACATCTCATCACTATA
The DNA here is from genome assembly GCA_028535165.1 of Quercus tomentella. Taxonomy (NCBI): domain Eukaryota; kingdom Viridiplantae; phylum Streptophyta; class Magnoliopsida; order Fagales; family Fagaceae; genus Quercus; species Quercus tomentella. Next base: position 36,011,186 of record JAPQVY010000089.1, read on the forward strand.
GAAATCCATTCGTCATGAAACCCTAATCTCTTCATGATTTGTTGCAAACAGACCCACTCAACTCGATCATATGCCTTACTCATGTCGAGCTTTAAGGCCATTTCGCCACATCTGCCCTTCTTTTTTCTACTTATGTGGGACATCATCTCATGGGCCACAAGTACATTATCGGTGATTTGCCTTTCTGCCACAAAAGCGCTTTGGTTCTCACAAACAATCTCCTGCAAGACATATTTCATTCGGTTTGCCACCACTTTCGAGGCAAGCTTATAAGTCACGTTACATAAGCTAATAGGCCTATAATCTGTAACCCTTTTCGGATTCTTAGTTTTAGGGATTAGTACAATATGGGTATCATTAAAATGTGGGGGAGCAGTGCCATGATTAAGAAAATCTAACGCAGTAGTAATGACAATAGATTTAACCGTAGGCCAGAAATGTTGGTAAAAAATAGGGGGCATACCATCGGGTCCGGGCACTTTTAAAGGGTGCATCTGATGAAGAGCCTTTTCCACCTCCTGTACATTAAAGGTTCTGAGCAAGGAAGCATTCATCCTATCAGTGACTTTTGTGTGAATAGCCTCAAGTAGTTCCTCCTCCATAACAAGCCGCGAAGATGTAAACAGCTGCTCAAAATAATCAAGGAAAGTCCTGTCGACTTGCTCCTCATCTTCCTGCCAAATGTTATTAGAGTCCAGCACTCTATTTATGAGGTTTCTTTGCCACCGGTTAGAGGCTTTGGTGTGGAAAAAGGTAGTGTTTTTATCGCCTGCCCTCAACCAATTATTTCGGGAACGTTGGTGCCACATGTCCTCCTCCATAAACATTCACCTATTCAACTCCTTCTTTATAGCATGAATGTCCTCTAGGGTCGATTCGCCACCCCTCATATTCTCTAACACCTGAAGCTGCCTTTGTAACTCAGTGATCTGTTTACCTACGTGGCCAAAAGATTGCTTGTTCCATTTGGTCAATGAGGCACGACATTCCTCCAGACACTGAAGCAGCGGCCATTCATTCCCTATAAGTCTATCTCTTTCCCAAGCACCATTAACCACCCCTGAGCACTGATCATCCTTCAGCCACATCGACTCAAATCTAAACTGCTTCTGCCCCTTTTTCCACCGTCTGGTTGGTTTTGAATTCTTGAGAATTAGCATGCTGTGATTAGACACTGAATTGGCAACATGGTAAATTTTGGCTGTAGGAAACATTCCTGAACAGTCCGTGGAAACAAAGGCCCTATCCAACCGTTCATGTACCCACCCTTTTGTGCCCATTTTTCGGCTCCATGTAAAGTCCGACCCACAATAGCCCATGTCTCGTAGTTCACAACTATTAATGGTATCCCGAAACAACTTCATTTAACCCTCAGGTCATGCATTACCTCCCTCTTTTTCATTTGCATGAAGCTCATTGAAGTCGCCAATAATCACCCAAGGGAGATCACATCTATTACTGAGATTCCTAATCAAGGACCACGATTCCTCCCGTTTGCTCATCTCCGGGTTGCCGTAAAACCAAGTGAACCTCCATCTCTTATTACCACCCTCCTCATTCACTATCACATCAATATGCCTCTGTGAGTAAGTCAAAGGTTCCACCTGTAAAGTATTCTTCCAAATTAGTGCTAGACCGCCTCCACGATTTTGGCTTGGCACCACCAAGCCATGTTGTCTCTCAACTTTTCTTTTAATTCCTTCCATCTCCGTTATCTTAAACTTAGTTTCCATTAAAAAGACTAGAGTGGGATCTTCCTCCTTGACAATTTTTTGGAGTGTTTTAACTGTTAGGGGGTTCCCAAGCCCCTTATAGTTCCAAGCTAAGGCACTCATTGTGCCCAGCGAGGCTGCTCCGCAGCCTCCACCGATCCATGTTATTGTTTCAGAGCTATTCCAAGCTCCTTTACCTCCCCTTCCACCTTTACTCTCTTTCCATTCCCATTTCCTCCTTCTATTTCCATCAGAGGTGTGTGGCACCTTCTTTTATTACCTACCTCTTCTCTATCAACATCCATATCCACGCCCCGAACATTCATGGCTTCCATGCAAGAGTTTGAACACAACCCTGCCATGTTCTATTTTCTTATTGCTACGGAAGCTGTCTTTGTTTTCTTTGGGCCCCTTCCCTGCTTTTTCACTGAGTTGGCTTCCTTACAAGTCACTGGGCTGACTGAGGTAAAAATAATGTTGTGTTCGAGTTGGGCTTGTTCCGAATCCCCTTCCTTATTCACCAGCTTATTGGGCCCATTTGCATCAGTTGAGCCCACACGGGCTTGTTGAGTTGGCCCACTACATGCCCCATTACCGAACCCATTTACATGAGTGTACTTTAATATTGGGTCCTGGCAGAGGTTGCTTTCCATCCCTTTAGGTTCATTTCCCACTTCTTTCATCAATCCAACTTCTTCATCATGGATTCCTGCGTCAATCTCTGCAAGTTGCTTTTCAAAGTCTTTTTCCAGCGCCAAATCTAGCTTTCTTTGCTCAGCACAGTTCTCTAGTTTCCTTGTATTCTCCGCGTCATCCCAGTCGAGGTTGGTAGGTTCTGAAGTACCTACCTGCAGACCACGAACCTCTTGCCACCCCTGCGTAGGCTTCCTTGGGATATTCACCATCCTGTCAACTGTCTTGTCAACATCACCATCCTCTCTACAGCTTCCGTTTCTCATCCCGTCGACCAACTGTGGCTTCTGAGTCCTTTCCGGCGCGGCCTTCATCCACACATCGAATTGTTTTTCCTTCGGTCTCAGGGGCTCTTTGCTTCTTATCCATTGTAAACATTCCTTTTCATCATGATCCATCAATCTGCACCAATAGCAAAATATGGGTAGCCGTTCATATTTGAGGTCTACCCATATCGGTTCTGCATTTCCTAACCGAATCTTACGACCCCGGTATAATGGTTCAGTAGTTTTCACCGATGCACGGATGCGCAGACAACCACCCATACAGAATCCTTTGTCATCCACATCCATTTTTTCCACCAACCCCAGCGTCTCCCCTATTCTCATTCCTATTTCCTTGGTCTGGCTCATTGTGGGTAGTCCATGGATTTGAATCCAGAACGCCACCCTATCCAGACGCACCTTCAGAGCAGATTCCCCGACTTGGAGCTTGTGGAGGATGAGAAGGTACTTGTCGTATGACCAAGGACCTTGTAGCAATACTTTATCAAGATCATCCATCGTTTTGAAAAGAAACAGGGCTCTATTATCCCCCAAATCACTCACCTCAAAGCTTTCTTTTGTTTTCCATGCTAGTTTCAACACCCTCGCCACCGACTCTAGATTTACCCATCTTTTAGTATAGAACTTTCCGACTAGAATCGGTCCAGACTCTATTTCTGTAGTTTGTATCTCTACTTCAGCACTTTCCTTCACCGATAGTCTTAGCCCAGAGTACCTGTTCATGATCTCATCCATATCTACTCAAAGTTTCTACCGTACCGGAGAGAAAGTTTGCACCAGGCAGAGCTTTTTTCACCTCTAGGCTTCACGAGAGACCTAGAGAGAAGACTCATGGGGCTTTTTTTAGGGCAGGTCTTTTTAAGTACTCATATTTATTCTAATGATGAATTCATATTTTGATTACTTTGCAGTTTATCTACAAATAAAAGGATTTAATTTAAAATTGATAATAATTTCAAGGAAACAAAAAACCAATTACAGTGATTTAAATTGTAAAAACAATACATATACAAATATGGTTTTCCCGTTATTTTTGCACCTATGAGTTACACCAATATTATCATACGTTGGTGATCATCACTAGTCGCTAAACCCACGATGCACAGTTTATTTTTAAATATAGTATATTTCAATTATAATTAAGAAAAATATCTCCACGATAAAATGAAAACAAAAACAAAACCAAAAAAATAGGCAAAAAACCAAGCTTTCTCAAGAACTCAAAAGGTACAGGGAAAATATTCATTCTTAAATAAAGTTTACTTACAAATTTTGTGCATCACTAAAGTGAGCTAGAAATTTGAAATATTCCCTTAAACAAAATATTTTACAATCCTCAATTTCTCTCCCTATAGTTAAAAAACATATTTGAAAAATATTTAAATAAAAAAATGAAACAAACACTTTCAAAACCCAAAACTAAACAAAAATATGATTTAAAATTTTAAAAATAAAAAAGAAATCACATCAAAATCCAAACTTTCTCTCCCTAATATTCAAAACATAGAAAAAAAAATATCTAAAAAATTTATAACAAAAATTTCAAGATCCAAAACCTAATAAAACAAACCAAAATTAAAATGAAATTAAACCCATACGAGATAAAATTATACAATAGTAATTAATTATTCAAACAGTTGGTAGATATGTTCAAATACATACAAAGTTGATTGTGTTATGAAATAAACTCAAATTCTCATTTATAAAACAACCAAATATTAACCCAAACTAAATTCAAACCAAAGTCATAAGAGAGAGATGACTTGTGATGGGGAATCAAAAACCAAAACGTATCAACCGAAAGTAGTGCTACAAGTAAGAATAAAAAAATGATTGTAAAGGTGGCAGAAACAATAACAAAACCCACCAAGAAAAAGAAAAAAAAAATAGAATAAAGAGATAGAAAGAGTATTTACTCTTTTTTTTTTTTTTGGGTTGTAAGAAGAAGAATCAATAAAGGGAGTTGAAGGATTGGAAAATTTGCAATGGTGAGGTGAGGAATGATAGAGAGAAAAATAGTTAAGAAGTGCTATTGTCATGGCATAGCAAGAGGTGGAATTATAAAATACTCCTATAGTACAATTAATGCATACTTTTTTCTCTCACATAATAATAGGTTTCACTAATTAAATTCATGGTGGAAGTCACTATTCATATGAGAGAAAGGGGTATGCATTTATGATACTATAGGAGTATTCTATAATTTTCAAGAGACTAGCAAAATTAAGTACTAAGACTATATTATTATATATTGTATATATATATATATATATATATATATATATATATATATTTATATTACCCTAAATTTAGGGCAAGAATAAACAAAAACGAAAGAAATATATAATTTTACTATTATATCTTCCACATTTGTTTTATTTTATTTTTTCAAAATAGGGATAAAATAAATATTTTACCCCATTTTATTAAAAAAATGAATGAACATTTCTCCCATTTTTTGGGAAAAATTCATAAGAGGGAATGTAATGGATGAACATTCCCTTGTACTTATTCCATTCTTTCTCAATTCTTAATTTCTTATTAAACTTTCAAACAGGGAAAAGATGAAGTATTCCTAAAACGGTGAAACCTCTCTGAAGTTTCAATGTTTTCTATTATATTCCTTTTCTCCATTCCTATCAAGTTGCTAGTTTTCACTCTCCCCCACACCAAAGTATATATTTACTGGTTCACATCTCTAATAGTCCAAACTCCCGAGCAAAATAGAATTCATGATCTCTAAAACATCATAGATGCTTAAATTCTCTGGACCCAAATATTATTATTATTATTATTATTTTGAGAGAGAAGAAGGATCTATGAATTTATTTTACCAGCTGGTAAATCAGCTAAAACAAGAGGAAAAAGAACATCTTCCATCCAAACAGTTAAGAAAGATGAAAATCTAGTTTTCTTAGCTAAGGCATTTACAAGAGTATTACCTTACCTATAAGTATGAGAGAAAGAGGTACTCTGTAAATAGTTTACAAAAAAAAAGACATCGTTAATCAAATTAATGTCCATACACAGAACGAGAGTTAACACCATGCTTCAGCAAATTAATAACCGTTTCTGAATCACCTTCAAAACTAAATTGTCGTAGACCAATCTCTTGAACAAATTGCTATGCCCGTCTAACCGCTAGCAATTTAGTTTATTATCTTTGGGTTTTTTTAGCTAATAAGTTTTTTCAAGCTTACATTGTTATAATTGAATAAAAAACGTCTAATAGCAAATTTGTTTCCCTAGCCCTTTACATTAAAAAAAAGAAAGAAAGATGAAATATCATACTATAATTAGTTTATAATAAAAGTAGTACAATACTACAAATATATAATAGTGATATTGTATCAATCAAAACTTACCATCTTGCCTAGAGCCTTGTAACTCAATTAGTTAGTACCTTTTAGTGTTTTCATGATATCCATGATTTAAATCTCCCTCTCTTCCAAAGTAACTTTTTTTTTTTTTTTTTTGAAAATGAACTTGAAACTTTATTGAACTTGGTTGGCCAAATTGGCTAAATCATGTTGAGCTATAGAGAATAAAGGATGGGGGACTTCGTCCATCCAAACCACATAGTCAGAAATATTTATAGAATATCTAGCTAGACCATGTGCTAATTTATTGCTGTCTCTTTTGCAATGAGAATATAGCAATTTTGAATAGAAACTAGAAAAAACAATGGCATCCTAAATTAGAGGCTCCACTGAAGCAATTGTATTGCCACCTGCCTTCAAGGACTCAATAATCAGCTCGAAATTGCCTTCAAGAACCGCTTCACTTATGCCTATTTCATTCCCAAACTCCAGAGCCCGTGCTACTGCAACTGCTTCAATCTCAACTGGTTGAAGTGCTGGGGATATAAGCTGAGCTAGTGACGCTATGATGGATCCATTGTGGTCTCAAATAACAACTCCTATGCCACTTCTATTTTCATTCCTAAAGATTGCTTCGTCGAAATTTATTTTGAAACAACTTGCATCTGGTGGCTTCCATTTCACCCTTTGTCTCGACATTGTTTGTGGTTTAGGTGGGAGTACAGCAAGGAATTCATCCAACTTCTCTTTTGCCTTCAATGCGAGCTGGTCCAAGGTGCAGCAAGGTTTGTGGGTGCGAACCTGGTTTCGCTAATGCCATATTCCCCATGTTATCATCACAAATAGCTTCGGGTTGCCTTGATTTTTTCCATGACAAAAGCTCCTTGAAGTTTGTGACGCTTGTGTTTTGGCGAAAGTTCCACTTCGATGAAGACCATATCGAGCTAAGTTCACTGCATGACCACAATGCGTGTAATGGACTTTCCTCGTCACTCAAGCACCGTTCGTATAGCGAGTTGTCTGTTATGTGTTGCCTCGTCAAATTTGCTTTTGTAGGAATAGAATCATGACAAGCTCGACACAAGAAGTTTTTGATCTTATTTGGAACTCGCAAATCCCAGATGATGCACTAGAATTTTTTGTCTTCAACTTGTGTTGCCATAGACCCTTCCTTTTCATCCTCATGCTTCAAAAACCAGTATCTAGATTTGCATGAATATTGCCCACTTTGTGTCCACGACCAGAACAGCTTGTCTTCTGTTGGATGTCTTAACAAGGGTATTTTCTTAATGAGTTTAGCTTCCTCAGGAATAAATAGGCCATCAATTACCTCTTTATTCCATGTTCGCTTGTCTTCATTTATTAGAACTTCAACTGTGGCCTCCTCCCACCCCTCTAAAATAGGAGATGATACATGGGTAGGGTGCTTGATTGGCAACCAAGTATACTACCAAATCTGAACTTTTTGCCCATTGCCTATTCTCCAACAAGCTCCACGTTTAATAACGTCGCGACCATGTAGTATCCTTTTCCAAGTGTAAGAGCCACGCCTTGATTCAGCAGCCTCCATGATTGTGCAATTTGGGAAGAAGCAGGGTTTAAAGACCTTATAAAATAGTGAGCTTTTGTCCTGTAATAAACGCCATGCTTGCTTGGCCAAGAGAGAGTCGTTGTGCAAAGCTAAGTCATGGAAGCCCATACCACCCTCACTTTTGGATTTTGTCATCTCACCCTATTTTAGCCAATGAATCTTCCACTTTTCCCCTCGTTGTCCCCACCAAAACTTTCTCATCAACACCTCAATTTCATTACATAACCCCATTGGTAGTTTAAAGCACCTCATTGCATAAGTTGGAATGGTTTGGATAACTACCTTGATAAGAACCTCTTTTCCAGCTTGGGAAAGGAGTTTTCCTTCCTAACCCTGCAATTTCCTCCATACTTGCTCCTTGATATAATTAAAGCTTGCTGTTTTTCCTCTTCCTGTCAAAGATAACAACCCCAAATACTTTTCATAGTGGTGGATTTCACGAACTCCAATAATCCCTTTAATGATCTGTCTGTTTGCTTCAGTAACTGATTTGCTGAAAAATAAAGCTGTCTTCCCCTTATTTATTTTTTGGCCTGAAACTTCTTCATACAAGGATAGAAGGTCTATCACCTTGCCACATTTTGTGGAGTTGGCCTTACAAAAAAGAAGGCTATCATTTGCAAAAAACAAATGGGTTAGTTTAGGTCCTTGTTTGCACAACCTAAAACTAGTGATATCGCCATTGCCAGCTACCTTTTTCATTAGGCTATGTAGGCCCTCAGTGCACAGGAGAAAAAGAAAAGGAGAGAGAGGATCTCCTTGTCTAAGGCCCCTTGAGGGGTATGTCAAGCCTTTCGGTTCACCATTCACTAGTATTGAGTAGGTGACTGTTTTCACACACACCATGATAAGTCCTATACATTGTTCATAAAACCCCATTTTTCTCATCAAATTTTCCAAAAACACCCATTCTACCCTATCATAGGCTTTACTCATGTCAAGTTTCAAAGCTATAAACCCATTTGAGCTAGAATTATAGTTTTTCATGCAATGTAATGTTTCAAAGCAATAAGGATATTATCAGTAATAAAGATATTATTAGTAACTATTGAATTATCAAAAATGACCATCTCAATAAATTATAAATAAAAGTTGAAAAAAAAAATATCCTTGACATTGTAGAAGTTCTAATTAAGATGAGAAAATGTAAGCATTAGCGTTGATTTTGTTAGGGGAACCAAAAAATATACAGAAAATGTAACATATATTCTTATAGTTCACCTCACTTGAGCTCATCACAAAAGATGTGCCCTTGTGGTTTTTTATTTTTTTTAAATTTTTTTAACTTATGGTTTAATTGAGGAAAAAGTCTTTTGACATCGAAATTACCACTGACTTTTTCACGAAATCTATGTATTTTTTGTGGTGTGATGAGTTTCAATGAGTTGAATTTGTGAGAGAAAGTTTGGTATTTGCAAAACTCTTTATTGAGACACTTTACCTAAATGTGAATTAAAAAATAGAAATTCTCCCCCTTTTATGTTCTACTTTATATTCTACTAATTGTTAAATGTTATGTGTTTGTTTTATTTTATTTTATTTTAAACTTCTATTATTTTATACACTTTGTCACATATTGTTTTATGTAAGTGGTGGAGAAGTGGGTTGTAGTTAGTTCAACTAGTAAAGTTTCTGATGGTTAAATAAGAAATTTAGAGTTTAATTCCCGCTCGCATAAAAACCTAATTAGTATCTTTGTTTGATGACAAAGAATACAATTATCAGTATAGATTGACACTTTCTTAAAAAAAAAAAAAGAAAAAAAAAGTGAGTATCGGAGAAAAAGTAGTTAGAGCACTCATAGCAGTGATGCTAAATAGCTATATTGCTAAAAATATAGCTATTAATCGCAAAAGGAGAGTTGCAGCAGTGGAGGTAAAGCTAAAAAATTTAGCTTCTCAGCTACAGTGCACATCTAAAGATAGATGTGCACTGTAGCTCAAAGGCAAAAAAAAAAAAATATATTTTAATTGGTTTCTCTCTCTTCTTTTATTAAATTAAGCTTTTCTCTCTCCTTCTTTCTTTTCTCTTTCTTCTTCACCGAACCAAACCCAGCACTTCTCCCTTTCAATTTTTTTTTTTGTTCCTTCCTCTAGCCATTTTTTCTCTATTTTTTCTTTATATTTCACCTTTCTTCTTCACTAAACCCAGCCCTTCTCTTCTCCACCTTCATTTTTTTTTAAAAAAATTTCTTTCTTCCTCCAACTCCTCACCATTCCTTAGCCACTGCTCGCCAAGCTGCCAGCAACCCAAGTCCTAAGCCGTTGCCAACACAAGTCCCAAGCCGCTAGCGACCCAAGCCTAGTGGTGGTGGTTTTTTTCTTTTTTTTTCTTTTTTTTTCTTTTTTTTTTTTAAATCAGAGTTGTGTGTGGTGGTTGTTGAGGTGGGTTTGTGGTGGTGGTGGTGGGTTGTTGATTGGGTTGTGTTCGTGGGTTGTGTTTGTGGTCTGTGTTCGTGGTGGTGGTGGGTTGTCCCAAGCCATTACTGTGGGCGGTTGTTGTTGGCTGTGGCGGCGGTGTGGGTTTTTTTTGTTGGTTGTCCTTGGGTTTTTTTTGTTGCTGGATTTGTGGGTTTGTTGAATTTTGGTTGTTTTTATGTGTGATTTTGGTTGGTTTTTGAGATGATTTTGTTGCAAATTTGATGGATTTAGGTTGTGTTAATGGTGGCCTGTGGACAGTGGAGGTGGTTGTGGGTTGTGGGTGGCAGTGGAGGTGGCTAGGGTTTTGGGTTTGCTTACTGTTCTTCAGAATCTTCAGATGATTGCTGTTTTTTTTTTTTTTTTTTTTTTGTAGTGGGGTGTATTATTTTATTATAGTAGATATATTATTTTATTGTGATGTTTATATTATTTTATTGTGTTGAAAGCTAAAATAGATCCATTGCTGCAGGATGTTTTGTACAATGAGTAAGTAAAATAGATAAAGTGACTTTTTATGGTGCCAAATAGCTAAAAAAATAACTCCATTGTGGATGCTCTTAGTTAAATGCGGCAAAAATGTGTAATATAGGTTTTGGTATTAGAATTTCTTTGTTGTTGTCGAGGATGAGCACGACACGTGGTAGGAGAATATTTGACAGTCCTGCTAACATTCACGGACGCGTTATATAATCTGGAAAAATTATAAGAAAAGATTATGAAAACAAGCTGATTTGTATGCTTTAAAAGTCCAAGAGATGACAGACAAATCACACTAATTATTCCCTTATATATAGTATCACATTTCAAAACAACACGAAACGACAAAATCTGCACTTTCATTTAGCGGAGGTGCGTATGATCTCATTATATTAATTCTAGAGTTTGTTTACCACCAACCTTTTTATTTTTTATTTGATAATATTTAAGACCCACCCTTTTTTTTGACAGGTTTTTTCATGTCCTGTGTGAAATTTTTTCTAAAATAAATTGTTAATTAATATTTTAAGAGGACTCATTAGCATAAACTATATATATTTTACATTAAAAATATTATTATTATTATTATTTTAAGAAGGCTTCTTTCTAAAATTATAATTTTGTGTCACAATTTTGATGTAAACTGTGAGTAATTGTTTATCACTTCTACCTAAATAATAAGCATAGATTGAAACTCTTAAAAAAATAAAAATAAATAAACATACATTACAAGTGGTTAATAGTAGATAAAAAAAGTGATATCAATAATAAATGTGAATAATAACTAGTAACAATTTTCCATCTACAGTTTGTTGTGAGCTTGTTATGAGCCTATCGAGTTGCTCCTTTTTCTCTACTAGTCACAATTAAACACATTAAATGATTAAAATTGTGAAAAAAAATTGTGCTATAAAAGTTGTGTAACAATTTAAAAAAAGTATAAAGAAAAAGAAAAAGTCAAAAAGAGTAAAAAAGGAAGGTGACAAATTGAGAAGCAAGCAGTGCGTTTACGTTGCGTAATTTTTCCTTACCATTACTAGTTAGATTTAAAAATTGAAATCTCGAATAAACATAAACTTGACGTTACAACTTACGATTTGATCATCATTCATCAATGAAGAAGTACGTCTAATATAATGATGCAAGAAATCATATTTACCTTCAAACTTTATTCCACAGTTCCAATCCAAACAAAAATCGTACTACTATCTCCTTGACTTTCGGACCCCACATTCCGTTCCCGTGTGTTTTGTGCAGTCTCTCTCTCTCTCTCACTATTCAGTAGAGAGGTGTGAGAGAGATTGAGAGGTGTTTCGAGAATGAAAATTGGCTGCAATGTTGTGAAAGACTGAAAGAAAGAAAAGGAGAGTAGGTGAGGTTTCTTTGGGATTTTTTAGCATTTGGGTACCTTCTGTTTCTTCATAGTCATTAGTCAGTTTAATATGATAGCGATGTTGGTGCGTTTTCTCCCACAAGATTTTTGCTATATTGGGTATACATTGATAAAGTCTTAGGTCAGTTAGGTGTTGCTTGAATCACTTTGTTTCCATAAAATTTTAATAGATTATCGTTTACTATTGAGTTTTCTCAACTGGGATTTTGCTCAAGCACTTCGTGATCTGGACTTTGCTTTTGGAACTCACATCTCATCTGGGTTTTGCATGTAGAAGTTACTGGTAATATGGGTTATGCCCAAAATCTGTTTGGTCATCTGGGTTTTTTTTGCTGGGGTCGAGCTCTATGAACTTGGAGTGGGGTCTGGTTGGTAAAGTTTAGTGATTTAAAAATTATCTTCAATTTCAAGTTTTGAAACCTGGGTTGGCGAAAGACTGGAAATTGGTCACTGTTTTTGGCTTTTTGCTCTGAGTTTGGCTTTTAGAGATAGACTCATGTGGATTTTGTGAAAATTTTCATGAGTGAATTTGATATATGAGAGATATCTAGCTAGAGACTTTCAGCATTATATTTGATTAATGACTAGATGGCAACCACATCACCATCACCAGGTTCATCTCCCTCAGCTGAGCCACCATCTACTACTACAACTTCACCATCCAATTCACCACCACCACCACCACCACAGCCATCCCCCATCACCAGTCCACCCCCACAAACCTCGTCTCCCCCTCCTATAATTTCCCCATCTCCTAAGACCAGTACTACTGAAATTCCTCCAACTTCATCCCCACCACCTCAATCCCCTCCTGCTGTTCCAACAGCTCCTCCTCCGGCTCCATCCTCCCTACCACCCATTCCTTTGGGAACTTCACCACCAGTGTCACCTCCTCCTCCTCCATCCAAACCACCTACATCACCACCACCTCTATCATACAATGTTCCTCCTCCGCTGCCCTCTAATTCTCCTCCACCACCATCAAATCCAACAAAAGGTTCACCGCCTCCTTCTCCACCACCTAGTCCACCACTGAACTCACCTACACCTAAGAATTCACCTCTGCCACCACCGCCTAAGTCTCCTGAAAGTCCACCACCGCCACCAACTAATCCGCCTGAAAGTCCACCCCCACCACCCCAAAGTTCACCTCCACCACCGTTACCAAAGTCTCCTACAAGTCCACCGCCACCACCATCTAAGACACCTAGAAAATCACCCTCACCATCCCAAAGTTCACCTCCACCACCAGCATCTTCACCACACCAAAGTTCACCTCCACCATTAGCACCAACCCCTCCTGAAAATTTACCTCCACCACCACCATCACTTTCTCCCAAAAATGCACCTTTACCTCCTAAAATTCCACCTTCTAATTCTCCTCCAAAGTCATCATCTCCAGCACCCATCCCGGCACCACTTCCACCATCTCCTCCAAAGTCATCATCTCCAGCACCCATCCCGGCGCCACTTCCACCATCTCCTGCGAGCAATGCTATTAGTCCTAGTGCACCTGAAAGCTCAAGCTCTGCTGGTAATGGGGCGATTGGTACTGCAGCTGTGGTAGCTATTGTTGTAGTGACAGTAGTCATACTGCTTAGCCTCATTGGAGTTGCTGTTTGGTGCATGAGGAAGCGAAGAAAAAAATATTCTGGACTTGGTGGTTATGTCATGCCGTCCCCTCATGCCTCTTCCCCAAAATCAGGTAAATTTTTGTTTGCAAAGTAATGTTGTAGATGTTACTGACTTTGCCTTTAAATGTTTCCTGTCTTATGGGTTCTTTTTGCATTTTATACTTCTCTGGTTACTAGTTTCTATGGGATTGCAGATTACTTCTTGATGCATCACAAGGTTTGCAAAAGGAATATGTGTAGGGAGTTAGAAGAAGAGTCAAACAAACTTTAAGCTTCACCACCTTAAGGTGCCAAATTTCTAGAATCACCTCCAAGCTATGTCCAATGTAGGTTTATTCATCAAATTAAATGTGTCTCGAAATGTTTTAATGAACATTTAAGTAGGGCTTCCAAAGTTACCACAAATAAGAAAATAATTGAAATCTATTATAGCTGATATGGAAAGAAAAAAAAAAACCCCTTAATGAATTGCATTTAGTATGAAAAATAAAATTAGATCAATCAGCATCATTCTGGGTTCAATCAATATCAATTTATCCTCCATCATCCAAAGACAAGGTCACTGGATGAGACGTCCCCGTGTCAAAGCCTGTAGACATGTGATTGGAGGCTGGTACCTGGTGTCCGCACCACTTCTTAAAACATGCTTTCTTTCCTAGGATTATCATGAACTTTTACACCTTGCATTTATGCAAATTGAGCCAACTATCATAGTGTATAATCCTTTTAAGTGATGTAAATAGGTTAGATAATGAGAAGTTTTGGCATCATTTTTGTTTTGCTTCTTTTCCCCTTTTTCCTCCCCCTTAGAAAGTAGACGTTACAACACTCCAACCCTTTAATCCTAGTTGGAGGAATTAGTCAACAGAAAAGGTAAATTAATGATCCTGTCCTGATCTTCTTCTTCTTCTTCTTCTTTTATCTTTATTAATCCAAAAAAGAAAAAAAGGGACCATGCTTCTTTTTAAGGGAATAAAAATGAAAATATAAAATGTACATCATAAAGAGTTTTGAGAGGCTTGGAGCAGAGAAAAGGTTTATAGGAGTTTTATAATAACAAAAATTAGGGTATTGGGGGTATTTTCCCATTATTTTAACATTGTCATTGACATTTTCTATCTGTATAAGTGATGAATTGGATTGAAGTGTAACCCGGGTATGAAACACAAGGTAGGTCTATGTAACATTTAGAAACAAAAAGGATATCATCAAATACACGGTTGGTTGAAGTAGATAACCCAAAGAGAATAAGATGTTCATTTGAGCATCTCATATATAAAAGTTATAACTACAAAGGGGTGTATCTATTAATAATATTTGTCTATTTCTCACAAAAATTAAGACTGTAGATTAAATTTATTGGGTACATATAGCCAATTATATGGCAATTGAATTCATAATGTTAGTATGCTTCCAAACAATATGAAATTAAATGATTGTGAATGTGAGGGAATTACATGAATTAATAGTTTTTGTAACTTGTGCAGATTCATCCATTACAAAGACGAATTCCTCTGCTCCCCTTGTTCATAATGGTTCTGGAAGCAATCTTGTATATTCTCCACCAGAACCAGGTGGATTAGGCAATTCAAGGTCATGGTTTACATATGAAGAACTAGTCAAAGCCACAAATAGGTTTTCAGATGAGAATCTTCTGGGTGAAGGTGGATTTGGTTCTGTGTATAAGGGATACCTACCAGATGGAAGAGAGGTAGCAGTAAAGCAGCTAAAAATTGGTGGTGGTCAGGGTGAGCGAGAATTTAAAGCTGAAGTTGAGATTATTAGTCGCATACACCACCGGCATTTGGTTTCATTAGTGGGCTACTGCATTTCTGATAACCGAAGGCTGCTTGTCTATGACTATGTCCCTAACAATACCCTGTATTTCCATCTTCATGGTAAAGACATAACTAAGCACTGAGGAGTCTGTTCATGGTAATGGATTACTAATCTTGAGCTTGCTTGCATTTTGTAGGTGAAGGTAGGCCAGTTCTGGACTGGGCAACACGTGTTAAGGTTGCTGCTGGTGCAGCTCGTGGATTGGCTTATCTCCATGAAGACTGTAATTATCTATACTTAATTTTCAGATTTGAATATATTCGTGATATTAACCTTCACACTTTTACCTTTCAAATATGAGGATACTGTCAATCTTTTTTATTATCATAATTTTAGTCCTTCAACTTCTGTAAATTGTAGCCTCCATATACAATCCCAATAAAAGATTGGACTATGGTGTCTGAAACAATGACTTTTCAGTCAGGCTACAGTTTAATATCTTTTTTGACATAAGAACATGGGTTTATATTTAGTTGATAATGGGGAAAGACAATAATATTCTCTCCTTAATATAATTGAATTCTTAGATCTTTTGAATTTTCCAATTGTAATTATTTAGAATGGTTGGATACACAGTTACACACCCTGTGTATTTGAACTATCCCTTTGTTTTAATAAATCATTTTATTTACACAAAAAAATTCAAAGCCCATAGGAGGGATGGGATAACAAGATTTGTGGCCTTCTTGTTGTTAGTTCCAAATGATGATTGCTTTTCTTTGATTTTAGTTGGCAAAGAAACAGCATATTTTCTCCAGCTTCCCATTTTTCTATTCTGAATTTCTTGATGAATCCATGGGGATAATGTTTCTAATATTACAATATTCACCAACATGTTAGAAAATTGTCTTCTTAGAAGCAAACACCGAATGTGGGCTTTACTAGTACAAATATACAACCAAACTAATGAGAATAGAATCCTGATAAGTAATAACCATATGATCTTACTTTGGCAATTGCACAAGATTTATTAGGGCAGAAATTATTAAAAAGACCGCTTTAGTTGATCAAATCCATTATTATCAGTATCCGTTATCTATGTTTAACATATCTGTTATTTATGTGTTTAATCTTACGCATATGACAGGCCATCCTCGAATTATTCACAGGGATATCAAGTCTTCGAACATTCTTTTAGACAGCAACTTTGAAGCTCGGGTATCTAATTTTTTTTCCTCAAGCTACAGTCAGAATTATTCTTTTCGTCTATATTTTAATGCTGTGGTTTCAATTGTTTACGTTACAGGTTTCAGACTTCGGACTAGCAAAATTAGCTCTTGATGCAAATACACATATAACCACACGTGTTATGGGAACTTTTGGGTAAGTAGTCATTTATTAAAAGTCCCATATGCCTATCAAAGCCTGGGGGCATCTACTAGTTTTTATAGACTACCTGCTTCAGGAAAGGGTTTATTTTATTTTATTTATATGCAGTATATATTGATTTTGTTTATTGGTCGATTTCAGATATATGGCTCCCGAATATGCATCAAGTGGCAAATTGACTGATAAATCTGATGTATACTCCTTTGGAGTGGTGCTTCTGGAGCTAATTACTGGAAGGAAGCCTGTGGATACATCCCAACCCTTGGGAGATGAGAGTCTAGTTGAATGGGTAAATATATTAAGGCCATCTTGTTAAAATATTTCCTTTGCTGCTGAATACAAAAGTATCTGAACTAGTTGTTTCTAATTTAATTTTAGGAAGGCATCAATAATTCGTAAAACTAGATCTTCTTGGCTGCATTTGTCATTTTTGTAGTTATATGTTGCAACTTATCCTTCAATCCAGTATAAATGTATGATATTGTGCTGCTTTTGTTGTTTCTTCTATTACTGCTACTCTGTTACGTTTGGTAAAAGAAAAATTTGACAGCATGAGAGCCTGTTACTGGCTGCATGCTCAGGACACTTTCATTGTCGTTCTTTCTTAGACATTATATGTAATATTTGGGAGGTTACAGTATACACCATCTGGCTGTATGCTAGTCTTTCTTTTCTAATAGTATTTTTATTACTTTTGCTAAATAAAATATAAATACAGAATGCATGACAGAAGTTTCTGACTTTCTGTTAGATCTTAGTGAGTCTGTCTAGTAATGAGGTACCTATGATTCTTAACAATTCCGATTCAAAGAAAAGCTTGTAGATTCTGCAATTTTATGACATCATTAAATAGATAGTATGAACCTGAGTCCTTAAGAGACTCTATTCATTATATACTCAGAAAATTTACAGTCAGGGAATGGTTCAAACAAAAAGTAGCATATTCTAACTCCAGTGGAAAGTTATAAAAGAGAAAAATAACTACTCAGACTGCTTAATTTTCAAATTGTATTTGGAACTCTTTAATAACTCTTTGCACATAGCGGAATTTGTGATTCAATTGAAATTTTGTTCTTACATGCAAATGTGCATAAAAAGGATGTGAGAGCAACTAAACATATCAGCCAGACATGAGACATGTGACAAAGGAATGTGTGAAAACTTGGAAAGAAAAAACCTGTGCACTCAACCTCATTGTAATCTTCCAGAGCCAATCTTTCCTGACCAAAAGCCCAATTTATTTTTCAGGCTCGACCTTTGCTGAGTAGTGCACTTGACAATGAAGAATTCATAGATTTGGCAGATCCAAGGCTTGAAATGAACTATGTTGAGAGTGAAATGTTCCATATGATTGGGGTAGCTGCTGCTTGTGTGCGACATTCAGCTGCCAAGAGGCCACGAATGGGACAGGTAATTAAATTTGACAACACAAATAGTTAAAATATTTCCTATTCATAATATTAGAACACTGATGCATGGAGATCATCTTTCTTGGCATTCTTATGCTTCTCAGGTTGTTAGAGCTTTTGATGGTTTAGCTACTTCTGATCTAACCAATGGAATGAGAGTGGGAGAAAGCGAGGTATTTAACTCTGCACAACAGTCTGCAGAAATCAGATTGTTTCGGAGAATGGCATTTGGTAGTCAAGAATACAGTACAGATTTTTTTAGCCAGAGTAGCTTGAATAGTCAAGAGGCCATGGTAAAAACTGGGAGGGAAGATTTAATATGAACCAGGAGGGTTTTCCAAGCAGAGTTGGAGCCTGTTCAAGTTAATTTAATTACAGAGTTTGGCCCAGCTGAGATTTACTTATATGTGTCTGTCTATCAAATAGGTCACATCGGCCTTAGAGATTGAAGTACAAACCCTTGATTTTGTAACTAGGTTCCATTTTAGCTCCACAGATGCTTTTGGTGCTTTTGTACTTACAAAAATTTTGGTTCCTGTAATTAGTAAAAGAAATATTTGTTTCCACCGATATATATGGTGGTGTTAATAAAAGCTATTTTTCAGTTCTGTTACAAACTTCTCTTCTCTTGTGTGTGGTCTGTTTCATTCCGAGTACTCGAGCAGGGGAAAAAAAAAAAAAAAAAAAGAACACTGAATAAGGGAACTCACAAGCCCAGGAAACATATAATCATCGGTTTTTTTTTTTTTTTTTTTTTTTAAATTTTTTTTTAAAAATTTTTAAGGGAGCAAAACTTAAAATTAAAATGACCCAAGACTTGGAAACAAATAAGAGAGTCTTTAGACACAAAATTTGACCAAAAACTTCACATTTGCTAATGTGACATATTGTTAGTAATATTAGGTAAAAAATGATGTCACTGATAGGTCAAAATAAGAACTAATAAAAATTTATCAATTTAATTATTGTGAAATTTTTTGGGTGTTCAACATTTTCCAACAAATAATCAACATTCTGAATTGTATAGACTTTTCAACCTCACAAAGGAAAAATAAGGCAAATGACCGGGAGGTCGGACCGTGAAAATCGGAAATCAGGATGAAAATCGGTTTTTTAAGCATAAAGAATTGGATTTTTTGTTAATTCTGTGAACCCTTAAAATCGGTGTTGGACTGCACGAACCAGTGGCAAGAACCGTGAACCCCTTAGCATTTTTTTTTTTTTTTTAATAAAAACAACATAACATAATTTTATTCCACTTAATTAAATTATCCATCTCTTACAAGGAATAAAAAAAAAATTATAATTAAAATCCTTCAAAGATACTCAACTTTACTTCAAAAATTAATCATAAATTTTAATGTTTTCATGGTTATTATTTTATTTTATTAACTTTCTTATTTAATTATTAAATATATTATTGAAAATCATTAAATTTCCCTCACATATATAGATATATTGTCAATTTTGCTAGCTTTATAAATTTAATATCTATATTTAGGCTTTAATTAATTATTAAATTAATTATGATGTCATCAAGGTTCGACTCCGGTTCGACCTCGGTTTGACCTCAAAAACCTTAAAGCTCTCATTTTTAAGGTTCAATGAACGGTTCGGGTCTGAAAACCTTGGTCAGCAACTACACTTTAAGTTTAGCCTAAAAATATAGGTAGGTTAGTTTTTTGCCACACATGATTATCTTCAGGTGTTAGGTCTCAACCAAGATAAGATTGATCAACCCTACATGATGAAGATGATGATTTATCAGCAAGATCTGACCGTTTCTATTTAACTGATTGCAACAACCAAGTAGCTGTCTTTCATCTCATCAGGTTGCTTTATTGTTAATCTACATGGTGGATTATTAATAAGTCAAACCATGCAGAAACCAATTTACTTCTGCCCGATCATTCCTTGTAGATTTCGGTGGGAATTGTCTTGCATGAGATGATAATGTCTTTGGGCGAGTCATGCAAGTTATGATTTGATTTTTACTATGATTTTAATGCAACTTCCCGTTCGTCTATTTGAGATAACTAACTAACTAGCTGAAAATGATTTAAAAATAAACAAAATTAAGAGAATGAACCTATTGCTTGACAAATATTTAATTATTTATATTAAGTGCATCAATTATTTTTTTACATTCTTGATTGTGTGTTATTAATTTTTTCCCTCTTTTGCTAGATTTTGTTTCAATTGTTGCAAAAACAACTAAATTTGAGGAAGAATGTCATATTTCAAATCAATTGTTTCTCATATAAATCTTAGATAAATGAATCAAAATTTCATTATACTTAAATAATTAATGCATCGCTTAATACTATTTATCATATAAATCTCAGACAAATGAAGTACGGATGATAGTTTGTTCAATATCTCTATCAGCCTAGGGCCTCATTCAGGTGAAGAGGAAAATTTTTGAGGTCTCACACACAAAGATATATGAAGAAAGATACAGTATTTCATTTATCATATATATCACATCTTGAATGGAAAAAATATTACAGGAACTATATACATTTTACGTCTTGTTAAATTGTAGCATCTTCCAAGGGGGACTTTAAAAGACAAACTCCGATCCATGACGGCAAAGGAAAGGCTTGAAGTTGTCCAAGAAATCTTCTAACAAAAAGTAGAATTCAAGTAATCTTTGTAGGACAGCTTATGTTTCCTTGACATCTAATATTCTATTGTATTATATATGATAGCCCCGATTGAAAGCTATAGTTCTATAATTTGAGGGCAGGAATGATTGCAGTTTTCTTAGCTTTGCCACATATGATTATGTTCGCTTCACCCTTCCTAACACCTCCAAATACGAGAAGGAACATATTCCTTAACTACATATGACTTCCTTAATCACATTCTCTTTCATAATCACCTCCTTCTTCCTGATTTTGCAGCCATGGAGGACTGGAACACGCTTGCCGCAGACTGTGTTGTTATATCTTGTTGCTGCCAATGCTTGATCCTACAGATTATCATCTTCTTCTTGCTCAAGCTTCCATGCAAACTAATTCGTAAGACGAGAGAATATGCTAAGAAGAAGCTTCGACAGAGAAGGAAAAATGAGAAGACAATCGAAAATGAAACCAATCAAGGCAAACATGATTTTGTAGGAATGAATGGAGGGTCTTTTAGAATTCAAGTCGATGGGTTTCTTGTAGATGGAGACGATGGTTGTGGGTCATGTATGCAGGAAGTTGAGAAAGTGTTAGAGGAGTTTTCTCAAAAGGGGGAGTTTTCATTTGGAAGCTTTTGGGGTAGGAACCGATCAGGGACTATCTCAACTTGTGTAGCAAAACATGAATTTGATAATAGTATTGTACAGTTTCAAATAACTGAAATGGTTGGCTCTTTCAGTTATTCATAGCATAGCTTATATGTTGTTTATTTGCCATTTAGATGAACAGTGTGCTATCTGTTCAGGATTTGGCTTCAGGGTGTGCTTGTATAGACAGCTAGGGCATGGGACAAGAGTCATTTATCCAATAGGACCTGAAAATTCTGGATTAATTTACAAGTGATCAAAGGGGTACTATATATAAGATTAAGTCTTATTAATTTATCAACTTTTAAATAGAAAACAATTTATTTATTATATTTTGAGGTGACAAATCACATTAATTGTTTGTAAGTCTTCTTCAGTAAAATTGATGCTATCATAGCATCTTTTATTATTATTATTTAGCCTAGGGTTTGTTAGCTTCAATAAATTCCATACTGATGATGCCGTAAATATCACCAGTGAATCACACGATTTTCGCACGCTCGTAACGATACCTGCACAGCAAAGAGAGAAGACCTAATAGAGAGCACCGGTGTGGTACCGGCCAAATACCCTCCAAAGGTCAAGTTAGAACTATTCTCACAACTCTAGAGTGCTAGAGAAGGGTAAATTATGCGTACCTCGATTTGTGAAGGTATTGGGGCTTTTATAATAGTAGAAGGTTGACATCTCTTCCTTGGTGTAGAAATCTTTTCCTTATAGGAATCCTCTTGAATCGTCCCAAACGTGATGGACAAGACATTTCCTTATAGAGAAGATCTTCACTAACGCGCGTATCTTCTAGAATCCTCTTTGTGTTAGGATTCCATTTACCTCGGGATTCTATGGTGATTAAGTGTGTGTCGCAAGTATTTCCCATCTAGGGTTTCTGGCTGCCCCGTGGGTGCTTGACTCATTCCTGTTGTACCTGTTTATGCAAGATCTATCCATAACAGACCTTTGCACAAGTTGGGCTCGCCCTCTATCGACCCATGCACATGGGTCCGTCAGGCCCATTTCATGGGGATCCGTCAATCTAGATTTTTACCCTCTTTAGTTACCCCCTTCACCTCATGGGTTCGTCATCCTTGAGTGGAAGGACTCGTGGGGTGACGGTTCAAGGTTCTGGGGATGACGGTTCAAAGGCCTGTGGGTCGACGGTTTCAATACGGATGCCGTGAACTGTACCCACCCCTGACAGGTTGTCTGGAAGCCATTTATGATGCATGACACGTGTCGCTCTTCGATTGGATTTTATCCGGATCAAAGCGTCGCTTCGTCTTCCGTGCACTTCCTCTATAAATATCACACTCTTCCTTTCTCATTTCTCCATTTTCTGCTGAAACACACTGTCAGAGCGCATCCGTCATCCTTGTCAGAGACCACTCTGTTCAGTTTCTGTATCCGTCATCAACACACTTTTTCCGTTCACTCACTAAATTGGTAAGTACTCTCTTTTTCACAAGTCTCTTTTACCTTCAGATATACTCTTTTTATTTTCCTAGACTTTATACACCCGTCATCCCTTCTATACCCGTCAGAGTTTTAGGTTTTGTCGTCACATGTAGGCAATGTCTAGTGCATCAAGTAACCAGTTAGTTGTCCATGACGGGACGGATTACGAAGAAGTATACCCGTCCGGTCACAAAGACCAAGAGAGTCCAAGCAAAGAGAGGAGTTCGTCCGCCTCTTCCTCGTCCTCAACAAATGAGGATATGGAGATGGCTGACCCAGAGAAGGTTTCTGATGACGGCGAGGAACAACCAATAAAGTCCGTCGTAGGTGCTGATGGACTTAGGGAGTTCATCATGCTGCCGGAGTGGACGGTGAATAATTTTAGGTCCACCATCAAGGAAAAACACTTCAACACTTTTAGGGCCAATTTCCAAATTCCAGATAACATCCCCATCCGTCTATCCTATAAGTCAGAAAAATGCCATTATGAAGGGGTAGAAGGTGTCAAGGTTTACGAACAGATGCTGAAGGCAGGACTTAGGTTTCCACTAAACTCCCTTCACCGTGAGCTTCTCAAATACCTAGGTCTATCAGTCAACCAAGTATCCCCAAACGCCTAGAGGGTCTTTATAGCAATGGAGGTCCTGTACGGTGCTATGTCGAATGGTGCTAGGAGGCTAACGATGCAGGAATTCCTTCACTGCTACCGTCCAAATGAAATAGACAAATCAAGGGGGATGTATAGTTTTGTGCCTAGGAGTCCATTGTTGAAGGTTATATCTGAAACCCCCGACTCCAATAGGGACTGGAAGAGCCGTTATTTCTTCCTAGAGGGTGACGAGTGGATGTGTCGTCCAGGGGACACTGAACACATGCCCGTCGACACGACTTGGGGCGTATTGCCTCCGTCCAGTATACACTCGTCCTAGTTTGTGAATTCTTTACAACCGTTCAGTTTATTATAATTTCTTCAACACTTTTAACCATCTTCTTATTTTGCAGTTAGATGGCGTCCACAAGTTGATCTTGAGGAGTTCAGCTTTCTTGAGAAAATTTTTACAAAGACCAAGCCGGAGGAAAGGACTTGGGCAAAATTAGTAACACTTGATACCATCCATTGGTATTGTGACGGACCTGAAGCAACGCCAGCAGTCGTCAAATACAACGCCAAAATTAACAGACGTAAGTCCGTTGTTCTCATTCTATTTGAACCGTTGTCATTTTTATCTTAGTAATTAACTTCATCCGTCCACCTTTACAGAAATGGACGATGCTAAGAGGAGGGAAATGATTAAATCGTAGGCTGCCAAGAAAAAGGAGTCCGGCAATGTGGCTTCTAAGGGGACGGGCTCAAGCAACCCGTCCATAAAAAGGAAGCAGCTGTCCAAAGGGGACTGTCCTCTCAAGAAGCCCAAGGTCCCTTTGGAGCCTGTTGTAGGGCTAATGACTGAGGGTGCAAAGATGGTCACTCCAACGAAGCATGGGGCTGGCAAAGGCACTATGAAGGCCCCGTCCACTAGTCAGGAGAAGCCACCCGTCTTCCTCCGTGAAGACTCCAAATATGCCTTGGAGCAGCTTTCGTCCATCATAACGTCGAAGGACTATGAGGACTTAGGCAATCACTCCACTGAAGCAATGGGGGAGACGGGACTCTTTGCAATTGCTCAGGTAATGTTGCCCATCGGCTTTCCATCCGTCCTTTCCACTTGGCTTTCCATCTAATCACTTACTTGTGTTTCAGGCCATGATTATGACGAAAGGGCTGATGGAATGGTGTCTTAACCGTGAGATGGCCTTGGAGCTGGGAGACTCTTTTGTGGACTTATAATTTTCATCCTTCTGGGATGATTCGTCCACTTTTTGTACCCGTCCACTTTTGTAAGAATTCAGGTAGAAAAACATAGTTGTATTTGAATACTCCTCTTAAAAAAAATGCATTTGTAGAAAAGTACCTGCCCCTTTGGGCTGAAGGACCCAGTTCGTCCACTTTTTGGACTTAGAATTTTCATCCTTCTGGGATGATCCATCCACTTTTGTGGACTTTGGTTTATACCCGTCCACTTTTTGGACTTAGAATTTTCATCCTTCTGGGATGATCCGTCCACTTTTTGTACCCGTCCACTTTTGTAAGAATTCAGGTAGAAAAACATAGTTGTATTTGAATACTCCTCTTAAAAAAAATGCATTTGTAGAAAAGTACTTACCCCCTTGGGCTTAAAAAGGTACATAAAGTATTGTAGCAAAAATTGTCTAAGTAAAACTAGTAATTGTAGTAAAACTAAATAGACTGGGAAATTGGAAAAATTGTCTAAGCAAAACTAGTATGAAAAACTAAATAAACTGTGAAATTGGGGAGCGTTGTTGCTCTTCATATCATCTCTACTGGTAGTATTTCCGTAGGTGCTCCGTGTTCCATGGGTGTTGCAGCTTCTGCCCATCCAGCGTCTCGAGGTGGTAGGTGCCCTTCCTTTGCCATGATGCGATCCTGTAGGGTCCTTCCCAGTTAGGGCCAAGCTTTCCTTGTGAAGGATCTCTAGTAGCGCCCATTACCTTCTGTAGTACAAGATCTCCAACCTGAAAGTCTCTATGCCTAACATTGGAGTTGTAGTGTTTCGCCATGAGATTCTGATATTGCGCCAACCTTTGCTCCGCTGTCGCCCGAACTTCGTCCACCAGGTTGAGCTGAAGGCATATGGCCTCTTCGTTCTTACCCTTGTCGTAGTTCTCTACCCGATAGCTTGTGAGCCCTACTTCTGCTGGGATGACAGCGTCACTTCCGTATGCTAGTCGGAACGGCGTTTCTCCAGTGGGTGTTCTTGCTATAGTTCGGTATGCTCACAGGATACTTGGTAGCTCGTTCGGCCAGATACCCTTCGCCCCCTCGAGCCGGGTCTTGATGATCTTGAGTAAGGACCGGTTCGTGACTTCAACTTGCCCGTTGGCCTGTGGGTGTGCCGGCGACGAGTAGTGATTCTTGATACCTAGCTCCGAACAGAAGTCCCTAAATGCACTATTGTCGAATTGCTTTCCGTTGTCAGAGACAAGCACTCTGGGTATCCCGTACCTGCAGATGATATTCCTCCAAACAAAACTTCGAATGTTCCTCTCCGTGATAGTGGCTAGGGCTTCTGCTTCCACCCACTTAGTGAAGTAGTCGATACTAACTACCAGAAATTTTAGCTGCCTAACTGCTGTCAGGAAGGGGCCCATGATGTCTAGTCCCCATTGTGCGAATGGCCAAGGGGCCGTCATGGGGGTCAGCTCTTCGGACGGTTGCCTGATGAAATTACTGAACCTTTGACACTTGTTGCAGACCTTGATATAAGCTTGTGCGTCCTTCAGCATTATAGGCTAATAGTATCCTGCTCGGATCAACTTGTGCACTAATGACCGTGCCCCCGAGTGGTTTCCGTAGATATCCTCGTGGACTTCTCTCATTACATAATCTGCTTCCTCGTGGCTTAAACACCTCAGGTACGGTCGAGAGAACCCTCTTTTGTATAAGACATCTTTTATCAGCACAAATCGTGATGCTTAGATCTTCAACTTCCTAGCGGCGTCGTTCCCGTCTGGTAACATGCCAGTATTTAGGTATGAAATCAATGGTGTAGTCCAATTGCTTTCAAAATCTATTTCCTGCACATTTGTTCCATCATCAATAAGTCAGGAGACTTGAACAAATGACAATACCTGTTCGGGGACAAGCATAAATTCTGCCGAGGCAGCTTTTGCTAGATGGTCGTCACATTCGTTTTCTCCCCTTGGGATTTGAACGAATCTGACTTCGAGGCTGCCGATTCGATTCTTCACCTCTTCTAGATACCTCTTCATCCTTTCATTTTTGCACCCGTAGCCGCCATTAATCTGGCTTGTTACTACCTGTGAGTTGCAATGTACGACCACATTTTCAGCACCTGCTGCCTTTGCGAGGTCTAGCCCCGCCACCAAAGCTTCATATTCGGCCTCGTTGTTAGTTGTGGGGAAGTCCAGTCAGATCATGCACTCGATCTTATCCCCCTCCGGGGTTTGGATTACCACACTAGCTCCTCCTGTTCTTCTATTAGAAGATCCGTCCGTATAAATATTCCACTGTCGGGTCTCCTCTGCCCCCTGGCCGTCCCCGAGGGTGAATTCGGCGATGAAGTCAGCCACTACTTGCCCTTTTATAGCTGTTCGCAGACGGTACTGTATATCAAACTCACTAAGCTCCACTGCCCACAAAGCCATCCGTCCTGCAGCCTCGGGGCTACTCATGGCTCTTCTCAGGGGCTTGTCCGTCAAGACCACGATGGTATATGCTTGGAAGTACGGCTTGAGTTTTCGCGCTATGGTTATCAACGCGAAGGCCAACTTCTCCATCTGAGGGTACCTCTCTTCTGCTCCTCGAAGTGCTTGGCTTGTAAAGTAGACTGGTCTCTGAGATCCGTCTTCCTCTCTTACCAAAGCCGCGCTAATAGCGGCTTGTGAAACAACTAAGCATAGGTAGAGTTCTTCTCTTGGCTTGGATGGACTGAGCAACAGGGGAGATGAAAGGTACACCTTTAAGTTTTCAAACGCCTTCTGCATTCATTCGTCCACTCAAACGATTTTCTCAGAGTGCGGAAGAATGGTAGACACTTGTCTATCGCTTTCGAGACGAACCTGTTCAGGGTTGCGATTTTGCCATTCAAGTTTTGCACTTCCTTGACCGTCCTCGGTGGTTCTAACTCCATTATGGCCCGTATCTTCTCCGGGTTAACCTCTATACCTCTTTGGGATACCATAAAGCCCAAAAATTTTCCCGCCGTCACTCCGAACACGTACTTGTTTGGATTTAGCTTCATGTTATATGATCGGAGGGTGTCAAAGGTCTCCCGGAGGTCGTCTAGATGATCATCTTCGTGCAGGCTCTTCACTAACATGTCATTAACATAAACTTGTACGTTCCTCCCAATCTGGTGCACGAACATTTGGTTGATTAATCTCTAGTATGTCGCCCCGGCATTTTTGAGTCCAAATGGCATCACCTTGTAGCAGAACAGTCCCTGGCTGGTAACAAAAGAGGTCTTCTCTTGATCGGCTTCTTCCATTTTGATCTGGTTATAGCCCGAGAAAGCGTCCATGAAGCTTAAAAGCTGGTGTCTTGCAGTTGAGTCTACCAAAGTATCTATCCATGGGAGTGGATAGCTGTCCTTGGGGCAAGCCTTATTGAGGTCCGTGAAATCTACGCACATCCTCCATTTTCCATTGGTCTTTTTAACCATGACCATGTTTGCCAACCAATCGGGGTAGTAAACTTCTCGGATGAAATTTGCCTCAAGCAACTTTCGAACTTCCTCGGCTATGGCTTTGTCCTGCTCCTGAGCAAACACTCGTTTCTTCTACCGGATTGGGGAAAATGAGGGCGATACGTTCAACCTGTGAACTATAATTGAGGGGTCAATTCCTGGCATGTCCTCGTGGCTCCAAGCGAACACATCTTGATTGTCTCTTAGGAATGCCGTGAGTGCTTGGCGTATCGGCCAACTCGCTAGTGTACCCACTCTAGTTGTCCATTTTGGCCTTGAGTCATCAAGAATCACTTCTTCTAATTCTTTAATCGGATCCTCTACCGTCCGTTGTTCTCTTATGCACATTGTTTGCTGATGATCGTGCATCTCTAACATAGCAATATAGCATTCTTGCGCTGCCACCTGATTTCTGCACAGTTCTCCTTAGGGGTGTGCGCGGTTCGGTAAGGGCGGTTTTTTTCCAAATTTATTACCGAACCGATAGAGGTTGGTTTTTTCATAGTTGGAACCGATGCACACCGCCTAGGGTCGGTTTTCCGACCTATGGCGGTGCGGTTTTTTGCAGTACGGTTTAGTCGGTTTGATCGGTTTAAAATATTTAAAAAAAAAAACTATTTTTTTTAATAATAAACGTTAGTGCTTACTACTTAGTAGACTGTGACAAATAAAATAAGTGCTGAAAAATTGATAACAACTAAACTGACAAGCATTAACTATAAGCAAAAGAGCATTATAAAACTAGACAGTATAAAATAAATTAACTAAACTGACTAAATAAATAAATAACTAAAAACTAACTAAATAAATTATATATAAACTAACCAAATAAATTAACTGCACGCCGTATAAACTAACTATAAACTAAACTAGTGCACGGTATAAAAACTAACCCTTCTACGCTTTCTTTCTACACTTTTCTAACTAAACTAACTAAATAAACAAACCCTTAACTCTTCCACTGAGTATTGAACAACAACAACAACTCTTAACTCTAACTCACAACTTCCCTACTGAGTACTGAACAACAACAACAACTCACAGGCATGCCTTTGTCCAATCTTAGTACCTACAACTACAAACACAATCTCTCTCACTCCGTTTCCATTAAAACCAAAAGAAAGGGGCTGATGGCTTACCATGCGCTGAGCTGCTGCTGCTGCGAGGCATGACTCAGGCCGGCGACTGCGAGACCGCGAGAGGCTAGAGGCGATTGGCGACTCGGCGAGAGTGAGATAGAGAGTTTAGGGCCCCAGGTGCGAATAGGAGTGAATTTATAGTGGGGTATGTCTGAAAACCTACATAAAACAGTGCGGTTTTTTTTTTTTTTTTTTTTTTTTTTTTTTTTTTTTTTTTTTATAAATAATAACCCAATACGACGACGTTTCGGCAAAAAATTTAAAATGGAAACACGCCTAAACGACGCCGTATCCCTGATCTGAAATTATTTCTCTGTATAACTCTGTTGTATTGGTTCGGTTCGGCTCTACTCGGTACCCGCTTTGCGTCTCCGATGTCCTCACCGCACCGGCATCAAAGCTCCGTTCGCGTTTCGATCACCGGCATCGGCTCTGTCGGTCGGTGCCAGTGGCGGTGCGGGAAGGTCGGTGCCGGTCGATGTTGTCGACTCCGGTGATGGTTTGCACACCCCTAGTTCTCCTACTCCATAATCTATAGGGAATTTGATCATTAAATGGTAGGTTGAAGTTACAGCCTTCCATGAGTTGAGGGTGGGTCGTCCGAGAATGGCATTGTACGCGGACAAGCAGTCGACCACTAGGAATGTTACGTCTTTAGTGATTTGTTGGGGGTAATCACCTACCGTTACTGACAACGTGACGGCACCAATGGGGAACACTCTCGTCCCTCCGAAACCAACGAGAGGGGCATTTCCTGGGACCAATTGTTCTCTGTCAATCCTCATCTGCTGAAAAGTCGGGTAATACAGGATGTTTGCCGAACTGCCGTTGTCGACCAGAACCCGATGCATATTGTAGTCTCCTACCCACAGGTTGACAACAAGCGCGTCGTCATACGGGTGGTGCAGCCTTCGAGCATCTTCTTCTGAGAATTCGATGACGGGGTTATCGATCCGTGCCATCTTGGGTATGGCGCCCGTAAGCTGGACGTTCTGGACCGTTCTCAGGTAGGTCTTCCGGGCTTTTTTGGACGACTCAGAAGTTGCCGTGCCCCCTATAATCATCCTTATGTCTCCAATAGGTGGCCTTGGGCGTTCATTCTCCCGTCGCAAGGCCTGCTCTTGGGGTGGATCTGTTCTTTCCTTGCTAATGAACCTCTGTAGTTTCCCCTGTCTTATAAGAGCCTCTATCTGCTATTTTAGATTGTTACAGTCAGCTGTGTCGTGTCCATAGTCTCGATGGAAGTGGCAATACTTGTCCCTTGGCTTCTTGCTGGGATCTCCCTTTAACTTGCCGAGGTACGTCAGGGTTCCTTCGTCTTTGATCTACATTAAGACCTGATCTATTGGGGCAATTAATGGGGTGAAGATTGTGAACCTTCCAGTGGGGGGTTTGGAGCGTCTATCTTCCCGTCGTTCTTCGATCCTAGCCACCTTTCGCCCCCTATCCTGCCGTGTGTCCTCCTGTCTTTCCCTTTTTCTAGGCTTATCCTCACGGGCCAGTAGTGCGTCTTTCGCGTTCATATATTTGGTGGCCCTGTAAAGCACATCCGACATGGTCTTTGGATCGTTCTTGTATAGAGAAAATAAGGAACTTACCCTTCCGTAACCCACTAGTGAATGTTGCTACGAGTATCTTGTCATCTGCTTCGTCAATTGAGAGGGCCTCCTTGTTGAAACGGGTTATTTAGGACTTCAGCGTCTCATCCTCCCGCTGCTTAATGTTCATTAGACATGCAGTAGACTTCTTGTATCTGTGCCCTCCAATGAAGTGCGAAGTGAACTGGGCACTCAGCTCCTTAAAAGTACTGATGGAGTTAGGCGTCAACCGACTGAAACAAATTCTCGCAGCACCCTTCAGCGTTGTAAGGAAGGCCCTACACATGATTTCATCTGCAACCCTTGAAGGTGCATCAAGGTCTTGAAGGTCTCCAGGTGATCTAGAGGGTCCTTGATTCCATTGGAACTGTCTAACTATGGCATGCAGAATTTATGCGACAGAGGGAAGGAATTGACGGAGGCAGTGAACGGTGAGTCGGTTCAGTTGACTAGGTCATCAAGATCGTTGGACACTCGTCCCTTGAGGGTGTTCATCATAACTTCCATCTGCTCCTTCATTGCCTGTATCTTTGCGACAATAGGTGGTGGAGTCGTATCCATGAGGGATGGGAAGCTTATGTTTTGTCGCTCCAGTCTACTTGGGGCGTTACTACCCTCTGGTCCGTCTTGGTCCCTTCGCTCGGCACTAGTACCTTCTTGGTCCTCTTCTTGAGTACCGTGCCTCGCCTTTTGGCGCAGTTGTTCTTCCAAAACCTAGTTTTGCTTAGTGAGGCGCTCCACGGCCGCGGTTAGGGTCTCTGGACTTGTCTCTCAAGAGCAGTCGGGCGTGGCTCATCTCCCTAAATGTTATTGGTGGTGGTCGCCATTGAGCGAGTAAGAACCATGCAACTCTTAGTCCGGAAGGCATTTGTTATGGCTTATAAGTCTCGCATTTTCCCACAGACGGCGCCAACTGATGATGCCATAAATATCACCAGTGAATCACATGATCTTCGCAAGCTCGTAACGATACCTGCACAGCAAAGAGAGAAGACCTAATAGAGAAGACCTAATAGAGAAGACCTAATACCCTCCGAAGGTCAAGTTAGAACTATTCTCACAATTCTAGAGTGCTAGAGAAGGGTAAATTATGCGTACCTCAATTTGTGAGGGTATTGAGACTTTTATAGTAGTAGAAGGTTGACATCTCTTCCTTGGTGTAGAGGTCTTTTCCTTATAGGAATCCTCTTGAATCGTCTCAAACGTGATGGACAAGACATTTCCTTATAGAGAAGATCTTCATTAATGTGCGTATCTTCTAGAATCCTCTTTGTGCTAGGATTCCATTTACCTCGAGATTCTTTGGTGATTAAGTGTGTGTCGTAAGTATTTCCCATCTAGGGTTTCTGGCTGCCCCGTGGGTGCTTGACCCATTCCTGTTGTACCTGTTTATGCAAGATCTATCCATAACAGACCTTTGCACAAGTTGGGCTCGCCCTCTATCGGCCCACGCACATGGGTCCGTCAGGCCCATTTCATGGGGATTCGTCAACCTAGATTTTTACCCTCTTCACATACCATGTCAAAGGTTGGGAACGTACCATTTAACAATTATGTATAGCCGAAATTGTTTTTTGATACTTTCATTAACATAAGACGAAGGCAGATAACCTAGGTTTAGGAAAGTCATTCCCTGCTGTTGGATAAAATGAAGATCAGTTAACATAGCTTGATCACTCTAGTGGGGAAGCTTCTTCTTGTTGTAGATTTGTTCCAAGTTCTTGCTTCTAGTGATTATGATGATGTGATGAAAGCCTAAATTCTTTGCTTGTAAGCTTTGCAAAATCCTGTGTTTTTTCTTGCCATATAAAATGCAACCAAAAAACCCAAAAATAGGAAAACAAAAGCTATAGAAGTTTTTACATAGAAAACAGTAATTAATTACAATCAGAAATGACATTAACACTCATAAAGAGTCATTATTCTAGAGTAAGAGGTTTGGACAAGATTTTTTTTTTTTTTTTTTTTTTTAGAATTGGAAAAGCTAATTTAGTGTTATAGGCAATAGTTATAATATTTTAACACGTAGAAGAACAACAACAAAAAGGCGTATCGGATGAATAAATTGACTTCGTTAGAGAATGAAGACAAATAAATGCACTGTAAAGAATAGATTTCAGAATATATGAATATAAAAAGAAGAAGAAGGAAGTACCAGTTGAAAGGCTATAGAGTTTTAATCGAGATAGACAACCAATCTAGGAAGCACTTGGAATGCTCCTATTATCTACATAGCCTCGACTATCACCTTCTTGCCTCTCATCTACTTAAGATTCCAACTTTTATTCTTGGTGAGAGAAAGGGGCTCTTGCCTTCAGGTAATGTAATTAAGAAAAATGCCACAAGAAACATATCAAAAACCCTTTTTGGTTCTTAAATAATAAAAATTTAAAGAATAAATTTATGAGGTTAGCACATAACCTAAGCTTGTTCATCAAGATTCAAGACATAGCAACGTAAAAAAAAAAAAATTATAAAAAATAGAGTAAAAATGCAAAAAAGGTCATATATATATGAAAAATAATTTTTTTAAAATAAAAGTAATTTATAATTCTTAGATCACATTAATTCAAACGGTAAGGCAAAATATATGACTACATAATAGAAAAAATATAAGAGAAAAATAGGTTACCTCAAAAGAATAATGCATGACTATAGCAATTGAAATTTGTCAAGACAATTTCATATATTGCAAAACATGAACCCAAAATTTAGATGTTAAAACTTCTAAAAAGCCAAAAAAGAGAGAGTAAAGAATCGGAAGATTCAGTGCCTAGAAATTTTTGGGAAAAAAAAAAAACATATGACTACATAATAGAAACAAAAATATAAGGGAAAGATGGCTTGTTATCCATGGCTAGCAGTTGAAAGTTGCAAGATAGTTTCAAATATTGCAAAAATTGAATAAAAAAAAATTAAGTTTTTAAACTTCTTAAAGGCTTAAAAAATTGAAGAATAAAAAAAAAAAAAAAAAGACTATGTAATAGAAAAAATATAAGAGAAAGATAGGTTACCTCAAAAGAATAATCAATGATTATAGCAATTGAAATTTATCAAGACAATTTCATATATTGCAAAATATAAACCCAAAATTTAGATGTTAAAACTTCTAAAAAGCCAAAAGAAAGAGTAAAAAACCAGAAGATTCAGTGCCTAAAAATTATTTGAAACAAAACAAAAAAACTAAAAACATATGACTACATAAAAGAAAAAATTGACAATTCTTATCAACAAAAAAACGGTAAAACTATAATTAATTAACCCTAATAGTGATCTAGTGATTGGAGAATTAGAGGAGAGAAGGAAGAGTAAAAAAAAAAAAACCGAATGAAAGAGGAGGTGTTTGGGTAAAGAACACAGTAAAAATATAATTAAAAAACTCTAATAGTGATGTAGTGACTGGAGAATTAGAGAAGGAGAGAAGGAAGAGTCCAAAAAAAAATAGAAAACTGTATGAGAGATGAGGTGTTTGTGTTGGAATACATCTTAAAAGTCCTAAATCAAATTAAAAAATATAAATAAAAAATGCTGATATGAAAAATTGTGGAGAGGTCAACCAAAAGTCAAAGACTTCGGTTATATATATATGTACTAGTCATTAATCCGTGCGATGCACGGGAATAGCTACTGAATGAGTTTGAAGAAAAAAAAAAACCATTATTTTTTAGTTGAAGCAGTAAGTAAAAATGCATGAAATTTAAAAAAAATATATATATATATATATTGAAAGAAATAGCACAAAGTTTTACTAGTTAGACAGAAGAAATTAATGTTGTTTTATTTATTAGTTTGTGTTGTATATATATATATGTATATATAAGATAGGTTGTAATATATATGCCAAAAAGCGTCTATTAGGCGAAAATGTGCCTATTGAATGAAAAATATGTCTATTGACCGGAAAGGTACTTATTGGCTAGAAAGGTGCCTATTGGCAAGAAAAGTGCATACCAAAAGATGTCTATTTAAAAGTCATAGCTGTTCATATTGAATATACAAAAAGGTGCTTATTGATCGAAAATGTGCCTATTAGTCGAAAATGTGCTTATTGGCCGAAAATATGCCTACCAAAAAGTGTCTATTGCAATGTCATAACCCTTCATATTGGATATACCAAAAGGTGCCTATTGACCGAAAATGTGCCTATTGAAAATGAAAAGTAACAAATATTCGATATTTTTAAATAAAAATACGTGGCATTAATTTATGTAGCCATATGGCGCAATAAGGAGAAATCAACAAAAAGTCAAACGTTTCAGTTTTATATTGAAAGGTTGTAATATATATACCAAAAGGTGCCTATTGAAAGGTTATAACCATTCAAATTGAACGAAAATGTATTTGTTGAACAAAAAGATGTCTGTTGAACGAATATGTATCTATTGAACAAAAAGGTGCCTATTGAATGATTATAATCCTTTGGATATAAATAGTTGTCATATTTATTTGATAACTTCTTCTTATTTATCTTTCTTAAAAACACAAAAAACTTGTGAATATTCTCCAAAATTGCTATTCGTAATTTTTGTTTGTTTTGATAAATAGCGAAAAAGTCTAAGAACAGGTACGCACTTCTCTTTTATAATTTATGTTTTCCATTCCCCATGATCCTGTTCCACTAATCACAAATATTTCTTTTCATTTTATATATACCATAGGCGTATAGTGAAAAATATGGGAAAAGAACTTCCCTAACGCACCAATCCAACCTAATCATTTATTCTGAATTTTTTTTTTTTTTTTTCTTGTCCCGCTTTTAACGTTTTTTACCCATTTCACTATTGAAGTATTTTAAGTTTCTTGCTTATCTCATAAATAAATATATATCATAATAGTAGTTAAATGAATAGTGAAATGCCATTTTAATTGTTTAGTCTTTTAGATAGTATGAAACTTTTTTCTTTTTTCTTTTTTAGAATCAAACTTTTTTTCTTTTTTTCTTTTTTAGAATCAGATAGGATGAAGCTAAATTCAAGATAATTTTTTTTTTTTTTAATCATCAATTCAATTAGTGGGTCCCATATATATATATATATATATATATATATATATATATATATATATATATATATATATATATATATATATATATATATATATATTTAATCTTCTCATTCTGTACCAAAACCCTAGAGCCTCCAACCCTTCATTATATTTTCTTCTCCTTCATTGTACACACTAATTTCTTGCGTGGTTAGTTGAGGAGTGCAAAAATTAATAGCTATCCAAAGGAATGGTGCAATTGTACACCAATGGTAGGAAAAATAGGACCGGTACGGTTTGCCAAATGAAAAGTTATAGCTTTATGTGTTTTTAATTGTAGTCATGCAGTAATTTATGTTTCTAAGAAAGATGAAAGAAAAGAAGTTACCAAATGAAGGAATCATTGAGTATTTTTGTTACTATCGTTGATGTGGCATGAACCACTATTTATACCCAAAGGATTATGACTCTTCAATAGACATATTTTCATTCAATAGGCTCCTTTCGTTTAGAGGCACAACTATTCGGTATTTTTAAATATATACGTGACATAAATTTATGTAGCCACGTGATATAATGAGAAGTGGTCAATAAAAAGTCAAACGTTTTAACTATTAGTTATTATATATATATTAGTGGATACCATTTATTTATGAATTATTTTAATAAATTTTTTATGAGAAAAGAAAAAAAAATTATTCTTTTTATAATTTTTTATATTTTCCATAAAAGTGATATTAAAATTTTTGTAAAATGAGCAATTAACAAATACAACTAAAGACGTTGATTAACCATTACCATAACTAATAGCCCCAATTCTTCTCTGCCTTGAAAATCAATCATAAGAAAAGGGCGAAAAATACATTTTTGGTCTCTAGATTTTGGACCTATTCTCATTTTGGTCCCTAATTTGATTTTATGCCTACCTCAGTCTTGAAAACGAAAAATTATATCCATTTTGGTCCCTGCCGTCAATCTAGTAACGGAAAATGCATACGTGGCAGACGGAATATAGTGTTGGCATGTTAGATGCTAACATGGCTAATTATTGAGCTAACGTGGTCATTAAAATAATATTTAAAAATTGTCACATTAGCTTATAAATTAATTATAAATAAAAAAAAATATATTTTAATTTATAAATTTTAACTTTAATTGAAAAAAATAAAATAATTAAAAAAAAATAGAATACAATCTAATTAAAAGTAGAAGTTAAATTATTTTCTTTTTATCTTTTAATTATTTTCGGAAGAACAAGAGTAATTCATGTTCTTCAGGGAAGAACATGTATGGTTACTCAAAATTAAAATTTCTTTTCTTTTCTTGCATTTTTTAGCAACTAAACATGCAAAATACATTCAAAATCCCTATCCTCCACCGAAACCTCCAACAAATCAAACCCATAAACTCAGAAAAATCATCAAATCCACATGAAAAAAAAATCCTCCACCATCCCTTTTCGACCACAGTTTCCAATCTCAGCCTCTCACCACCACCATTGATCTAAGTTTCACAACAACCACCACAATGATCTGGGTCATTCTCCCCCACAGACCCATGGCCGAAAATTGATGATGTGAACTCTCTCTATCTCATGGTCGAATCCCATGACTGAAACCCATGGCTGAAGACCCATGGCCACATCCACCAGTTGTTGATATTTGAACATAAATTCAAGATCACAAACACAAGAACACAAATCCAAAAAATTTAAAATAAAAAAAGAAAGATACAAATAGAAACACACTCACCAAGAGAAAGAAAGAAAGAGTATGGATCTGAAAAGAAAGAAGAAGAAGAAAGATACAAACACTCACCAAGAGAGAGAGGAGAGAAAGTCATGGATCTGGAAAGAATGAAGAAAAAGAAATATACAAGAATTTTTTTTCCAATCAACCTTAAATATCAAACAATGTTGTTAACTGTCACGTTTCAAAACAATCTGGAAAACTAGCATCTTGAGTGTCTAAAACTCGAGTTTCAAGATAAAACTCTAGTTTCTAAGTCTCGATTTGTAAGTTGTGGTATCTGATGTGGAAAAAAAATCCACGTGGAACTCGAGTTTTTAAGACTCGATTTCCACCATTTTATTTCCCTTCTTCTTCCTTGCGTTTGTTTGTTCTTCCTCGTTGCTGAAGACCAAATCGTCCACCCGGTCGTTGAAGATCAGATCGTCCACTAGCAGTCTTCTCCAACCAGATCGCCCACCGAGCACCAGATCGTCTTCTTCAGCTCTGCGTTCTTCTTCAGGTTTGTTCTTCTTCAGGTTTGTTCTTCTTCAAGTCTTATAAACCGATTTAGCCAGTTTAATGGAATTTCCCCGACAAAAATCGAGTTTCGAAGACTCAATTTTGCTTTTTAGAACTCGAGATCTATGTGGCTAAATTGTTCCACGGTAGCAGTAGAACTCAAGTTTGAAAGCCTTAATTTTCGTCATCGATCTCGAGTTTTTAAAACTTAAGATGCTAGTTTCCAGAATTCTTTCGAAGGTATGTTAACTTATTATATTTTTTCCTCTCACTATGCTAACCTACAAAATCCCTCAAATATACAAAGTACAAACACAACACACAAACCGAGAGAGAGAGAGAGAGAGAGAGGTATTTATAAATCTGAAAAGTGAAAAGAAAGAAGAAAAAGAAATTCACGAAGACAAGACATCACACGAATCAAAAGAAAGCGATAAGATTTTTTCATTTTTCTTTTTTGGCTTATCATAAAAGAAAGAAGCAAATGAAATAAATACAAACACAGACACACCCAGTTATCAAAAAAAAAAAAAAAAAAACACAGACACACTAACATAGAGTAAGAAGGAGTGTTAATTTAGTGTTTGTTCCTTAAACAAAGTTGAAGAAAAATTGAGATAGTTGCTATAAATTTTTTTCTTAATCTTTAAAACTGAAAAAGTAATTTTTTTTTGAATTTTTTCAGTTTAAATTATTATTTTTAATTAATTTATATACTGACGTGGTATTTTTTAAATGTTCAAATAAATTTTTTATTATTATTTTATTAATCACATCGATATCTAACAGGTTAATGTTGCATTCTGTCTACTACGTATGTATATTCCATTATTGGGTTAACAGCAAAAACCAAAGAAAACATGATTTTTCGATTTCAAGAAATAAGATAGGTGCGAAATCAAATTAAAAAAATAACCCAAAATATAAGAAGTATTCTTACCTCGAAAAAGTAGCACTGTTCCCTCAAAATCGCTTTCAACTAAATTTCAGTCGGTCATAAATGTTCCCTATCACTTTCACGGTCCTCGACGCGCTTTCCCTTTGAACTTTGAACCATTCCAACATAATAAATAATTCAAAAAACACAAACAACACGTCAACACGTACAAACAAGAGCCCACCAACCAAACCACAACCTTTGAGCTTTGCTTTTTGTGTTTTTTGTTTTTTAGGTCTAATTATCGTGTTGGCTTGATATTGATAAAAATGAAAATGAAAATGATAGCTCCTCTCGAATCGGACCAGGTGGAGCAACTGAGAGACATTTTCATGCGTTTTGACATGGACTCAGACGGCAGCCTAACCCAGCTCGAGCTTGCAGCTCTCCTCCGATCGCTTGGGATAAAGCCAACAGGAGACCAACTCCACGCCTTGCTGACAAACATGGACACCAATGGCAACGGCAGCGTCGAGTTTGACGAACTCGTCACTGCCATATTACCAGACATGACCCAAGAAGTGCTCATGAACCAGGAGCAGCTCTTGGAAGTGTTCAGGTCCTTCGATCGCGACGGTAATGGCTACATAACCGCCGCTGAGCTTGCTGGCTCCATGGCCAAGATGGGTCACCCTTTAACGTACAAAGAACTCTCCGAGATGATGCGCGAGGCTGACTCTAATGGTGATGGTGTCATTAGTTTTAACGAGTTCTCCACCATCATGGCCAAATCCGCCGCTGATTTTCTTGGACTCAACGTTGCAGCATCGGTATAGTTAGCTAGCGGTATATGGTGCATCCGACACATAAAACCTCTTAAAACTCACATAAAGTTGTATGTATCGGAAATATAATATACTTTTCTTCTTTTTTTCTTTTTTCTTTTTTCTTTTTTGTAATTTTTGTGTGTAACTAATTGAATGTGTGTAAGGGATTTTGAGGTCATCATGTCTTTGAAAGGATTTGCAAGCAATGTTTTGGAAATCAAATTGAAGACACCTCAAAAAAACCAATCCCTCTCATCGTTGAGTAGAACAACCTGTATATTACGTTAATATTAATCATTAGTATTTTCGTATTTGTCTTCGATGATTGTTTTCTTTGGACGTGAAAATGACTGATTTTCTAGCAAATTAAAGGTTGTAGACTTGTAGGGCCATTTATAAAGACATTTCGTGGAAAAGATAGATGGTCCATTATATTATATTTCCTTTGGCTCATCAAACACGCTGGAGCATGTCATCATTGAAAAATGACATCCCTTATTAGGTTTATATAAAATGACATCCCTTATTAGGTTTATATAAATATAAGAATTTAATTTTCATTTATGAAATATTATATTTTTAAAAAATTCCATTAACTTATATGTAATAGTGTCATTCATATACAAATTTAAAGGGAAAGGGATGTCATTTAATCCGTAGTTTAGGAAAGAATTTTTTAAAAATAAATAAATAATTTGTTAATAATATGACAGTTTGAGAGGTTATGGACTAAACATGCATTGATACAAACCTCAAGAGAACACTTGTAAGAGTATCATTTTATAAAACTTTAAGGAAGGGTAATGTAATTTACCTATAAATTTAAGTAAATTTTGTGTGAATGCAAAAATGCCAAAACATTTGTTGCATCTTAACAAGTATAGGACCAAAAATAGAGAAATTTATCTCTATATGTACCTTTGTTGCTCAAAAGACATTAACTCAGTGGACATGTCATGCTAAGAGTAATTATGCTGTTAGGGTACAATGATGTGTTACTTTCTCCTCTCTCATGTATTGTAGATTTCATTAATTAAAATTATGATATGATGCACTTTTTATGCGAGATGAGGAAATATTACATTATTGTACTTTGAGTACAAAATAATTTTCAACATAGGAGATGCTCCTTAATTGGTAGGAAATTGTTGAAATAGTAAATTTTAAGGCATATTTATACATTGACCCAACAGTCAAATGTTTCACTATCTATCAAGAACCTTGTAACTCAACTGGTTGACACCTCTTGGTGTTTCAAATAGAGACATCAAAATTTGAAATTTTCTCATAAATCAAATTATAACCCAATAATAATAATAATAATAATAATAATAATAACAACATGTTTATAAACATAATGCAATGCTAGTAAGAAGAAAGGTAGCTGAAAGCTCAAAATGTATAAATATGACCCCCTTTTTTTTTCTTTTTGGCCATGGAGAGAGAGAGAGAGAGAGAGAGAGAGAGAGAGAGAGATCCACAAATGGAAGTGTTCCGGGACTACTTAAACATTACCCTACACAAATACCAGTAACACTGGATTAAAAGCTCAAACCGCAGTGTAATTAATGGCTTGAATTTAGAACTATAATGCACAGATAGCTCATTAAGAAAGTATGCAAAATGAAGGAATTGGGAGCAACCGCCCGTAAGTTTCTTAATTGTCATGATATCAGACCATGATTTCTTAGGGGAGTTTCTAAGTTACAGCAGTAAGAACCAAAAAAACCAACAAAACAAAAGGAGCATGAACAAAGGGGAATATATATATATATATATACATATAGAGAGAGAGAGAGAGAGAGAGAGAGCACGAAACAAAAGTATAACTCTTATACATGATAAGAAATAAGAAGAAATAGTACTAGAGAAAGAAAAAGGCATACCATTTATTTCTCTATTCTGTAGACTAATAAAAAGCAACACTATCAAATATTCCTACAATGAATTTTCTCGGTTCTGTATATCACTAATTTAATTTATACAATGATACAAAAAGCATGGTATAATAACCAATGTGTAACCTCAGATGGTCAAAAAAAAAATCTTTACAATAATAATATTCCACCCATCTACGATATGCTACAGATGACTAATGCGTCTGTACAGTCATGAAGCAAGGGTAATCTCTAGGCCGTCTGCTTTAATTGAGTTATAGACACAGCAGAAAATTTTCAAAGTTCACACATATCTCCGACCTGCAATTTTTTGTCAGCTAACCATCCAAAACCGATTTCAACAATATCACGTATGGTTATGATTATTATCTTTTAAACGGTTAGTCCTTGCTACCAAGCGGGCTGTGAAGCCTACAGTTGTCGGCCGCAATGATCTCTGCCGTACCATTTCACAATATTCAGGATCATCTGGTAGGCCCTCATGCCTTATCCACTGTATTGTTTCATGGTACATAGGAAAGAAGCGCATCTTAATTGCTGAGTACGAGAAGTACGGTATTAGGGTTGAGATCACCACGAATAGAGTGACGAGCCAATAAGAAGGGGTCGGGGCAAGGACTTCAATGAAAAGTTTGTAAGCAGTGGTAGAAAAGGTAGGAGTCATGGCTCCATAGATCAAGAGGAAAAGGTACCAAAACGCAATTGAACCCCAGATAACAACATGTTGCACCAAGGTGAAGTAAGTTATAAAAAGTGCCATCTGCAAGTTTACGACCCAAACAATGCATGTATACATTGTTGCTCCTAAAATATCCCTCCCAGCAGTCTGCCCATCATTATTGAAAGCCTGCAGCTCCAGTGCTTTTGTGCAGAAAAAGAAAATTATTATAGCACTGCAAAACCCATTTAACATCCAGCTGAATATTCGACGCCAGCTGAAAAGGAGATTCTGCACCCCTTCTTGGTATAATAGAGGAAACTGCCAAGGGAAACAAGAAACAATTACTACATAAGCATTTATCAAAAGTCAAACCATATAAAATTGGCCAAGAGCCTTGTAGTTCAACTAGCACCTCCTAATGTTTCCAATGGAGACGTCCAAGGTTCAAATCCCCCTTCCCCATTGTTGTATCTATTGAATTATAATATACACACACACACACAAAATTAGAGCTTCTTTTATGTTACTCCAATAATAACCAAGGGGGCTTTGGTTGTTCAATGCTATATGCAACTCCTGCTACGACTATTTGCAGTTGTTTTTCTGGTACATGATAATGAAAACTCAACCAAGAAATCCCAAACAATGGTAGGCCCGAATGCTTTTTTGTCACTTTACCACTTTCATCTGAATAATCGTTTCAACTTTCTTTCTTCTACCAAGAATTTTTACAGTCACATGCAATGGCCATAGAGCAGTGCATACCATTTTAAGTTACTAACAGTTCTTAATGGCACCAATGGTCTCTTTGGCCAATGGCATTGGTTGGAGGTTCTCAAGTGTTCTCAACCAAAGAACAAAACTTGAAGCCACCGTATGGATAAAATAAAATAAAACAAAATCATCCACATTACTATGAGGACTTGAAATGAATTAAGTGGACCAAGGGGTAGAGGAATATGCATTACACATGTAAAACTGTACAACATGAAGGAAAAGTTACAAGAAGTTCCTTTCTGAACACCCCCTCCCCCTCCCAAAAGAAAAAGAAGCCCAGATGCATTGTGTTACTTTTATATACTAAGTCATCATAAGAGACATAATTTAATACACGTACTATATAGTTGACTCACCTTGAGACAATACCTTGCAGAAACATCCTGGTCAAAAACTCCCATAGCAACAACCGGAATTGATGAGAAGAAAACATTATAGAGTGACAAAAACCAATCATTGTATGCAGGTTGCCCAGAGAATGATGCATATGCCTCATATAAGAATAGAGTGAAACCAAATGTGACATTCTTGAAGAAAAAGTAGCATATCTGCCAATAGAAGAATGAACAAAGTAAATTAATTAAAAAGGTTTAAACTTATGACAAGATTTAGAAAAAATTTTCAATTTTTCCAGATTTCTAAAATACAAATACAAGAATGGATTACCATTGATGAGATCCTTCTGTAACACCAATGTCCA
This sequence comes from Quercus tomentella, assembly GCA_028535165.1. Classification (NCBI taxonomy): domain Eukaryota; kingdom Viridiplantae; phylum Streptophyta; class Magnoliopsida; order Fagales; family Fagaceae; genus Quercus; species Quercus tomentella. The sequence goes on from JAPQVY010000089.1 coordinate 36,054,989, forward strand.
TGCACAAGCAGCAAACGCTCCAAATATCGGAACTGTGCAATTGCAACATCACTTGACATGACCGCCTGAATTGAAAAATATGTACAGAGGAAAATGAGTATACATAGTGAGAAACACAAACAATAAAAATAATTTATATTTGATTCAAGATAATTATGTTTAACAATCTGAGCACCTGCATTCCTTCGACACCACTAATTCCAACCCCTATATCTGCTTCTTGAAGCATTCCCACATCATTGGCACCATCACCAATTGCTAATGTCGTTTTCCCCGTTCCAGATTTAACCAGTCTTGTAACCTTTTATTTTTTTCAGCAGGAAAAACAAATTACTCCTAAATGGTAATTATGTACTTAAAACAGAAAAGAAAAGAAAGGTTCTTGTGGAGGTTAAAGACACAGAAAAATGATAAACCCACCAGAGCCTTCTGTTTTGGTGATGAGCGACAGCATATAACAGATGCACAACCAATTGCAAGCTCCAGAAACATTTTCTTCATATCACCCTCTAGAGCATAACTAAGTGATTTCCCATCGATGATCAAAGCAAATGCCTCAGAGCTCCTACTTGATGAAGTAAGCTGACCCTTCCCTTCAGTTATCTGATGGAGGACACTTTCCTTTGATGCCTAAAAAAGGAATCAGAATTATCCCATCAATATTACATGAACAATGATTTAGAAAATATCACTACTTTAATTCTACCAAGTATCACGGCATAATTACTGAAGCATGGAGCTTCATCAAACCAGTTTAAAGAACAATTCTGTCCAGGCCAAAAATACTAATGGTGAGCCAATAAAATGCATTTAATTGGTACTACCAAAATAAAGGTAAGGCCAGAAGATTTTTGTTGATGTAGTGATTGTAGACATGATTATCCATATTTGAATAGAATAAATATACTAAAAGGCTGAAAATGGAGAAATGGAAAAACATTATTTGTGTTAAGGTTCAAGATTACTTGCTAATTAGGAATACCTCAAACTGAAGACTAAATGAAAATCACCCAATATTACCTTAGCAATGGCTGCCTTATCTCCTGCCTTTTCTAGTGTTTGAATTTGGGGAGTCTCCAAATTAATTATAATCTGCTTCATTCCTTGTCTAAGCAAACTACATGAAAAACTGCAAATTTATAGAATTTAGTCAGACATCTTCAAAAACAGTATGAGAGGTACACCTCAATTCATGGTCAATAAAACAGTCAAACCCAGGAATCATACCCAATATTTATGGCAGTCTCCATCTTGTCTCCAGTCAAAACCCAAATCTTAATTCCTGCTTGGGCAAGCTTGTCAATGCAGCTAGGAACCTGACAAGCAAAATAGAATAAATATAAATACCAAACAAAATAATCAATAAAATTGTACATTCATTTGCAATCATTATTTTCAACCCACCCCATTTTGGAGTTTGTCCTCAACAGCAGTTGCACCAAGAAGAATTAGACCCCTCTCAATCTTCTCTGCTACTTCATCAATCAATGTTTCCTGGTCAGCACTAACTGAATTCTTTGCCTCAGTGAATTCCTCATTGAACTCTTTGTATTCTTCTTCATCAAGTTCACGATAGGCAAGTATCAAGGTTCTCAGGCCTGCATCAGCATAATTATTGACATGCTCCCTGGTCTTGTCTTCAAACTCCCTTCCATTCTTGGCCAGCCTTTCAAACATGACACTGCATGGGAAATGAATTAGGAAGATGATGATATGCAATCAAAGCTGATAGAGAATATTCTGAGGTTGTAAGATGTGTTATCACAAACCTGTCAGCACCTTTACAAAGTAATAGTATTTTTCCTTCCTCATCTCTTACAATCACAGACATCCGCTTCCTTGAGCTGTTAAACTCTAAAACATTCAGAAGTTTATACAACCTGCAAAAGGAAATTATTCATTGAGACAGTCTTTTCCAATTTAAGCATTACTTAAAAAGAAAGTAGCCCTACATGCACATGTATATGCAGCCACTCTAGAGGGAGTATGTAACCCTGTTTCATAGCCCTCTACATTCACCATGTGATGCACATCACATACTACACCAAAGAGAATGGAATTTAAGAGAATATGTCTGCATATATATGCCAGTATAATTAGAAGCAAAATCACATAAGGGACCCATGAACTGGGTATTCAGATGAATCCATTTGCATGCCAATGGAACTGCAGGGGCGGGGCTCTACATTGATGCCAGGGTGCTCACAGGACCACCCTGACCTGGAAAAAAAATTATTATATATAAATTTAAAAAATTTTATGATTTTTTTTACCTTTAAAAAAATTTGATACCACCCTAAATTTTTCTAGGCCCAACATAAATAAACTTTCGACAAAGTTTGTCAACAAACTTGGTTGTAGATTAAGGCTACAACTCCACTTAATTTTTTTTTTATTGAATGTGAACTTTGACAAATCCATCATTGGATTATATTTTCTTTTTATATTCTCAATTCTTTCAAAATATCAATAAAATCAAAGATCAATAACTATATTATCAATCAAATATTTAAATTTTGAGTTGTTGTGGTCTAAAATTATACATAAGATATAAGTTTATGTATTAAATAGTAAATAAAATCTAATTGACATGTGTTTTAAAAACATAAAGAATATGCAATTCAACTATTAGATTTTAAAAAAATGCAGTCATGTTAATTTGTTTAGTGAGAGTTGTAGCCTTAAATTACAACTCAGTTTGTAGTCAAACTTTGGTTTCTTGAACAATATATGAGGCTTTTACAAAAAAAAAAAAAGGAAAAGCTTAAGAAAATTTTTATCAAACTAAAATTTTGAAAGAGATGTAGCTTGTAGCATTTATAATGAGACTATCAAACAACAATTTCAAAATAAGAAAATTTGTAAAAGGAAATTGTAAGATTTTATGTATTTGCTTTTTTTTTTTTTTTGGTCAATATATGAAATTCTCTTTTTATATTTTATATAATTTAAGTTTCATAATGACCACCTTGGAAAAAAATTCCTGGAGCCGCCACTAAATGGAAGCCAAAGAGTATAGCATACATAAGTTCTAATTTCTGATTTTATAAAACATGCAATGAGAAAAACTGACCGTTCAATTCCATTTCCAGTCACTGGATCCAATTCATGCAATGATATGCTAGTCTGTGTCCTTCTGTAGAATTCAAAACCAAGTTCTCGTGCTGCAATCACAAATGCTGCTTCATCTGGAGATTCAGCTTCATATGAAACCTTCCTTGTTTCTTCATCCACTTCAGGAATGGCAGTATGACAAATTGCCAATAAACGAAAAAATTTCTGAATGACAGCTGCACGGGGCTCATTAACCCATTTTCCATTCATAATCCTCTCATCTTTAAAGTTAAAGCCTTTTATAAGTGACTTTGAATCAGTAGAATCCTTGATGTGGTCATATCCATTTGCATTTTCATCACGCAAAGGTGAGACTTTTCTTGTATGCATAGCCCTCTCAACCTCTGTAACACCAAGACCATAAGCTGTCCCAGCCACAGAACACTTGATGAACTCCATTGAATTGCATGTCAAAGTTCCGGTCTTATCAGAAAGTATTGTGTCAACTTGGCCAAGTTCCTCATTCAAATTTGAGGTACGGGCATGTGCCGGTTTGTCAGCTTCTTCATAGTACATGTGAATATCTTGATTGATGAAGATGCTCTGAAGAACTTTGACAATTTCTATTGACACATACAAGGAGATTGGAATAAAGTAATTATATAACATTAGGGCTGTCAGAAAGTGAAAAATAGCTGCAGATGGTGCTCTTTTGGGGTCAAAGAAAACTGTAGAATCATCTGGTCTAAGATACCACCTTTTTGACCTCCCATTTTCTAAGTCATCTTCAGTTGCAATGCCAAAGAGAATAGAACCAACGAATGCCATCAGAAATAGAATAGAGAATAAGAAGTAGATAATTCTGTCCATCTTCTTCTCAATTTTGCTTCTCTTCAAAGGGGGATCAGTAGAATTCTGAATAACCTTTGTGTCCTGACCAGTGAAGATAACAGCCCCATAAATGTAGTCTGTATTTCGGAGTTTAGAATCTCTGAGAAGAAGTTGCTGAGGAGAGAGGGGATACTGTGGCTCTTCAAACTCCATACTTCCAACAAAAGAGTACAAATTTGCATTGGGGTCTTCGCATTTAACAATAGCCTTAAAATTACGGAAGTCGGAGTCCTCATTTAAGAATGAGGTAACCTCCAATGCTTGTTTTAATTTCAAATTTGTCTCGCCATCAAGGTTCATGGTCTCAACATAGCAGATTGCATCATCATAACTGGATGAAAGCAAGAGGAGGTCTGCTGGAAAGAATTCATCCTTCTTTACCTTTACGATATCTCCCACTCTCAGGTTCTTCCATTCAGTATGATTAAAAACTCCATCACGTTGATGCACTTCAACCTTTCTATTGTTCACCTCCATATCCTGCAAAAAATATTCCACATGTAAAATTATATATCTAGGTGTAACAGCTTGCCTGAAAGAACAAATAACGCCTAAATTGCTAGCACTTTGGCCTATGTTGTCAAGTATTGATCTCTGACCACAGGCAAGAGAATATAGCAATCATAGTAATTAGTATTGTACAATTGAAAAAGAATAATAAACTATCAGTAAATCCAAGTAATATGGAAACATTATTTATGGAACTATTATTTTATTCATCATCAAAATCAACAATGCAAAAGGAGAAAATATTATCATCCTATAGAGATCATGTGAACTAAATACTTTTTTCAAATTACACATTACCCAACCAAACAACCTCATGCTACGAATTTAAACAGATTACTTGAATTTTCCCACATCCAATGCATTAAGATGATTAAAAAATGCCCCTTGCATCCACCGTAGTAATGAAAATAGCAAATATTTCAGAGGATCTACACTTTTCCTTACAAATTCTTATAGCAACAAAAGAAATACTTCCATCAAAGCCAACGGTGCCCTCCAAGACTTAGGACACTTCCCAATGAGCAGATTTTCAAGACATTCCTCCTTTTTTTTTTTTTTTTTTTTCCTTTATAAAAATGTGTTTAGGAAAACAAAAGTCCAGCTTAATCAGTTCAAGTTTAGGAGACTCTTCTACTGGTCTTTTTGATTCTATACAAGCATATTGTAATTGAACAAGAAAGACAGAGAAGCTCAGGAAAATATTATAAGGATCAATTAATAGAACCAAACTAGACAAGCAAAAAAGGGGTACCTGCTTCTTTCGCCTCCAATCTTCAATACCCTCTTTAATCATTGTTGCTCCAATAATGATAATAAGAGGAATGATAGCACTAACAGCTGTATAAGGAGCGAGTGGCGTGAAGGCCAAGATGCCAGTAACCAAGAAGAAAAAATTGGCCACCCTCCTAAACTGCTCAAACAATGATTTAGGCAAGAAAGTGGCAAGTGTATATTTTGTAGACCTAACATAATTGGCTCCATATTTACGAATTTCAGCTTGGATGCAATCTGGTTCATTGCAATAAACAACCCTGGAAAACCCTGGACCACCAATCTGTGAATGGTCATCATCTGTCATAGATGACCTCCCACATCTGAATGAGTAAAGCTTGCTGAGTTTCAGCTTTCTCCTTATGCCACCCCTCATTTTTTGTTCCCTCTAGAACAACCTCTCACTAAACACAATAGGAAGTACAACAATTCCTTCCTTCCTTCCAAAGCTAATTCACTCACCAGTAAATGCAGCTTCTTCAAGGATCCACAGCCCCTTCAAAATTCAAAAACAACCCACTAAGAATGACTCAATCAGCTACAAGAAAAGTAGCTCCTCTCTAGGAAAAACAGATTCTTTCCACAACCCCCAAAAAATTCACAAATTTGTAACACCAACACCCAGAAAAAAGAATGAATAAATAAAGCAATACTGGTCAGTCTAAAACAAAATTAAAACAGAACCCCAGAAAAAGTTAAAGACAAAAAGCTCAGAAACCCAGTAATTAGAAAGTGAAAACAAAACAGAAAACCAGAGAAACAAGAAGGAAGCAGAAAAGAAAAAGAAGTTTGAGAAAGAACACGTGTGCAGAGACAAGAAGTCCAGGTAGTTACGAGTCACAACGACCAACTAATACTATTCCTATATCATACGCACCGCCAAAATGTAATCTCCGCCCCAACAACAACAACAACAACAACAACGACAACAACATGTAACTCAGCCCAGAATACCCAATCCAACCCAAAATTATTTAATATAAAAATATAAAAAACCAAAGGCCGTTCGACAAGGCTGTAATATAGGCCCTACAGAGAGAGAGGCAAGGCAATCACGTACTAGCACGAGAGTATGAGATGAATAATATTCGCATATCTGAATGTTTCCTCTGAGGCTTTTCAACGCAGACTTGGTTTGGATCTCGCATTTGGCTGGCTTCTCTCTCTCTCTCTGTCTGCCTTGTATTTGTGTGTCGGCGATTTTTTTTTTTTTTTTTTTTTCCGAATAACTCCAAAGCTACTTTCCCAGAAAATTCTTTACAAGAACTTATTTTCTGGGAAAATAAAATAAATAAATATAAGGGAATGTGAAAGAGAAGGGATTGAAATTTTCAACGGGTGAAAGAGGACAGAGGAAAAGGAAGGAAGACAGAAAGATCTAGAAGAAGGAGAGGAGTAAATGGGTTTTGATTAAAAGAGAAGAATTTTGATTTCGCGGGAGAGCTTAGGAGCTCATCAATGGAGACTAAAAGTGTTTGTGGCTCTCTCTTTTTTTTCTTTTTCTTTTTTTCTTTTTTTTGAGAAGACTCTCTCTTTTTCTCCGTCTAGGAATTTAAAAATTCTTCTCTCTCTCTCTCTCTCTCTCTCTAAGAAACTTCGTATATTAATACTAGTCCCAAATTTTAAAAAAAAAAAAAAAACCCAAAAATTAAAAATAGAATTATTACTTTATTAGCAAGAAAATAATAATGATTAATGCTTAAAAAGTTAAAATAGAATTTCTGATAATAATTAAATAAAAAAATAAAATAAAAAATAAAAAAAGACAAATAGAGTGAAAGAAGGTGAAGGGCACTGTTTCTTGATTGACAGAAATTGCGCCGTCATGGCGGGGAAAAAATGTGCAGCGTCTTAGAAGGGTCACGCAAAGACTTTGTGCCGCCCACGCCCACGCCCACGCCCACGCCTCTATTCATTTCCTCACATCACAATGCACCTTTCTTTTCTTTTTCTTTTTTTTATTACTATTATTGGGTTCTCTTTTATTTTGATATTATTCTTTTTGTTAATTTCGTTTGTTAGGTGTTTTTTTTTATTATTATAAACTAGTCGTTAACCCATACGATGTACGGAATAGTTATATAAAATATGCAGTATCAATAATTGATCTAAATTCATAAAAACGAAAATTAAACTAAAATGTAAGTTAAGATATGTACTTCCCCTTATATATTTAACTATTAATAAGACCACACATTACATATGCAAACTTATCATTATTAGCAATTATGCTGCAAAGAAAGCATGCAAGATAGGAATAACAATAAGATCAATATAAATTCAAAATATGAAGATGCACCAATAGGGGGGGTGGTTGAATGAAAATTTAAAAAAATGTCTCTCTTCACCTGAGACAATCATAATCCTAATGCATTTGGAATTCAAGAAAGTATTCAACATTGACAAAAATAACTACAAGTGAAAAAAATCAAATCAAATGCAAACCTGTTTCAGCTATATAGTAAAATTAAATTTAACGCGATTGCCTATGTTGGGTAACTTTTTCTTTCCTTTCTCAACTAAGAATAATATCAACACAAATTATAAATAAGAAGAACCATTAGGTGAGGTGGCTATGATCGCATGTGTGGGTTTTGAGGGTGCTGAAAGCTTTTGCCAATCGATATAATCCACAAATCCACCGAAGTACTTGTAAATTCCAATTGCAAAAACAAAAACAGTTTTATAAATAATCAAGAGAGCCATAGTTACTACAATAAAGTAGAATTCCAATTAACAATTATTAACAGAAATTAAAAATTATTAAGAAAGTTGCTATGGAGGCGTAGTTGTACCAAAATTCATACAGTATGTTATAATTGTTGACATCACCTCATAAGATTGATTCCCTCCCCCACGCTACCAATAACTAAGCCTTCACTCAGCAAACGAAAATCCATAGTAAAAAAGTCATTGGTGAAATCCATAGAGATTTGCAAAACTGAATCTATAACAAAGGGCACAAATCAATGATTAAAAAAAATGAATTATTGATTTATAATCACAGAAATTTTCATCATGTAACGATATTAATACAATTAGGTCATGGTAAACAAATATCTAAACTTGGTTGCAAGATTTAGAACTGTATGCTATCATTAAAGGTTGAAAAATCAGCAATCAAGTATTATTCCAGACTTGCACCACTCATAAACATGTATTGTCAATTGCACAGATTTGTAAAAATTAGCAATCAAGTATTATTCAACACTTGCACCACATATAAATATGTATTGTCGGTTGCACAGATTTGTAAATTGCTAATGTTTATTGAACTAAACCATAGAAATCAATATAAAAAATTTAGCAAATAGAAAAAGCCTAACCTTGATTTGATTTTTCAGATGTAGCAATTGGAGAGGAAGTGCTAAAGAAGGAGAAAAGTATGAATGGCTGAAACCCTAGCTCAAGAAGGAGAAGCGTGGCTAGTCAAGTTTTTGTTTTGAAAAAGGAACGTGTGTTATTTATTTTAAAAAATTCAAATAATTTTATTTAAATATTGTGCTGACGTGGAAAATTGTGAGAGTTTCAAAAGTTTCGATTTTATATATATATATATATATATATATATAGATAATAATTTGTTAAAGGAATATATCAAGTCCAATACTCAAATATCTAACTCTAATTTTAATTTGTGTGCAAGTTAATAATATTACTTATACTACAAGTTTATTAATCACAGTTAATATAGGCTTAATTTAGGATCTTTTTTTTTTTTTGAAACTGGAGCATTCATCTATTTATAGCAAAAGAGAATCATGATACAAGGCATTCAAAGCTGGTGGGGGTGAATCCTCCATCCAAAACACATCCTTAGAAATATTCATAACATGCTGCGCAAGAGCATGAGCTACCCGGTTACCCCCTCTCCTTGTACAGCTGAAAGTTACCCAAAGCATCCCAAGAACCAAGTGGCACACATCATCCACCACATTACCTAAGAGAGACAGATCAGCCAAAGAAGAAGATAATACTCTCATTACATTACTATTATCTCCTTCGATCACAAGCTCTGAAAAGCTAGCATCAGTGGCAAACTCCACTGCATTTCTACATGCTAACAGCTCCGCTTCTTCACTGCTACTCACAGGTGGTCCTCCTGCTGACATCGCTGCCATAACCTCACCCTTGTCATTTCAAATAATACAAGACCTTGGTCTTAGTTCCAAATGTTTTGTCACTCTACAATGAATTTAATAACTCTATATAATGGATTTTTTTTTCCTTTAATGGACTCTTTATAATGAATTGATCCACTCCAAATATTTGAGGTTATTGTTGACATGTTGTATTATTTTTTTTGTTGGTTAGTATATCGTAGTGGCTTCATTTTTTTTTAATCTTTGATTTGATTCTCAAAAAAAAAAAAAAAAAAATAATCTTGATCCGTTGAAGAATTTTAATTTTTCGCGGATATTCTATTAAGGGAAGTAGATTAGGCTGATAAAGGGGTTGGTGAACATTAGGGGGTAGGTTGTGTGGTATTTGCCGGATAATAAGCTGTTTCTGTCTGGACAAGGGTTTTCTTAGTGTTTATAGGGGGAAAGTGTATAACTGGAGGAAGATTTTGAGGAGGTAAAGGTCTAAGTGGCTTTATTTTTTTTAATCTTTGATTTGATTCTAAAAAAAAAAAATTAAATAAATAATCTTGATCCGTTGAAGAATTTTAATTTTTCGCGGATATTCTATTAAGGGAAGTAGATTAGGTTGTCAATTTCATTAACAGCTTGCCATGTATTGTAAAATTGAGCCTGATTTGATAATTTAATTATTGAGTTCTATTATACCCAACTTTGTCTAACGTATCACTTAAAAGCACCCTCTCGTCCACCTACGATTGGAGAAAAAGCCTCTTCCTGTCTTCCACCACGAGTAAGTAACTGGCAAAGTACGTGTTTATTAAAATTCTTTCTATGTTTTGGTTGTTTCTTCCTTTAAAGGGAAATGCTAACGAGTGCCCTTAGGGTACTGGTTAATAATCCATATAAAGAAAGTTTTTATGGAAAATGAAAAAAAAGTAATTAATATTTTGACAGTTTTTTTCATTTCCTATAAAAGTGGTATTAAAACTTTCCTAAAGTGGATTATTAATGAGTGCCCTAAGGGTACTTGTTAGCAAAACCCTTCTTTAAATTCATTTCTGGCCAAAATTAATGATTCATTATTTTTAAATAGAGAAGTGCTAAAATAGGATGGTTGAGACAAGATGAATACTTACTACTGTATATCTTTGACGTGATGATCATGGTATACGTATAAGTGCTTGAGGGGTGTGTAGGGGGCAAAGATTATGGTTCAAGTTTCTAAAAGAGAGTTTCACATACATGCACATAGATTACTCTAGAGTTATTACTGAAAAATTAACATGGTTACATATTTTGAAAATCTAATCATTAGATTGCTTGTTTAAAATTCATATCAAATAAAAAGATATTGAGTGAAATTGTAATCTTAGGATACAACTAAGTTTGTAGCCAAACTTTGTCATTCCTAGAAAACTATCTCATTTTCCTTTGTTTGGTAGTGACTTTAACATGAGTTTGAAAAATTATCTCTTAACTTCCCTTATTTAGTTTCATGTGAGATAGAGTTGTTTTCTAGAAAATTTTAGTGAAAAACAACTATATCTTATGCCAAACTAAATAGGGGTAAGTTAAGAGATAGATTTCCTTTAAGTCATATTTTTCTAATACTACCAAATATAGGAAAATGCAGAAAACTATCTTCACATAAAGTTTTCCATTGAAACAAACTAATTAGTGTAACTCTTTGTGAAATAATAGAACTTCATTTTTTTTTTTCAAATGAACGAAAACTTTGACAAATCAGTCATTAGATTATATTGTATTATTATACTTTCCATACTTGCAAAATATCAATGATTGAATTGAAGATCAATAAATATCCCATCATAAATTTTTTAAATTTCAATTATTTTTAAATTTAAAATTATAGGTAAAGTATAAGTGCATGGACAAACTTGTAAATAACATCTGATTAATACGAAATTTGGCATGCTTGTTTAAACAAAGTGAATATACAATGGAATTCTTAAATTATATCAAATTACACCTAGTATAACTCATTATTAATGTTACACCACTTAATAGTGTTATATTTGATTAATATTTTTTAAAAAATATTAATCTTTAGATTAGATGTTCTATTTATTCGTGAAATTATAGAACTTCATTAAAAAAAAAAAAAAATTGAACGAATGCTTTGACAAACTTGAACATTGTTTTTTTGAATAGAAAAGAAAAATTGAAAACTTAACATTCTTTATATAAAATAGCTATTTGTTAGACTAATGTGGCCCAACATGATATTTTATGATGTCTCTATTATCAATAAATAAGTATTCAAAATTTCTTGTGAAATTATGCAATATTTTTATGTTGTAAAATATTGGTATATTGAAATATGTCTACTTGATTTAGCAGACTAAGATTATGAATGCATCATTATAGTCTTTGACTTGACCATATCCATCATGATGTAGCCTATTCTTATAGGTATATTGTTGGACCATGATGGAAAGGAGGTGCAAGTTACAATAAGGGCTAGTATTTCGATGGTTAGTGCATAATAATCTTGGCAGTCCTTCTATAATGAGATTCATGCACGTTGAGCATTGGCCTTAATAAATCTATCATGTCATTGCTAGTAACTTGACCTCCTATAAGAGGTGTTGTCATTATAGTGATTCTGGATATGAATGATAGATGGATCCATGCGTTAGTATGGAGTAACAAAAGTAATGATATGTTAATGAACTTGTTCATTAATGAATCTTGTACGGATTGGGTATGTAAGCCCAGCCCTAAGTTGTAGGCCAATTGATTGAGCGTTCTCAGCCCATCTCGGCCTATGTGGCTGGGCTGGTATAGGCTTAGCCGAACAATCAAGCTGGACACTCCTAGAGATGCCGCGAGTAAAAGATAATGGCTTGAGGGAATCCACCCACCAAGAAACGACGGCATTAGGCACAAGTTACTAGAAAGTCATATAATCTGTGAGTAGTGAGTCCCATCCAGTCAAGAATATGGAGCAAAAGGACCCACTAACATAGGGAAAACCCACTCATCATGACAACCCCACTAAGGGGAGGCTATAAGTGGAGAAGGGGAGGTAATGATAGTGGGTTGGGAAATTTTGGGAAGAGAAACATGAGAGTAGAAAAGAAAAATACATCTCGAATTTTAGGGGAAGGGCTTGGCTATACAGTCTTCATCACGACTGAGCTAGCATCAAGAGAGTTAAGGGCCAAAACCACAATTTAACTTCCTCAGTAACCTTTAGAATCATTTCTTGGACCTCCAATTATGGGATAAGCCCAACTTAGAGTACAAGTAAAGGAGGAAATATAATCCAATAGTAGATTTGTCAACATTACAAAACTCAGGTATAGTTCCTTAGGTTTTGTATCTCAATCTCCCTAATAAAATTCAACTAGGTGGTTGCACTGGCCAATGAATCATATGGATGAATTTTATTTTTTATTTTTACTAGAATCATATGGTTGAATTTTAATTGTTCTTAGCATTTGTCAATACATGTATGTGAATTGAAGAACCTAGAATACAATGCCTAAGAAACAATAATTAAATTTTATCTTTGTGATAAACAAAATCATATATTAAAAAGTTATTAAGTAACCAACAACCTTGTAGATATAAACTGACACTTCTTGGTGTTTTTCATAAAAATGTCCAAGGTACAAATTTCTTCTCCCCAACTATCAAATTATAAATTTTAAAAAGTTATTGGAGTCATGTAAAATTGATAAAGATACAAGGTGTAAGTGGTTTCTAGTTAGCTTAATTGGTAAAGTCCCTGATGATTGAATAAGAAATCTAGAGTTCAATCCTTGTATACACTAAAAACCGATTGGTGTCTTAGTCTGATAATAAAATGCACAATCATCATAAACGAACGACATATATTGAAGTTATAAGGTGTAACCCACACAGTATACAATGATTTTTTTTTTTTTTGTGTGTGTGTGTGTGAAATTGTATATATATTATATTATAATGATTATAGTTGTATGGTTATAAATAGTGGATAAGTATTAATACCTGCTGACTTCATTGATAAGATTTTAGATGTCACACCAAAGATTAGGACTAGACTCCCTTCCACACTAGGAATTAATAGGTTTTTTTTTTTTTAATTTATTTTTTTTAAAAGGAGAGAGATTACTTGAACCGCTTAATTTTAACTAAGGGTTAAACTTAACTAAAAAGGATCATTATCCTTAAAAGTCCACTCATAATTCCTATATATATATATATATATATATATATATATAAAAGTACACTCATAAAATATAAAAATATTAAGATTTAAGAGTACATAACCGGTTACAAGAAAAATATTAATCAAGAAACATTAATATTGGCTGCAAAAAAACAGTTTAAGGGACGTTGTGACCAGGAGAGGGGGGTGGAGTGGTGTCAGTCTCTGAACAAAACTATTTTTATAGTATACTACTACGAAACAAACAAAGTGGAGGAGGATTTGTTTTGTTAAAACCTTTTCTCATTATTATTATTATTATTACTTTCTTGCTTGCTTGCTCAGTTGCACATCATTTACAAGCAACAACAACGCGGTCGGTATCTGCGATCATTGCTACTACTATTTTTTAACCCAATCATTTCTCACCACGTCATACCCCCATTAGCACTACAACATTATCCAATTCAATATTTAGTTTCAACGTATAAACTATAAACCTTACCCTTTACTGCTTTACATGTAATTTACATGCGGTAGTAGCCTGGGTAGGATAGTATTAGTAGTTCAATAATAATATATATATATATTTTTTTGATAGGAAGTTCAATAATAATTTTATTATTTTTGCTCTCTCTCTCTCTTTTTTTTTTTTTTTCCAAGTACACGTAATCCTGCTTAGTCGCGCAACCATTGTACGGTAGTAGCTTCCGAGAAGTGGAAAACAAAGAAAAAGGTATTACATGTGAACAATGTTATTTTATAACTATGGAGTTGATTCTAAGCCTATTATTTTGATACTAATTTATTACCTACTATTAATAATTTTCTACTATTAAAAATTTTCCACTTCAGAAAATAGTAAATTTTGTGTGTGAATTATGTTGTGTCTATAGATTTATTGTTTGTCTATAACATAACATATTATTTAGTGCACAAATAACAGAAGTCAAACCTTTTTTTAATAATACCAAACCTCCGACTATTATCCTATTATTAAAAAAAATTCATTTTTCTATTTGAAAGCTTTTAGCTTGTAGTATTATTTTAATTTTAATTTTAATTTAACAATCATAATTTTTTTTTTTAATATTTATGAAAACTTAAGCAATACGAGAGATCATTTCATAGGTCTTATAAATTTTTCAAAAAATAAAAAATTACAAGAATTTTGTAGCTCAACTAGCACTTCCAAATGATTCCAATATAAATATCTATGGTACAAATCCCTCCCCAATTGTATTTATCAAATTTATCCAAATATATATTTATATATATATATATATATATATATATATAGCACATAAAATTAAAGGGGAGATACATAATTCAAAAGAAACATTTCAAGAAAAATTGTTTGTTTTTTTGGTGTTTGTTTGTATTTTAGAAAATGTTATGGAAAACCTTTTCTGGTGTTTGGCACTAATTAAAAAGAACAAATTTTCCAATTTTTCTTTTATATAGATATTAAACTAAAACTTTGATTTATCACTTTAAAATATTAATATAGAACAACTACAATTAATCTAAAAAATAAGCAAAATTATAATAAATTTATTGAAAACTACACTAATAAGCACAATCATTATAAGAGTGTTGTAGGTGCTTGAAAAATAAAGGCCCAATCCAATGGTGATGCCTTGTCCTTCAAATCAAGCCCAACAATTGAATTTCTTTAGAGAGTGGGCAAGCAGTTCAAGTGCAATTCTTACCTAAGTTTAAATTAAAGACCAAAGAGCCTAGGATAATAGAAAGGAATAACGTAAGTTGACAATGAGAAAAATAGTTCTCCTCGAGAAGGTCCAAGGATTGGTTTCTTATATATAAAGTTTGAGTTCTACACCAGATAAAGCACTGTTCACTTTCTCTTTTCTTTATTTTTCTTAACAAGAATGTCCATCCTCTTTTTTTTGTGAGACTCCCCTCCTTTTATATCTCTCTTCTTTGTTTCCTAACCCTCCATCTATATGCCTCTAAGCGTTCCTAAGGATACTTGTCCCACCAACACTCTGCTGTAGGTGGTGGAAAGGGCTAGTAACTGTGAAGTTACTGTTCAGGAGTCATTTCCTCATTAATGCAGCTGATAAGGTTGGTGCAGGGCATTCAATGTGGAGGAGGAAATTGTTCGTTCTAGGAAACTTCCTTCCTTCTTTCTTGCTTTCACCGCTACCCCTTCTCCTAACCATAGAACATTACAAGACTCTCCTTACTTTAACTATGCTTCCATCCTCAGGTGGGTGAAATCTTCGGGGTGCGTTTATCTCCTCGGGTGTGGGTTAAGCAATCTAACCCCTAGTCCAATCCTCCTTGGGCCTCGGACCCCTCACAAGTGCAATAGCCAAATAATAATAATAATAATAATAGTAATGCAATAACAAAAAATTATCAACTAAATTTAAACATTCACATGCATAATTATAAACACTTGAAACCTCCAAAATGACAGTTGGATTTTTTTTAAAATTTTTTTTTTACGACTTTTAAAAGTTTGAAAGCTATTCTAGAAATTTTGATTCATACAGTAGTGATTTGGAGGTTTTAGGAGTTATTTTCATCATTTTGATGGTTTTGCTTTTTTTTTTTTTGATTGTTGTTGTTGTTGGTCATTTTGGTGGTTTTAGGAGTGTTTCAATCATATTAAAGGATTTAGACTTATTTTGGTCATTTGAAAGGGTTTAAGATTATTTTGGTCATTTTATAAGTTTGAGAGGTATTCACATTTCAACCATTTTGGAGGTTTTAAGGGTATTTTGAAGATTTTTCAGTGGTAGTTCTATCATTTTAGATGTTTCAACTTTCAAGGGTAATTTGTTCATTGTAAAGGTTGTGGGGGTATTTTTGAGATTTTAAGTGTATTTTTTTGGTTTTTTTGTTATTGAAGATTTTAGAAGTTTCTATGGTATTCCAGTAATATTACATATTTCACATGTATTTTTGTTCATTATGAAGGTTTCAAGGGTGTTTTGGATGCTTAGAGGATATTTGGAAGATTTTGGGATATTTCTATCATTGTTTAGGTTTCTATTATGTTGAGGTTGAAAATGGCTTAAAATGTTTATGTCCTTAAAAAACGTATAACATTTTTAGCCTCAAAGGCTGAGTTGTTTCCTACTTAATGGAAAATGATTTTAAGTTTGACCAAGTGTATTGCAAACACCTAAAATAAGGAAAGTATTTTCCAAAAGAAAAACATTTGTTGTGTATTGTGTTCTGCAATTCTATTTGCTCACCTTGTTCCAATCGACATTTTAAATATTAAAATTGGTCACCAAATTTTTTTTTGTTGCTTTTGTTTTGAAAAAATTTAAATATAATACAAGTTGTCTCATTAAAATAAAATAATTATACAAGTTGTATTTAAACTTTTGCAGAGATTCTCTAAGAGTATTTTTTTTTAGAGACCACTAAGAGGAAACATACGATGAAAGAATATTATACAACTTATAAGATTTATATTAAGCTATTTATATTTTTTATTTTTTATTTTTGAAACAAACACACATACATACACGATATATATATATTAAGCCACTTGAGGAGTTGAGGTAATGATGTAGGATGCATTTTTTATTATGTAGTATATGAAATTTAATTGATTTAAAATTATATAACTAATTTACACATAATTACAAGTGGGCCAAAATTTATAGGAAAATAATCTATCTTTGCTATTGAGAACTATAACCTATGGGATCTACTCCATAATGATTGTTTTTTACTATCAAGTCAACATACTATCAAAAATGTACCAATTTGCTTCTTAAGATGTAGGCAAGATTCAAATTCAAATTCCACCGTAAAAGATTGAGATAAATCTAATTATGAAATTTATTATTATTATTAAAGAAACCATATGATTGTTGGGAATGGAAGAAAATCATAATTAATAACTGTGGGGTCCCACTATTAAAAAAAAAAATACAACTACACATTGTCTATTCAACCAACACCACATATTCCTCCCTTAAGCACCAATAACCACACATCTCTCTAAAAAAGGAAGGAAGACCTTTTTGTTTATGGGGCTCTCTCTCTCTCTCTCTCTCCCAGGACTCAGACCCTCTTCGGGACTATATCTTATTTGTCCGAGGAGACCTTCCATAATACTCTCTCTAACCCTCTTAGGGACACACTCTAACCTTGACTAAGGACTTGCTTTGTATGAGGAAACCTTCTGGAGTACTCTCCCTGACCCTTTCATAGGCACACTCTAACTTGGTTGGTGAGACTTGCCCGAGGACTCCCTTTGTTCGAGGAAACCTTCCAGAGTACTCTCTTTGATCCTTTCAAGGACACTTTTTGACATGGCCGAAGAGACTTCCCCCAATGACATTTTCTTTTCTTTAAAACTCTCACTCACCTTCTCCCAAGGACGTCATCCCGATGACTTATGATGTACTTAGCTTCAACATAGTCTCGTTCAATTAACAAATTCATTATAGGAAAGTCAACCGGACTAGATTTGAACCCACTACAATTAGTGTTGTTTGAAAGAAACTAGAATGAAGTTATGGTGCAACTTAAGATTAAGGTCTAGCCCTTACATAAAAGCAGCTTGTAGCCACACAAAAAATGGGGGCTAGATTAGGGTGGTCTATCATAAAAGAATTTTGTAAGGTCCTTTCATGAGGCATGTAGATATTGTATTTTGTCCATCCTCGATTTGCGTGCCTGACCCTGAAAATACCAAAAATATTAACTTTCCTCCATGGGGCCACGGAAACATCTGGATTGATGTGGCGCAACTCGTTCGGGTATTGGAGCACTTAAAGTGCCTTTTTAGGTCAAATTGACCAAAATGCTCCAGGTCAAATTGACCAAAATGCTCCTGGTCAACCCTAGGTTGACCAAAAGTCAAAGACGGTCAAAATCAACCCAAAATAACATTTTTCATGCTTTTACACCAAACCCGAGCTGCTCAGAGATTTTCGTCAACTTTGACCCGAGGTTGACTCTTGGGGGCACTAAAAACCATAATTTTGATCCGATTGTCAGAACAAGTTGGGCCTAGTGTCATTGAAAAGATTATTGAATTCCCTTTCCAACGACTATTCATGGGTTAAAATAGGAGTTTAAATGGTTGAGATATCTTGAAAACCATGTTGGGCATTTCAGCTCATTTCCTAAGGCCATAACTTTTGATTCGACTGTTAGGATTTCAATTTCTTTAGTGTTCTAGAACCAACACATCTAGCCCTTTCTAGGGACACTAAGATCAACTCAATCGGAGTCCGGAAGGACCTTCAAATATGCGAACAAAGCTAGCACTGAAAAAAGTCAAGACTGCTGACATTAACAGCTAGCCCGGCACACCCTAAAGGGCCGCTGGAGATGGCTGGTGGCCACTAAATGGCTGCCAGAAGCTGAAGGGTAAAAAAAAGCCTATAAATACCCCCAGACCCCCCCTCAGACCAAAAAAGACAATTTTGGGCATTTTGGAGCACTTTTCTAGGCAAATTCTTTCTCTTTTCCTTTCTAAATTCTTTCCCAAACATATCAAAAAACTTTTGATTTCTCTCTTTTCCTAAGAATCAAGAGGTGGTGTTCTTGCACTCTTTTTCCTCTCCTTGGTCTTAGGACCTTGGATTTGAGGTTTAGGGGTGTAGATGTAGTTTTTTTAGCTACTATCTACACCCATTTAATCTCCTAGCATCTTTTATCTTTCTTTTTCTTGCTTCATAACATGCTTTATTGCTATTCTAGCATATCTCTTGCTTTATCTTGCTTCCTAGCATGTTTATTGCTTTTATAGCATGTCTCCTTGCTTTCTAACATGTTTTATCACTTTGATGTTGTTGGCCTAGCCTTCTTGGGCTAGGATATGCCTAAATACCTTGTTTGTGCTTAGATCTACATGTTTAGGTGCTGTCGATGCCTCGTGGTAGTCGACCATCCATTACGGCAACGCTCGAGCCCTTGAGGTGGGCTTTGAGCTCGGGTGCTATGAAATGAGGGTAGAATCTCTGGTGTGTGACTTGAATGAGTCAATTTTAACCTATTATTACCAAAGGTAAGTGAAGTCACCACCAATCATTGGGTTTTTTCTAAGGTGTGATTGGTCACCTGACTCGATTTGATTTTATTACCAATCTTAGGCTTAGAAAAATGGTCGTTTTTCCTAATCTAACATGGATGGGGAAAAAATCTTGATTCTTAAGTTCGAAAGTCTGGTTACATGTGGGGAAGGTGTTAGGCACACTGTAACACCTATTCGGAGACAGTCCTTTATTTTGGTAAAATCTTAATTTTCGAACATTGGCAGTTAAAAACAAGCTATTGGCTTTAGCTTTCAGGGCTTTAACAATATTGGGCTTTTGAGGTTTGATTTTTTAAGGGACGTGGTCTTAATCAATGTTTTGCTAGCATATTTGGAATTGTTGCCAAATTTTCATGACGAAAATCCAGTAGCATTTCACCTTATTTTCATGGCGGAAATCCAGCAGTTATAGACACCACATTTTGTACCCTTTACAACTCGGACCCCCATTCCCCAATGATGGTAAAACTCTAAAGTCCAAGGTTGGTTTAGGCCCCGATTAGACTTAATTTGACTTAAGGAAGATTTTTATGAAAAATATAACTCTTTTATGAGCTAAATAAATCTATTTTTGGAAAAGAAAGCCACGGAATCCCTAGGGCATACATACCCAGACATGCATATGTGTATGCATGCTCTAGATCTGCGTATGCAAGCTTCATGGATGCGTACGCATACACGGGCATGCGTACGCATGCTAGGGTTCCAGAAACTATGAAAGGCAAGTTTCTACATTAAAGCTGAGGTTTGGAATGAATCCCATATCGTCTTGAAGCCATTCCAAACCCCCATTTTCTCAATATAAAAAGTCATACATGGTACCTTTTCAAAACACATAGAAAATCCTAAAGGAAAACCTAAGATTTACTAGAAATAGTGAATTAAAGAGGCAGTTTTACACAAAACATTCTCGTGTCAATTTTCTTTTGATTGGGACCTTTTTTGGTCTTGGTCTTCGAGTTTTGAAGTTTACTAATTAATTTTGTTTGATTATGAATAGATTTGACTGAGAGGAATGGTCAAGATCAAGCCAAAGAGCTTTTGTTTTTGAGGTATTAGTTCTAAATTCCTTTTTCATTTTTTTTGTTTTAATCTTTCTGTTCTTTTTGTTTTTCTTTTTTGCTTATGTTATAATACTCCTATTTAGTTTAGGTGTTCTCTGTTTTATGTTGTAAAGCATGTTAGGTTGTTAGACTCTTGGTTTTAAGTTTCTGCTTTGTTTTTCTATTTTTGCTTTTTTGGGTTAGGGTTTCTGGGCATGTATGCATATGCATGCTCTCTGCATGCGTACGCATACAACTGGGCTACATACGTAGGCCTTTTGTATGTGTACACATACTCAAGCCCAGAACCCTAAGTCAACCTTTTCTGTTTCTGTTTCTGTTTCTTTACTCCGTTTATGCAATATGCTTATGTCTTGCTTTGTTTTATGCTTTTTAATTCTCTGCCTCTCTATTAAAAGTGTTTGTTTGCTTTTCACATGTTAGATTAGAGTTTCCTTTTAATTAAATCTTTGCTTTGCCATGAACATGCATATGATATAACCATGCATTGATGCATAGGTGCTGTGGTGCAATAAGGTAAGACATGCATTCATATGAACATGCATTGTTTTGGATATGATTTTGTTTTGGATGATGAACATGGATAATGCGTGCTTGTTTGTCTTTTCCTCAATAGTGAGATGCAATAACATGTTTGTAGGATCTTGCCATGATATGTTTCTACCCTTGGGAGTATGAGATAAGATGCATGCTTAGATGCATGTTAGGGTTTCAATGCTATGTGCTGTGGTGCAATGAGGTAAGACATGCATTCATATGAACATGCATTGTTTTGGATATGATTTTGTTTTGGATGATGAACATGGATAATGCGTGCTTGTTTGTCTTTCCCTTAATAGTGAGATGCAATAACATGTTTGTATGATCTTGCCATGATATGTTTCTACCCTTGGGAGTATGAGATAAGATGCATGCTTAGATGCATGTTAGGGTTTCAATGCTATGTGATGCAATGCCATGTTGTATGCTTAGATGTATGTTATGTGTATGTGAGTTTAGAATACAATGTTGAACATGCTTTTAATGAGATTAAGACGTAAGACACAATAAGTGGAAGCCAACTCACGGGTTGGGCGGTCTTAGGTGCCTAACACCTTCCCAAGCTGTACCCAAATTTCGAACCCATACTCTGGTAGTAAAATCAGTCCTTCCACGTAAGGGTGCTATATACATGGTTCCTAGGCCATAAGACTAGATGGCGACTCCAATATCTTTTCTCTGCCCCAGTCCACTGGACCGAGGCGTACTCCCCTAAACCAAGAAGAGCGTTGCACTCACAGTGGCGACTTTGCTAGGGATAGAGAGTTTGATTCCAATTTGTCCTATTTCTTAATCTTGATAAGACTTGTTCAATACTTGTTTGCACACACTTGGTTCTTTTGTCCCTTTCACCCTGGTTGGTGATGAGTGGGAAGATGAGTACGCTCCATTCGGGCCAAAGTCTTTCGAAGTTCATCCCACCAACTCATATTCTGTGCCATTGCCTATGATGGGCTTTGAGTACATTAACGGTTTGCCACCAATCCACAAAGGTCCATTTAGGCCCTCGGTTGGAATCATGGCCCACCTAGTTATGAGTGACCTACTGATTTGTCCTTTCAGCTTTAAGGGAGCCTACCTACACTTAGAGAGATCCTAGATCCTATCCATGAAAGGATACCCTTTTATATCTCTTGTTTGTTCAACCATATATCTTGTGTTCATCTAATCTTAAAGGACAAATAAAAGACGTAAAAATTTGAGGATGACCAAAAATTTATGGCATACCCTAATATATTGGGATAAAAGAAAAGAAGTTCTCACATATAAGGGGCTTATCCCAAAATCCAAAGGTATATCTTAACTCGAAAGGTTCATAAGCCTATAGCCTAATTGCTATCATATGCCCAAATCAAAAGGCCTTTTGGAAAAGAGGACCTTGGGCCTAAGGTAACAAATATGCTATGGACTTAGCATCCGACATCATACAAGGCTAATATGAAATTCCTTAATCTTGGGCCTCCTTGTTGTATGCCTAGGCCCAAAATGATGAAAAATTTATGGACTTTGAAAAGAAGGTTACAATATATTCTAGCTAGAGGGCTACTTCAAAAAAATTGATGATAACGAATGGAAAGAAGAAGAGTCCAAAGGTGATGAATGCATTGTAATCCCATATTTGAGACAAATGGTTGAAAATCTCTAAGTACATTCTAATGGAAGCCCATGAGAGTAAGATGAGAGCTTTATTGTAAATAAACTAAAGCCTATTGAAAAAAGGGGCAAGGTTCATGAGAGGAAAGGGAATGATTATGTAATTGGCCCTTTATTAAAATGGACTTAAAGATTTTCTAAGAACATCTAATATAAAAGACCTTTCAATTGGGACATAAACTTAATAAAGTGGGACTTCTTTTCAGGCACCATTGCACCACCAAGATCAAGAAAGCACGTCCCCACTCCAATTTGGGTCCGAGAAAAGAACGGAAGGTGTTTGGTCAAGATTGAGTTAACATATCAAGAAGAGGTATCCTAAGGGGAGACATCTCATGAGGAAGTATCTCAAGAAGGAATGGATGCTCCAATTGATGACATGACCACATAAAAGATATTCAAGGCAATAGAAGAACAAAACGACGTTCTCAAGAAGATGGGAGGGCGCCTCACCAAGCTAGAAGAGGCCAAACTCTAAAAGCCTATACATGTGGAGATACATGATGAAGAAGAGGGAGAGGATTGGGATGAAGGGGATAAGGCTGAATATGAAAGGAAAAAGCAATTTGAGAAACTCACCACGGACACACTGCTATGAAAGATAAGATGGAGAAGATGTAACTAGCCTTTCACAAGGCCCAAGGGATGGATGATTGTCTCTATAATATGGGTGGCATAAGCTTCAAAACTCCCATTGCATTGCCTCAAAAGTTCAAAATTTCTGATGCGAAAAAGTTTGATGGGACTAGAGACCCGAAGTAACATGTTGGGAGATATCTAAGCATTGCTGAAATGAAGGGGTTGGATGAGAAGCAAACTTTGCATGCATTTCCCCTCTCACTTATAGGAGGTGCATCAAGGTGGTACTATAGCTTGGACCTAAGTAAAACCAAGGTGTGGAATGAACTAGTGGAATTATTTATGGATCAATTCATCTTCAACACTATGATTAATGTAACTCTAAGAGGTTTGGAGACTACCAAGCAAGGAGTAGGGGAGTCATTTTCCAAATACATGACAAGGTGGAAAGAGAAGGCATCTAGGATGGTTAATAGGCCAAATGAGAAAGACGAAATCAACACGATCATCAAGAATTTTCTTCCGACATATAATAGTAGGCTTCTATCATCACCTATTAGTTCTTTTGGAGAGTTGTGTGATTATGGGACTAGAATTGAAGATGCCATCAATAAGGGGCAATTGGAGAAAGGTGAGAGAAAGCCTCAAATCAAGAAGACATATGGAGGAGGAGCGGCCGCTTCGAAAGCACCCAATCCTATAAATGTAAGTGCCATCATACCTTAACAAACCTTAGCCTACCCAAGCTTCACAAGAAAGCCCATCGAGAATTTTCCTACTTGGGAATGACCCTTGCCTAAGCATATGAGAACTTGACCTCTAAAGGATTCATCAAACCCTTAAACCCCACACCCATGCCTAACCCTGTACCTCTCACTTGGAACCTCAATGAGTATTTCCACTTCCATTAGAAATTTGACCACAAAACCGACAATTGCTATTGCCTCAAACATGAAATACAAGATCTCATAGACAATGGAACACTCCCATATCTAAACATCATCACTAAGCCCAACATTAGGAAGAACCCTTTGCCTAATTATCACTGAGCTCCTCCTCCATATCAGAATTGGATACAAATAGACGAGATCGAGTGGGATTGTTCAAAGTTGAAAGAAACTGTAGAGGTTAGCGCGGTGGAAGTCCAAGGGATATGGGATGAAGAAGATGAGATGTTGAAAAGTGCGGTGGCTATATAGGGTATACTTCCCAAAGGAATGACCGAGTTAAAGAAAAGAGTCCTTGAAGACAATGTAGCAAACATTACTAGGAGTGGGAAACACTACAAGCCATCTTTTTTAGAGAAGGGTCACCCTGGTAAGAGCATAGGAGAAGGGTCTAAACCCACGGAACCCAAGGGGAAAGAAGAGAAAGAGGGAGAAGATAGGGTCTTGACCCAATTAAAGAAAAATCAAGCTCATGTTGTAGACACCGCATTTTGTACCCCTTACAAATCGAGCCCCTGTTCCCCAATGATGCTGAATTCTAAGACCTAAGGTTGGTTTAGGGCCCAATCAGATGTTAAATTGACTTGAGAAATGTTAAAATAAAAAATATAACTTTTAATGAGCAAATAAATCTATTTTTGGAAAAATAAGACCAAGGAAACTCTCGCTATACACACGCAAGAATCAGCCTACACATGCAGCTTTTTGCATGCGAATGCAGGCTTGATTTTGCGCATGTATAGCGAATTCCAGAAACTAAACAAGGCAATTTTTCTGCATTAATTATGAGGTTTGGAATGAATCCCACATCATTTGGGAGTCGTTCCAAACCCCTATTTTCACACTATAAGTTGCTTTACATGGTATATTTTCAAAAGATAGAGATCCTATGGGAAAACACTAAAATTCACTATAAATAATGAATCAAAGAGAAAGCTTTTCAGAAAACATCCTCAATTCAATTTTCTTTTGATTAGGGCCTTTTCTGGTCTTGATCTTTGAGTTTAAGATTACTAATCACTCTTTTATTGAATTGTGAATAGATTTGACTGAGGGGAATCGTCAAAAATCAATCTTAAAGAGCTTTTCTTTGAGGTATTAGTCTAATCCTTTATTTTTTTTATTTTTATTATTATTTTTTTTATGCTTTAATCTTTATATTTGCCTTAGTTTCTTGTTATAATATGCTTTAATATGTTTATCTAGCTTAGGTTTATGTAGTTGTATGTTTTAAAAGTACGTTAGGATGTTAGATTTATCGTTTTGAAGTTCTGTTGTGTTTCTAGGGTTTTTGGGCAAAAACCCACATGTGCTTAACCTTGCCTGCGCATATAGGCTTGATTATACACACGCAGGGTTGTTCATGCATGCGCATGAACTTGCCCAGAAAAACCTAATTTTTATTTACTTGTTTTTGCTTCTGCTTTCACATGTATGTTTTTGTATTGCCTCTTTCCATGTTTTTATGCTTTCAAAGCTTCTGTTTCACATGTTTAATTGCTTGGTTTGTCTCTCACATGTTAGAATTGGGGTTTATCTTATGTTGTTTTATTTTAATGTCATGAACATGCATTCACATGCTTATGCATAATGTCATAGGTTCTGAGTTACTGCAAGGTAAGTGAGGTAAGTCATGCATTCGTAATGTACATGCATTTGTGATATGATCTTGCTTAGGTTTGATGATATAATTGTGATATAAATGCCTTGGATGATAACATGTTTTGGTTGGCTTTATTCTCTACCTTTGATCTTAATGCTCATATGTTTTTGCCTTGAATGTGACATGATATGGTGATAGAGTTTATGATGAAGCATGTTTAGATGTACGATGATAGGGTTTATGATGTGATGAATGCCTTGATGCCATGCTAGATGAATGCTAGGGTTTATGATGATATGTTATGCCATGATTAGATGAATGTTAGGCTGTTTGATGTGATGCATGATTAAATGTATGGTAGGCTTTGTTTGATAAGCATGATAGATGTATGATTAGGTTTTTTGGGATGATTGATGCCATGTTGATTGTTAGATGAATGTTAGTGTGTGTGTGAGTTAGGTATAGGTGTTGAGTGCGCCTTTAATAGGGTTAAGACATAAGACATAATGATGGGAAGCCAACCTTAAGGTTGGGCAGTTTTGGGTACCTAACACCTTCCCAAGACCGTACCTTAACTCCAAACCCATATCTCTGGTAGTAAGATCAAAAAGTCCTTCCACGAGAGGACGCTATATATATGGTTCCTAGGCCATTGCAAAAACTAGGTGACAACTCCCCTCATTATGTCTATAGTGGCGACTCCGCTGGGGATAATGAGTTTAATTCCTATGTGTCCTATGTCTTAACCTTAATAAAGGCTTATTCAATACTTGTTAGCACACACTTTCACTTGGTTCTTTTGTCCTTTAACCTCGGTTGGTGATGAGTGGGAAGATGAAAGGCTCCATTCGGGCCCAAGTCTTTCGAATTTCATCCCACTAACTCACAATGTGTGCTATTGCCTATGATGGGCTTTGAGTACGTTAACAGTTTGCCCCCGATCCACAAAGGTTAGGCCCCTGGTTGGAATCATGGCCCACCTAGTTGTGAGTGACCTACTTATCTATTCCTTTAGGCTTAAGGAGCCTACCCACACTTAGAGAGATCCTAGATCCTATCAAAAGAGGATACTCTTCATATATCTCTTATTTGTTCAACCATATATATTGTGCTCACCTAATTCTAAAGGAAAAATAAAAGATGTAAAATTGGAAGGATAACCCTAAAGTTACGACATACCCTAAGACGAATGGGACAAAAGAAAAGAAGTTCTCACATGTAAGAGGCTTGTCCCTAAATCTAAAGGGTATATCTTAACTTGAAAGGTTCATAAGACTTTAGCTTAATTGCAATCATAAGCCCAAATAAAAAAAACCCTTTCAAAAAAGAGGACTTTGGGCTTAAGATAACAAGTATGCTATGGACTTAGCATCCAAGATCCTACAAAGTCAATATGAATTTCCCTAATTTTAGGCCTCTTTGTTGCATGCGTAGGCCCAAAATGATAAGAACTTCATGGACCTTGAAAGGAAGGCTACAATATATTCTAGCTAAAGGGCTACTTAAAAAAAAAAAAAAAAAATCATGATTATGAAATGAAAAGAGAAGAGCCCAAAGGCGATGAATATATTGTAAGCCCATCTTTGAGACAAAATGTTGAAAATCTCTAAAGTACATTCTAATGAAAGCCTATGAGAGTAAGATGAGAGCATTGTTGTAAATGGACCAAAGCCCAATGAAACAAGGGGCAAGGTTTATGAGAGGAAAATGAGTGATTTTGTAATTGGGCCTTCATTAAAATAGACTTAAAGATTTTCTAAGAACATCTAAATATAAAAGGAACCTTTTATTTGGGATGTGGACTTAATAAAAATGAGACTTCTTTTCAGGCACTATTGCACACAATCCAAGATTAAGTTCCCATTCTAATTCAAGTCCAATGGAAGGAAAAACATTCCAAGAAGGGATGAATGTTTTGAGTGAAGAAGCCTCCTTGCAAGAGATATTCGAGCAAATAGAGGCACAAGGCAAAGCCCTTGAGAAGATACTGAGTTGCCTTTCCAAGCCAGAAGAAGTACTCAAGGAAGGAGAAGAAGAGTATGAAGGAGACAAGGCTAACTATGGACAAAGCGAGCTGGCTCAAGAGGACATCGATCGAATGATGACAATAGGGAGGGTCTGCCTGCTTCTACCCAACTTTATGCCACAATTGAAGAGCACTCCTAGACCATGGACTTTCAAGAGGGCACATGTCAATGACTTCTCTAAATCAGGGGACGCTTGATCTTGGGAAGATCATGATTGGCTGAAATGGACCTCAAAGTTGGGAGCAACTCAAGTCACCCCAGCTCGTTTTATGCTTAAGCATGACATGGACCCCTCTTCTGACGATGATCAATACCTTGTACTGACTCAAGATGAAGAAGAAGAAGAGGAAGGAGATGATTAAGTGATCACCTATTGGAGTGAAGATGACAACGACTGGTTCTTCGACGAGGTGGGAAGAGATTTCCTTAATGAAGGTAAAGTTTTGTATGACATAACCAAGGCTATGCATATATGGAAACCTTTGAAAGATGAGAGTTGGTTTGCTGAGCTGAAGGATTTGTTCAAAGAGGAGGATGAGGAGATGAGTAACAAGCCTTAAAGAGGAAAGAAGACATAATTCATCATGCCTATTGTGAGGCAACTTAATAATTGGACTTGGGTTAGGTTTTCTGAAAATGTGTAATGCAAGTCCCAATGTACTTTTCAACATTTTTAATAAGATGAATTCTGATCTGGCTTTTTTTGATGTGTTCCATAATATTGAAATTTTGCACTTAAATGATTCAAATGAGTTTGAAAATGAAATTAATAAACGATTAGAAAAGAAAATTGAATCTATGGAACCAACTTTTGAAACTCTTTATTTGGGCAATGATGAGAATTCATGCTTTATTAAAATTGGCTTAACCTTAAATGAAAAAGAAAGAAAATGTCTTAAAGAGTTGCTCACAGAATTTCAAGAGGTGTTTTCATGGTCCTATGAAGATATATTTGATATTGATCCTGAGATAGCTCAACATCACATTGACATGCATGCTCACATGGTGCCTGTTAAGCGAAAGTTGAGGCGTATGAGAATCAAGTGGTTTTTAAAGATCAAAGAAGAGGTCACCAAGCAATTAAAGGTAGGGTTTATCAACCTTGTACACCAAGCCGAATGGATAGCCAATGTTATGCCCGTACCAAGACAGATGGGAAGGTAATAATGTGTGTGGATTTTAGGGATTTGAACAAAGCTTGCCCTAAGGATGACTTCCATCTTCCTCACATAGATGACTTAGTGGATAACACAGCTGGTAGTGCCTTGATGTCTTTCATGGATGCTTTCTCAGGATACAACCAAATCAAGATGGCTTTTAGGGATATGACCAAAACTACCTTCACCATAGAATGGGGAATTTATTGTTACATCGTGATGCCATTTGGGCTTAAGAATGTGGGTGTGACCTACCAAAGAATGGCCATAGCCTTGTTACATGATATGATGCACAATAAGGTTGAAGTGTATATTAATGATATGATAGTGAAATCCAAGGAGAGAAAAGGTCACATTGTTAACTTGAGGAAGTTCTTCGAAAGGATCAAGGAGTGTAGGCTGAGATTGAACTCGCAAAAATGTACCTTTGGAATAACCGTAGGAAAGTTGTTAGGCTTTTTGGTAAGTGATAGAGGGATAGAAGTTGACCCATCAAATATCAAAGCCATATTAGAAATGCCTCCACCCAAAAGTGAGAAGGAAATAAGGGGATTTTTGGGTCGATTACAATACATCAGCCGATTCATTGCCAAGCTCACTTCCACTTGTGAGCCCATCTTCAAGCTCCTAAGGAAGAATGAGCCTTATGAATGGAATGATGAATGTTAGAAAGCTTTTGAGCTCATTAAGAAATATATCCTCCATCCACCTATCCTGATACCCCCAATGCATGGGAAACCATTACTCCTTTATCTCTCTATCATAGAAGATGCGGTCAAAAGTATGCTTGCACAATAAGGTGATGATAAGAATGAGAAGGCTGTATACTATTTGAGCAAAAGGTTCCATGATTATGAGACTAGATACACACACATAGAAAAATCATGCTTTGCTCTCGTATGGGCCATGCAGAAGTTAAGACACATCATCCTACCATTTCAAGTATGGGTGGTAACTAGAATGGATCCCTTGAAGTACCTATTTGAGAAGCCAGCTTTGAGTGGAAGACCGTCGACATGGTTGATCTTATTAGCCGAATTCGATCTGAAGTATGTGGCAAGGAAAATTATCAAAGGGAGTATTATATCAGATTTTTGTGCTGAGAACCCCATGGAAGGAGAGGATGGTAGAGAAGACTTTCCAGATGAGGATATTTTGGGTATTAAGCTAGGAGCATGGAAGATGTATTTTGATAGAGTTGTGAACCAATATGGAAATGGGATAGGAGTACTCTTGATCACTCCCGAAGGATCTCACATACCTTTGGCAGTTAAGTTGAACTTCGAGGCAACCAATAACATGGCAGAATATAAGGCTTGTATCGATGGAATGGAAGCTCTCCAAGAGTTGGGGGTAAAAAAGGCTGAGGTATTTGGAGATTGGACTTTGGTAATAGCTCAAGCACAAAGGTTATGGAAAGTGAAGGAGGAGCACTTAAAAACTTATCAGCAGTATCTAGAGGATTTGACCAAAACTTTTGACAAAATTGAGTACACGATCATCCTAGAGCTCAAAATCAGTTTGCAGACACGTTGGCTACCTTAGCTTCCATGGTTGAAATACTTGAAGGAGTATAGACATGACCCTTAGAAATTGAAGAAAGTTATGGGATGGTACATAAAGAGAAGGCCGAAGCTTCAGTCTTTGTTATAGAGGAGGAAGGGATTCCTTAGTATTATGACATCAGGAAATTCTTGGAGTTGGGGGTATATTCGGATGGTGCCAACAAGAGAGAATGTCATTCGATTAGGATGATGGCAATGTAATACATATTATGTGGAGGTTAGCTCTATAGGAGATCCTATGATGGTATACATCTTTGTTGTCTAAAGAAAGCAGAAGCTAAGAAAGTTATGGAAGAAATTCATTGAGGAATTTGTGGTCCTCATATGAATGGGAGAATGTTAGCCAAGAAGATTTTAAGGATAAGGTACTATTGGAACACGATGGAGACTGATTGTGTGGACTTTGTGAAGAGTTACCACGATTGCCAAACACATGCAAACTTGAATCATGTGCCACCTAGTGAGCTATACAACATGACCTCTCTAGGGCCTTTCTCAGTTTGGGGCATAGATGTGATTGGAAGAATAGCCCCTAAGGCCTCGAATGGACATGAATACATCCTAGTGGAAATTGACTACTTCACCATATGGGTGGAAGCGGCCTTTTACTCTGTGTTAAAAGCCAAGCATGTGGCTCAATTCATAGAGAATAACATCATTTGTCAGTATAAGGTACCCCAAGAGATCATCTTCTATAATGGTTCACACTTTGAAGGAGAGGTTAGAACAATCATGGAATTGTACAACATTGAGCATCACAAGTCTTCACCATATCAACCACAGACCAATGGGGCCATAGAAGTAGCTAATAAGAACATCAAGAGCATCCTAGCCAAGATGGTAGTAACATACAAAGATTGGGCCGTGAAGTTCCCATTTGCCTTATGGGGTTACAAAACTTCTATCTGTGCATTAACTGGGGCAACCCCCTACTCTTTGGTCTATGGTAGTGAAGCGGTACTTCCCATTGAGGTGAGGATACAATCTTTAAGGGTACTAGCATGAAACCATGGTCCTAGAGTAAGATTAGGTGAAACAAAGATATGAGCAATTGGCTTTGATAGATGAGAAGAGAGCTAGGGCATAATACCATGCACAAGGATACCAAAAAAGGATTGTTAGAGCATTTAACAAAAAGGTGAGACCTAGAAACCTTAAAGAAGGAGACTTGGTTCTAAAAGTGCTTAGAGATGAAGCTTTTAATATGAGAGGAAAGATGAAGCCAAGATGGTCTAGGCCTTTTATTATCAAGAAGATCATGTCAGGAGGTGCTACAAGAATTACAGATTTGGATGGGGAAGAGATGCTTTGCCCAATCAACATGGATAGACTCCGAAGATACCACACTTGATAAGAAAAAAAGAAGAAGAGAAAAAGCCTGCTAGGTTGAAAACTCGAAAGGGAGGCCTAGGAAAAAGTTAAGGCAAAAGAACCTCACTAGGTTGAAAACCCGAAGGGGCAATCTAGGCAAAAGATAGGGGCAAAGACCATAGGCATGGCGAAAATTCCTCAAAGGATGTCATGGCCAAAAATTACATGGCATGGAAACAAGAAAAGAAAAAGAAAAAAAAGAAGAAAAATGATGACAATAAGCAAAGATAATAAATGGGTGGGTCTCTTATTGCTCAAATTAAAAGATGATAATTTGTTTCTATAATGGATGTGGAACATTCCAATCCTTTATTAAATTCAAAAGAAAAGACATGAGAATCATAATTTGGGGCATATCAAGGTGGTTGGTCAATCTTTCTTTCTTTTGATTGGGCTTTCTGTAAGCTTTCTTAACTATGTGAACCTACTGCATAATAGCCTTAAGTCATTTCTTATATCCTAAAGTTGGGTGAAACAATTGGAGCCTTTCAGATGTCAATATCCGGAAGAAGTAAAAGTAGGGGAGGGAAGGCATGAGTGAAAAGAATAGAAAGAGAGAGAAAAATAATAAAAAAATTTCAAAGACGATATAAGGAAGCTCGATGGGTTGAAAACCGAAAGGCAACCCATGCAAAAGTTAGAGGAATCTCGCTAGGTCAAAGACCTAGGAAAAAATTAGGGATTGAGAGAGAAGATTCATCCATTTTAACTTAATGGTATAGGAAGGTGCAAGGCACAATTCAAGCACAAAGTTTCCAAGAATAACAAAATGGCACGAAGTTTCCACAAGTTTGTAATTTAAGTACATATCCCAAATAAAAGCATAAATGTAAAAGGTGTTCTTAAAATACAACTCAATGTCTCAAACCAAATATAAAGTGCAAGACTGTGTGCTAAACAAGCTGTGTCTGTGTCTGTCTGTCCGCAGGATCATCGGAAGCACCTCTTCCTCGGTTGATGGCTCGGAGTCGACTCTGAACCTCCTGTAACATCACCATCATCATCATCATCCCTGCCACCTACAGTTGTCGTGAATACTTAGTCAGCTCCAACTTAAGGTTTCCCACAAGCTAAACAAGCTCCTCATGCTCCTAGACAGTAGGCTAAATTTTAAAGGAAAGGTTTTTAGAATAAGTGTTCAGATGCAAGAATAAAGAGGAAAAGGAACAAGAATGAAAGAGAACTCATTGCTCGTGTGCCTTCAGGGAAAGGGTAGCTCGTGACATTTGTATTGCATCCAACAGGACGCTCTTGAGCAAAGCCATCAGGGCCATAGGCATAGACCGACCAGGGTAAGCGAGGAGGATCAATAAGAGCACCGGTAGTAGGACCCTCCTGACACAAGTGTTTCATTTGAGTGTTACTATTGTACAAGAATACAGATGATGATTGATTAAAAAAAATAAGAGGAGCCAGAACACATACCAGAACGTTGAGGGAAGGCATGAGGCGAGTCCCACTGAACTCGTCATAATCTAACTCATCCATGACCCGATTGGTGAAGGGGATGCTCGGCCCACAGGTCGTACTTCGCATCCGTCATGGAACGAGGAGCAAGCATAAACATTAGAGGGTCCATGGGAACCCGAGGCACATCCTCCCCCCCCCCCCCCCCCCCAATTGGCAGCACACCCTTTTCACCAGGTAGTTCAACCTCAATCCATCGCACCCAAGGGGTTGAAAGAGTCTAGAAGTAAGTATGGCAGCTGCCTCCAAGCCCGGGTCCGCTACAGGGGCAGCTCTGGCCTAAGGACTCCACGTGATCTGTAAGAACACATGGGGTTAGAAAGAGAACTTTAAGAAGTAGGCAAATACTGAAAGCAATATGTGCCTAACTTACATCATCAGGAGAGAACTTGTCAAGATGAGCCCGAAGCTAAGTAACCCTCCTCAAGTCCACTGCCCTTCGAAACGAAAATTGGACACTTTCCCCTTAACTCATTTTAAAAACAATCTTATGAAGGATACCCTACCCTAGGCTGGGATGTTTAATCGGATTTGGCTCTACCTAGTCCTCATGGGTTTAACATAGTCTAGGCCAACTATATGAGACACGGCTTAATTGGTAAATTGGTCCTATTCTTAGAGGGGACCTCGATCATCTAATCCTTCCCTTCATAGAAGTTGTGTGATAGAGCGGATCAAGGGGTCCTTTTCAGCATAATCCTGTCCACCTATGGACCCAGGAAAAGCCTATAATTCAGCATCCAATAACTATTTAGGGTGTACGCATCCAGCATTAGCCTTCAACGCTGAGTTCGGGTTTAACCCAATATGAGGGGTGATGTCATGCATTTTGAAATGAAAAGGGAAAGAATTTCCAAGCACAACAGATATATGCACAGATAAAGGTGTAGCAAAAATTAAATCTTACTACCCTAGGTTTGCACATGTGAAGGAAAGTTGTAAAGCATGCTTTAGGAAAGCAGTAAAGCTTCACACATACAAAAATACCTTAAAGCTAGTTTTTGGAAAACCATTTGAAAATATTTTTGGAAAATATTTTTGAGTTTTGAAAATAGTTTACTAGGATTTAGTAAAAGCAATTTTCAAAAGGAAAGCTCTGAAGGCTAATGCCAATTTCAATGTTTTTGAAAGCCAATCATTGGGTTTTTTTATGGAAATTACTAAGGGTAAGTGAAGTCGCCACCTATCATTGGGTTTTTTTCTAAGGCCTCTATTTGATTTTATTACTGATCCTAGGTTAAGAAAAAGGTCGTTTTTCCTAATCTAATGTGGATGGGCAAAAAATCTTGATTCTTGAGTTTAGAAGTCTAGTTACGTGTAGGGAAGGTGTTAGGCACCCTACAACGCCTATCCAAAGATAGTCCTTTGTCTTGGTAAAATCATAATTTTCGGACATTGACAGTTGAAAACAAACTATTGGCATTAGCTTTCGAGGCTTTAATGGTCCCAATCAATGCTTTCCAAGTGTATTTGAAGTCGTTACCAAATTTCCACGGTGAAAATCTGGCAGTATTTCACCTTATTTTTGTGGTAGAAATTTGGCAGCGCTTTGCCTCAGATGTGTCATAGCACACCAAACGCTATTGTCACCAAGCTTTCGATGTAAGAATACAGGAATGGGGATGCCCCATTTTCACGGTGAAAATCCGATAGATTTTTGCATTTGGTGTATTATGGCGCACCGGCAGGGTTTCGTGTCTATGTATATGACGCGTATCAACATGCTCGCACTGTGACGAGCCGAAGCCCTCCAAAGTGTTAGAACACACTGATACGTGTCGCATACACGGGGAAACCAATATCACTTGGTGACATGGATTACGATAATCACACCATAATGATCGTGCGCACAATATAGCATGAATATGCACCTACGACTATCGCCTTGAACACATACCCATACTACAAGGTCAAGAGCTCTCATGACTAAAAAGGGTTGTTTACGTAGCCACGAGAGTCCATCATACAAAATGCACAATCACCCACACACGTATAGGCATATATATATTACATGCATCATGCACAATGCTATCACACAAAGCGGGAAAGTAGAATAGACATAGCCAACGTTCCAAGGGTAAGGCCCAGCAAGGTACAGGAAATGTAAAACAGACATTGCCATACCCAAGGAACGCGGCCTAAGCAAAGAGCAAGAAGAAAAAAAGGGGTATATGGATGGGGACCCTAATACATGCTCTAGAGAAGAGGCTTAGAGAGAAAGGGAAGAGAAGACCGCTGAGGAGGGCCTGGGCTCCCTAATCTACTAATCATTGCCCTTTGTGGGCTTGCATCCTTTTGCTTACATCCTTGCCCTTTTTGCTTGTGCCTAGGAAGTCGCGCCCTTGCTCCAAGCACCCTTGCTCCATGTGTGTACATGCAAAAAACAAGGAAACATACCAACAGACAAGCAAAGAAACAAACAGAAGGAAAGCATGCTAAAACTGGCCTCTTTATTCTTCTCCAATGGTTACTAACCGTTTCTTTTCTTTTCATTCTCTTTATCTCCCTCATCTCTTCACATTCTCAAACTCTCTAACTTCCGTTTTTTTTCTCTACAAAACTCCTTACCTCTCTCTCACTTCCTTTTACAATCTGATTCGTCTCTCTCAAATCTTCTCATTTGAAACTCTCCCCCTCTCCAAGCTTTCTCATTTTCTCTATGGCACCCAAGTCCAAGAAAACCTTTTACATGCTTTCTAGTGATGCCTTCAACTTCACGCGTTGGAATGAAGCAGTGAGGCTGAATGAGTCTCCTCCGTTGACATACAGGCCCCAAGATCATCTTTTAGAGTGTGCAAGGACCGGATTAGTAAGTTTTTCAAACTTTTCTCATATTTGAGTTTTTCTTTGATCTTCCATTTTAATCCATTTTTGGACATGGAAATGCTTGGTTTTGCTGTGGGATAGGTTTAGATGAAAACCTGATACCTTAGGAGGGGTAGGAACATGTTTAGGATGAGTTTTGATTGGAGCATACTTGAAAATGTTGAAGAACGACCCACTGTCTGTGTTTATGTGTACGTGGACTCGAGCTTGCGTATGCAGCTTGCATTCATGTGTGCGCGGCCAAGCTTTATGTGTACGTGGACCTATTCATGCGTAAGTGTATCTGTTCTTGAGTTCATGCGTATATAGTTTCCAACCTATGTACGCGTGCTTGGTTCCTGTGTACATAGACATGGGCCTGTGTACGTACGTTGCTAGTCAGGAATCCTATTTTAACTCCTGTTTCATCTGTTTCTTATCCAAATGCAAATCTAACACCCTTTTTGCATCCTTTTGCAGACTTTGCCCCCATTTTCGGGCAGGGGAAGCACCAACAGTGTGGCAGCATGGTATAAGGTCTTTGCTGCAGAAACAATGGCCCACATTCTTGCAGCGGGCTTTGAGCTGATTATCTATTTACTACTGTAGAGGACTGCCAGTGCCATTCTGGTGCAGACTTTGGCTGAGAGGTGGTGGGATACTACCCACACCTTTCACATTGCTAAGTGGGAAATGATTGTGACTCCCCATGACTTCCACCGCATGACCGACCTTAGGTGCAATGGGGCTCTCATAAACTTAGAGGGTGAGTCGAGCACTCAGCTGGGCATAGACTTGCTTGGGAAGAGGTGCACCATTGAGACAATCTGCTATTTTGACATC
Organism: Quercus tomentella; assembly: GCA_028535165.1. Taxonomy (NCBI): domain Eukaryota; kingdom Viridiplantae; phylum Streptophyta; class Magnoliopsida; order Fagales; family Fagaceae; genus Quercus; species Quercus tomentella. Next base: position 36,092,117 of record JAPQVY010000089.1, read on the forward strand.
GAGGTGGACTACAAACCTGTCCCACAGGTGACAATCAACGACTGTGCCAAGATGGCTAGGGGCTTCTTGCTGTAGGGCATATCTCTTCACCAACAAAGGGTAGACAATGTCCTTGAGGTGGCTAGCCCTTCTCTACGACTTCAGGGAGGCTTGGGAGGCTAACTAGGGGAAGGTGTGTCTGGCCTACTTGTATTCCTCCCTGGACATGCTCAGTCAAGGGACTCTGTGCCAGCTTGTGGGGCATTGGAAGCTCTTTGAGGTTAGTTCTTTTCTCTCTTCTTCTGTAGCTCTTGTTCTTCCCATTCTTGCAATTATTTTCATCCACATGTTATTTAGGTTTAAAGAAAATTGCACACCATGCTCTTGCAAACTATATATATGTCTTCATCTTACAAACTGTATCAATTCATCTTGCAAACTATCATCTTGCAAACTATATCCCATCATCTTGCAAATTGTCATCTTGTAAACTGTATCTATTCTTTCCTTTCCAGCGTTGGTTCGTTCAATATGGTCTCATTGCTCGTGGTGCGAATGTAGATTTGAAGAGCTTCACTTTGGTGGCAAACCGTTAATGTACTCAAAGCCTAACGTAGGCAATGTCACACATTCTGAGTTAGGGGGATGAACTTCGAAAGATTTTACCTTAAATGGAGCGTACTCATCTTCCCACTCATCACCAAAAGAGGTAAAGGGACAAAAGAACCAAGTGAAAGTGTGTGCAAACAAGTATTGAACGAGCTTTTATTAAGATTAAGAAATAAGACACATTGGAATCAAACTCTCTATCTTTAACGAAGTCGCCACTGTGAGCACAACGTGCAGTTAGGCCTTTTTTTTGGGGAGTATGCCTCAGCCGAGTGGACCAGGGCGAAGAAACAAGGAGTCGCCACCTAGTTTTATGGTCTAGGAACCATGAATATAGCACCTTTAAGTGGAAGGACTAATCTTACTACTAGAGTATGGGTTTGGAGTTTAGGTACAATTTTGGGAAGGTGTTAGGCACCTAAAACCGCCTAACCTGTGGGTCGACTTCTACCCATTGTGTCTTACGTCTTAATCTTATTAAAGGCATGTTCAATATTGCATCTTAAACATACACACACACTAGCATACATCTAAGCATACAACATGATATTTCATTCCAAACCTAACATTCATCTATCATGCTTATCAACCAAACCTAACATACATCTATCATGGCAATCATTACATCATAAAGTCCTAGCATGTTCCTATCAAAAGGATTTCATCATTGTAAAACCCTAACATACATCTATCATGGTATCTCATCCAAGGCAGCACACAAATCAAAAGGTAGTATCATCAACAAAGCATTTGATCAAGCATATTCAATCATTCAAACCTAGCATCATGGTATTCATCAATCAAGGACACCAATCATCATATTCGAAGATGCATGTTCATATTCATATGCACGACTTACCTTTACTTACCTCACTGTATCACAACACCTATGGCATCATTGCATGATCATATTAATGCATGTTCATGGTATTAAAACAAGAAACAAAGAGGAAACCCTAATCTAGCATGTTAAAGACAAACAAACAACTAAACAAAGGACTAGAGACTTAGAAAGCATAAGAAAAAGACAAAACATAAGCATATGATATGAAAGAAACAGAAGCAGGAAAACTCAGATTAAGGTTTCTGGGCACGAGTATGCATGCGCATACATAGGCCTGCGTACACAGGCCAATTGTATGCGTATGCATACTTTGAGCCTGTGTACGCATGCGCATGCAAACACGCTCCGAAGTACCCTAACCCAGAAAGCAAGAACAGAAACTAAAAGAACAACAAATCTAGCAACCTAGCATGCTTTAAAACAGAAAACAACTAAAACCTAAACTTAAACAAACTTGTTAACACACAAACAAAGCAAAGAAATAGGATTAAAAGCAAGATTAAAGGCAGAAATGAAAGAAACGAGGTTAGAGCATATACCTCAAAACAAAAGCTCTTTTAGCTTGATTTTGACCGTCCCCCTTAGTCAATCTATTCACAACCAAATAAAAATGATTAGTAAATTTTAAAACTCGAGGATTAAGATCGGAAAAGGTCCCAATCAATATAAAATTGACTTGAGGATGTTTTATGAAAAACTCCCTCTTTCATTCACTATTTCTAGTGAATCTTAGGTTTTCCCTTAGGACTTTCTGTGTGTTTTTGAAATATACCATATAAGGCTTTATATAGTTGAAAAATAGGGGTTTGGAACGGCTCTCAGGCGATGTGAGATTCATTCCAAACCTCAGTCTTTAATGCCGAAAGCTTGTTTTTCATAGGCTCTTTGAAACCCTAGTTGCGTGCGCAAGTCCGTGCCTACATATGCGTGCATCAAACCTGCGTACGCAAGTCCTTGCCTACGTACATAGGCCAAAGGTTTCCTTGGCCTTTTATTTTCTAAAAATATATTTGTTTACTCATATAAAGTTATATTTTCCATTTTAACATCTCTGAAGTCAATTTGTAATCGGATTGGGCCCTAAACCAATCTTGGTCCTTAGAAATTTGACATCATTAAGGAATGGGGGCCCGAGTCGTAAGGGTACAAAATGCGGTGTCTACACTTAGGAATTAGAAAGGAGAAGGTAAGAGCTCGGCAAAGGTACCGCCTAGCCAATCAGGAATAGGTGACTACTGAAGAAGCCGAGATATTCTTGAAGACTATCTAAAAGGTCAACTATAGTGTGATTCAGTAGTTGAACAAGTCTCTAGCCCAGATTTCTATCTTGGCATTATTGTTATCTTTCGAGGTCCACTGAGAGGCTTTCCTGAAGGTATCTAAGGAAACACATATTCCTACTAGCAGTACAGATTCCTCCTTCGAGGGTATGGTATCGTTGGTGTTAGCCACCAACTAGATTTCCTTTTCAGATGATGAGTTGCCTCTAAAAGGAAATGATCATACTTTGGCCATGCAAATCGTAGTCAAGTGTGAAGACATGATTGTCACAAGGGTATTAATTGATAATGGGTCAACTCTGAATGTCTGCCCAATGGCCATTCTAAAGCGCTTGAAAGTGGATATATAGCTTAACAAGCCTAGCACCATGATTATTAGAGCCTTTACTGGAATGTGCCGAGAAGTGCAAGGCGTGATTGAGCTAATGATTAAAATCGGCCCGAGGTCCTTCATGGTTAACTTCCAAGTGATTAAGGTGGACTCTCCATACAATATGCTTTTAGGGAGGCCCTGGTTACATGCAGCAGATGCCCTCCATCGAAGACTCAAGTTCATATCTGAGAATTAGTTGATCACCATTATGGCCGAAGAGCCCGTGACTATTTTTAGGAGACATCTATACCCTACATCAATGCTAATGCTATTCTAGAAGCATCTTTCCATAGCTTCAAGCTAGTTTCTATGATTCACAATGCTTTAGAGCCTGAGTCAAGATGGCCTGTAGTCGTTTTGATGGCCACTAGAGAGATGCTCAAGTTTGGGTACAAGTTAGGCCAAGGCCTCGTATTTGCAGGACGTGGGAGCCCTGCCCTAATTGTACTTTCAGATAACAAGGGAGAATTCGGTCTAGGGTATGAGCCCATTCATGAAGAACTCTTTCAAGCTTCCAGAGGAAAGAAAGGAAGTTTACTAGTCCAAGGATGTCCATTCCCCATATCAGGGCCACTTTTTCGGCTCAAGTCGATGTCATTATTCCATTACTCTTCAAGGAAGTAGAGAATGAAGAGTCTGATCTAGCTTATATTATTTGGCTCTGTCCTAAGGAGTTCTCAGTGAACGCTATCATGTCTTCCGAAGATAGTCTAACTCCTACTATCCGACTGAGGCTACCAGGCGATGTGGCAGGCCTTTGGACCATCGAGCCTTGCTTTATGATTACACCGGCTGAGTAAGGAGTATTCCATTATCGAGTGAATGGGCCTCCTAATCACTCGAGAGGGTTGGAATAGCATATTTAGTTTGTTTTGCATGCTTATGTTATTTCTTGCTTTATTTGTATTCCTTGTTTATTCCCTTAGTTTGTCTTCTCAAAAACAAAAAAGAGTACTTCCCTTTTATCATTATCACGAATGAACTTTATTTTTCCCCATTCCCATAATCCATTAATGAAATATTCATTGTATTATTCAGGAAACTTATTGCATCTCTCTTTATTTGTTTTCCTATGAATGTGTGTGCAAATTATCTTATGTTTCTTTGTATATGTTCCGTTGTATAGGATCTATTCTAATTCCCAAGTGGGTACATCGTCTCTTTGCCATAACGAGGATATGGATGATGTGAATGAGACAATAGAATTGGATCATGATATTGAAGGATTTGAAGAGGTTCCAAACTTACCTCGAGATATCCTAGAAGCTTTGAACAGGGAGACTGAAGGGTCCAAGCCTAATGTAGAAGAGATAGAAGTGATAAACCTAGCCAAGAAAGGCGAAGAGGAAAAACCTATCAAGATCGGGGTAAATTTTCCCAAGAACATAAGAGACAAGCTCATAACTTTGTTGAAAGAATTCAAGGAAATCTTTGCTTAGTCTTATCAAGATATGCTAGGATTGGATATGGAGATTGTTGTCCACAAGATTCTGGTTAAACTCGAATGCCCTCTAGTGCGGCAAGCCCTCCGAAGGATGAAGGTTGAGATTATCCTGAAGATTAAGGAAGAAGTGGAAAAGCAATTGAATGTCGAGTTTCTTATTGTCATAGCCTATTTTAATTGGGTTACAAATATTGTTCTCAAGCCAAAGAAAGATGGGAAAGTATTCATGTGTGTTGATTATAGAGATTTATACCAAGCTAGCTCGAAGGATAATTTTCCCTTGCTGCATATCAATACCTGATCGAAAACACCGCTACCAACATGTTCTTCTCCTTTATGGATGGATTCTTGGGTTATAATCAAATCAAGATGGCTGAAGAGGACAAAGCCAAGATGGAATTCACTACCCATTGAGGAACTTATGCCTATGATGTCATGACAATCGGTTTGAAGAACGCAGGTGCAACTTACTAGCGAGCCATGGTAACCTTGTTCCATCATATGATGCATAAGGAGATCGAAGTCTATGTGGATGACATGATCACTAAGCCACGCACTCCTAGAGATCATTTGATAGATATGAGGAAGTTGTTCCAGCGCCTTGTCAAGTACAGGTTGAGGCTTAATCGTAACAAGTGCGTCATTGGAGCCAGTTCAGGGAAATTGTTGGGTTTCATAATTAGCCAAAGATGGATTGAAGTGTACCTCGCAAAAGTCCATGCCATTAGGGATATGCCCGCATCGAAAACCGAGAAAAATGTTTGAAGCTTTTTAGAAAGAATCAATTATATAGCCCGCTTCATAGCGCCGTTGATTGCCACGTGTGATCCTTTATTTAAGCTCTTAAAGAAAGATACGAAGATCGAATGGATAGATGAATGTTAAGTAGCTTTTGACAAAATCAAGCAGTATTTGTTGAACCCTACTATCTTGGTCTGCCAACACTGGGACATCCGTTGATTCTCTACCTAGCAATGTAAGAGACATCCATGGGTTGCATGTTAGGCCAACTAAACGAACCTGATCAAAAGGAGAAAGTGATATACTACATGAGTAAAAAGTTCACCAATTGTGAGATCAACTACATCGCCATTGAGAAGACATGTTATGCCCTAGCATGGGACTCGCTTAAGTTGCGGCAATATATGCTCTACTTCACCACACGGTTGATTTCTATCATGGACCCCATCAAGAACATCTTTGAAAAGCTTGCTTTCACGTGGAAGATCTCCCGTTGGTAGATGTTGCTATTCGAGTTCAATATTGTGTTTGTAGTGTGAAAGGCCATCAAGGGCCAGACCATAGCCGATTACATGGTGGATCAACCACTGAACAATCAAGGTTTCCTAGAATCCCTCTTCCCAAATTAGGATGTTTAAGTGATAGAGCCAAAACCAAGCAGTGTGGAACCGTGGCATTGGAAGCTTTATTTCTATGAAGTCGCCAATACCACTAGAAATGGAGTCGGAGTAGTTCTAGCATCCCCCAAAGGGCCAACAAATCCGTGTTTCAGTCAAGCTAAATTTTGATTGCATAAATAATGTTATAGAATACAAAGCGTACATAGTAGGTTTGCAAGTCGCCTTGGAGTTCGGCGCATATGATTTGAGTGTATTTGGAGATTCCTTGTTGATCATCTCCCATATAGAAGGAAAGTGGCAAGCCCGAGACACTAAGTTGATTCCATATCAGAGATGTGTTAGCCGCTTGATCCTGATGTTTCAAAATATCATATTTGCTTATTTTCCCCGAGCACACAATCAATTCATAGATGCCCTAGCAACCTTGGCTAGCATGGTTAAGTTGGCAAAGGGAGATGAAATGTGACAATTGTGCATAAAAGTCCGCGGCTTGCCGGCCTATTGCATGAATATCGAAGAATGCATGAATGTTGAAGTCGAGACTGATGGAAAATCATGGTACCATGATATCAAGGTTTATATTAAGGATGGTGAATACCCATGTGAAGTTATAAACAGTGAGAAGAAGTTCATCAGGCGCATGGTGAAAGTTCAAATATGTGTAAAAACACCCTTGAACGTTTAGACCCCCAATTAACAAATTACCAATTCAAGCTTTAAATCAAACAAATAATGTGCGGAACATGAACTAAAGCATAACACAGAATTGGTAAACAATCTAAGCCAATTAAAATCACATCCACAGCAGAAAATAAAAGGCAAAGATAAAGGGAAGGAAGATGCAAACACAAGGACAACACGCGATGTGTTATCGAAGAGGAAACCGAAGCCCTCGGCGTAAAACCTCTTCGCCGCCCTCCAAGCGGTCAATAATCCACTAGAAAATGTAGTTGGGATACATGAACAGCAATAGACCCTCCAAGCCTAATCTACCCGATGTACCTAAGCCCTCCAAGCTTCTTGCTCCAACGAGGTTGTGCCAAACCTATTTCTTTTCTAGCTTCCCGGATTCCGCTACTAGACCATAGCATCAACCAATGAATATTGGTTCCTTCCTAACTGCTTCCCAGAACACCAAACAACCCTCTCACAGTAATGGATATGGTGAGAACAAGGTTTTGGTAAAAAGGCCTCTCAAGGATTTGGCAATGGAGAGGAAGAGAGTTGAGGAATTTGAAGAGACTCTAATGTAAAGATTGTAGATGGTTCAATCTTGTTTTGCTCTAGGGTTTCTCTCTCAAAATTCTCTCTGGAAGCTCTCTATCATTTGTGGGTAAACGGGGTATTTATACTGAGGTGAGAGAGGAATGTGAAACGTCAGGTTTTTCAAAACAGGGCTGGCTCGCGGCTTGTCCTCGCGGCTTGACTGAGTCGCGAGATCCAGTCGCGAGTTAACCTTATGGCCAGTTGTCCTGTTTTGTCCTGTAGTGCTCCAGCTGGCATGACTGTTCACCTTCCGGCATGCTTGGCACGTGTGCTGCGTCTGGCGGCTTGAAGCCGCGAGTCACCCGCGAGACCCAGCCGCGAGTCTCTGTTTTCTCGCACACTCTTGAGCAATCTTCACTCTATCTCACTCACTACCCTTACAACAAGCCCACCTAAATACAGGGTTACTAAATGCTGAAATACAAGCAAATTTGGCACGGAATAAAGCCAATTAGATGGTTGAATAAATTTCAACCTTACAATCTCCCCCTTTGGCTATTCCGTGACAAAACCCTAAAACAGACTCTAGACTTAACATGTGAGTTGGGAACAGTTGATCAAAACTCACTCACACCTAACTCTAGAAGCTGTGAAGCACTTGAATCATATGAACAAAAGACTCCTGAAACACAACAATACACCATGATCATTGTAAGCAGAAAATCGTGAAATGCATATGAAACAGGCAATATGTGATCAAGCAAAGATGGAGTTAAGAAACAAACCATGGCTTGATCAACCAAGTAATCACTACAAGGAAGTGACCACAATGCTCATTCACACTTGGAATGAACACTAGGACATACAAGGTAACAAGCTCAATGCAAGTCACTTGCATCCCAAACACTCAACCAATGCATAATACACTACGTATATGCATCTAGGAACAATCCTACAAGGGCACAAGAGTGACAGTACTTAAAGAAAATGCAATACATTTAAATAGAAGTATTGATTTAAACAAAGCATAAAAAGGCGGCATAAAGCATGGTACAAAACCAAAAAGCCTACAAAATATGCATAAAACATAACCCTAAAAGCTTACAAAAGCAACATGGGTACAAGCCAATATAATCCTGAAAAACATCAACAATATATATATAAAAGATTAAACCAAGATTATAAGTTATGAGTTAGAAACAAAAGTACACCAAAACCTCAGTGTATCAAACCCATATAAACACTAAACCTATGAGTTTAGAGGATAAGACTAAAAACAAAAGTATGCCAAAAGTATGTGTGTACTCCCCCTATCACTATGCACACTTCCCTTTGAATTTTCTCCCCCTTACTGCATGCTCTCCCCCTTTTTGGCACGAATAGCTAAAGGCTGTCGTCCAACTTTCGTTGAATATCGTCTAGCTGATTCTCCATAGTCTCGAGACGCATTTGAACCTGATTGTTTGTAGAGTAGAGAAGTGCCACAATCTCATCAATGCGTTTCTGAATATGATCAAGTAAACTCCCCATTTTATCAGTATGGGAATCAGTCTGTGCTTGCGGAGTACTAGCTTGTGGAACTTTAGGAATAGCATGCGAAGTAGATGTGGTATGTGCAGGTGTCTCTGACTCAGGGGCAGATGGAGTAACTGGAGAGATATGTGCACTCTTTGGAGTTCTAGAGGAGTGACTTCTGCTGGCTTGAAGAGAGAGCATGGAAATAGGACGCTGACGGGTCAACATTTTGCCATCTGTAGGAGGAACAATGCCTTCACGAAGAATGAACTTCATGATGAGACTGCAAAATGGGATAATTCCTCGAGCTGTAGTTTGAACCGCGGTCTTTCTCAAGGTATAAAAGATGTGAGCACAGATATCAATGGGGACTCCAGTAATAAGATCACAGAGGAATTGAGCTCTCCCAATATTGATGAATGTAGTGTTGGACAATGGGTAGAGATTAGTGAACATGATCAACTTCAGTGTGGTCAGCTCTGGTGCAAACTTTGCGGTGCTGATGGATGTGCCGGTATTGGATACTTCATGATCAGAACTTAGGATATGTAGAATATCTTGAATCTCTGGAGTTCGATCATCATATGGAGTTAGATCCACATTCTGAGGCCTGGTGATGCGGAGAGTATCGGCTATGGAGTTTGGAGTGATGATAAACTCCTTTCCTCTGACCCAGAAAATTAGTTCAGCTCCAAGATCAGTTGCATTGGAGAAAGCTTCCTTAACCAGTTCAGCCATTGGATCGTCAAAGTTCCCAAACAAGTTTGCCCAGTCTCGTGCCTCAAAGATTCGAGGAATGAATGTGGTCCCTAAGGTGTTAAATTCCACCACTCGTTCCACTATAGTAGTTGATTTGTCAAATATGTTGGAGTAGATGTGTGAAGTAAGCGGGGTTCTAAACCTCTCCTCATTGGAGTCTTGAGAGGCCTGTGATGAGAGGCGAGTCCTTTTAGCAACTGGGGTTGCTGGATTGTCAGCAACAATGTCTTTACCCTTAGAAGATCGACGAGACATCTGCAAGAAAATAGGCCCACAGCAAAGAACCAAAACAGCACGGCACGAGATAAATATCAACATGATGTGATGCAAATAACTACAGACTTGAGACAGGACAGACCCAAATAAACTACCATCAATACTAATGTGCATTATTCGATAGGTGCAGCAAAATGGTGATAGTGCAAAAGAGCATAGATAAACACATATTCAAAGATAACTGTCAATGAGACAGTCGACCATGACCATGAAATGCACACAGAAAAACTCATACAACCACAATAGAGCAAAAGACAAATCAACGTCATACGTACTCACAAATGGAGTAAAAACCCAGAAGACATTATCAAACCCATATCCCAAATGAGTGAGAGGACCCATCAAACGACAAAGCACAATGTAACCAACAATAGAGTAAATCAGAATCAAACACAACCCACAAAAACCAATACATTCAACAAAAAATCGAGCACATTAAGATTCTAACAACAATAGCAACTCATAGACAAAGCAAGAAAATGAAACTCAAAACATAAATATGTAGTGAGGAATAGAAAAACCATACCTTACTTGATGATTTTGAGAAGAAATGGAGCAAAAATGATGTTTGAAACTGGAGGCACAGTGTATGGGTAAGAGCAGTTTTAGAAAGACAATGAACAGTCACAAGAGTTCGAGGGAAAAACTGGAAAACACTTTTAAAAACTGTCCCTATTTTTGCCAAACACGCGTTTTTCGCGACTGAGGTGAGTCGCCAGCAAGTCGCCAGGTTGAGCCGCCAAGACACTCAAAGGAAAAATTTTGAAAAAATTTTTCTAAGTGTTTTTCGCGACTGGAAGGTCTACCCGCGAGGGAGTCGCGAGCTGAGCCGCGAAAATCTCTGAATAACCTCGCGACTGGACCTTTCACTCGCGAACAAGTCGCCAAAATGGACCCGCGAACACGCGACTGAGGCTCGCGACTTGACATACCCGCGACTAAGTCGCCAAAACAGGGCAAAATTTTTTTTTGAAATTTTCATTTTTGAAGAACAAAATACTTTCCAAAAACACCTAAAACACTCAAAAATCTTTTTGTGCTTGAAACAACAAAGATTGAGCATGTGAAAAACATATTTCATCAAGTACAATTACACAAATGATTATGGCATTCATTGATCATAAACTTGTGTGTTGTGTGTGGATATCAACAATGAGATAGTCCTTAGTCTAATGTGAAGCTTCAATGATCAATTCAACCAAGGCATACACAATTAGCACTAGATCATGTGATCTATCTCACTTATAGAAATATGTATATATGACCTCCCACAAAACTTGATAAAATGACTTGGAGCTTTACATTTGACTCCACTTTCAATCATAACATTTGATCTTTTTGATCCTTTTGAGACAACACCTCTCATTGTGAGAGTGATATTTGATAAATCTCTTTAATGAACAAGCCTTTGGCCTTTTGAATAAACATTTCTCTTTAATTTTTGGTCGCTTTCCCTTTTTCCTAGTCGAATACTAGTATGTTGTAATGCTTATGCATGAGTACCCTTCTTCACCCACACGTCACTTGCGTTTGGGGTGATTTCCTTATAGGATTGGGTACGGGGGTTAGGGCTTTCAAACCTTCGTGAGAAGCTTTCCAAGCAGTTGGTGAATGCACCAATCATCTTCATCACGTTCATCATTCCGGGATCACCATTTTGATCTCTAGATTGTTTATCTGCCCAATTTCTTCTATCAATTCTAGGTCCTCGTGACCTTTGAGGTGTTGCACTATTCTTTGCTCTCAGCTTTTGGCAATTTGGTCGAGTATGCCCTTGAAGTCCATAATGATGACACACATAAGTTGATCTAGGACCTCTTTGTGGTCGTGGATGAGATTTGGCTTGAGATTCTGACCTGCCCATAGATTGATTACGGGAATTCAACAACCGTTCGTTCCCCACATTTCTCTTCTCCTCTATCTTGGGCTTCTCAGCAGTAGGACCAACATCAACTGGATCTTTAGCCTTAACAAACTTCACTTCTTTAGTGACATTTCCAGATGAGCTACTTCCTCCGGTATATCCCAATCCGGATTTGTCTAAAAAGCTCTTTTGAGATGAAATAACATCATCTAGCTTCTTGGTGGTGACCCTCTCTATTTTAGCATTTGCTTGCACAACCTCTTGCTCAAGAAATCTCACTTTTGTGTAAGCTTCTGACAGCTCACCATTCAAAGTTTCTATCTCACATTTGGCCTCCCTATATCGGATTAGGAGACTTTTATAGTCCTCCTCTGCCTTCTTCATCTTTCTCACAGCTGCCTTGGCCACCCTTGTGTACTCACCCGACTTTTCAAGGAGTGAGTTATAATTCTTTTGAAGATTGGCTGTGCTTACATCTTCTTCAACATCTGATTCCTCGACAATTCCCAATGATTCTTCATCACTATGTTCTCCAAGGTCTCGTTCAAGCAGATTCAATTCATCTGAAGACTCAACATGGGCAATAGTCATAAAAGCTGAATAGTTCCCCTCTCCATCACAGCTTTCTTCTGATTCTGAGTCGGATGAATCCGAGTCACTTAATGTCGTGGCATACACCTTGCCTTTCGATTTCAAATAATTCGGACATTCTTTCTTAAAGTGTCCATGCCTGTTGTATTCAAAACAAGTGACACCTTGTGTAGATTGGGATTCTTTTCCATCTTTCCTTTTGAATTCCCTTTTCTCCCTTCTTGAACTTTGGAATTTTCCTTTATCACCAAATTTTCCATTATTCTTGAATTTCAAGAATTTTCGGAAATTTTTTACAAGGTATGCAACATCTTTATCAACCACATCGTCTTCCGATGAGTCATGGACTTCTACCTTCTCATTAATGGTCTTAAGAGCAAGAGATTTACTCTTCCGTTGATTGGGCAGCGACATCTCATAAGTCTGAAGAGAACCAACCAGCTCTTGGACTTTGATGTCATCGAGGTCCTTGCTCTCTTCAATCGCTGTCACTTTAGCACGAAAACTTTCCGGCAATGATCAAAGGATCTTCCTTACGATTTTAGAATCCTCTGTTTTATCCCCCAAATTGAACTTGCTGACTACCACCTCATACAGCTTCCCATAGAAAGAGTCGAAGGACTCATCCTCACTCATTTTGAGCTCTTCAAACCGAGTGGTCAGCATTTGCAACTTGGTGTCTTTCACTTTCTTCGTGCCTTCGTAGGTGGTTTCCAATATCTCCCATGCTTCTTTGGCAACGGTGATGTGGGAGATCCTGTGAAATTCATCAGGAGACACACCACAGAAAATAGCATTTAAAGCTTTACTGTTAGCATTAGATGCAGCAAGTGCTGCCTTATCCCATGTGGATTTGGCTGCCTCAGGTCTGGTCCAACCACTCTTAACTGCATCCCAAACAGATTCATCAATGGAGCACAGAAATGCTCTCATGCGAACCTTCCAAAAAGCATAATTACTACCATCAAAATATGGAGGTGCATTTAGGGATTGAGACCTATCCATCTCAAAAGGGAGTCAAGAATCACACAATGGTATTGAAACCAATAAAAGTGTACCTGCTCTGATACCAATTGAAAGTTCAAATATGTGTAAAAACACCCTTGAACGTTTAGACCCCCAATTAACAAATTACCAATTCAAGCTTTAAATCAAACAATTAATGTGCGGAACATGAACTAAAGCATAACATAGAATTGGTAAACAATCTAAGCCAATTAAAATCACATCCACAGCAGAAAATAAAAGGCAAAGATAAAGGGAAGGAAGATGCAAACACAAGGACAACACGCGATGTGTTATCGAAGAGGAAACCGAAGCTCTCGGCGTAAAACCTCTTCGCCGCCCTCCAAGCGGTCAATAATCCACTAGAAAATGTAGTTGGGATACATGAACAGCAATAGACCCTCCAAGCCTAATCTACCCGATGTACCTAAGCCCTCCAAGCTTCTTGCTCCAACGAGGTTGCGCCGAACCTATTTCTTTTCTAGCTTCCCGGATTCCGCTACTAGACCATAGCATCAACCAATGAATATTGGTTCCTTCCTAACTGCTTCCCAGAACACCAAACAACCCTCTCACAATAATGGATATGGTGAGAACAAGGTTTTGGTAAAAAGGCCTCTCAAGGATTTGGCAATGGAGAGGAAGAGAGTTGAGGAATTTGAAGAGACTCTAATGTAAAGATTGTAGATGGTTCAATCTTGTTTTGCTCTAGGGTTTCTCTCTCAAAATTCTCTCTGGAAGCTCTCTATCATTTGTGGGTAAACGGGGTATTTATACTGAGGTGAGAGAGGAATGTGAAACGTCAGGTTTTTCAAAACAGGGCTGGCTCGCGGCTTGTCCTCGCGGCTTGACTGAGTCGCGAGATCCAGTCGCGAGTTAACCGTATGGCCAGTTGTCCTGTTTTGTCCTGTAGTGCTCCAGCTGGCATGACTGTTCACCTTCCGGCATGCTTGGCACGTGTGCTGCGTCTGGCGGCTTGAAGCCGCGAGTCACCCGCGAGACCTAGCCGCGAGTCTCTGTTTTCTCGCACACTCTTGAGCAATCTTCACTCTATCTCACTCACTACCCTTACAACAAGCCCACCTAAATACAGGGTTACTAAATGCTGAAATACAAGCAAATTTGGCATGGAATAAAGCCAATTAGATGGTTGAATAAATTTCAACCTTACACATGGCATGCCGGTTTTTCTTGAATGGGGTAGCCTTATAAAAGAGTAACCGCAATACAACCTTGCTTTGATGCATAGATGCCATTGAGTCTAGCCATTTGATGGAAGAAATGCATGAGGGCTTGCTTAGAGCCCATGCCAGTGGACCCCTATTGGCCCGAAAAATTATGAGAGCTAGCTACTATTGGCTCACCATGGAGAATAATGTTATCAAGCTTGTAAGGATGTGCCATCGTTGCCAAGTTTATTAGAATAGGAAGAATGTTCCTCCCCAACCTTTGCACTACCTAGCAATGCTGTGGCCTTTTTCAGCTTGGGGTATGGATGTCATCGAACCTATGATTCCGAAAGCCTTAAATGGGCATAAGTATATTTTAGTGGCCATCGACTACTTTACCAAATGGCTGGAAATTGCTTCCTACAAAAGTGTCATCCAGGCAATAGTAGCTCAATTTGCCTTGTGTGCTTATCACAGTTATATTCGTACTTCCAAGGGCACGACCCTATACTCTTTAGTCTATGGCTTGGAAGCTGTCCTCCCAACAGAGGTAGAGATCCCATCTCTCAGAATTTTGTCATAGACAGAGCTGTCAGAAGCAGAGTATGCCCATTCTCGATATGAGCAGTTAAACATGACAGATGAAAAGCGCATGACTGCGATGTGCCATGGTTAGTTGTACCAGCGCAGCATTGAGCGAGCATTTAACAAGAAGGTTAAACCCAAAGTCTTCGAAGAAGGTGACCTAGTCTTGAAGAAGCGCAACTAGGCCATGCCTAACCATAGAGGAAAGTTTGCCTTAGCCTACGAGGGCCCGTATGTGGTGAGGAAGGTGTTCTGATGGATGGGCATGCTTTCAATATGCCCACCAATTCTGATGTTGTTATACAATACTTTGCATGAGGAAGCCTCTAAGTGCAACCCCTTCTACACTCCAAATGTGTAAACAAAAAAAACAAAAAAACAAAAAGAAAAAAATAAATAAATAAATAAAGCAAAAAGTAAAAATATGAAAAGGTAGATTGAAAACCCGAAAGGGTGGTCTATGCAAAAGGAGAGCAAAAAATAAAGTGTGAGGGAGCTAGCTAGATTGAAGACCTGAAAGGGCAGTTTAGGCAAAAATTCATAATGTTTGTTTGAACTACGTGATGACCAGATCTTTCCCAGTGGAGGTACGTAGGCAGCCAACTCTAGCCCGGTCATATTTTAAAAGAAATTTCAATCAGTTGAATCCGCTTGGGTTTGAGATCAAGATCAGAAGGAAGATATACCCTTTTTAAGACGACGGTATAAGGGTGCCCAAGAATTGCTCTATGTTTGCAACATGTATGGCCCTTGGTGGTTTGTTTAAATATTTTATGGCACACACCAATGGAAGGTGTACCCCAATGGGAATGGAAAAGATCTGTCTAGAACAAGATGTATCCTTTGGAACCTGAGATATGGATATGCATAGACTTACATTTACCATTTTTATTTGTATGATCTTGCATTTTCAAGCATTTGTGCACATGCTCATTAGACATGCCTGTCTTATGCCTTTCTATCCTTTCATGCATCTATTATACTTTTTTCAAACATAGATATCATAAACATAAATATCTCCTGATGATTAATATATACATAAACATCTCTGTTTCCACCTTCTTTTCGTTTTAAGCATGCATTACAAACTAGACTATGCTTTAAAAACCCAAAAGTGGAAGTCTCACGTAATTACCTAGCAATTACGAAGGACCTTTCCATGCATGGTGAAATACTAACTACATAGCTCATGTGCAGAAATGAAAAGAAACGGAAAAGACTTAAGCAAGTCAAAAATGGCCCAAATGGTTTGACACAGCCTAGCATAGTCTCCCAAAGCCGCTGAGGAGAATCAAATCATCCGAGGAGTGTGTATGAAGCAACACTATAGCATCAAAAACGAGATCTTTGCCAATCTCGCTGAGTCTGGCATATGAATGACGAAGCCGGACCAACTCCCTCTCTAAGCTGGGACCTGAGGTACAACTCTTCCTCTTTGTATCAAGTAGGACCTATAATGTGCTAATCTCAGCAGTAGCAACTCTCATTGCCTCCTTCTCAGCTACCTTAGCCTGGAGATGACGAAATGCCAACTATGGCTCACTGGGCTCATCAGCCCGCCCATACTTAAGGCTTAAAGCAGAATGAATGTAGGATGCAGCCCCTAGTACATCCCCAAATGCTTTTGACCACTAGATTTGAAAAATGAAAAGTTTTTCATAAATCTGGGGCAAAGATTCCCTCGGTTTTTACACTAACAATGGTATACGCGCGGTTCAGCAACAAACTAGTCCATTTTGAAACTTTCTTGCAAACCAAGACCGCACAAAACCTACACTAGGGCAATTTATTTTTGCCCGACTCGCCCGTTATCTCAGAATATCTTGAACCTCATTGTTGAAACTCGATTCAGAGGTCGGTTCAACCCATGTCATCAGGACATATGATGGATAGTGCCAAGGACGTTTCTAGTCATCAATAACGATTTATAGTAGAAGTTAATTTCTACATGCTATTCCTCTAAGGAACTTTTCGAAAGACCAGTTGGTTCAGTGGATAGCATGGTCCAATAAATGCATACCGCCATAAGGCGAGTCTAAGAGAATCTTGCTTGGGGAAATCGATGTTCACAATTAGGGTTGTCAAGGAGCCCGTTATGGTATGATCATCCAGTACGAGTTGGATCCCATTTCAAGTTGGTTCATCGGCTTATAACTGCACAAAATTCACACTAGGGCAGTTTATTTTGCACAGTTCAGTCCATTTCTACAAATCGATATGCTTGAGATTGAAGCTTTAGGTGTAATGATAGGTCCCTCCTGCCGGGAATTGTTCCTTTAAAGTCAGAAACCACATAAAACCCATACTGAGGCAGTTTTATTTTATGCGGTCTCTCTATTTCATCTTCCTAGTGGATCAATCCTTATCAGGGTCTATCGATAAATCCGTGAGAATACGGTGCGATGCAGTTGCCAAATATGATATGCAAGCAAATGTAGTATGAATATAAAAGATAAGCTGATGCAAGAATATCATTTATTTTAGAAATGCGACAGTGTATAAGTAAAAGTAGTGGTACAATAGGCTCATAAATGCCAAATGCTACTAGCATTCATATACCTAAGGCCTACCAAGAGGCAATGTCAAGAAACACACCTAAGACCTACCAAAAGGCAATGTTGAGAAACATACATCTAAGGCCTACCAAGAGGCAATATAATGCATATCTAGCCCACCAAAGGGCAATTTCTAAAAGGTACATGAAAAGATAAACATGCCCATGTAGGGGCTACATCATCATAATGGTACAACAACAATGGCTAATCTAAAGAAAATCATCATCTCTAAGAGAGTCATTAGCAAAGCGCTCGGCACTACTGTCATCGGCATCATCATTAGCGGCTGGACCAGAAGAAAGACTGACTCGCCCAGTTGAAGAGCCTAGAACCCATCCTGGAGTTTGAAATGGGGCCTGTCTTGGTGTAGGGCCTCGTGCCCAATCTAAAATGAGGGCGAATCCCCAACCACCAGTAGAACCTAGAGGAACTGGCATATACTCTTGCTCATGTCTTCGAATGGGAGGATCCCTACTTGGAATAGTAGGCACTGAATGCACATGCATCCTCTACCCTTCATCTCGCCGATCAAGATGCCAATATACCCTTAAAGCAAAGCTATCTCAGCAATATGTTGGCTTTTCTCCCTCTCCATGGTAGTGGTCTGGCTCTTCCAATCCCTCTACCATCGCCCCCTCTCACAACCTAGCACCCTGGCAATCTCCTTCTATGTATACCCCTCTCTAGCTACAGCAGCATTCTCAAGATCTCTCACTCAAGCCTGCAAGGTCTCTACATGTAATCTCAAACTGGCCTCTGAAGCCCACTAAGTGCGTGCAATACCTCCAACTACTCTGCTCTCACTCATAGGGAAATCATCGATAATGGGTCAAGTGGATGACTCTAAAAACCAGGTAGCATAATCTATGGCCTCTATAATAAAGCCCTCGAAAGAACCTATCATATAGGTAGGGTCATCCAGAATGATATCAGGACAGGATATTTGAGGAGGTGGATCCCTAGGTACTCTAAAGACCAGTATAACCTGATGAAACATCTGCTCAACCAGAAAGAACTCCTAGCTAGTCAGAGCCCAAAACCAGTGCCATGCGCGCAACTCGACCATTGTAGGAGTGACCCCGCGTTTGCTTAATAATTCTCCATCATGGGTTGTTGCGTCTAATGCAACACTGATAGTAGCCAACTGTGTTAGAATGACCCTGGAGATAGTACAACAAGACCAGGTAAATGCCCTAGGATACAACGTCATGGAAAGGTCGGTGTACTGTAGTCGTAAGGTCGGGATGTACTCGTATGCCCACCATATTAAAATCTGCCAAAAGCCCTTGAGGCTTCTGAAACCCTGGCGTGATGCTCGCCTTAGGAAAGAGATGAAAAGCCCATAAGAAAGGGATCCCCAATCATATGCCTCTATATTCGGCACCACTCTTATTGTTGCTAACAGCCTGCAGGTTAGCATAGACCGGTTGTTGCCAAGCAGGCAACTACCGACGAAGTAGAAAAAGAATCTCCCGAGAGCCACGTCATCTAGCTCTGTCTCCTAGGGTATGTGCGTCTCCAGCCATCACATGCGGATCTGAGGCTTCTAAGTAGGCCCAAAGTACCCTTTAGTCGTCCTAGTAAAGGGGTAAGCTATACCTAAGAGCTCGCATGCCTTCGCAAAGCTCACAAACTCGGTTGGAATTGACGCCTCTCAAAATCTAAGGCCTATGATGATCTTCTAATCCAAGGGAAGTATAGCATACTCCCCGCAACATAAGTGGAACATGCCCGTCTCTGCGTGAAACCACTGCACTAGGGCCTTAGCTAGACCATGTCTCACAGAACTAAGTAGAATACTAAGAAATGCCTCAAACTCCTGCTTGATTAGGAAGGCGAGATAGTGCGCATGAGTAGATGCTCGGAATAAACGAATAGAGAACAAAAACCAGGCCCCTCGACCACGACACCTACCAGCGCCCTGCATTCAAAAGCAAAGAGAAGCTATCTGTTAGCACACATATATACATCTTGAACTGACAAGTGAAAGGGAAGGAGGAGCATACCTAAGCCTTCCAAGCCTGAGCCAAAGGATGCATCTTCAAGTCATGCTGCAAATGAGTGTCATCAATGCTCTCATCTATCTCTCCAGTGTAGGCCTTTGATCGAGCTTGACATAATGGAAACCTTGGTCTATGAGTACTGCACCTACGAGCGCTAGGGCCTAGCCCAGCCACGTCGTCGGCCTCTTAGTTTACGTCTACATCGAACATGAGCTAATCCTCAAGCTCGTCACCCTTCGGGCTCCCTCCCTCCTCAGTACAGGGAAATAGTGAAGAACCCCTGCTAGAACCAGTGCTAGACTGGGATGAAGCACTGGCCGTCTCTATTGAACATCGACTCCTAGTGCAATGTGCTATGTGTATGCCCCTAGAGGGCGCAATATCATCACTTCCTTGATCAAAATGTCTCTAGAGAGACTGGGCCACCTCTTCACTGGCCGAAATAGTATCCTCCTCGCTACTGGACGAGTCTCCTCTAGATGAAGCAAGAGTAGGAGCCTTCTCACCAGACCTTTGTCATCTAGGCATAATATGCAAGACAATTTCAAAT
Source organism: Quercus tomentella (assembly GCA_028535165.1). Lineage (NCBI taxonomy): Eukaryota > Viridiplantae > Streptophyta > Magnoliopsida > Fagales > Fagaceae > Quercus > Quercus tomentella. Next base: position 36,112,085 of record JAPQVY010000089.1, read on the forward strand.
TTAATTAGTAATCCCAAATCAGACGGCAATGCAAACAAACAAGTATGCCTAACCCTACTACCTAACGCATATCATGAATGATCATACCAAAATGTCATGTTATTTCAAAACGTCAAGGTTTTCAAAATACCTCTTTTAGGATTTAAATTCGGCAGTGGTCATCTAATCCTATCTCTTTTATCTCAAAATATCATGGTTTTCAAAATACCTCTCTCTGGATTTAAATTCGGCAGTGGTCATCTAATCCTATCTATCTTTTCGAGATTCAAATTCGACAATGTTTGTCTAATCTCATGGGGGTTCAAATTTAGCAGTGGCCATCTAACCCAGGGATGAGATTTTCGTGCTTTGTGTGCCCTGCTCACCTTCCTTAGATTTTCTGTAAAGTAGTAATTTACAACTATGTTTTTGTTGGCTTTAATTCCGTGCCAAATTTGATTGTAATTATGTTCAATCTTTTGTACCCTGTATTTCATGTGGGTTATATTTGTAAAGGTTGTGTGTGAAGACTCAAGGCAAATTAAAGACTGAAGTGTTTTCATAGGTAGTTTATAGGTAAGCATCCCACGAAGTGATGCATGTGCCCTGCACATGACTGGAATGCAAAGAGTCAGGACAGGATAGAGACAGGTGGTTTTCGCGAGTGTTTTGCGGGTAAGGCCTTCTTGCGAGACACCCGCGAAACATTCTGTTTTGCTAAATTGTCATTTTTGATACACACTATTTGTACTCACACTACATATACCCCCATTACCCACATATTTTGAGGAGTGCTTCTGAGAGAAAACCCTAGCCACAAACCTTGAGAGTTAGAGATTGTTATACCCACAATTCTCTACACAATTGCTTATGGATTTTCCTCAACTCCTACCTCTCCATTTCCATACCATTGAGAGGTTGATAGCCCAAACACTTACCACACCCTTTCAGAGTGTTCAGTGAGGTTTTGGTACTGCTGGGAAGCATTGGAAGAAGCCAGGCTTTGGCGGATGCAATTGGGCGTATTGCGGGATCCGGAGAGCTAGACAAGACACGGTTCCAAGAAGCCTTGTTGGAGTAGGAGCTTGGAGGGCTTAGGTGCATCGGGTAGATTAGGCTTGGAGGGTCTCTTGCTAACCCATGTATCCCAACTAATTGTCTAGTGGATCGATTATCGCTTGGAGGGCGGCGGAGAGGTTTTACACCGAGTACTTCGATTTCCTCTTTGATAACACATCGGCATGTTATCTTGTGTTTGCATTCTTCTTCCCTACTCTTTTAGCTTTCATATTACTACTGTGTTATATTGAATATGGCTTAGAGTAGTTTATTTGTTTATCCGCTCGCATTTACTCTATTCCGCACTTAGTATAAGTTAGAGTAAAATCTATTGAGCCATAATTTTTAATTTGGGGGTCTAAACAGCTCTTGTGTTTTAACACATTTTCGACCTTTCATTTTCTGACAAAGGTCCAATCTATTTCAGGATTCAAATTCCACAACGGTTGTCTAATCCTACCTATCTTTTCAAGATTCAAATTCGATAGTGTTTGTCTAATCTCATGAGGGTTCAAATCCCACAGTGGTCGTCTAACTCGGGGATGAGATTTCTGCGCTCCGTGTGTCGTGCTCACCTTTCTTAGATTATCTGACAAAGGTCCACAATCTATTTCACGATTCAAATTTAGTAGTGGTCGTCTAATCCTACCCATCTTTTCAAGATTCAAATTTGATAGTGTTTGTCTAATCTCATGAGGGTTCAAATTCGGGAATGGTTGTCTAACTTGGGGATGAGATTTTCGTGCTCTGAGTGTCGTGCTCACCTTCCTTAGATTGTCTAACAATGGTCCATAATCTGTTTCAGGATTCACATTTAGCAGTGGTCATCTAATCCTATCTATCTTTTCAAGATTCGAATTCGATAGTGTTCGTCTAATCTCATGAGGGTTCAAATTCAGCAGTGGTCATCTAACCTGATGATGAGATTTCCGCTCTTCGTGTGCTGTGCTCACCTTTCTTAGATTGTTTGACAAAGGTCCACAATCTATTTCAGGATTCAAATTCAGCATTGGTCGTCTAATCCTACATTTTCAAATTCCCTCTCATCTTTAAAGTTCCCTTTTTTTGAAAACTCAAAGTTGTATCGTCATCATGTTTTGAATCTCCCAAAATTTTCTATTTATCACGCATAGTTTCTCATGTTCACCTAGCATTTCCCTCTAATTTTTTTATTGTTTTTTAGTGTGCTTCATAGTATCTAGCATTTACATGTTTGTCTATGTTGCCTAAAAATCAAGTTTTTTCCTCACTTGAATAGGTATGTGTAAACTTAATTATACATATACGCAATTTACACTCATATATGTGTGTGTGTGTGTGTGTGAATGTGCAATCTTGTGCCTACGTGTATGTACATGTGAAAGCATGCAAGTGTGTTTATGTCTACATAACTACTTAAGCATGTAAACAAAAATAATCTCCAACATCATCATAGCGTAAATGATAATAATACAAAAAAAGCATATATGCAAAAATGCCAATAATTTAAATACTAGCATATTTTCCTAGTTGCATTGCTACTAACATTTTTGAAGGAAATAAAAAGGAAAAGAAAATAGACAATGACCTCAAGTGCAAAACAAGAGTCTGAAGTAGCAAATTGAAGTAGGAAACTGGACCCGCTAGACCACGACTTGTTCTAGAGAAAAATTTTTAAGTGAGAAATCAAAGAAATGAGGTTGGAATGACAAAACGGGGCTTGAGGGATCCATTTATTGACCACTGTACGGCTTGGGTAGCTCGGTGCACCCTAAAAGGCCTCCGGGTCTGCCCGGCACACATAAAGTGTTCACCGGTCAGCGTTGACCGTTGACCAAAAAAAAAAGAAAAAAAGAATGGAGTTTTTGCTCAGTGCCAAGGAGCTAAGCCGGAAGAATTGTTCTTAGATCAACTATAATAGCTTAGCCTTATCAAGGTAAGACCGGTTTTGACCCATGAATAGTGTAGTTTTGCATGCAATTTTGGGGCAACAAAATGCAAATTTACATTCTTTATCCAACACCTCTCTTTGCAATCAAGATGTCAGATAAAGAAGGGACAGTTGTAGATACTGTATTTTGTCCACCCTCAATTTCCATGCTAAACCCCAAAAATTTCAAAAATATTATCTTTTCTCCATGGGGCCAAGGAAACATCTAGATTGATGTGGCACAACTCGTTTGAGCATCGGAGCACTGGAAGTGCCTTTTTGGGTTAAATTGACCAAAATGCCCCTGGTTAACCCTGGGTTGACCAAAAGTCAAAGACGGTCAAAATCACCTCAAAACAACATTTTTCATGTTTTTACACCAAACCCAAGCTACTCGGAGATTTTCGTCAACTTTGGCCAAGTTTGACCCGAGATTGACTTTCAGGGCACCAAAAACCCTAATTTTGATCCAACTGTCAGAACGGGTTAGGTCCAGTGTAATTGTAAATATTATTTAATTCCCTTTCCAATGACTATTTATGGGTTGAAATCAGAATTAAAATGGTTGAGATATCTAGAAAACCATGGGCACATCAGCACACTTCTGAAGGCCATAACTTTTGATCCGACCGTTTGAATTTCAATTTCTTTAGTTTTTTGGAACTAGATATCCATACCTTTTCAAGGACACCAAGTTCAACTCAATTAGACTCTGACCAGACCTTCAAATATGTGATCAAAGCCAGATCCTAAAAAATTCAAGACTGCTTAGTGGTCGTTGGAAGCTGAAGGGTCACAAAAAGCCTATAAATACCCCTAGACCCCCTTAGACCAAGAAAAGACGATTTTGGGCATTTTGGAGAGCTTTTCTAGGCAAATTCTCTCTCTTTTCCTCTCTAAATTCTCTCTCAAACACATCAAAAAACCTTCGATTTCCCTCTTTTCCCAACAATTAAGAGATAGTGTTCTTGCACTCTTTTTCCTTTCCTTGGTCTTAGGACCTTGGATTTAAGGTTTGGGGGTGTAGATGTAGCTTTTTAGCTACTATCTACCCCCATTTAATCTCCTAGCATCTTTTATCTTGCTATTTCTTGCTTCATATAATGCTTTATTACTTTTGTAACATATCTCTTGCTTTATCTTGCTTCCTTCTAGCATGTTTTATTACTTTTCTAGCATGTCTCCTTGCTTTCTAACATGTTTTATCACTTTGATGATGTTGGCTCAGCCTTCTTGGGCTAGGATAAGCCTAAATACCTTGTCTGTGCTTAGATCTACATGTTTAGGTGCTTTATACCATGTTTCCATACTTTTTGCCATACTTGTGCTTAGATCTATATGCTTATGTGCTCCTTGCCATGTTCATGTGTTTAGATCTACATGTTGAATGCTATGTCTAGTGTTTGGCTTTGCCTTTTTCTCTTTTGTTATGCCTTTTTCTTGTGCTTTGGCCCTTAGGTAGGATGTAGATATAGATCTTGTGTTCTAGGCCTATAATAAAGGGCTTGGGTAATTTCCTTTATGCATGTGTTTGCTTGTTTGCTTTTATGCTTTAGATCCATGTTTGTCTGACTAGATCTAGGCTTTTGCCATGCTTTGTGCCCTCCGTGAGTTTGTGCTTGTTGGCCTTTGGGACCACTTGCTTGGTTGGTTGCATCTATCCTTCTTGAGGCTTGTTTGGATGCAACCATTTGTGGGTTCACATCTCCGTGATGTTGGTTTGCTCGATGCATACCATGTTCCACTCCGTGTGATGATATGCTTGCCTTCTTTGGCTCTCTTTATTTCTTTGCATCTTTATGTGTTTGTGTACATGTTCATGCATGAGTCTTTGTGTGTGCTTGTTTGTGTCATCAATCTTAGTTTCTACGATCTTGTGCGGGTTCACACCCATCCTTGATACACGAGACCCCAAGTCCCTTTAGGAACTTTGTATGATGACACATGTGTTAATCTCATGGAACTTTGGACACCAGATTCAAGCCTACATTTTGTCCTCTAAGGACACCCCTTTTGTTTGATAACATGCTTGTTTGCCACCGTTTGACTCTCTTTGTTTGTTTGTCCTTTCACATGCTTTCTTCCCAATTGTTTCTTTGCATGTCTACTGGGTTTGTGTTTCTTTTGTTATTGCATGTGCACAATTGGAGCAAGGATGCAACTCCCTAGGTGTGAGCAAATAGTGCAAGGATGCAAAAAGACGACGTAAGCCTAAAAAGGGCAATGTTCAGTAGCTAGGAGGCCTAGCATCCTTGAGTGGTTCTCTTTCTCTCTCTCTCTCTTTAGCCTTCTCTAGAACCATGTATTAGGGCCTCCCTTTTCCTTGTATCTATGACAATGTCTGTTTTGCATTTCTTGTACCTTGTTAGGCCATACCCTTGGGATGTTGGCAAACCCTACTTTACTTTCTCGCTTTACGTGCTAGCATTGTGCATGATGTATGTGTATGTGTGTATATATATAAATATATATATATATATGTCTATTTGTGGGTGATCATGCACTTTGTGTAATGAACTCATATGGTTAGGAGAGTGACCCTTTCATAATCATGAGTGCTAAGGACCTTGTAGTGTGGGTATGCGCTCAAGACAACTGCCATAGGTGCATATTCATACTACATTGTGTGCACAATCATCGCGGTATGATTGTCTCGATTGATGTCACACATCAAAATGTTGATGTGCGCTATGTACACCAGCACAAAATCCTGCCAGTGCACCATAGTGCACCAAACGCGAAACTCTGCCAAATTTTTTTTGTGAAAATGGGGCACCTTCATTGCCGCATTCTCATAGTGAAAGCTTGGTGAGAATAGTGATTTGTGTTCTATGATGTACCTAAGGCGAAGCGCTGCCGGATTTTCGTTGTGGAAATTTGACAACGATTCCAAACCGTACTAGTGATGCATCGATCAAGTCCACACCCTTTCCGAATCCAAACCTCAAAGCCCAATTCCATTAAAGCCTTAAAAGCTAATGCCAATAGCTTGTTTTTAATTGCCAATGTTCGAAAAATTAAGATTTTACTAAAACAAAGGACTGTCTACGGATAGGCGTTGTGGGATGCCTAACCCCTTCCCCACACGTAACCAGATTTCTGAACTCAAGAATCAAGATTTTTTATCCGTCCACATTAGATTAGGAAAAATGACATTTGTCTTAGCCTAAGATTGTTAATAAAATCAAATAAAGTCAGGTAACCAATCACACCTTAGAAAAAAACCCAATGATTGGTGGCGACTTTACTTTCTTTGGTAATTCAATTAAAATTGACTCATTTCCAATCATACACCAGGGTCTTGACCTTCCTTACAGCACTCGAGCCCACATACATGCCCTATATATGCAATCAAAAGGGCGTGCGAGATCGTCGCCATGATGGGTGGACAACCATTGCGAGGCATCGACAAGGCATCAAACAATCGAAACCCTAGCTCGTCCAAGTATGGTCAAGCCCAATGCCACCATTATCTTTAAACCCTAGCCAGTCCAGGTATGGCCGAGCCTAGAGCTACCATTATCTCTAAAATCAGGCCAACCTAGGTATGGCCAAGCTCTACGCCACTATTATCTCTAAACCCTAGCCAGTCTAGCCATGGCTGAGCCTCGCCCCGCCATTATCTCTAAACCCTTGCCCATTTAGGTATGGCCCAGCTCAGCACCATCATTATCTCTAAACTTTGGTTCATCTAGGTATGGCTAAACCACAAGCTAGCCAAGGTCCCAAAATTGCTTCCAGTATCCATTTCTTCCCTTCCTCAACTCAAGCAAGCAAAAACTAGGGGCTATTATGGAGTTCCCACTATAAAAAAACAAATACAACCACACATTCTCTATTCACACTCTAACTTAGCCGAGAAGACTTGCTTGAGGACTCCCTTTGTCTAAGGAGACCATCCGGAGTACTCTCTTTGGCCCTTTTAGGGATACTATCTGACTTAGCCGAAGAGACTTACCCCGATGATGTATTCCCGAGGACTTTCTTTGACATTCTCAAGCACCTTCTTCTGAGGACATCCTCATGATGACTCATGATGTACTTAGCTTCATTAGAGCCTCCTTCAATTAACAAACTCATTGTAGGAAAATCAACTAAACCAGATTAGAATCCACTACAATAAGTAGGTGTGTCTAAACTAACCCAAACCTGACTAAAATTGACTGGCCTGAATTAGACTGAAAATATTTGGTCGGCTTCAAATGTAATTTCGATCGACTGCGGATATAATTATTTAAACCCGATAGCAATCTATTCAGATGTCGGTTGTATATTAAGGAAATCCGTTACAACTAAATCGATGGAATTCTATAACTTATGTCCTTTGATTTTTGTTATATATATTGGTCTTTTATGTGTCATTACATGGTTGGCCTCCAAAATTCTCACTTCCCCATTATTAGACAAGTACTACCCTATCACTTCCAACTTTATCTCTTCAGCCTTCCCCATTATCTTGTGAACAAAGTTTCTCTCCAAACTAATTTGGAAAGAAACTCTTCAAACTTCTCATATATATATATATATATATATATATATATATATATATATTTTTTTTTTTTTTTGGATGTGAATTTTGAAAATCTAACTATTGAATTTCATGTTCCTTATGTTCTTAACATACATATCAAATTTCGTTCAAATTGAATATTATTTACTATTTGATCAATTAACTTATTTTTTATATACAACTTTAGATTACAAAAACTTGAAATTATAACATTTATTTGATGACATAGCAATTGATCTTTGATTTTCTTAAAATTTTGTAAGCATTATGGATGTAATAAGAACATGCAATCTAACGGTTAGATTTTCAAAATTCACACTCAATATAAATATATATGATGAGTTTGTAGGGTTTCTCTCCAAACTAGTTTGGAGAGAAACTTTGTTCTTATCTTGTGTTTCACTATTTTCATTAGAAATTCCTAAAGCTAAACAGAAAAGTTTTTATCATCTCTCTCTCTCTCTCTCTCTCTCTCTAAATAAAAGGCAACCATTTAGTTAAACAACATTGAAGCAACAATTGCGGATTTGGATCTTCACTTTCTCTTGCTCTCCCCTCTCATTTTGTTTTCACTTTTTTTGTAATTTATTGGTGGTGTTGGTGTAATAGTTTGCCATGGGTATTTATTGAGTGTGGTGGTGGAAGTGGGTTTGGATCATTGTGATGTGGGTGTGGCGGTGCTGATGGCACAATTTGGTCTTTGTGGTTTACTAGTGTGGGGCTCTTTGTTTTTGGTTGCAAATTTGAACTGGAGTGTGTTGGCCAACCGCCAATCCGACCGAACCCACCTGTAAATTCGAATGCAAATGGTGGTTGGAGAACCAAACGTCGTCGGTCGACAGCAGGTGACATATTCCAACACTCAATGAGTTTGGATTGAGTCATGGGTTTACTCCAAACCCGAGTTGACCAACCAAGGATCTAAAATAAAAATAAATGCGTAACAGAGACATTTAGGGTGGAAATTCTCTTGCCTCAACTATCGAATTATCATGAAAGATACATATGAACACGTATTAATTTGGACATTCCTAACTAAACCTTTCATGGTGACCTTGGTAACTAGAAATGGTCAAGACCGAACTATCTCTGACTAACTCTGACTAATTTGTCCCTTCAAGACCGAACTATCTCTGACTAACTCAAATATACTGGTCCACTTCTTTTCTATGGAGTGGACAGCATGTAGAAAATCTTCAAGGGTATTATCTTTGCTTGCGTAGTGGAATTGGGACACTTTTTTGGCATGATTTCGACTATCTAATCTTGTGAAATGGGCAAAAAGAAATAGCTCATGGTCTTTCTATGGCTCATGAAGGAAATGCCAAAACTTGAAAGGGAAAAGGCAAGTATGATATTCGTAGAATATCCCATGCTACCATTTAGCCCCGCCCCCACGGTAGGAAATTAAACTCAAACTACCTGTTAGAAACCAAAATTGAGAATATTTAAAGAATTTTCTGTTATATAGAATGAAAACTAGAAACTCATAGTGGCTTGTTAGCTTCGGATGCAGTGGCACACAAAGCAATGTTATATATATAGGAATATACATGGATAAGTTGTAATAATGATGTTTGTATTTGGAGAATATTGTTTCATAAAGTCGATAAAGTGAAAATTCGAAATTCAGCATTTTCGATTGGTTGAAACTTTGGCTCAATCGATCAAAATGGGAAGAAAATAATCCTAGAGCCTTTGGATGAATCGATCGCTATTCGATTCCTGTTCGATCGATCGAAAAGAGTACTCAGTCGATCGAAAGTAACTTTCGACTGATCAAAAGTCGTAAAACAGGATTTTTTGTAGAAATTTTTAGTAACTGTTCTGAATGTTTGAAGAGGTATCAAGCTTTATGAACGGTTTTATGAAACATTTTGACTCTCCCATACATGCCTTTTGATGAAATATAATGGGTATAAATAGAGGCTTATGTGGTCATTCTCCAAAATTGCTATCTGTAGAATCCAACATCTTGATTGTATCCTTGGGACAAATTTGCGATAACCCTTTAGCAACAATAATATGGGGGCAAATATTGTCTAAGGAAAACGATATTGTGCCTCTAAATTATCTATTTTCTGTTTGTCTTTTGTATTAATCTTGTTCTTCCATTATTATTTTGTGTAATATTCCCAACAAGCAAGACATGAGTCAAAGTCAAGCATTGCCTCATAGAGAGAATTAGACAAAAACAATAGAAAGACTCAAAGACTATACTGTTACCCTTGTGGTTGTTTCCTTCTTTTTTTAATGAAATTTGGTTCTAGGCTTCTAGCAAAAAAGATTGCAGACACATGATTAAATATTTTGTTAAAAAAAGAAGAAGACATCTTTGTAAGATTATATAATAAAATTTAGAATTTAAATTTAATTCACCACTTTTTTTTTTTTATAGAGTTTCACGTCCACTTATAATGATTGTTATCTTTATTAGTAGATCAACATATCAATTGGTTTTTGGTGTAGGTGAGGATTGAATACCAGATATCTTATTCAATCATCAGAGACTATCAGTTGAACTAACTAGAACCCACAAATTAATTCATAGCCTGAACTTGTAAATTTAAGTGAGTTGTCATTTTTATCTAAAATTTATTTTTTGTCATTTTAAACATATATGTTTAGTTAATCCTTCTGTCCATTGTCATTTATAAAACAGAAACTGTGTGGACCAGTTAGCCAGAAGGTACTATTAAAATTGTACGAATTGGGCCTATGGCCCAATCCGAGGATATTAACTAATCTGAGGGTGGTCAAATAAGGTTATTATGGGAATGGTATAAGAAGAAGAAATAAGGATTGTATATGATAGTCCAAAATATGTCCCAGAAGAAAAGTCATCTTGGAAACAGTGATCCGAGGTCAGTAAGAATGTCTTATCATCCTGAACATCCTTCAAGGTTGCATCACGATTAGAAGTCGGACATTTGATAAGGGAGGAGTAAAGGGAGGCAACAAATATCTTCAAAAGCTGCTACCTCCACATTAAATGCATCCCAGCTAACTCTCTGGCCGCATTAATGTGGAAGTGATACCTAAACAGTAGTTAAGCAGCCTTACAACTGCTAGTTAAAGGTTCTGGGAGGTGTTGGATGGGACAAGGAGTCCCTAGAAACTAACCTACACGTGTATGGTAGGGATGATACCAAAATTACAATATATAGCATGGAGAGATGGCCTAAAAGAGGTAGGAGAAAAAAGTGGAGAAATCTTTGTAATAATCCTTTGAACTCTTGTAACATTGATCATCAACTAGATATTGTAATATAGTTCCTCGGACTGTGCCGAGGACAAATTTCCTCATTTTACTTGTGTCTAATTCTCTTAAATAAACACCTGTTATTGTCTTTCTTACTAAATAGAACTAGTTTTTCTACCCACGCTCTACAAATTAATTGTTTGGACTTATTGGGCTAAAACCCAATCCTCTTATATTGGGTCCAATCCAAATTCTGTTCTTACAGAAACTATTTACATATTTGATACAAAATTGGATTTATAATTTTATAAGCCACAATGAATGGAATAATTAATTTGACACAAAATTTAAAGTTCGAAAACTAAAATGAAACAAAAAATTTTACAAAAAAAATGATAATTCAAGAAAATTTAAAGGATGCAATTTGAATTTTAACATTGAATATATATTATTTATAGCATCACATAAAATATATAGTATTTATAGCATCACATAATAATAATAATAATAATAATAATAATAATAATAATAATAATAATAATAATAAATTTGGGCTTGGAAACTATGGTTGTGCCAAGTGGCTTCACCAAATTACAGCAATATTTTGGATAAAAACAATGTTTTAGATAGAGACAACAATTTATTTAGATAAAGTAACAATAAGTTTTTTAATAAAACATGTAACATGTATCTAAGTTTCAGTTGATAATAACAACTTATTTGTTCTTAACAATTTCTTTAGATAAAGTAACAATAAGTGTTTTAACAAAACATACAACATGTATCTAAGTATTTGCTCTTATCAGTTTTTTTAGATGAAGTAACAATAAATGTTTTAACAAAACATACAACGTGTATGTAAGTTTTAGTTGATAAAGACAACAATTTATTTGTTCTTATCAATTTCTTTAGGTTAAGTAACAATAAGTGCTTTAACAAAACACACAACATGCATCAAAATTTCAGTTGATAGAGATAATAACTTATTTGTTCTTATCAATTTTTTTAAAATAAAGTAACAACAAGTGTTTTAATAAAACATGAAACATGCATTTAAGTTTCAGTTGATAGAGACAACAACTTATTTGTTCTTATCAATTTCTTTAGATAAAGTAACTGTAAGTGTTTTAACAAAACATACAACATGCATATAAGTTTTAGAAATTTAAATCCTACTCCAACTTAAAATCTATTATCAAAATTTCAAAACTTATATATATTCACCAATGATCTTTCTATAGAATTTCCATTGCACCTCACGTTTTTGTTTTTTTGTTTTTTTTTTTTGCAAGTTATGCATATGTATTTGTATTGGAAGGATATACATGTTGTATAGATTCATAGGAGTTGATAAATTTATATGATATTGTCTCTCTCTCTCTCTCTCTTTATCTATGGAACAATTTTTTTCCTAATAAAAAACTACTCGAATTAAATATTAAATTAATTTTTTATTAACTGTCATGATATAATTCCTCAAATTAAGGTATAAAATTAAAATAGTTTAATTTACGTAAAACTTTATCATTTAAAGTTTTAAAATTTAAATTCTATTCAAACTAAAAGTCTACAATATTTTTTTAAAAAAAATTTCCTTCCCTAGAAAAAATAAATAATAAATAAATTCTAAACTAAAATCCGGAATCCCACAACATCCCATGCTTTATTCCCCTCAAGTTGCATATTTATGTTTTATTGATTATTTAAAAAAAAAATTTATTAATTGTTAGGATATATTTCCTCGAATCAAGGGATAAAATTTAATTAGTTAAAACTTTATCATCTAAGTTTCAGATATTTAAATCATACTCCAGCTAAAATCTATTATCAAAATTTCAAAACTTATATATATTCCCTATGGGCGGTCCGAGGGCAGAGCCATTACTGGGCTGTCCTCGAGGACCGTTTGGTCCCAATAGGTAGATAAAGAATGGTAGGATGACCGAGGGGGGGAGGCCGGGCAAGAGCTCCACGCGCCCGAAGAAGGGGAGGTGAGCTACCACCATACCAAGGGATTTAGACCGAGACAGACACCAAGGATAGGCACTAGAGGAGAGAGAAAGGGAGGCGTGTTGAGGAAGCATCTATCCCCTCCACATTAGAGTTACTACACCAACTAGGATAATCGCATTAATGGAAGTGATGTCTAAACTGTGCCCAAACAGCCTATCTTTCACTCTACTCTCCCCCCCCCCCCCCCCAAAGGAGGGATAGGACAAGCATCTGGGGAAAATCCACCACCCTACAGCTAGAGGGTCAGGATTAAGGGCAAATTACTATAAAAGGAAGGGAAAATCCCATTAGTGAAGGGATGTAGAATCAAGGGAAAAAAGCTACTTGAACTTGTATTGTTATAAATTGTAAGACCTTCCTCGGACAACCGAGGGAACATTAATACAAGACTTAGGTTTTTACTACTCAAATCTTTCTTTTGATTTCCATTCGATTCTTATTTCCTAGCGTTAGATCATATGACAAGAAATCAACGTGTTTGTCTATCTTACCTATCTTTAACAAATTAATCGTAGCGGGCTCATATCCAAAGCCCAACTCTCAGCTCTTAGCCTTTGGACCTTTGGGTGCCAAACTTTCACCCACCACAATCATGACCAATAGTCTTTCCATAGAATCTTTCTTGCACCCCACGTTTTTATTATTATTTATTTTTTTTTATTTTTTTTGAAGTTGCAACTTACGTGTGTGTGTGTGTGTGTGTGTGTGTGTGTGTGTGTATGATAGTTTTGAACTATTTTGTGTGTTTTAGGTTTTGGTTTTTCTATGTATTTAGTTTGTAAGTGTTTTGATTTTTCAGTTGACTATCACTATGAAAAATTTGGTTCAAAACATGTCTTTCATGGTCTATAGTGCAATATGATTCCAAATCACTTTTACTTATTGATTGTTAAGACTTTATCAATGTTTATTTATTTTTATATTTTAAAATTTTATTTGTGCTTTGTGTTAATTTCTTAGTATGAGGAATTCCTCTCATATTTCTTCTAAAGTCTAATTAAATTCAATTTAGAGTTCCCCTATATCATTTTAGATCATAGATAATATTTGGCTAAATTATATTCATTGTTCCAAATTCCTATGTAACTTTTTTTTTTCATTTTTTTAAAAAGAATTTCAAAAATCTGGAGTGTTTTTTCATGTGTAATATTAATATATGTGTTCTTAAAGGCTAAAGCACAATATAATTAGAGACATTGCTCAAGTTGTATAAGTTAGGGTGTTAACCATTTGAATAAAATCAATAATAAAACAGAGGATTTAAGTATCAAAATAATACTTAAAAATGAAATTTCTTTTAGGTGTACAAATATAATTGATTTTTCAATCTTAAGTTTGGAATTAATTATTTTAGGATAACCATATTTATGCAAGTATTATAAAAGAGTTAACTGCTTGAGTTCAAATCACCATCTTCATTAATAAATAAGGAATTATTAAAAAAAAATTAGAATTTTTTTATTGATATTTTTAATTAGAGATATTATATATAAGGACAAATATACAAAATTATGCATTTTATATAATAATAATCATTCATTTAGTTAGAAACAAGTTCTAAAATATTGTAATAATAACTCATTTAGTTATTATTTCTCAACATATATATATATATATATATATATATATATATATATATATATATATATTTATTTATTTATATAAACTCATAATTAAAGCCATGTAATGCATGAGACTTTCACTAGTTACTCGATATTTATTTATTTTTTGTTTTTTTAAGCGGCAGCATAGCATCACTCAGTTTGTAAGAACATATTGGATGAACAAAAATTTTATTGGAAAATCGTTCATTAACTTGGTTTTATTGGATCCTTTGGATTCACAACAAAGACACTGATGAATAAGAAACAAGATTAGGCCATTCAACAATTTACCATGCTGTCAAAGGCCTTGTAGCTGAATTGACACCTCCCCATGTATAAAGTGCTTGAGGGTCTAAGGGTGAAAGGGTTCGAGCTGCGGGGTTAGCAGCATGTTGTAATTATTTCTCAAAAAAAAAAAAAAAAAACAATTTACCATGCTCAATGCCACTGGAAAATTTATAATAATAATAATAATGACTAATGAGCGCGTACACCTCTATAAATTTGGTCTTAATTGGTTCAGGTCAAAACCCTTTTTTTACCTATTACAATGGGAATGACTTTCAGCAAAGAGCTGGCAACGTGTTTATTTTATATAATAGGATTGGATGAGTTGGGCTCAAACAAGATTATTTTCATAAAAACATATTTAAATTAAAGCAATAATTTTCACTTTTTTAAATAGCTAGATTATTAGACAAATTTTGCACGTCAGCCAACGATTAATAAATTAAACTAAACAACTAGTTGGCAGTACCATACAAATTACAATACGTTGCTATAACCATTAACCAAGTAGGGTCGCGGTTGCATTATTCTCCGAGACATCATTGATTCATTGTCTGAATGAGTCTTCTCCTTACAAATTTAAAATAATATCATCTACATCATACTAGTCTTTGTTTTTAGCCATCCCAAAGACTACAATTTGTAGTCAAATCTCAGAACCCAAAATAGAATCACTAAGCGTACCTTTCTTTTTTCTTTTTCTTTTTTTCCTGAATGAATCACAAAGCGTACTTCAAACCTTAACTGCCTTCCCCCGTGTTTCACTTGCAAATTCCAAATGGCCAGTGCTCTAATAATTAGCTACGTGTCTATAACCTTATACTAACTTCCCTCATGTTCCATTCCAAATTCCAAATTAAAATCGTCAATGAATTTTAGTTAACTTGGTAAAAAAAAATTTTCTCGAATAAAATATTTGAATTTTGACCTTGCTTACATCATAAATCCAGTGAATGTCATAAATTAAAATTATACCGAATCTTAAAAAGAAAAAAAAAAAAAAAAAAAAAAAAAAAAAAAAAAAACTACATTACTTCAAGGCTACAATTAATGTAATCGTGTAAAAGCATTCATTTTTCATTGATTTCTCTTACAAGACTTTCAGCAGGTAATCCAATATAAACGAGCCACATGATTAGTGGTAGTTTGGGTTGGTTGACGACCATTAAGGATCTGTTTGGATTGAGCTTATTTTTGCTGAAACTGAAAACTAAAATTGAAAACATTGTAGTGAAATAATTTTTAAATGTGTAAATAGTACTATGAAACCCATTTTTAATGAAAAAGTTGCTGAAAAATGTAATTTGTGAGACCCGTGAACAGTATAGGGATGTACTGTTCACAGTTGACTTGTCAACCATTGTGGGTTGACCCAAAAAAGAAAAAGAAAAAAGAAAAACACACTTTACAAAACGCAAACGCCATTTTAAGTTGAATCCAAACGGGTACTAATTGTGTAATTTGTTGCTTTGAAATGTTCTAACCTATTTGTGAATTGAAAAAACATATATATTAAAAAATAATAATAATAAAATTTTCGGCTTCACCAGACTGTATACACATTACACAATGATTTCTTTTTTCTTTTTCTTTTTTTGTACCAAAAATTTGAAAAAAGAAAATAGGACCGTAATAAGTGATTTAATTCACTCAGGCTCAGCCATAAGTTAATTCTAACGATAATTAGAAATACAAGAGGTCTGGGGTTGTTTGGGTGTTGACTGACCATTCAGAGTCATGTTTGAGAACACAAAACTGAAACACTATTACACCAACGAATACGTTACGCATGCACGTACGTGTTTATTATTGTTTCTTTATTGTAGTATATTATATATGTTTGCGAGTTCCTTTAAGTGCAACATATAGATATTTTGTATTAAGTTTCTAATTAAAATCAAATAGATATTTTGTATTGACTTTAAAAGAAACACAATTTTAGTATATATAATTGGTTAAATTGAATTTAATTGAATTACTTAGGAGGCGTTTGGTTCGTTGTAATGTATTCTTGATGTGATACACATTACGATAATGTAACATTAAGATTTTTTATTTTTTTTATTTTTTTTAACATTACCATATTTTAAAATTACAAATTATATCACATCACCTTAATTTCATTACTTTTTTTTTTTTTTTGAGAAACATTTTATCACTTTTCTAAATAATGTAATGTTGTATTCTTGTATTGAAATTACATTAATATAAAATTACACTAATGTAATATTACGGTGTAATATAACATCACGGCGAACCAAATGCTCCCTTAATGTATTGCATTTAAGAACCAGACTTAAAGTTTTACCAAATTCTTCTTATTTATTTTAATTTGGTTGGTGTATTTCAGATCCTTTCCCTACTTTCTATTATTATAATATTATTCGTCTATTGAAAATGTCTCTTCTATATCTTACATAAAGATAAAACTCTCTGGCATAATATATTTTCATTTTATTTTAAAGATAAATACAAATTCATCATGTAAATCAATTGAGGAAAAATATTCAAAAACCTACAGCTACAAGTACTAAATATCATGCCTAGTACCAAATCAATTTACTACGACATTTATAACTTGTAGATCGTCTTGTAAATTTATGAAAAATTAAAATTTTCTTTCATTCCCACTTGCTACTTTAGAAGAAAAGTCTAAGTTATAAGGGAAATTTTGTGGCTATGAAATGGGTTGAATTTCAAAAAAAAAAAAAAAAGGAAATTGAATTTCTGAAACATGGTGCTGTCACAAATATAAATGAGAAGTGCAACTGACGACAAAAGGAAATTGATCTTGGAGACAAATACATGGAAAAAATATAATAGCTTAATTTAGTAAGATTCTAGATTTTGACAAATATGGAGCATTCCCATCAAGAATTCTAAAATTTTTAGCATTTAACACTTTAAAAATCTACTTTATTTATTATACCATCCCACTTTAAAATACATTAAACATCAAAACTTCTATATTTTTTACCATTTCATTTAAATAATATAAACTATTCATTAAAATAATAATAAAACAACTACACACAAACAACCAGCCAACCCCCTCAGCCAATGTGAGAATAATTTTTTTTTTTTTTTTTTTTTTTTTACAATTCAGGCTACAGTGAGCTTGTATTAATACAAGTTCACTGTAGCAGTATGCCAAATATTTTACCATTTGAAAGCTTTGATGAAGTTGCTTTTTTGGTGTTTTGATGCTAAAATTTAGCATATACTCCTTTTAGTATCCTTAATGGGAATGCTCGTCTAAATTATTTGGGGTGTGAGAAAGAGAAAGCTAGATCAAATGAAGAAGCCGTTTGACTTTGTGAAAGTAGCAACGTGAGGATTTGCAAAACGAAATTACCTACGGTCTATTGTTTCGGCCGAAAACGTGTGAGGAAGTGAGAATTCATAAAAATTAGGGTGTTGTAACCTATTTTTCTTAAGTTTTTGATTCAAGAATATTGTTAGAGGCAAATTTGATACATCAAACTAAGATGGGCTGAGACCCACAAAATCAGCCCAAAACCCACTATACAAGCCAGCACATAAGCCACAAACTCAGCTTAGTAAATGCTAGCACATCGTGTGAAAATTGGGCACACAATGTAGGCCCAAAAAAATAGCAAAAGCCTACCTAAGGTCCATGGCTGGAACAACTTCAAAATTAATCGAGAGGTTTCCCTCCATCATGTAAACCAAGCTCTCTAATAAAAAGAGAGGCACCCAACAAACGGAAAAAAAAGAAGCAGCAGAGGATTGGAGGGCAAAAATGGCCATTCCACATTGACTTGGATCCACCTAAAAGTCTAAAAAGTGAGCTCGGAAGTTGGAACATTTGTGAGACCATTCAGGGTCGGCCCCAAGGCTAGGGCTCTCTAATAGAACAAGGCCCCAAATTTTTATTTTAATAATTAGTTTTACTAAAAAAAAAAAAAGATAACATAAATGTCTTATTTATTCTTTTTACTATTACAATAACACCACCAATATTGTGGACCAATCAAAATCCATCATAATTAAAATTCTAAATTGTTTAAAAAGAATTGTCATAAATGTGTTGAGTTATCAATGGTGATCAATTTCTCATAACAATTTGAATTAGATTTCAATTTTTGTAAACAAGTTTCCGGCATGGCAGATTGTCAATTTTAGTCATTGAACCTCTTATATGGTTACACGCCAACCAATCTCTTCCTCTCTCTCAATACTAAAATCACAATTGAAATTTAGATTTTAGCTTTCCTATCCTTTCATTGTGCATTGCCTTACCCAAAGGAAATTAAATTTTTATTTTTATGTTTTTTATTTATAGATAAAGCATAATAGATTGTTGTCTTCTTTTTTTTTTTTTTTTTTTTTTCTTTTTTTGTTGTTGTTAAACTTTATGCTTGAGCCATAATGTTTGAATTTTTTTATATGAAAATATTCTTGGTTTGGTAAATTATACTCTTTGAGTTATGTCTTAGATAAATTAGAGTGATACTATACTTTAAAATATGTTTGTATTCGAGCAAGTTGACATCGTTAGGTGATTTTATGTTTTAAAATTTATTTTAGGCGAAAATATCGTTTTGGAGTCACAATAAATTTGGTTCATGTTATTTTTAACTTAAAGTCCGTTTGGGAACAGTTTATTTAGTTGAAACTAAAAACTCTTTACTGAAAGTACTATAGATAAAACTAAAAAGTAGCTGAAATAGTATAGTGAGACCCATGAATAGTAGGAAAAATAAGCTAAATAGTAAAAGAATATGGTTTTTTAAGCCAATGCCAAACCAACCTTAGTGTTAATTTGGTCCTTACCGTTAACTCACTAATAGAATATGCCTACGTGGCTAACGAATTACACAGTTGGTACATTAGATGCTTACATGGATACTAAAATAAAAAAATAAAAAATAAAAATTGTATTTAAAAATGTCACATTAGCATTTTATTATTATTATTTTTGAAGCTTCCATGTCAGCATTTTAGTGGCCAAAAAAAAAAATAATAATAATAAATCAAAAAAAAATAACCAAAAAAAAGAAAATTAAAGAGAAATACTACTTCCGCAACATTTTCACAACAAATCCTATGTAGTAGGTTGTTACTTGCTGTTATTAGTGGGCAAGAAAGTAATTTCGATGGTGAATTCAAATTCAAAACCTATAATAACTTGCTGATTAGGATTTGTTGTGAAAGTGTTGTAAAAATATTATGAATGTAGCACTTCTCAAAATTAAAAGATCAATATATATATATATATATATATATATATATATATATATATATATATGTACGGTCATCAGCCCAAAAGTGGTAGGCCCACTGGTTGAGGGTCTGATACTAGCTTCATGGTGGGCCCAATCCACAATGCTCGGGAGGTTGGGCCGCAGATTGAATAATCTTCAGGGTACAGTCATGTCCAGAACCCGGCCCAAGGAGTACCTCGGTAATGCCTTGGGAAATATCGTTGCTGAGTAACATACGGCGTCTATTGTAAGTCCCAAATCTTGGAATCTCCGTTTCCAAAGTGGGACCCAACTCTATTAGGAATAATCTTGTAGGGCTCCACTTGCACGAAAAATGTTAAAACTAATAATTTCTAATCCACTAAGGGGAGGCTATAAATAGGAGAAGAAGGTGAAGAAGAGGGGGTTAGACACTGAGGAGAAGGGAGCAAGAATATTTTACACCGAGAGGAGAGAGAGGGAAACTAAGAATAAACAAGGGCAAAAGGGAAGGGAAATCTTGGATTGCAACACGAAGTTCAAATCTCTAGCATGTACGGTATTGAGATCTGGCTTGTACCGCCTTGTGTCTGTACAGAAAGAAATAAAAAAACACAAATAAGTTAAGTGAAATAGCTAACATGACAACAATAGTAAAGAGAACACAACAATAAAATAAAATAAAAATAAAAAACCAATACCAAATAATAATGTCTCTTATACGTAACCAAAAAGTTAGAAAAGTAAAATAAAAAGTAAATATCGACCAATCTCCCGAGGTGAGGTCGAGCATGTTAGCTTTCTGGCAAGCCAGTTGCTGCTCACTTTGACGTACTTTCCTGCCAAGTTCTGGTTGGAGTCAGGAAGGCACGATATTAGCCGAACCATCGTGTCACGGACTTTGAGATAATAACCCGACCTCACGTTACCACACAGACTATACATAAATGATAGGTCAAGAATGTATTGACCCCTTAGGTAAATTAACCAATTAATTAGCCAAGTGAATTAATTAGGTCAATTTAACATGCAATACATGTGGTAGCACAAACAAATCACCAAATAACTAAATGCAGCATAAATTAAATTTGACACGGGTGATTTATTTACGAATGGGAAAAACCTCTGAAGCAAAACCTCACCGGGTGAATTTAAGGTCACCACTCCTAAAAATCCACTATTATCAAAACAAGTGGTTACAAGTAAATGAATCCCAGTACCTTATACCAACCTACAGTTGAACCCTTACCCTAATACACAATTGGACTTGTAATGTAGTGACAATCTCTCCGTTCAATGCACGACTTCAAGTACGTGATTAACCAATCGATGCACGGATTCCAGTACATGACTAACACAACAGCTTGAGAAGGACATTGGCTGCAAAGTTCTTCAGTTCATCCACATGATAAAGATCAAGAAGCTCTTTGGTTACAAAACCCTACGACGCATAAACGCAGCAGCTTCTTTAGGAGAAAGATGAACTATGGCGAATTGTCTCCGGTCACAATTTGAGTGAATAATCACTTTGCATCAACTTGCATGACCTTTGACGGCTCTTAAAATAATCCTTATATATGTCTAGGGTTGTGAGAAAAGAAACCCTACACAAATAGCTTGGATATGTGAAAAAAAGATCTGGAAATTTGAATTTCTTTCGTAATTCTTGATAGATACAGCTTCTATCGAGAGTTATCAAGAATCACATATTAAATCTCGATAGATACATCTGTCGAGATATCTATCGAGTTTTAATGAACAGTACTTCTTCACTTGATTCTTAGACAGATTTGCATGGCTTCAATACTTGGACTTAAACTCTTATTCCTTAAAGTATTAAACACATCCTAAATTTACCAATTACAAGTAAAGTGCGTTTTGTTAAAGGATTAGCCAATTCTATATGACATATGTTCTTAACATGTTCCACATATGTCCTAGCAATCTCCCCCTTTGGCAATCCGTGACAAAACCACAACAAACAAATAAAATATAAGAGAAGTCATAGCTCATAATCACTTGTTAAATACAATAAAATCTACCCTAACACAAACTCTTGAAAAACTTTGCAAGAAAAGAGTTCATTGTATGGAAAATTTTGACAACTTGTCTTTCTGAAATACTTTAAACAAAACTTATCAAGGCATCTTAGTGTGAAACAGAAATAAAGAACGCATACATAATAATAAACATGTGTATAAAGAGAGAAACATAATTATATAACAAGTACCACTATGGAAACATAATTGCACTCTAGGCTTTATTAATAAATTATATCTTAAGACTCTAATATGATATCATTTGACCTTTCCATGAAATATCCATAGTGAACAAAGTCATAATGAATTGTCACTTTGTAAAAAATTATTTTATTCCTTGAGTACCTAGTTTAATCTTTTAGTTATTCATATTTATGAAATCTAATTTCATAAAATATAAACTTTAGTAACGCTTACTAAAGTGGCCAGCCCTAAATAACCAGTTTCCATTAAACTTATCTTAAGGGGATATTTCGTGTCTCTATAGAAAGAGATTATGGATTCAATCTTGAGAATATGTGTTTCCTCAACACTAAATGTGGTTACCCAACATACTGAGGTTTTGACCGTTAAACTAGATCTCACTCTTGATATATCAAAGTAACCTACATTTTATGATCGGGTTCATTATTCTCTTAAGATTGAGAGCCTATGAAATGAGAAGTTGTAAGATTAATTATTCAAATGACAGTTGCTAATTGAATAATTAATCTCATAGCGATCTAGTTCAACATGTCTTACACACTTAAGACATATTAACACATCAACTAGAAGTCTCCACTTCCATGATCAAGACAAATCATCTTAGTTGATGTGTTATAATCTTCGCAGATGAAACACCCAATTTCATCACCAACTATGAACTATATTTTGAGTTTACAAGGAACTTGTGATTTATATCTTCTGTAACTAAATTACATAAATCACATACAATGCATCTTAAGGACTATGATAATGTCCAGCTAGTTCATTTACAAATAATCTCATATAATTAAACAATTTAATTATTTATAACATGCCAATAAATTAGATTTTAGGGCACAAACCCTAACAGTAATAAGGTCATCTATCGTCTTCTATGCTACCTTCATGACAATACACTATATTTACATCTAAAGGGATGTCAAATCTAGCCCCAAAAGTGGCTAAAGTTGCATCAGTCCTAAGAAGAGTGAAAAGCCCATTGTTGTATGTTAGAGAAGATGGAAGAACTTAAAATACGAGGAAAAGAATGAAGAACTTATAGTAGGGAAGCTAAAAAGGATGTGCTCGGGAGGGAGTATATGCTCGGGAACTACGAACACAGAGAGAAAGAGGCAATCAGAAATGATCTTTGAAGGGAAAAGTTTCAATATATAAGGGAGAGAATCTTGGATACATTAAATGAAATTTAAGCGGGAAAAGGGAGTAATTATTATCTTGTAACCATCACACGTGTGGCCTCAGTACGCGAATTGTCAGGTAATGACTATTGGATTAGACAGCTTGTTGCCACGTGCTAAAATCCCAGGCTATCTTGTCAGCATTTATGGGACAACGATTGGTATACCCGAGGAGTAACAGATGATTTAATGAAGATCCTTGATTCCATCCCTAAGGTATAGGACGGAATCAAGGGAAGGCTATTGTACAGTCATCGGCCTTATTGACATCGTATTTTGTCCACCCTCAATTTGCTTGCAGGACCCCAAAAAATCCAAAAATATTATTTTCTCTTCATGGGGCCATGAGAACATCCAAAATGATGTGGCACAACTTGTTTGGACACCGAAACACCCAAAGTGCCTTTTTCAGTTAAAATGACCAAAATGCCCCTGGTAAACCTTGGGTTGACCAAGCGTCAAAAGAGGTCAAAATCCTCACAAAAACAACACTTTTCATGGTTTTTCATCAAACCCGAGCTTTTCAGAGATTTTTGGCTACTTTATGTGTCAAAGCTATTCCTTGAGGTAGAATTATGATGCATACTTCTCCATGGGTGCATGTGTACATATGCACATGCATGTATAAGTTTATTTATTAATTTTATATATCCAAGTTCTTTGATGTACAGCCTAGGTTACTGTATCTCATATTAGTGTAATACAAAATATATCCTGTTTCTGTTCTCTGTTTGTTAGATTTTAGCATTTCAAATTCACTAAGTTACATATGATTTTGAGTTCCTATCGAGACATGATACTAATATATATATATATATATATATATATATATATATATATATATATATATTAACATCGCATTTTTTTTTTAAAAATTTGTATATATACACACTAGGAAAACTTTTGCTTCCAAGTGGAAGTCTTCTAATAATAGGAGTAAACAAAGTGGAACAAATAAACATCCTTATTTGATTAACTTTGTGATGTTCTTAAATATTGCATTTGGCCTGATAGGCTGGACTTCCTCCTAGTGTTCTTAATGTGATATCTGGACTGCTGGTGCAGCACTTTGTAGTCATATGGATGTTGACAAGGTAGTTTACAAGCTTAAAATTTATAATTTTCAAAAGTGATATCTACATTGATAAATATTGTAGATTGAAAATATACATCCGTTCGTTTTAAATGTACCTCATTTTTAATGCCCTTTCATTTTAAATCTTTGTATCCAAATCAAATTCTATCTATACACCTAAAACTATGAAGTTTTCTTTTGGCAGCTTGATTTCACTGGGTCAACCGACACTGGAAAGATATTACTTGGACTGGCTTCAAAAAGCAATCTTAAGAAGGTGACTTTAGAGCTTGGAGGAAAATCTCCTATTATTGTGTGAGGATGCTGACATTGATTTGGCTGTTGAGCATGCACATTCTGCTGTGTTATTTAATCAGGTTTGCCATTCAAAGCTTATTATTAGTTATTCATAATATAAGAACCACATTTACTTCCTATGTTTTCATACCTGGATGTTGGAAAAAAAAAAGAAAAAAAAGAAGAAAGGTTATGCTGAGACTGTTATCTGCAGGGCCAATGTTGCTATGCTGGATCTCGCACATTTGTACATGAAAGCGTTTACAATGAATTCATAGAGAAAGCAAAAGCACGTGCATTGAAATGTGTAGTTGGAGATCCTTTCAAGAAGGGGGTTGAACAAGGTCCTCAGGTAATGCTCTCCCTATCCCTCCAACTAAAATATGACAAACTCAAAATCTTTAAATAGCATGTCTATGTGCAACAATGTTATACTGATTAATGGAGGTTTGAATGTTATAGATTAATGGTAAGCAATTCAAAAAGATCCTCAACTACATAAGATCAGGCATTGAAAATGGTGCTACACTTGAATATGGAGGTGAAAGAGTTGGCTCCTAGGGCTATTATCACTACAACAAAATGTATTTTCAGTGACGAAAAAATTCATCACTAAAAGTCCATTTTTTCGTCACTGTAGCCCTATCACTAAAAGTCCTAGTGACGAAAAATTTCGTCACTAAAAGTCCGATTTGATTTTTTTTTTTTTTTAAACTTTTAGTGATGAAAACATTTCGTCACTAAAAGTTTTCCTCACTAAAAACACTATTTAGTGACGAAAATATTTCGTCACTAAAAACACTTTAGTTTACTAAATCATATTTAGTGATGAATAATTTTGTCACTAAAACTATGTTCGGGTACATATAGTGACGAAAAAATTCGTCACTAAAACTATTTTTAAGAAAATCCAGGCACATATAGTGACAAAAATTTTCGTCACTAAAACCATTTCTTACAAAATTTTGCTATATTTAGTGACGAAATTTTCGTCACTAAAACAATTTTTTATTGCTATATTTGTGACGAAAACATTCATCACTAAAACTTATTTTCTGTTTTTATTTTTTTCATGGCTTTGATATTAACCTGTAACCTGTCATTACATTATTAAAACCTCACATTTGAATAATACATTTATTTCAACAACACATTTATAAAAAAAGATCCATACATTCCACAAGTAAAAAATAAAACAAGTATCTAATTCAAACTCCTTCCATACAATAATTGTTTGCAATGCATACAATAACTCTACCTAAACCCTATTTTAGAACTAACGGAAGATGTCCTCATATGTCTTCAAGTAATGCCAAAAGTAAATCCCCTAAAAGCCATCGATAAGAAATCTGCTCAAATATAAAAACAATACTTCGTTAAAATCGTAAAGTAAAAACATTAACTATGTTATAAGAAATATTTCTAACAATGCATTAAGAGTAACCACACCAATAAATTAAAATCACAACTCCTAATGTATAAGTTGTAGAAAGCAAATAAAGTACTAACCAAATAATCATGAATGTTCTCGTTCAATACACGAGGTTCTCCATGATTATATCAATTAATGTAATATTACATAATCCCACGATGAAGCAAGTGGATACGCACAGTATGAGGAGATTGTCGATAGCAATTCACACAGTGAATACATGAGCACGGAATATTACCACTTGAGTCCACAACCGCTCTTGCAAAATTAATAAATGCATTGACCCTTTCAATATATGGATGGCTTAATTTGCCATCGGGTGTCTTACCCATTGTCATCTAACTTTTATCCATGTTTGACTACAATTACAAGATGAATGCTAGTTTAGTAAAATAAAGACAACTCATGCAAAATATATTCTAACATCTAAGTCTATAAACTACTTAGATAAAGTTCTATCTCATACATGAATGTACAAGTCTATATTAATCCTTAAACAAATATACATTGCACACATAAATATACACTCCTAATATGAATTTAAACCACCTTATAATACCATGCAAGCTACCCGCTTGCTTCAACACAACAATCCACCACAAAATCAATCACAAACATCACAAGTACAATGCTTACAAGTATTGAAATCGAATAAAGGAACACAATTGCTACTAATCAACAAGTTTCATTAACATTTGCAAGAAATGAAAAACACTCTCAATATGAATTTAACCCACCTTATAACACCATGCAAGCCACCCTCTTGCTCCAACACAACAACCTACCACAAAACCAATTTCCAACATCACAAGTATAGAGTTTTGCAAGTATTTAAATCAAATAAAATACTATTCATCACATCTAATTAACAAAACTCATTAATATTTGCAAGAAATGAAAAACACTCCCAATATTAGTTTAACCCACCTTATAACACCATGCAAGCCACCCGCTTGCTCCAACACAACATACCATCACAAATCCAATTTCTAACATCACAAGTATAGAGTTTTACAAGTATTTAAATCAAACTCCAATACTATTTTTCACATCTAATCAACAATACTCATTCACATTTGCAATAAATAAAAAACACTTCCAATATTAGTTTAAACCACCTTATAACATTATGCAAGCCACCCGCTTGCTCCAACACAACAACCCACCACAAAACCAATTTCCAACATCACAAGTATAGAATTTTGCAAGTATTTAAATTAAATAAAATACTATTCATCACATCTAATTAACAATACTCATTAACATTTGCAAGAAATGAAAAACACTCCCAATATTAGTTTAACCCACCTTATAACACCACGCAAGCCACCCGCTTGCTCCAACACAACATACCATCACAAATCCAATTTCCAACATCATAAGTATAGAGTTTTACAAGTATTTAAATCAAACTCCAATACTATTTTTCACATCTAATCAACAATACTCATTCACATTTGCAATAAATAAAAAACACTTCCAATATTAGTTTAAACCATCTTATAACATTATGCAAGCCACCCGCTTGCTCCAACATAACATACCACCACAAATTCAATTTCCAACATCACAAGTATACAGTTTTATAAGTTTTTAACTAGAATTTACTTATTTTGCTCAAGCTAAGTTTACAACTTTCAGAAAAAATCCAAAGTTACTGCAAACAAAGTGTATTTAGTCTACAAAAGAAAAGTTAAATTTATAAGTACAAAAGTTAAAGAAAAGCTTGACATACCACCACAAAGTTAAAGAAAAGCTTGTAAAAGCTTGTACAAGGGGAGCTATATCATTAGGAGAATGCATTATTATGTTTCTAGAGTTAAATTTACAGATACTTCAACTTTCATTGGAAAGCCAAACATATATATAAAAGCCAAAATGTATGGATTGAAACTGAACTAAACTCAATGCTTTTGAGTGAATAGACCATTGTCCAATTGGTCTATTCAAAACTTACATCCATAACTTTGATGGTTCTCCTACACCACATTACCCATTGTCATATTTGTCTTTAGAGTTCATTGCCCCTTTTGACATTCTGAAAAGAGTTCTAAAATAAATATAGATTCCTAAAACAATTTTTATAAACTCCTAATCATGGAAAACTAATATAACAAAAAATTAAACATTTTAAATCCAACCCAACTTTTTATTATTATTATTGACCTGTTTGCCATAACAAATAGAAGAAAAACTAAAGCACACCTCAATAGTGAATACTAATCTATCACCCCATGTATTTAACAATAATCCTGAATTCCCATAAAAGTTTTCAATCCCTAAACTTTCTAAAATTGAGAACCCATCCAAGAAATTCATTCAATAGAAACCACCATTATGTAGTTTGGATGTTGACCCAATTCCGGAAAGTACAAAATGTAGATTTTGGTATGGGTTATCTCTTTTCACCCAAACTAAACAAAAATGTACCCAAAGGAATCATTAAACAAAAAAATTAACATCAAGCATTTAGAATCATTAAACAAAAATACCCAAAGGAACTAGAATCATTAAACAAAAATTAACAAAAAAAATAACTCAAAAGGAAAAAAAAAAAAAAAAAATACCGAAGGGTCGCAAACTGAAGCGTCGCCAACTGCAGAGGATGAAGCGTCGTCGATGAAGCGTCCCCGAACGGACAGAGGATGAAGCGTTGTTGATGAAGTGTTGCCGATGAAGCGTCGCCAATTGTAGAAGGATAAAGCGTCACCAGCGAGCTGAAGCGTCGCGATGGCGAGCTGAAGCACCGCGAATGACAATCTGAAGTGTCGCGGTGATCTGGGCTTCTGAAGCGCTGTGAATAGCGATCTAAAGCACCACAAACGGCGATCTAAAGTGCTGCGACGGCGAGCTCAAGCGCCGCGACAGCGATCTGGGCTTTCTCCATTTTAAGAATCGTCTGAGAGAATATGTGAGGGAAAGAGAGAATAAAGTGGGAAAAGTGAAAAAGAAAAATGGGGCTGAGTGTTTTTAGTGTTATACTTTTTAGTGACGAGTTGTATGTCGTCACTATAGGGTACCTTTAGCCACGAAAATTAGGATTCATCACTAATACTCCCATCTAATTTTATGTTTCTATTTTTAGTGACGACTTATTTTCGTCACTATTTGTTACATTCAGTGACGAAAGTTTTCGTCACAAAAAACTTAAACTTTTAGCTACGAAATAATTCGTCACTGTAGATGAATTTAGTTTGGCGCCTATATTTTTGTTCGGCGCCTTTAGTTCAACACAACATATAGTGACGAAATTTAATTTTCGTCACTAAAAGTTACTAATTTTTTTATAAATAGTGACGAAATTTATATGGTACCTTTTTGTGACGAAAAAA
Organism: Quercus tomentella; assembly: GCA_028535165.1. Taxonomy (NCBI): domain Eukaryota; kingdom Viridiplantae; phylum Streptophyta; class Magnoliopsida; order Fagales; family Fagaceae; genus Quercus; species Quercus tomentella. The sequence goes on from JAPQVY010000089.1 coordinate 36,141,413, forward strand.
ATTTTCTTCACTGAAATTCGTCATTGAAAATACATTTTGTTGTAGTGTATATTCAACCCACTGTTTTCTCAAATGTTGAGGTATCACTTCTACCAAACCAAAAGAAAAATGAGTCAATGCATAGATATAAAGGGAGGCATGGAACTAATACATTTTAAGCCCTTATTCCTGTCAAGACAACATATTGATGTTTAGGCAAGTATTGGTGTTTGCCAACTGTGAGATATCCTTCTACATCATCATCTACTATGAATATACATCCCTACTAGTCATCATTTACGGTATGACCACTTAGCATTTAATTAGAATATATTTAATTTTTTTTAACTGTGTTCATTCTAATTTTATTTTTTGTATTTTGTTGTACATTCTTTTATGTAGGGTCTATTACAACAATTCCAAGAAAGTTGATGTACAAACAAGTTTTGTGTCCAAGAGAATGGATTGGGAAGCAAATATTTTTTGATTATATAATATTTAAATTGTGGTGAATAGAACCATCTTCTTTTTTGTATTCCCAACGTAGGGTCCACTTTTTTGTATATTGAACTATGATAAGTTTTATTCTAAATGAATGTATTCTCAATTAGAAATTTCCCAAAAGAATTGAGACAAATTTTATTTCAAGATGTATGGTCAATCATATGATCTTTTATGAATTGAATTGTGACAGGTTTTATTTCAAGTGAATGTATTCTCAATTAGAAACTCTTATAAAACATAATGTTTTATGCAAATCATTATATCTTGATGGTTTTTGATTAGATTCCTAAGTATTAAGATCGATTTTTGCTTATTTTCGTTTGTGGTTTTTTTTTCCTGTATAGGTTACTTTTGTATGCTTTTGAAATTGTAAAAATTAGTGATTTTTCACAAAAGCAATAGCAAAATAGTTTTGTTAGACTATGTAAAAGGATTCTTATTGTTGATGGAAAAGTGTGAGGTGAAAAACTAAAACACATAAATTATATAATGTTCTTGATATGGAGTAACTTCAATGGTTGTTTTGACTGCATTCTTGTCACCAGAGTTCAAGCTTATCAGAGATTTCTCAGCATCTTGAATTATCTCCAGCTTCAATTTGTTATCATAGGCATACATGTACCATCAATACGTATGGCATTTGGCACTAGCAGTTCACGGAATGAGAAAATTATTGAAGATTAATTCAATAGAGAAGCCATCATGATTGTTAAAAGTTAGTCACCAACACAGACAATATGGAAACAAATAAAAATCTCACTAAAAGTCATGTATACGAACTTATAGTCACTCTGAAAGTCATGTATACATATTGTAACATCAGCTTTTAGAAGGTTTTGATGAAGCCATTACATATCTGATGAACACCAGTTCACATTTCATGTTAGTTACATTCCCACTGATTAAATTATATAAGCATTATTGAGTAGTAAATATCTAGCCGAAGGTTACCAGACAAGTTTTCAAGACCAAGAAATCATGGTGAACAAGATACTAGCCAACTCCATAAAGGTTTCCAATAAACATCTTATTATATTCCACCTTTCAACATGTTTAAATTTCCTTGAACTGTTTCAAACAATAACAAAAAATATCTAAGCATTCAATCCACTTCAAATGCAAAATTATCTCCACAAGTGCCTTCACTTCTGCACATTTATCTGCAAAAAATTTCATTCACTTCTGCACTTATGCATTCTTATAGAACTTTGTAATTCTTCTGGATGTCTCACTTGCAACAGCCATATCTCAACAAGTGACATTTCATCAGAATTATTATCTACATATATCTTTACCTCTCCTCCCTTCCATCATATTTGTATGGATTATTCCTAATCTTCCTCTGATAGTAAACTGTTGTACATTTTTAGACCCCTTAAAACACAATTGGATTAACCTAGTTAATTAGCCAAGTGATTACTTAGTCCAAATTTCAGATCTAAGTTAACACACAATCATATAATCATATCAATGTAAAGTGCGGAATATAAAGAGCACAAAGTTATGATGACCTAGGAAACCAAACCGATAAAAACCTGGGGAGGATTTAACCTAGCTATCTTCAAGGTAAATTTGAATCCATTATGAAAGAATCGAAGTTTTACAATAATGACTTAGACCACTAACATCCTATTGCTACCCACCAGTAGAAAACTTACTGACACGACCACGTGACAGCTTCGAGACCACGGACTCCTTTTTTCTTGGATTCTCCAGCAAGTACAAGCACTCCTGCTTATGTATCTTTAAGCTTTTATTGCAGCAACTGAATGATCATCAAGTTCTTGAATTGAATCTCCTTCTTGATAATCCTAAGTATGTGGGAAGGCAAATACCTCTAGATCTCACAAAAGATTCACACACACAACAAAAGGAGCAACCTAAAACGTGGTTAGGGTTTTCCCTTTTATACTTAGGGCAAAACATAAAACCCTACATGTCATATGGGTTTAGGGCTGAGTTGGAAAATTCTGCAGAAAAACATTCTGCCCGAATTTCGATCGGTTAAGTCTAATTCTCGATCGATCGAGCCAGGTAGAATCATGCTATAACTTCTGCAGCAATTCGATGCCAACTTTACATAAAACGCATACACTTTGAGCAAGTCTAAACAAGACTTTAAAACCTGTTTTGACCATGGTTTGCCAACAATACAAATTAGAGTTCTAATACATTAGTTCCTAAGTACTTAGAATCTAACAAACTCCCCCTTTTGCAATCTGTGATAAAACACAAAATAAAATGATCAAAGTCTACAAAGAAAAGCCCATTACACAAATAATGCCCATTATAACAAATCCAACCTAACTACTATCTATCAGTTGCAAGTGTAGATAGCAGCACGACTGAATCAACCTATATATTTCCTGAAACACTTAAGCAAAACGCATAAACGCATGTGTGGAAAATACAAGTAAAACATAACTAACTTCTTGATTTCACATAAAACAAAATAAAGACATATATCATGAATAACTCATAAATATAAATCAATAAGCAGTGAAACAAGAAACATATAAACAAAAACAATGTATCTCCCCCTATTAAAAAATACATCAAGAGCCAAAAAAAGTAAATACATAGTGAAGCACCTAGATACAATCTAAATAACTCCACAAACTCCAAAACATAAAAAACTCCCCCTAAAACAAAAATCTCCTCTACAAACACAAGTATACTCTCCCTTTTTGTGACGGAATGCCAAAGGACACTCAGAATCCATCATCAAAAGGAGGTGGCGAAGGCGAACGTTGAAGATGCTCCAGATCAGCTCTCAAAGCACGGATATCATCAAGCATGTCCACCAAAAGCTGACCATGAGCCGCTTGAACGGTCATGACAGTCTCCAACGTATGTCGAATGTCAAAATCATCCGAAGCAGATGGTGGAGGAATAGTAGCAACAGCAGCTCATCAATAGGATCAGTAGATGCCTCACCAAAAGTAGTACCTGTAGCAAAAGGAGGAGGGGATGCGGTACCAGAAGGCTCAACTCTAGGGCATTTAGATCTCGGTCTCAACTGAGCAACCCTTTGCCTAAGAAAGGTGGCACCTATGGGAGCTACAATATGAACAGACTTAGAAGCGGGGAAATCCTCTAACCTTAAATGTAACAAAATTCGATGAATGAAAACCGGAAAGAAGAGAGCGTGACCAGTGGAAGCACTCCTATGAACTTCGTTCAAAGAACGAAGAAACAGATGAGGGAAACTAACAGGAGCATCTGTGATAAGAGCGTACAAAAACACACAACGCTCAAGAGGAATGGTGTGAAGATGCAAAATAGACCACAAGGAATGACAAGCGATCCTAAAGAAAAGATAATGAATCTCAGTGAGCTCAGCAATGGTGATCCTAGGATCAGAACCCCACTGGATGGAAGACCTAGTGATGTATGACTTGACGTCATCCAAGAGAGGAGACTCATCATAAGGATAGATAGGGTCTTGGACCACGAGTACCCTAAGAGCAGCAACCACTACCGAAGGGTTAATGGTGAACTCTACACCTCATATCCAACACTTAACTAGAGTGTTGGAATCATAGACGTGGATAGAGAGGTTCGAGTAGAACTCTCTAATCAGGGTAGCAGGAGAAGGATAGTCTTTATCCAAAAGAGGCAACCAACCCCTACGCTCAAAATTAGCCCTAATGGCAGGATCAAGCACATCTAACAACACCTGACGCTTAGCCCAAATTTTTCTCTTAAGGTTTAGCTTCAAATACTTCTCTTTGTTTTTCAGGTTCGAAAACCTCTCACTATCAAAAGGTGGGTCAAAAGAAGTGGAGGCATCCCTATTGGCTTTAGTTTTCCTAAGCATGGTGCTAAGGAAAGGACAAGACACACAGAAAAGAACCAAAAGGAACAAAAAGAAAAAAACCAAGGGCAGATTGCAAGTCAGCACAAAAAAATATAGAAATAGCAATCTATATGATGCATGAACAGAAAAAATGTCATGATGCATGCTCTAATGCAGTGATAACAAGTTCAATTTAAGTTTAGAATCACAAAATTGGCTTGAGGATAGAGTTTATAACAAAAACCCCAAAATTTTGAAAAACCACTTGTTCAATTTGAACTAAATTGACCAATTGATCATCACACAAGTTAAAAAACAATTTATAATGATCAAATTAATCAATCCAACAAGCCAATTTCCATAATTAAACTCAATTTGAATCCCCAAATGGGATAGTTTCAAGCCCTAGAATTTTCAAATTCTCACAATTCACCAAATTGATCAAATTAAACCATCAAGATTAGTTATATAACAACTTATAACAAAAACCCATTGATCAATTTCAAGAAATATGGCTTGAATCAACAAAAATCCCAAAATCTAAGAGGTTCAAAATTTCCCAAAAAAGCATGATTTAATGCATGAAAACATAAAATAAATGAAAAAGAAGGGGTAAAAGAGTCTTACCATCCTTGTAGAAGGAAAACCTTGCAAAAAGTTTGGAGGAAAACGACAAAAATCTTGCTTGGAGCCTTTGACCGATCGAATAGAGAGAGAAAGAGTTTGAAAATTTTTGAAAAAGTGTATGAACACGTGAGAAACTTAGTTTTTTAAAAAAACTCTCTATACAATTTTCGACTGATCGAAAATTAGATTCGATCGATCGAAAATGCTTCGATTGATCCAACACCAATCAAGTACCGATTGAAACAGACAAAGACTCATAGCAAATTTTAATCAAAATTTCAATCGATCGAAAAACAAGTTCGATCGATCGAAATTCTGGAAAAATCAATTTTTTGAAAAACACAGCATTATTATGCAGAAACTCCTCAAAGCATTGAATTTTATGAAAAAAAATGCATGAGTATGAGATGAATTGCTTTTTCAAAAACACTTGATTTGAACCCAATTTTCCCAAAATTAAGATTTTCAATCAAGACCCTTATATTTTCAAGCATCAAACATGTTTTGCAAAAACTCAAGGAATTTTCAAACTTGGTTGGCCAAACCAAAATCACATACAATAGCATGTACAAAGTTTAGCAAAGAGAAACTTGTGTAGTGTGTGTAACTAGCAAAAACTTGAGATACATGTGAGGTGATATGTGAATAGAAATTAAGCACAGTTTCTACAAAATTCATCACATGAAATTGAAAGAGACTATCACCTAAAGAGTTACATCATATAACTCCCACATCTCCTAGATCATAAGCTTGCAATCATGTAAGTTTCTTGATTTGTCTCATATTATACACACAAATTTTAATTTAGTAGAAATTTATTAAAATAGCCGGGATAATGTACACACCAATTTTATTTGATTGATTTAATTAAAGTCCAGTAATGTACACACCAATTTTAGCATTTAAACCGAGGCTACACCTTATGTCCTTTTTGTGCATATGCTACACTTTCTTGAGCACAAAATCTTATGATATGCACTAAGGTGTTCATGATTGGCTAGTGAACAGTGGTGAGATGGTTATTTATGCCTTTCTCCAAAGGTTCAAGTCCAACAGTCAAAGACATGTGACTTCAAGATCAAGATCATGTCATAAAAAACTATAAACATCTTCCCACACAACATGTACTACAAAGCTTCAACTAGTAAAGTGCAATAAATAAGCTCATCTAAGCTAAACAAGGTACATAGACATGTTATGTAAAGATAAATTGGCCAACCTTGATTTCAAATCCAAGAAAATAATGCAAAACACAATTTGCTTCCCCTTTTTCCTTTTCCCTTTTTTTTTTTTTTTTTTTATTTTTTATTTTGAAAAGAAGAAACAAAAACAGTCCTAGAATGAAATGCATGAATGTTATGCAATGCAGGTCCTAGAAACAAAAAGAAAACAAAAAAACAACAAATAACAATGGTCACAAAGGGTAGAGCAATGAAGCACAAGGACCATGTCAGAAAGACTCAATTTGATTAAGCCTTTTGCATCCAAAAATTTTTAGATGCACCTCGAGCATTGGAGTTCTTATTCACATGAGAATGATTACCAACTCCAGGATTGGAATAAAGGTTTAGAGCCTTTACCAATTCACCAATAAGTACCATAGGATCTTGTGCTTGAGGCATAGGTACTTTTGGTTTGTTTGCTCTCTTAGCAGCTTGCAGCTTGTAACAGTTTGGACGAATGTGCCCAGACTTTCCACAAAAATGACAACCCCAAGCGAGCTTACCATGCAACTTGTCCTTAGAAAGGGTAGACTCCTTAGGTTTAGACTCTTTCAGATCAACCCTAATCTTCCTAGGAGGTGTGACCTCTATAGGTTTAACAACTCACAACCTCACTCACAGGGGTTCAGAGAAAGAAGAAGGAACAAAGTTTGTGGAATGAGGTGTAGACACAGAGATGCTTTCTAAAAAACCTAATCCAGATTTGTTAGAAGGAGACTTTTGAACACTCAGCATATGATCAAGTTTGGAACTAGCAGATCTATCAGTTTGTTCTCTAGCAACAGATAGTTCAAGTTCCAAATTCTTAACTTTATCAAGCAAAAGCATATTCTCAGTTTTCACATTGTTCAAAAGTTCATTAGCATCAAACAGTTTCACAAGCAAAATTTTCTTATCAAGCTCAAGAGATGCAATTTTCTTCAAGCCAAGATCAACATTCATAGCATCCTTTGCAGCAACTTTGCAAAGTTTATTATAGTCTTCTTGAAGATCTGCGTCCTCAGAGAGTTTCCCATCAAAAGGGTTCTCTTCAACAGACAAGCTTTCATTGACTACAGTAGTAGCAGTGAAAGCAATGAAGTTTCCATCCTCGTCATGCCCAAACTCATCATCAGAAACTTCATCATCATTAAGGGTTACAGTCATAGCCTTACCCTTAGACCTCAAGTATGTAGGACATTCAGATTTTATATGACCATACCCTTGACATCCAAAACATTGAGGACCCATTAAATTATTAGAAGATTGACCTACTTTTTCTCTAGGTTTTTCAGTGTTGTTAACCTTAGTGGGATAATTCTTGCTAAAGTTTCTAGGTTCTGCAGTGTTCGTACCTCTTGCCCTTCTGTTGTTGTTTCTAAGGAAATTCCTAAAGTTCTTGGCAAGGTAAGCAATCTCTGTAGCAGAGAGCTCATCATCAAATCCACCAACATCAACATCATCAACTGACTTAAGAGCCATTGATTTGGATTTGCTAGTTTTGGGTAGGTCCAACTCATAAGACTAAAGAGATCCTACAAGTTCATCAATAAGGATGGAGTCCACATCCTTTCTCTCAGTGATGGCAGTCACTTTGGGTCTAAAATCTTCAGTTAAAGATCTAAGAATCTTCCTAACAATTTTAGGTTGATCATAGATTTCACCCAGATTATAAGCAGAATTAACAATATCATTAAGCTTAGTATAAAATTCATCAAAAGATTCATCATCTGACATCCTAATGCTTTCATCTTTACTTTCCAATAAGCATAATTATTCCCATCAAAGTGAGGAGGAATAGCCAGAGAGTGTCCGTATTCCATGACAAAATGGGTCAAGGATTAGCTCAGAGATCAAAAGATTACAACAAAAGAGCTACCTGCTCTGATACCACTTGTATGTTTTTAGACCCCTTAAAACACAATTGGATTAACCTAGTTAATTAACCAAGTGATTACTTAGTCCAAATTTCAGATCTAGGTTAACACACAATCATATAATCATATCAATGTAAAGTGTGAAATATAAAGAACACAAAGATATGATGACCCAAGAAACCAAACCGGTAAAAACCTGGGGAGGATTTAACCTAGCTATCCTCAAGGTAAACTTGAATCCACTATGAAAGAATCGAATTTTTACAATAGCGACTTAGACCACTAGCATCCTATTGCTACCCACCAGTAGAAAACTTACTGACACGACCACGTGACAGCTCCGAGACCACGGACTCCTTCTTTCTTGGATTCTCCAGCAAGTACAAGCACTCTTGCTTGTGTATCTTTAAGCTTTTATTACAGCAACTGAATGATCATCAAGTTCTTGAATCGAATTCTCCTTCTTGATAATCCTAAGTATGTGTGAAGGCAAATACCTCTAGATCTCACAAAAGATTCACACACACAGCAAAAGGAGCAACCTAAAATGTGGCTAGGGTTTTCCCTTTTATACTTAGGGCAAAACATAAAACCCTACACGTCATATGGGCTTAGGGCTGAGTTGGAAAATTCTACAGAAAAACGTTCTGCCCGAATTTCGATCGGTCGAGTCTAATTCTCGATCGATCGAGCCAAGTAGAATCATACTATAACTTCTGCAGCAACTCGATTCCAACTTTACATAAAACACATACACTTTAAGCAAATCTAAACAAGACTTTAAAACTTGTTTTGATCATGGTTTTCCAACAATACAAATTAGAGTTCTAATACATTAGTTCCTAAGTACTTAGAACCTAACAAGGGCGATTGTGAAGGCAAAATTTTCCATCCCTACAACAAGAGCAAGGAATTCACCATTAAAAATAGACATAGCAAAGGGCTGAATTATTCTTAAAAAGTCATTCTACTATTTCAATACATATTTAAAAGTGATGGAAGTAGTATAACAAGACAATTAGTATCTAAGTGTGAAGATTAGAGACAATGCCTTTGATCCATGAATTTATTGTGATCCATGAATTTCTTTTACCCAACTACCAATAAGGTGAGTATATGAATAATAAGCAGGAAAAAAAAAAAAAATAGTAAGTGCTTAAAAATTTGGAATGCAACTTATAACTGTCATTCATACATGGTATTAAGTATCAAAGTACCCTCCACGCCAGTACAAAAAAATGGTCTCCTTATTCCTGTAAACACCTAAAGGTATGCCAAAAAGAAAAAACTCATTTCATTAAATCACTTGATATATTCATGTTAAAAATCATTCCATCCCTTGCAATTTGCTTAATTAACAGGTTCATATGGAGGTCTCCTAGGAAGTTAGATAACTTTTGTACCAAATTGAACGTGCCAATGCCTTTACTGAAATCATGAATAGATTTTTTATTGGTGATTAAATGACTTCTATTATTGCATTGCCTGAATTGTTTGAGCAATAATTTCAGGAATTGTGTTTTTGAGATTTTAATAAATTGAAAAAATTGGAATTGCTCTAGGAAGTGTATTAAGTGGTGGAGGGAGTGTCTCTACTCCTTAGGCTACCGCACAGTAATGGATTGATGCAGTATTCACATAATTAAGAAGAGTAATAATCACTTTACCATTGTTCACTTCTAATGAATGTATCCCTCATGACATCTTAATCCTTACTATTATGACAGTGTTATGAATTATAAGTTGACTTAGCCAACCAAAGATTATTACACCATGTTGCTCATCATAATCTCTAGAGATGGCAATAATCTCTTAAGTTTTAAGAATTTCAATATCATTTGCACAAGCTCTTGTTTGATACTGGACAAAATTTTGCAAATACATGTCAAAATAGAATACTTTTATCATAGAAAAAAAAAAATTATACAGATCATAAAGAGTATACAATCTTTACATGCTATAGTGAACTTGAAAATTTAAACAATACATTTTTTGACCATGGGAAGAGGAAGAAAGACCTCTTCTAGGCTTCTAGTTTTTCACATCTAGCTTTAATTTTTATCATTGAGCATTGCGAAAAATCACTAATTTTTTCAATTTCAAAAGCATACAAAAGTAACCTATACAGGAAAAAAAAAACACAAACGAAAATAACAAAAAATAAGCAAAAACCGATCTTAATACTTAGGAATCTAATCAAAAACCATCAAGATATAATGATTTGCATAAAAAAAAGTAAGTTTCAAAAACAATCAGATTCATTTAACCCTAACACTTAGGAACTAAATTAGAAGTTATAAGAACAACAATCCTCCAAGAACTACAATCAGATTCATTTAACCCTAACACTTAGGAATCTAATCAAAACCCATAAACCCAGAAAATAGAAAAACCCATCAAAATAATTTGAAATCCAAATTGGGGAAAAGGGAAAATCATGAAAAACAAACCTTTGGATTGTGGCTCACGGCGGCTCCGGTATGTTTCCAAGCTCCACGCATAGCTTCGGCGACCTCTGTGACGGTGAGCTTCAGTGTGTGGTGTGGTGGAGGTTTGGGCAAGCAAAGGACGACACAGCCCCAGAGGAGGAAGTAGAGGGCATAGCAAGAACTCTTTCTTCTTCGAGATCGTTCTGCTTCGGCGATCTGTGTGGCGGTGGTGGAGGTTCGGCGTGAAGGAAGCAGAGGTTGTGAGCGTGAACCTTTTTTTTTTTTTTTTTTTTTTTTTTTTGAGGTAATTCTGTTTCTTTAAGTGATGGGCCTGACGTGGCAAACATCTATTGGCTGGCGTAAAACCAGTGTTTTACGCCACAGCCTGATAGAATGTTTTCTCTATTGTAAAACAGGTGTAACATTGTTTTTATAAATTCCTATTTTTACACATGGCATTAATCATGGGTCTAATGGTCTCTGGCTCAATACAATTTTAGGCCTAAGACAATATTTATTAGAGAGGCATTTTTATATTTAAAATCCATTATAATTTTTTTTAGTTTGTAAAGCCTGAAATGCAAAATTACTAATTAATTTATAGTTTGACAATAATAAAATAAAGGTAAAATACTATTTTGGTCTCCACATTTTGGATCACAGTCAATTTGGTTCTCATATTTTAGTAGCACTCAATTTGGTCTCTGTTATTTTCAACTTATAATTAATTCGGTACCTACCATTAACAAATAATAATAATAAAATTACTTGGTATTTAAATATTCCATATCAACATTTACTATTATTTCTGAAGCTTTCATGTTAGATTTTAATTGAAAAAAAAAATTAATCAAAGAAAATGACGAAAAAATACAAAAATTAAAACATCAAGATTTTTTTTTTTTTTTTTCTTGCATTTTCTTAGGAACACGCAAGAACACGAATACTTACAAAATCCCAGATCAAACCCAGACTCCTTTCAACTGTCTTCTCCCATTTCTATTCCCAATAAAAGTAAACATTTTCTATGGAGGGCCTATCATGAGTCTTTTGCCGACTAAAAAGAATCTACTTGGGGAGTTATCCAAGATGGTTTTAAGTTTGATGTGGAGGATATGGAATTCACGCCTTGTGGGAATGTTATATGATGTGTCCAGCTTGGGTCAAGGGTCAAGCAATTTGTGGATTTTGTAGATAGGGTAATTTACCTTTGTTGATAATTTGCTAACGTCACTGTGTGGAGCAATGAGTTATGATTTCCCGGTTTCCTTGGTCTAGGAGGAATGCAGTTCGATTTGAGAGGAATACCCGGCATTTAAATCAAATTGTGTGCAAAGCCAAAGCTAATGCAATGCTTTTGGAATTTGAACAACTGCAAAGCAGTTATGTTCCTCAAACCTTCATACCTACTCGCTGGACAGTTTCGCCAATTAACTCTTACAAGTTAATTTTGATGATGTTTGTAATCGCAGTGGAGAAGGCGGTTGAAAGGAGATTTAAGTTTGGGCTTAATCTGGGTTTTGTAAGAAAATGCAAGAAAAGAAAAGAAAAATACACACACACACATATATATATATATATATATATATATATATATGTATAAACACACATATATTGTGCGGGCTAAATTTAACTGTTAATGGGCTAACTCCTTTATTGGGCTCACAATTTATTTGGTATGGTGGGTGAATGAGTATCCTACAATGGGAAGTTCCTTAGAAACAAAGTCAGTATTGAAATTTCGCTCATATCCCTTCCCTTTTGCCCTTGTTTATTCTCGGTTTCCCTCTCTCTCCTCTCAGTGTAAAATACTCTTGCTCCCTTCTCCTCAATGTCTAAGCCCCTTTTCTTCACCTTCTTCTCCTATTTATAGCCTCCCTTTAGTGGATTAGAAATAATTAGTTTTAATGTTTTTCGTGCAGGTAGGGCCCTCTAGGATTTTTCCTGACAGAGCTGGGTTCCACTTTGGAAACAGAGATTCCAAGCTTTGGGACTTACAATAAATGCCGAATGTTGCTCAGTAGTGATACTTTCCAAGGCATTACCAAGGTACTCCCCAGGTTGGGCTCCGGACATGACTGTACCACGAAGATTATCCAATCTGGGGCCCAACCTCCTGAGCATTGTGGATTGGGCCCACCGTGAAGCTAGTATCAGACCATCAACTAGTGGGCCTACCATTTTTGGGCCTGTCGACACCTGGCCTAAAATACGGTAGCGAAAAACCGCCCCCACCATCGTGGGCCTTCGTTCGACCACCCGCCGTCGAAGGCCCCTCTCTCGAATGATGATAGGTGTGCATGTGTGTAACAGTGTGTGTGGCGTGGTTCACGTAGGGTTTCGGGTGCTCTCTCTCTCGGTGGAGGAAGGTAGGTCTACCTTTGGCATTGTGGTAGGAATCAGGGACAAATTTTAAGAGATTACCAAAGGTAAGTGGAGTCGCCACCAATCATTGGGTTTTTCTAAGGTGTGATTGGTCACCTATTTCTAGTTTATTTTATTACCAATCCTAGGCTAAGAAAAAAGGCGTTTTTCCTAATCTAATGTGGATGGCAAAAAAAATCTCAGTTCTTAGGTCCGAAAGTTTAGTTATGTGTGGGGAAGGTGTTAGGCACCCTATAACACCTGTCTAAGGACAGTCCTTTGTTTTGATAAAATCTTAATTTTCAGAGATTGACAATAAAAACCTGATTTTGGCATTGGCTTTCGGGGCTTTGCATGCATGGGGGCTTTAAGGTTTGGCTTTTAAATAGGTGTGGTCCCAATCTATGCTTTCCTAAGGCTTTCGAGCAAAGTGCCAGATTTCCATAGTGAAAATCTGGTGACATGTCACCTTACTTTAGCAGCGAAAATTAGGCATCGCTTGGCCTTGGGTGACATGGACTATGACAATCATACCGGAAAGGGCGAGCAGGTATATATACATACATCATGCATAGTGCAAGCACACAGAGCAGGAAAGTAAATGCCTACATCCTTAGAGCATGACCTAAAATATAGGTTTAGGAAAGTAAACAGGAATCACCATACTCTAGAGATGAGGACGAATGGTACATGGCATGATATACCTTTTTTTCTTTTTTCTTTTTTTTTAAAAGAAAAATGCATGATATACCTAATACAACCTATCTAAGAAAGAAAGGGAGGAGGAAGGAAGAGGTTTTAAAAGAGTACAAAACCAAATGGGAGAGGCTAGACTCCTAAAACTACTAAACGTAGCCACTTGGCTTATATCCACGTGCTTGCGTCTTCGTCCTTTTTACTTGTGCCTGGGAGACCGTACCCTAGCTCCGTGATGCCTCGCTCCATGTGTGTACATGCAAAGGAAAAAACAAGAAACCAGCAGATAAGCAATGGAAGGAAACAGATGCAAAGAGCATGTGAAAGAGGCATAAAGCGGATAAGCATGATAAACATGGCAAACAAAGAAGCAAGAAAGCAAACAAAAAGGCAAACAAGCAAGAAAGCAAACAAAAGGTGGTGTCCACGAAGGACAAATGTAGGTTTGGATCAGATGTCCATAACTTCATTATGTTGAAGTATGGACGACACACTAGCAAGCAAGACTCATGCATAAACATGTAAGCAAGCGTGTAAAGATGCATATAAAGCCAAGGGGTGGCACAAACAAGCATGGCAAGCATATCATTGCACGGAGCAGAAAAAGGGAAAAGTATGCACGAAGCAACTGGCATCATGGCGATGCATCCCAAATGGTTACATCCAATCAAGGCCTCATGGGAGTTAGGTGTAACAACACAGCCATAAACCTACTAAGGGCGTCAAGCGTGGTAAAGCCTAGAATTAGAAAGGCTAACACAAGCATAAAGCATAGAAGCAAGCAAGTATAGACATGAAAAATAGGGTGATCCAAACCCTTTGATATGGGCCTTGGTGTATGGACAATGACAAAGACCATAAGGCTAAATCAGGTCCAAATCGATAGGCCAAAACACAAGAAAGGAAGACAAAGTGACAAAAGGGCTACCATAGCACATGGCATGACAAACATAGCCTAGGTCCAGGCACACAAACATGGCATGGAGTGCACAAGCACATAGAAGATAACATAAAGCATGTAGAGAATATAGATCCAAGCACATAAGCATGTGAAAACATAGATCTTGACATATAGGCATAGAAACATAAATGTAAACATGTAGAAGTCTAGCACATAAACGTGGAAGAACATGAATCCAAGCATATAAGCATGTGAAGACAAGGATCTAACCATATAGCATGTAAGTAAACACATAAACACATAGATCCAAGCAAGGCATAGCCAACAACATCATACGACCATGTGAGCTTGTAACCTTAACATCAACCTAGAACAAAAAGAGGAACAAAGCATAGGAAAACATCACATAGGGTAAAAAGCATGTAGATCTAAACATATAAGCATGTAAGGATGTAGATTGGGTCCATGTAGGGCCTGGACATGGTAAGGTCCATCAGCTGAAACTGTGAGACCATGAATTTTATTTGCCCAACCTGAAGATTGTAGTGATTAAGTCATAAAATGGCAACTCATCTACATAAGCAAGTATGAAAGAGAACTCATAAGATATTCATTTTTTTGCAAGACATACCTGCATAATATCGAAATGTTCGTATCACCAATGGTATTTCAACATTGGCAGCCTATTCATATGGCTTCCCATTATCCCAAGTTTCAAACACCAATACTTGCCTAAACAGTCATTAGACATGATTACCTATTGTGAGCCAACATTTTTTAACATATTGAAATCATATAACAGCACTACATAATACAATTGTTGCTGTTAGGACACGAAGAAGAGTGAACTGTGAAGTCATACAACAGCACTACATAACAAAATTATGGCTCTTAAAACACAAAGAAGTGGATGGGACAGCCAACAGGAAAATGAACCTCCTAACCAATGTTATAGAAATAAAACTATACCCTTGTTCATAAAAGCTTCTCAAAATCACACCCAGCAATAACAATTCAAAGACTAATAATTCAGAACACAGAAAGTAATCCCAATTCATAGATTCAAAGAAAAAAAACCCTTAAGCTTCTTCTTTTTTTGAGGAACAAGCCTCAAGCTATTAGTAATGAGCAATATTCGCACAAAACTAGCAATACCCAAAACCCTTAAAATTCAATTCCAAAACCCAAAATCCCAAACACAACTGTATTGAACCTAAATTCAAACCAACAAACCCAGATTGATATATTACTCATTGAAATGAAAATGAAGTGAGAAGTGAGAAGGTATCTTCCTCTTGGGGGCAACCATACACTCCATAATTCATGAGGCTTTAAAAAAACCTATAAACCCAGAAAACAGAGAAAACCCATCAAAATAATTCAAAATCCAAATTGGGGAAAAGGGAAAATCATGAAAAACAAACCTTTGGATCGTGGCTTATGGCAGCTCCGGTATGTTTCCAAGCTCCACGCATAGCTCCGGTGACCTCTGTGGGGGTGAGCTTCAGTGTGTGGTGTGGTGGAGGTTTGGGCAAGCAAAGGATGGCATAACCCCAGAGGAGGAAGCAGAGGGTACGACGAGAACTCTTTCTTCTTTGAAATCATTCTGCTTCAGCGATCTATGTGGTGGTGGTGGTGGAGGTTCGGCGTGAAGGAAGTAGAGGAATGGCGTGAAGGAAGCAAAGGCTGTGAGCATGAACTTTTTTTTTTTTTTTTTTTTGAGGTCATTCTGTTTCTTTAAGTGATGGGCCTGACATGGCAAACATCTATTGGCTGGCGTAAAACCAGTGTTTTACGCCACAGCCTGATAGAATGTTTTCTCTTTACAATAAGACTCCACCCATCACCATTATTTCTTCCATAAATTAAAGGTCAAATAGCATTAATGAAGAGCTGCCTCTACCCCTTGATTCCAGCATATTTGAATGGGAATCTCCCTCTAAACAAGTAGGTTTTAAGGTGTTTGGGCCAGCCGTGCTATTTCCCTTAAGGTAAAACAATAATAGCACCTCCTTTTAAGGAGAAACATCGGTTAATAAAGGGAAAAGTTATTACACAGTGGCCCTGACTGATATACCCCTCATTTAGCATGTTCTTAGTGATCCAAACATCAATATAAAATGGAAAATAACCCAAAATATGGGTGGACCAGAAACTACAACACACCGAACAAAAAAAAAAAAAAAAAACACTTGACACACTTAAGAGTCCGTTTCATAACTCAGTTTCAAAACTCAAAACCCAAACCTAAAACTCATAACTTCCTACTCAAACCTCACCTCCACTCAAAAATTGCAAAACACTTGTTTGGACTCATAACTCAGTCACTTATCTCTACAACTTTTTGCCAAAACCGTGGACCCCACCCACTGACACTACCCAGTGTTGCCTACTGTTGCTACCTGCATTTCCATAACAAAATTCTACTTTTGCTTTACTTCTCCCATTGAGTCACCCTGGAAGCCCATCTTCTTCTTTACTTCTCCCACTGAGTCACCATGTTCTACACTCACATCTCACCTCTCGCCTCTCATCTCCCACAATGACGCAGCCCACATTGACGCACGCCCACAACAAACCAAGTATTTTTCTCTAATGCTTTTCGCTTCGTCTCTCTATCTCCCATGCTCTGTTTGGATCTGATTTGAGTTTATTAAGGACTAAATCTAGTTGATTGAGTAGTATGTTTGGGAAAATTGAAGCCTTGCATCCGAGTAATCTGCTAAACATTGGTAAGCTTGTCATTAGAGAAATCACATGAGCTCAGTTTGTGTAAAATTTTACCCTTAACAAAAAAGGAAAAAAGAAAGTATAGTTATATATATTTTTTTGACATACCCAATTGGTTACTGAAGCTAAATTTTGAGTTTTTGTTTGTTGTCTTTTGTTTTTATAAAAAAAAATTTGCTTAGATTAGTTATGGGATTTTGTGTTTCTATATCACCTATTAAATCCAATTCTAGGTCTTTAAATTGAATTAAATTGAATTGAATTTTGGAAATTGACATTAACAAGTAGCAAAATCATGTATATGAGTGGATGTGGATTGCTGAATCTGGTAATTGTGTTTTGGAAATTCTTCTAGGGTCAAGGTGTACTGGTAGGTCAATTGTGATTAGGTTTGACAATGGCATGGTTGTGGCTACTGGGAGGTTTGGATTGGAGGATCACTAATTGAGGAATGGAGGATGAAATGTAAAACAACCAAAAAGGTCCTCAGGCATTGAGCACTGAGCTAGCATGGGTGTTTGGATAGGATTGATGCTTGTAGTTTTATTTATTTTGTTTTTTATTTTATAGCTTGATTTGTGGGCATAGGATGATAACTAATAACATGATACTAATCAACTTGAACAAGCTAGAATGGTGTATGTTGCTTATCTAGCTTGATTAGAAGATGTATGTTGCTTCACTGAATTTAAACATTGTTTTGATTGTGACACAGGATCTGATTGTGACACAGGACAAGCTAGAATTATGCAACAATATAAATTAAGAATAGAAAAATAAAGATAAAACATAGGAGTTGTGTTACAATAGCTGTTTTTATTTATTAAGAAGTTTTTAGTTAGAGAAAACATTATAATAATCGTATGGCTCAATATTTATGTAAGCCCAATTTGATTAGAAAACCTATTACTGTGGATTTGGATTGCTTTATTCTGTTAGGCATCTCTGTTGTGTAAGTATATTTGGGTACAAGTATGTGTGTGTGCTAGTGTAGGGGTATGCATGTAATGATGCAGGGGGGTGCATGTACTGAGGATGAGGTGTGTGTGTTTTGCTACAAGGCTGTGCATGTGAGAGTGCATTACATACCTGAGGGTAGTTAGTTAGTTACTGTCAGTTGATTATAGTTGGTTAGTTAGTTAGGTACATGATGTATAAAATGAATAGGAGTAGTTATAGATTCATTCATTGAATAATATCTTCAGATTGGATATCTCCCTCTCTCGCTCCCTAATTATTTGTATTTCTTCTTATACTCTATTCTTGGAAGCCTAGATCCCCTCGAAGTGATCTACCATTCAATCCTTCTTCCTGAATCTTAACATATTCATGCTTGTATAGAATGTTTGTATAGATTGTATTGTTCATTGATTTTATAGACTGTTTGTATAGAATGTTTCAAGTATTCTTGTATTGGTGATTGATATAAAGGCAGGTTCTTACCTATATCAGAAACAAGTAATTATTAATCCAGTACCAGTGGGCATCTGTGTGGCCTACACCATTGCACCCTTAGGACGTCCTTGAAACTTCATACTTTTGGTAGGAGGTTTTATGGCTGTCATTATTGGTCACCAGTAAGTACCACATCCAGAATTAGTAAAACATTTATTAGGTGCATTAAGTCACCATTTTGTTGAAAAAATATTTAAGTGCTTTATTTGATTGTACAGGGCGATGACCGTTCATGTAAGTTCTTCAAATGGTTGGACACCAACACTTGTACGCATGGCGCAGCAACAACACCTATTGTATTAGCAAAATTCTGACAATTGGAGCACGAGGTGTAAGTTGCTAATGAAGAGTTGAAGCAAGCACGTGCCATGGGAGAAGCAGCATTGGAAAGGGAGCAAGTTGCAAAAAGAAGGGCTAAAAGAGCTAAGGTTGAGTGCAGGATTTCCGAAGAGAAAGCAGAGAAGTTCAAGATAGCTCTAGTAATATCATGGGTGATGTTTGGAGTATTGCTTATTTTGTTTACTAGGTTTGGGGATGTTAGAAGTAGGCAAAGGTGTTTGCCTGGATGAGTTGGTTATGTGTGTAATAAGCCAGACTTGTATTATTACATTGGAGATCATTTGTATTATAATGGTACAACTTCTTCTTTTCTTTTTTTTTTCTTTTTTTGGTATTGTAAGTATAAAAATTTATGGTATGTACGACATTGTACTTCTATAATATGTTGAGAGTGTTCAACTTTATTCAAGATGGACTTGCAAACTATGGGCATTTTATTTGTAATTATATTATTTGTGATACGCCAAAGTGGATCCCTAAAAGTAACTACTGAAGGGAATGTATTTTGTTTTTCTCAGATGAATGACTAAGGGGGAATGAGTAATAGTATTAACTCTGAAACTTTGGCATATCAAATCCATTATAGTCCATAATACTCATATTCCATTTTTGTATTAACTCCAATCTTCTTAAGCAAAAAGGGTGGTATATCAAATCCATAATATCAGCATATCACATACACAATATCACAACAATATATGACTGTCCACCTGTAAGCAAGTCCACTTGTAATATCACAAGAATATATAATTGTCCACTTGTAACCATATCACATACACAATTATATGGTCATTGATAAAAGGATTAATTGCGAAAAGGAATTACATACAATTGCATATAAGCATGTCCACATGTACTTACATTACCAATAGGTATTAGATACACCTATTTTTACATTGCCAAAAGGAATTACATCAGAAATGTCAATGGGTTATTAACATTAAGCCATTACATGTAATCATTGTTCATAGTTAATGTAAATTTACAAAAAGATGCATCATAATATTCAAAAGAATGCATCATGTATCTAAGTGACTTCTAGTCACGGTACCTTTACAAAAGTCCCACAAAAAGTCATAAGTGGAGGTAATAACTCTATAAAAAAGTCCCAACAAAAAGCGGTGAATCCGTATACATGCCCACCATCAACCTCGACGTCATGCATACTCCTCCCACATGCGGACAGTCACATCATCTCTAAACTCACCCATTGCCCTCTTCGCCGCATCAGACATCTCCCTCACATGCCTGCTTTCAACACTTGTACTTAACTCAAGAGAATTCCCATTGTTTCCAGCTTGTACATCATCTCTATTAACGTCAAGGTTCTCCCATGAGTTAAACATTTCATCTCTACGATTATTGATGCGTATAAAATTGTGTAATGCACAACATGTAGAAACAACCAAATGTTGACGAGATTGCTTATAGTTTGCCATGCAACTCAAGATGGGAAAGCGAGCCTTAAGGACTCCAAAGCACCTCTTAATTACCATGCTCAATGAAGAGTGTCTATAGTTAATCAACTCTTTCCCTGATGTCGGTTGCCTATTGCTCCTCTTAAATTCCTGTGCATGATATCAGGTGGCCTTGTGTGGTCGAAGGTCTAGAAAGGATCATTGCGAGCCTATACCCTACAAAAACCAAAGCATCAGTATCAATTCATTGCAATATGTAAACTGACACATTAATAAGTGGTACTGAAGATGCTGCGATAATGCTAGCACTACTCTCCTTATAATGTAAGTACTAAAAAACAATTACCATAGAAATGATACAATACTATAAAACACACCAAGTACATAACAGCAATTACCAAACCCACGTACTAATGTAAATTGCATCAAGTAGAGATCATCAAGTGAGAAAGCTCACATACTAACATATGCTAATTATGTCAAATCCACATGCATAGTTTGCAACAATTACCATTACAACAAAAACAGCTTTAAGTAAATGTGCTCAACTGAATAAGGCAAATACAACCAAAAGTTCAAGATCATCTACGCACACACATAAAGTCCTTAAAAGCTACAACCAAGTGATTCACATCCGAATCACAATAATCAACGTAAACTGAAATAATCAGTCTCCATTAATTTTTTGGGCCATGAGCATATCACTCCATCCACCTCCTCCCCTATGCTCTATCATGGCCATGAACACCACCCGTCTCTTTTTTTTTTTTTTTTGAAAAACCTCAGAGATGTTAATATAGGTGTCATCAACAAGATCATCGTACTGGTTTAGCACCTTTAAAGCCTTCCTAAGGGAGCAAGGATCGCCACCACAGGCAAATTGTGCAACATGCTCGGAGTCACCCATAAACTTGCCCTTTTTCTTGTTAAACCATTCCTTTGCTAATGCAGTGTACTCTTGAAGGGCAATGGTCATGTCACTATCCTTATCTGCTTTCTTGGCAACCTTCTTCCCCTTGCTAGTAGGCTCTTTAATGGGACGTTTGTCCACACGTTGGGTTTGCTTCGTAGCAAGGGGATCATCTTGGGTTATGCCCTCCATGTCAGGATTGTAGCAATCATCACTACCTAACTGGGTACGACAAGCCTCATTGGCAATTTCCTCCTCTAGGGCACTCTCTTCATCACTATCTGGGGCTGGTGTGTTTGATGAAATTTGAAAGGCACCAGTTGTAGCATTAGGGGTAAACAATTGTCGTAGTTTGTCATAGCTAGGACATTCACTCTTCCGTAATGCATTTTCTTTAGGATTAGCCTGAAATGACAAGATGTACATCAAAATCATACTAATACAAAATAGAAAATTATGAACATTTTACCAAGGAATTAGGGTAGTAAATATAACATACCGCAGCCACATGCGCCTATACCTCCTCAAAAGCAGTAACTGTTTGGGTTGTCTGATCCCACCCTAACCTGGTATGGCTCAAAAGCTAGCTCCACTTTCTCTGTCTTTGCCTAAGCCTATTATGCTTCTGAATCACTTGCTTAGGGCAAAAAATCTTCCCGTTTGCTCATTTAGGGCATTCGTAATTGATAGCCAAGTTGAAGCCTTAAAAATACCATGTTCCATATTCCCTTTTTCTTGATCATCCACCATAATGTCAATGAAGATTTTTTCAATGTGGGGAGGCCACATTTTGTCATCAGCATTTTGAGATTCATGTACCATCTAATACAAAAATCCCAACACAATTGCAGAGATGTTAATATATATATAGTTCTATGAATTGGCCACGTCGATCCTTTACTGGAATACAGAAAAATAAAAGGATTAGGCATAAACTATCTCATCTTTAGTTGAGGCTACAAGCTAAGGGGTGGGGGGTGTGATTGTATAGAACTAATAACATGGACTCTATATTATCAGTAAATGTACAGCAACCATTTAACTCATTCTAGTATTAGAAGTTAAAAGGGTCCACTTTAGTCAATTGGAAGAGGAACCCAGACAATTTTTACTTAAGTTTTCATTTCTTAATTTTTTTTGATAAATGATTTTTCATTTCTACCTAATCAAACACAGGATATGCAAGGATAGATATATAAGTTGGACTAATTTGAGTTTATTTTCTTGCTGATTTTCACATAGAGCAAGTAATTACATTGATGGTATTACCTTTCTTTTTGCAGTATCAAAATGTATTTGCTCCACTAATTAAGCTTGAGGCTGACTATGATAAAGTATGATTCACATCTCTCTATGTCTTCTACTCTTTTTTCTTTTCTGTGCTTATATGGTTACGTTATTCTGTCCGAGTAGAGTGCTAAAGAAGATAATATTTAGCTTAATGATGCCTTTATGCTCTTCGAATGATTTATTCTGATTTCTTGAACAAAACGTTGCATTATGCAAAACATTGTGTGGCATCTTATGATATCTTATTTGTTGTAGATGATGAAAGAATCTCAAAAGGCAGGAAAATAAATTAAACAAATGGCAGTTTGATATAAACAAATGGCAATTTCAGTTCATCAATTAAACAAATGGGTCACATAAATTCAAGACTCAAAAGGTCTATACTTTACTAATTTCTTACATGCAATTTCATTTGTATCTCAATCACCTATGTCCCATTTTTTTCCATTGTTCTGATATTCTGAGTTTTGCTGTTAACACTGAGACTAAAGTATTCATTACCCACAAATCATACCACAAGAAAGAAAGAAAGACCCACTTCAATAAAACACAAATAATGAAAAGAAAGACCCAGGTACAGATCAATAAAACAGAAATTATAAAAAGAAAGAAACATCGAAGATGAGTCCATGGACAAAAACCCACTTCAACACACTCACCAATACCCGTGGGCAAAAATCAATAAAACAGAAATGATACCACAATGCTTGAATCATACAATGGTCATAGACAATGGAGAGGGAGATAGAGATATATACTGTACTTGGGAGAAGATCACAGAAATGACTACTTCGGTTTTTGCAATGGACAGAGCTCTAACTCGCTATTCCGGTTCTGATTCAGATGCAAAGAAATCAGCTGGGTTTCGTGCTTCGGTTTAGATTGTTGGAGGCCGAGATTTGATGGAGTAGATGAAATGTGAGACAAAACGGAGAGAGGGAAGTGAGAAAGAGGGAAAATTTTGGCTGAAATATTTTGAGGGAAGTGAGAAATGGTCTTTGCCCAAATTTGCAACAGTAATATCACATGGTTTTTGAACCGACTTGACAACACACAAGTTATGGGCCCACAAAGTCCTTATATTTACGCTGGTGCCACTGAGAATTAGTTCTCAGTTTTTGAAAACACCCCTTTGCTGTTTCCTGTTTCCATCACTCTAACTCAAATTTTTGAGTTTTGAGTGATGGAAACAAGTGTTGAAAACCAAGCCAAACACAAATTTTTTTTTGGAACCCACGTGTTTTGAGAACTCAGTTATGAAAATTGAGTGATATGATCCAAAAACCCACTCATCCAAATAGGCTCTTAATCACTCATAGGTGCAAGTACATTTTGTTACATTCAGCTTGTGTACAAAACATGTTTATGAGTTCTTATCATAACTACACAAATAAGACTCTCCCTTTCTCCTCCAACTTATTACTTCATATTACTTTTAAAGAGAAAGTTTTCATCCCTTAGTATTGTATGTTTTTGGCACTTAAGTATAGGTCTTGTTAATCTAGATGATATTTTAGACTGGTGAAAAATGGGGTTTTTGAACCATTATTTTGTTATATTCCTAGTCTACAAATCCTATTTAGAGGATAATATGACCTAGGGCTCCTTTATTGTAGAGGAATATAGTTCTTATGACTTTTTTAAGTCAGTGCATACATGGAGGAATAACACTCTTTTAGAAATGGTAAAGTACATGATAATTTTTTCTATTTACTTATTTCTTTTGGAGATATACTCTAATTATTACTATACATTTTCTAAAATTTATTCCAAAAGTTTGTTCCTAGGACATTTGTTAAATTGTGGATTGGCTGAAAAACCTAGTATATGATACTTTCACTTTTGGAGATGTCCAACACTTGTGCTAGAAAGGAAGTCTGACAAATTGGAATCAAAAGGTAGAAAAATGTATGTTTATGTTGGGTATCCAAATGGAATTGTGGAAGATTATTTTAGTAGTCATAAAGAAAACAAGGTGTTTGTAAAGTACAAATACAAATTTTCTAGATAATGACTATGTGAATAATCTTAAAGCTAAACGTAGAACTGTTCTAGAAGAAAAATGTTAGAATATTTTGTAGGAAAACTACAAGATCCATTTAGAAATGAGATGGTTATATTAGATACACCACAAGACACTATTCTATAGATAGCTAGTACACTAGTACCATATTGTAGTGGGAGGATTATCAAATTACCTAATAAATTCATGCTTTTAGGATAAACTTGTGAAGTGATCCCATAAGGATATGAATTTGATCCTTGGTCCTATGAGAAGGCAATAGATTATATGAATATGGATTACTGGATCAAAGTTATGTAAACAGAATTAGATTCTATTTAAAGTCTAGAACTTGTAAAGGCCCCTAATGGCATTAAACCTATTGTTTTCAAATAGGTCTACAAGAAAATGAGATTGATAGAATAGAAGGTGTAAACCTTCAAAGTCAAGACTAGTGGCAAAAAGATTTATTTAGAAAGAAATGAATTGATTATGAAATGATTTTTTCACCAATAGTCATGTTTAACTCTACCTAGATTCTCTTATCCATTATATTTCATTTAGATGAAATATGGCAATGGATATCAAGAAAGCTTCTCTTAGTGGCAATCTTGAGAAAGATATCTATATGATGTAGCTAGACTAGTTCATAGCAAAGAACCAGTTGTATTTAGTATGAAAGTTGCTTAAAATCCATTTATATACTTAAGCAAACATCTAGATCATAAAAAATCATCTTTTATCAAGCAATTAAATTTTTTGATTTTGATCAAGTAGTGATAAGCCTTATGTGTGTAAAAGCTATATAGAATAATAAATCTCTTAATGTATGTTGATGACATTCTTATCATTTAGAATGATGTATAGATGTTGTCATCAATAGACTTTTTGTTGTCAATACCAGTTTGATATGAAGTACTTAGGTGAGACTGGTCATATCCTAAGAGTTTAATTTTGATAATATTTGGAAATTAGGATGTTGAGTCTATCTCAAACTGCTTAAATAGATTAGATTCTAGCCAAGTATAGCATGTGATACTTCAAGAAAGGATTTCTTCCTTTTAAGTTTGAAGTTATTTTGTAAAGGACTATAGTCCTAAGATATATAAAAGGAAGAGCATATGAAGATGTTTCCATATACCATGTTAAAAGGATGTCTCAATTATGCTATGCTATATATTAGGCCAAATATCTGTTTTGCAGTGGGCATGGTTAGCAAATATCAATAAAAATCCAGGATTACTTAACTTAGTGGGAGTAAAGCATATACTCAAGTATCTTAGGAGAACGGGAGATTATATGCTTGTCTACCAAAGTGAGGATTTGATAATTACTGGTTACACAACATTGACTTGTAGTTTGATTGTGATTCATGAAGTTTGACTTTAGGATATGTGTTCATCCTAGGTGGTGAAGATACACATTAAGCGTAGGTATTATCTTATTAGAGATATATAATTATGTGGGATGTAGTAGTAGAAAAGATAATTTATGCAATAAATCTGGCTGAAACTTCTTTCTATACCTTGCCTTAGAGTGACTATGATTTACTCTAAAGGGAAATAAGTGTCAGATATATGCAAAATTGTCTTTGAGAGTAAGTGGGAGATTATTAGGGTTTATGCCTTAAAATCCAATTTATTGGCATGTTATAAATAAATAAATTGTTTAATTATATGAACTAATTGGACATTATCATAGTCCTTGAAATGCATTGTATGTGATTTATGTGATTTAGTTACAGAAGATATAAATCGCAAATTCCTTGTAAACTCAAAATGTATTTCATAGTCGGTGATGAAATTAGGCGTTTCATCTGTAAGGACTATATCACATCAACTAAGATAGTTTGTCTTGATCATGGAAGTGGGGACTTCTAGTTGATCATAGTTTGTCTTCATTTGCCAAGCCACACACTTAAGCCCAAAAGGCTAACCCAATTAGATAATCAATTATTTATTTAATAAGAGTTATTAAATAAAGTAACTACCAAAGGCAGTTAATACGTATGTATGATTAAAAGAAGAGAAAACAGTTTTCTCTAAGCAATATCTTTGGAATACACTTTTCCAAATGAAAATCAACGTACATAAGAACTGATTGAGAGACGACTCATCTTGGGCACCATGTGGAATTGGAATGAAGATTTAAGGTATTCTCAAGTCTTGTTTTTGAATTTCACTGTATCAAGGTATGCTTTCTGTTCTTTGTTCTAAAATTCAAGATTACATGTTATCTCTCATGAATGAAGTAGATCCTTGTGTTGCTTCTACTGCGTGTTTTGTATGAGATGCAAAACCAGTTTTTCCAACAAAAAGACATTGCCATACCTAGGGAATGCGGCCTAAGAAAGGAGCAGGAAAATAAAAGAGGGTACATGGAGGGGGATCCAAATACATGCTCTAGAGAAGAGGCTTAAAGAGAGGGAAAGAGAAAACTGCTTTGGAGGGGCTAGGCCCCCTAATCTACTAAACATTGCCCTTTGTGGGCTTGCATCTTCTTACTTGTATCCTTGCCCTCTTTGCTTGTGCCTAGGAGGTCATGCCCTAGCTCCAAGCATCCTCACTCCATGCGTGTACATGCAAAAACCAAAAAAACAAGCCAGTAGACAAGCAAAGGAAGAGATAGAAGGAAAGCATGCTAGAGACAAGCTAGCTAAAGATGCCAAACAGGGGCAAACAAACATGTGAAGCACACGAAAAGGCAAACAAACATATTATCAAACAAAAGGGGGTGTCTTAGGAGGACAAATGTAGGTTTAGATTGAGTGTCCATAGTTCCATTGGATTAGAGTATGGACGACACACAGACTCATTCATAAACATGTAGGCAAACGTGCAAAGATGTAAAAGAAGACAAGGAAGCCAAATAGGTGGCATAAAGCAAGTAAGGCAAGCATATCAACATCGCACGGAGCAGATAAAGGTGTGTATCAAGCACACCAACACCACAAACGTGTATCTCACAAGTGGTTACATCCAAACAAACCCTAGGAGGGACGGATGCAACCACACAAAGCAAGCACAAGCCCACAAAGGGCATAAAGCATGGTAAAGCCTAGATCTAGAGAGGCTAACATGGAGATAAAGCATAAAAGCAAGCAAGCAAACATAGACATGCAAAAAGGAAATGATCCAAACCCTTTGATATAGGCTTAAGTGTGCCGATTTGGGCCTAGACCAAAGGATCTAGGTTTACAACCCACCGAGAAGGGCCAAAACACAAGAAAGAGAGAAATCAAGGGACAAAAGGCCTATAGAAGCACATGGCATAGACACCAACATAGATCTAAGCACACAAGCATGGCACAGAGCACATAAACACATAGATCTAAGAACAAACATGTATATCTAAGCACAAACATGGCAAAGAACACATAAGCATGTAGATCTAAGCATAAACATGGCAAGGAGCCTAAAATCATGTAGATCTTAGCACAAACATTAAATTTAGACATATCCTAGCCTAAGAAGGCTATGCCAACAACATCAAAGCGATAAATCATGGCATAAGCAAGGAAACATGCTAGAAAAACTATAGAACATGCTAGAAGGCAAGAACATGCTAGGAAAAAGCAATAAAGCATACTATGAAAAGCAAATAGACATGCTATGAACAAAGATAAAGCAAAGGGTGTAGATTGTAGCTAATAGCTACATCTACACCCTTTAAACCTCAAATCCAAGGTATGGAACCAAGGAGAGGTAGATTGGATGCAAGAAAACTACCTTGATGATTGTAGAGAAAAGAGGAGAATCAAAGGTGTTTGAATGTGTTTTGAAGTATGTGGACGTGTTTGGATGTGTTTGGGAGAGAAATTAAAGAGAGGGGAGAGAGAATTTTCATAGGAAAACTAACCAAAACTTCTTTTTTAAAAAAAATGAGGGGTCTAGGGGTATTTATACTAGAAAAATGACCCTTCGGCTTTCGACGCACCTTGTAGGGCCATCGGCCACCCTGTTGATATCAGCAGTTTTAGCTTTTTCCTGGTCCATCTTTGAATGTGTATTTGAAGGTCTTCCCTGACTTGGATTGAGATGATCTTGTGTCCTTGGAAAGCTCTGGATGTATAGTTTCCAGAAAACTAAATAAATTGAAAATCCAACGATCAAATCAAAAGTTATGGTCTCGAGAAGTGTGCTGACGCGCTTTGCACAAATTTCAGGATATCTCAACCGTTTTAACTCTGATTTTGACCCATGAATGGTTGTTGGAAAGGGAATTTGATAATCTTCACAATGGAATTGGTCCCAACCTGTTCTGATGGCTAGATCAAAATTAGAGTTTCTGGTACCCTTGGGAGTCAACCTCAAGTCAAACTTGGTTAAAGTTGATGAAAATCACCGAGTAGCTCGAGTTTGATATAGAAACATGAAAATTGTTATTTTGGGATGATTTTGACCGATTTTGACTTTCTGTCAACCTAGGGTTGACTAGGGGTATTTTGGTCAATTCGACTTGAAATGGCACTTCGAGTGCTTCGATGCTGGAACGAGTTACACCACGTCAATCTAGATGTTTCCAGGGCCCCATGGAAAAAATATAATATTTTTGGAAATTTCAAGGTCCAGCAGGCAAATCAAAGGCGGACAAAATACACTGTCTATTAGGGTGTTGGAGAAGCCCATCATGGTATAATTATCTAGAACGAGTTTGATTCCACTCCAAGTTCATCCCTCAGCTCAGAACCACACAAAATCTACACTGGGGCAGTTTTATTTTGCGTAGTTTGGTTAATTTCTACAACTTGGTATGCTTAAGTTTAAGGCCTTAACTGCAATATCAGGTTTGTCTAGCCAAGACTATTCTCTCTCTTGTTTGAGACCGCATAAAAATCTACACTGGGGCAGTTTTTATGCGATCTCCCGTTTCCGTTCTCCTTAGTGTGTCCCCCTTATTTTATTAAAATTTATCGGTAAATCTGTTGGGATATGGTGCGATACAATATGCAAGCAGATGCGGCATGATATGTAAGCAAAGGCTAGATTGATATGGAGCAAAAGCTAATGCAAGCTAATCATTTATCCTAAGGATGCAATTGTTTATAAATGAAAAGCATGGTGTAACAAGCCCATAAATGCTACATAAACTGATATACATACACCTGAGGCCTATCAAAAGGCAATGTCCAAACATAGTACAGGCTCACTATGGGGCAATAATACATACATCTGACGCCTATAGAGAGGTAGTGTCCAAGATACATAGTGCAGGCCCACTATGGGGCAATAATACATACATGTCAAGCCTATCGACAGGCAAAGTCTAGAGAATATAGGAAAATGATAAAAATACCCATGCAGGGGCTACATCATAATTATGGTACAACAGTAGTGGCTAAACTAGGGGGAGTCATCATCATCTCTAACTAAGTCATCTGCAAAGCGCTCGGCACTGCCCTCGCCTATGTCATCATTAACAACAGGACTGGAAGAAGGATTGGCTTGACCAGTCGAAGAGCCTAGGACCCACCCTGGGGTCTGAGAAGGAGCCTGTCCTAATGTAAGGCCATGTGCCCAATCTGGAATCGGAGCATATCCCTAACCTCTAGTCAGACTTGGAGGAACTGGTATATAATCTGGCGTGTACCTCCATATCGGAGGATTTAAATCAGGCGTAACAGGTGCCAAAGGCATGTGCAACCTCTGCCCCCTCATCTCGCCAATCAGGACGCCAATATATCCTTGAAGTAATGTTGTTTGGGCAATATGCTGACTCTTTTCTCGCTTAATACCAGTATATTGGCTCTCACGATCTCTCTGCCATTGCTTCTTCTCGTGAGCTAGAACCCTAGCAATCTCCTCTTGTGTATACCCGTCTTTGGTGACAACAGCACTCTCAAGATCTCTCACTTGGGCCTATAAGGTCTCCACATGTAGTCTCAATTGAGCCTTCGAAGCCTGCCGGGCATGTGCTATACCCTCGAGCACTCTACCCCTGCTCACAGGGCAATCATCTATGATGGGTCCAGTGGATGACTCTAAAAACCAAGTGGTGTAATCTGTAGCCGCTGTATGGAAGCCCTCAAATGAACCTACAGCATAGGCGGGGTCATATAAAATCATCTCAGGGTAGGATTTTTCAAGAGATGGATCTCTAGGTACTTTGAAGATTGGCTTGACCAAATGGAATGTCCTCTCAACCAAAAAGAACTCCTAGCTCGTCAAGGCCTAGAACTAGCGCTGTCACGCCCTAAACCCTAAAGGGTCCAAAGCATGAGAAAGACATTGCAAAGTACCTATGGTAACCCTTGGCCACAAAAGAATGGAGGCCTGAATAAATAATTACATATCATCAACTTGTCCCATTAGTGGAAATAAAGTCATAACCACTATTAGATACAAAAAAATTGAGTCAAGCCTACTCTAAGTTATACATCATCAATTATCTCCATCACAAAAGTCAGCCTCCATCAGCAGTTTGTCTAACTACTGCTAGCCACCAAAAAGCTGTCTCAAAACAATAGTTGCCTACTCTGAAAAAGTTTGTAAAATTATGGAATGAGACAGAGCTCAGTAAGTAGCATAATTAATGGGGGTGGGGGAAATGTAAATTTCATAACGATGAACGGTTTACAAAGCATGTTATAATTTGGGAATTTCCAGGTAAATTCTTTGAAACCATTTCCAAAAATAATATGACAAGAATGAATAAATTGACAGGACAAAGCTTCTCAAGATGCTCTCATGAAATTACATAATATATATTCCTTAAAATATCTCAACATGAAACTACATGTTATACACTGTGAGCAATAACAACATTGTTCCAAACCAGAAAATCTAACCCAAGGCCATATGACAATCACTGACACAAAGTTGGAACTAATCTGCTGACACAAAGCCGGAACTCATCGCCGACACAAAGTTGGAACTAATATGCCGACACAAAGCCAAAACTCATTGCCAACACGAAGCCGGAACTAATAACCATCACAAAGACAGGTGCTAAGATACCAAGGTCACGCAAACTATAGTATCTAGCTGGGTAATCACCGGGTAATCACACGTCATAGCTCAAGGGTAAAAACATAAAGAGCTCATAGTTTACATGAAATCAAAACACAATTCAATTTCAAGTAGTTTCACAAAAACCTTTGAAATATCCAAAATATTCACAAAATTCTCAAAGCCTTCAATCTCACTTCTTGTCAAGAATATTTTGTATCAATTTTCCCAAATATCAAAGCATCTTTAATTTTGCAAATAATGCAATAAGAAATAAAATCCATTCTCAAGAATTTAATCAAAGGTGCTAATCTTTTCCATGCTAACGAATCATGCATTTTCCCATATGCATTGCCAAATACAATGCCATTTTCACAAATAATCACATATATTAAAGTTACAACATAAAGCTTTCCAGGAAAATATAGTTTCCATAAACAATTTCCCAAAATGTGTTTAACCCAAAAATAATGCTTTATGCAACATGGTTATTTTCCAAAAATATCCCATTAAAAAGCTACTTACCTTGCAACTCGCAAAAGCCTAATTTTCCCAGCTACAAATAAGATTAGCTAGAACCTAAAAAATATCAAGCAAACTTATCACAATAGGCATAAAGCTTGACATTGCATCTAGCTATGAATTAGAAATTGCTAACTAAGAAATTAATTAGGCAAGCCTAGCATTTAACCTCGCAAATAATGTATTCCATTTCCAAGTTTCTCAACAATTTCATTACAAGGTATAGACTCCAACTTATCATCATGTCACTCCAACTTATCATCATGTCATTCCAAGCTTCACCTTTACCATAAGAGATCCTAACACTTTATGAATTTCTTCCTCAATATACATGTCATTTTCAAGAGACCCATAAAACAACAACATATATAATAATACCCACCATTACAAACCCCAAATGTAAATCCTCCACTAGCTCCAAATACACAATAAAAATTAGATTCATCAACTATTTCATATTAGAAAGCCAAAATTCCCAAATCTTCACCACTTAGCTAACCACCATTGTAAAAACCATAAACCCACTCATCAAATACATCCACCAAGACCAAAACCCATACATATAAACACATGAATATCACTTCCAAAGCCCATAAATCATATGAACATCATTATCAAAACTTAGATAAGGAGAACCTCTAGCAAAAGCATAATACCCATAAAAAGATTAGAAATTTTTACCTCAAAAAGTAGAGATGAGTGAGCCTTAGCTTTTCCTATGAAGTTTTCTGGTGATCCTTGCTAGAAAAATAATGTTGGAGGTGGTGCTATGGAGTGTACCGATGGGAGAGTGGGGAAAAGGAGTGTATGTGTTGTTGAGAAAAAAAAAGAAGCAAATGAGTAGAGAGGTGACCGGCCAACAGGGTGAGATATGAGGTGATATTGGTGAGATTGTGTGGTTGAGGGGAGTGGGGTAGGTGGGTCACACGTGTGGCTCCTTAAAAAAAAATATCTGACTTCCCCTTTTTTTTCCCCTTAATTTGGGCTAGGGCGTTACAAGTGTCATGCATGTGACTAGGCTATAGCAGGAGTGACCTCGCGTCTAGTCAGCAATCCTCCATCATATGGGTTGTTGCATATCTCACTCCAGGTGACGCAACCAAGTGCAGTGCCGATGTTAGCCAGCTGTGTTAGAACAACTCTGGAGATGATACAGAGAGACTAGGCTAATGCCTTGGGATATAGTGTCATTGAAAGGCTAATGTAATATGGCCTCAGGGTAGGAATGTACTTGTACGCCCACCATATCAAAATTTTCCAAAAGCACTCGAGGCTCTTGAAATCCTAGCGTGATACTCACCTCAGGTAAGAGATGAAAAATCCATAGGAAAGGGACCCCCAATCATAGGCCCTTATGATGGATACTACTCTCATGGCCGCTAGTAGCCTACAAGTCAGCACTGATTTATTGTTTCCAAGAAGACAGTTGTTGACGGAGTAAAAGAAAAACCTCCTGAGGATCATGTCGTCCGGCTCCCGCTCCGAGGGTATGTGCGTCACTAGCCATTACATGCGGATTTGAGGCTCACAAGTAGGTCCAAAGTACTTTCTAGTCATCGAGGTAAGAGGATAAGCTACACCCAAGAGCTCACACATATTTGCGAAGCTTACAAACTTAGTCAAGACTAGCTCCCCTCCAAATCTAAGGCCTAAGATAGCCAATTAGTAAAAGGGAAGGACGACATACTCCTTGCAGCTTAAGTGAAAGTTGCTCATCTCGGTGTGGAACCGCTGCACTAAAGCCTCAGATAGCCTATGCCTCATAGCGCAAAGCGAAATGCTAAGGAATGGCTCAAGTCCCTGCTCGATCAAGAAGGTGCAATATCACACATGGGTCTTCTTACCAAATAGGCGCCCACAAAATGAGGACCATGCTTCCCATCCATGGCAATTATCAATGCCCTACATTCAGAAGCTATTTATAAGCACATATATACATGTTAATTTGATAGATGAGAAAGGAAGAATAAGTGTACCTTGACCTTCCGTGCCTAAGGGGAAGAATGTGTCTTTAACTCGTTCTGAAGATGGGTGTCGTTGATGCTCTCATCTACTTTTCCTGTGTGGCCTCTAAACCATCCTAACACGGTGGGAATCTCGTCTTGTGTGTGCTATGCCTAGGAGCACCCGAGGTTAGCCTAGCCTTGTCATCGGTGTCCAAGTCTACATCTATGTGGAAAATGGGCTCATCCTCAAGCTCATCGCCCTTTGGGCCTCTCTAAACTCGAGATGGACAAATCGTGAGGAGCCCCCACTAGAAGCAGTGTGACACTGCGAAGAGGCACTAACCGTCTCAATTAAGCATTGACTCCTGGTACGGTATGCAAGGCCGATGCCCTATCCGGGTGTGATCTTGTCACCTCCCCTATCATAGCGTCTCTGAAGGGATCGAGCTATGAGCTCCCCAACTAAAACAATGTCATCGTCACTACTAGACGAATCTCTTCCAGATGGAGTGAAAACCGGAGCCTTCCCGCAGTCCTTACCAAATCTTTGTCATCTAGACATAATTTGCAAGACAAATTCATGATTAATTGGCAAGTCCAGATTAAATGGAAAACTGAGCAGGCAAGTAAGTATGTTTAAACCCTACTACCTAATGCGCATCATGAATGATCATACCTAGCATACTCTTTGCTAACATATCTCTCAAGGTTTAATTTGACTGTGCTTGTTTAATCCTAGTTTTTATCTCAAAATACCTTTTCATCAAAGTATCTCTCTTAAAGCTTGATTCAAATGTGCTTGTTTAATCTTGTCTATCTTTCGAGATTTGATTCAACTGTGCTCATTTAATTTCATAAGGGTTTGATTTGACCATGCTTGTTTAATTCGAGGTTTGAGTATTCTGCGCTTTATGCGTTGTGCTTGCCTTCTAGGAATTATGTGACAGCAATCCATAATTCTTTCTAGTGTTTGATCCAACCGTGCTCATTGAATCCTATTTATCTTTTGAGATTTGATTCGACCATGCTCATTTAATTTCATGAGGGTTTGATTCAATCGTGCCCGTTTAATCTGAGGTTTGAGTATTCTGCGCTCTATGCGTCGTGCTTGCCTTCCAAGAATTATCTAATGGAAGTCCATAATTCTTTCTAGGGTTTGATCTAACCGTGCTCGTTTAATCCTGTATCGGTTTGAGATTTGATTCGATCGTGCTCATTTAATCTCATGAGGGTTTGATTTGGCCATGCTCATTTAATCCTATCTTTGATCATATCCTATGTTGTTTTCTCTTCATTAAGTTTTCTCCTAGGATTTGATTCGGCCATGCTTGTTTAATCCTATACTTTGACCCTATCCTATTTTTGATTCTACCTTTATCATGTTCCTTTCTAGGTTTGATTTGGTTGTGCTCGTTTAATCCTATCTTTAATCCTATCCTACATTGTCTTATCTTCATCAAGTTCTACCAAGGTTTGATTCGGCTGTGCTCGATTAATCCTATCTTTGATCATATCTTAGGTTGTTTATTTTTGACAAGTTCCTTTCCTGGGTTTGATTCAGCCATGCTCATTTAATCCTGTCCTATCTTATTTCTCATCCTTATCAAGGTTTCTCTCTCAAGGTTTGATTCGGTCGTGCTCACTTAATCCCAAGTTTTCAAAACCATTATCATCATGATTTTAACCTTTCAAATACTCTGTTTTATCATGCATAGCTTTTTTTATGTTTTACCCAGCATTTCCCATAGTTTTCATAGTTTTTAACCATGTATTCATAACATCATCCATTTGCACATTCGTAAATGTTCCCTAAAAATTTAAAATCTCCCCGTATGGATGAGTGTGTGTAAACTTAGCTCTACATGTATGTGTGTGTGTGTATATATATATATATATAGATATATGGATGCACGTTTATGTGCATGCATGTATGTACATGTGAAAGCATGCAAGTATGTTTATGTTTATACATTTACTTATGCATGTGAGCAAAAAATATTTTAAAGCATCATCATAACATAAATAATAAAAACACAAAAAATATAAATACCAAAAATATAATAAATGCTAGCATGCTTTCCTAGATGCATTGCTACTAACATATTTGCCAGAGTTAAAGAAAAATATAGACACTTACCTCAAGCGTAAAATAGGACTCTAAAGCTGAAGTCAGGAACTGGACTCGCTAGACTAAGACAAAATAGGACTCGCTAGACTCGCCTTAGAGGAAAGTTTTTGAAGTGAGAAAAATTGAAAAAGTGAAGGAGGATGACAAAATAGGAGCTTTGGGGCCCATTTATAGGGACTGTACAATTTGGTCAGGTCGGCACACCCTTTGGGCTGTCGAGTCTACCCAGCGCACCCTTTAGGGCTGTTGGTCAGCGGTGATCGGGTCTAGGCCCATATCCATAAACCTAGGCCTACAACAAAGGGTTTGGATTAGTTCCTTTATGCATGTGTTTGCTTTGCTATGTGTTTATGCCTTCTTTCCCCTTTTCCATGCTTTTGTGTCTAAATCCATGCTTGTATGCTTAGATCTCGTTTCTTGTGTCCTTGCCATGCTTCACATGTCATGTTTCCTTTTGTGGGTTTGTGCTTGTTGGTCTTTGGGGCCTTCTTGTTTGTTTGGTTGAATCATTTTCCCTTTTGTAGCTTGTTTGGATACAACCATGTGTGGGAATACATCCTAGTGATGTTGGTTTGCTTGCCACTTACCCTTTTCCCCCTTTTTTTTAGCTTTGCATGTTAGGGTTTCTCATGTTAGCCCCTCTCTGTGCCTTATAATATGCCTACCCTTCCCATTTGTGTGATAACATGCTTTGCTTCCTTCGTGCTTGTTATGTGTGCTTTGTGCCATCTTGTTTGGTTTTCTTTTCTTTGTTTGCATCTTTGCATCCCTATCTATATGTTCAAGTATGTGTCTTTGTGTGGTTGTTTGTGTCATCAAGCTTAGTTCCCACACATAATCTTGTGCCGGTTCATACCCGTCTTTTGTACACGAGATCTTGATTCCCTTTTAGGAACTTTGCTTGATGGCACGCGTGTCATCTATACTCCAATATAATGGAACTATGGACCCCAATCCAAACCCACATTTGTCCTTCTAGGACACCTTTTCTTGCTTTTTTGCTTGATAACATGTTAGTTTGATAACAAGCTTGTTTGCCCCCTTTGTGTGCTTTCTTTCCTTTATTTGCCCCTTTGTGTGCTATCTTTTGTTTGCTCATCTTTTCTTTGACTTGTCTGTTGGCTTTGTATTTCTTTTGTTGTTTTTATGTACATGCTTGGAGCGAGGGTGCAACTTCCAAGACGCAAGCTAAAAGGGTAGATGCAAGCTGGACTAGGCTTTTCTTTCCTATACCTTGCTTGGGCCGCATTCCTTAGGTATGGCAATGTTTGATTTATATTTCCTGTACCTTGCTGAGTCATACTCTTGGAATGTTAGCAATGTCTACTTTATCTTCCTGCTCTGTGTACATGCATTGTGCATGATATATATATGTGCGTGTGTGTGTGTGTGTATATATCTGCTTGTTTATGGGTTGTCATGCACTTTGTATGATGGACTCCCATGGTTAGGAGAGTGACACTCTCATAATTGTGGGTGCTCTTAACTTTGTAGTGTGGGTATGAGCTCATGGCGGCCGCCGTAGGTGCATATTCATGCTACATTGTGTACATGATCATCATGGTGTGATTGTTTCAATCCATGTCAGCTAGTGACATTGGTTTCCCCGTGTATGCGACACGCATCCATATGTTTGATGCTTTGGGGGGGTTCGGCTCGCCCAAGTATGAACATGTTGAAGCGCACTGTATACTGTTGGAAAAACATAGTTTGTATTGCATACGAAACATACGTAACGGAAAATTAACGAATCTACTTCATTCACAATTGGTAACATGTACTATGTAAATTTCAGAATTTAAGAACAAGAGTGCGTACCTTGATGCGGTGAAATTCAAAACCAAAGATTAGAAATATTTGAGAACACTTTTAATCTTCATTCCAATTCCACTTGTGCCCACGAAATGTGATCTCTCAATCAGTTTATATGTATGTGTTCAAGGGAGAATAAGAGAGTGGTTTACACTAACATACACACCATTTCATTCTCTTATAAAATTCTGTATGTTTCTCTCCTTATAATTGATTATCTAATTGGGCTAGCCTTTTGGACTATTTCAATTGGGCTTTAGTATGTGGCTTGGAGTATGACCAAAATGGAACAAATAAGACACTAGCTCCAATGGGTTTTGGGCTTTTCTATCAACTCTTGACAAGCCCAAAATTACCATTAATTATATTTAATACCACTATATAAATAAAATTGCACTCTAGGCCTTATTAATAAATTATATCCCAAGACTTTATTATACATTCAACCCCTTCATAAAATATTTGTAGTAATAAAAAGTCATGAATATTGATTGCCACTTTGAAGATTATTACATCTTAATCCTTGAGTACCCGGTTTAATCCTTTAAGTTATTCATCATATATTTAAGAAATCCAATTTCATAAATATATACTTTAGTAACTCCTTACTAAAGTGGTTAGACCTAACACTCTGAATAACCAAACCCATTAAACTTATCTCAAGGGAATATTTTATATCTCCGTTAAGAGACTGAATTTCATCTTGAGAATATATGTTCCTTCAACACTAAATGTGGTTGCCCAACATACTGAGGTTTTGATCGTGACTTTAGATCTCACTCCTGATATATCAAAGCAACCTACACTTCATGATTAAGTTCATTATTCTCTCAGAATTAAGAGTTGATGTAAATAGAAGTCGTCAGATTTATTATTCATTTAACAGTCGTTAGTAGAATAATAAATCTCACGGCGGTCCAGTTCAATATATCTTAACACTTAAAACATATCAATTAGAAGTCTCCACTTCCATGATCAAGACAAATTATCTTAGTTGATATGTTATAGTCTTCGCAGATGAAATGACCAATTTCATCACCAACTACGAACTAAAATTTTGAGTTTACAAAGAACTTGTGATTTATATCTTCTATGACTAAATCACATAAATCACATACTATGCATCTCATGGACTATATGATAATGTCCAAATATTCATGTTACCATTATTTTAGATAATAATAAAACAACTTTATTAATCATAACATAATGTCATACATAATGTCACACATAGCATCATACAGTAGGATTTAAAGGGCACATATCCTAACATATACATAGGAATTAAACCCTGCCGGCGCGCCATAGTGCACCAAACATGAAACTCTGAGGCACCTTTATTGCAATATTCTCACAACAAAAACTTGGTGAGGAAAGTGTTTTGTGTACTATGATGCACCTGAGATGAAACGCTGCCGAATTTCCACCATGAAAATAAGGCGAAATGCTGCCGGATTTTTGTTGTTGAAATTTGGCAATGATTCCAAAAATGTGCTAGTGAAGCATTGATTAAGACCATACTCCTTCCAAAATCAAACCTCAAAGCCCAATTCTATTAAAGTCCCAAAAGTTAACACCAATAGCTTGTTTTTAACTGCCAATGTTTGAACATTAAGATTTTATCAAAATAAAGGATTGTCTCCAGACAGGCATTGCGGGGTGCCTAACACCTTCCTCTCATGTAACTAGACTTCCAAACCCAAGAATCAAGATATTTTACCTATCCATGTTAGATTAGGAAAAACGACCTTTTTCTTAGCCTAGGATTGGTAATAAAATCAAATAAAATCAGGTGACTAGTTACACCTTAGAAAAAACCCAATGATTGATGGTGACTTCACTTACCTTTGGTAATAATAGGTTAAAATTGAAGTCAAAGAAGCCGAGCTCATTTCGCAGCACCCGAGGTCAAAGAAGCCACCTCAGGGCGCACGAGCGTCACTGCAATGGGTGGTCGATCGCCGTTAGGCATCGACAGTTCCCCTCGATCAATCTATCAATACAAAACCCAAAAGGTTAGTAAGCTTAACTAGAGGGCTTAGACCAGAAATGGTCCCGGCCAAGAAAACTTTAATTTGAAGTTTTTTTTTTTTTTTTTTTTTTTTAAAGTAAAAACCCCATCTTTGAATCACTATTTTTCTAGTCTATTCATTATGTTTTGGAAAAAAGAGCTTTTGGGGCCTTTTATAGTGTTTAGAAAGGGGTGTAAAACTCTTCCCAAGCAATGTGGGATTAGCTCTACACATGTTTTCATAGAAAACTTTCCTTACATAGCTTTTACAAACTCTAAATGTGGCGTGTGCTCAAGGGTACGTACACATGGTTGGTGCATAAGTATGTAGGCAGTATACCTGCACACACATGCTTAGGGTTTATGTACCTTTTTCTTTTCCAAAATATCTTTCAAGTTAAAGAGTTTCCATAGCTAGGCCTTAGACTAGTAATGGACCCTTCTTATAATGTCGTTATTGGGGAATGGGGGTTCGAGTTCTAAGCGGTACAAAATGAGGTGTCTACACCCGGCACTTGCAGGGAAATGCCAACTTGTAGTAGATGTCATATGCACACAACGAAAGGAGTGTGATCTGTATGATATAATCCTAGGAGTTACTAGCATTATAGGGAAAGCTGGGTACCTAGCTTAGAGTGTTGGAAGCCTTGCAAAGTTGTGACATACTTTTATTTATTTATTTATTTGGATAACTGTAGGGGTTTGCATGGGTTCAACCATGGTGGGTTAAAAGAAATCCAACCCAACCCACGTGAATCAGGTTGGATCCATGGGTTGGACAAATGAGCTTATACATTACATTTCTCAAGCTTATGGGTTTGATCCCCGTCATTCTAAAGGGATTGTTAGTTTTTGGGACAAGGTTTATATTGATTATATTAATATTCGCAATGGACATGTTTAAGTCTGTCGATGCCTCGCGGGGATCGACCACCCATCGTGGCGATGCTTGTGTATGCCCCTGAAAGGCATGCACACATAGGTGTGTATGCGGGCCTGGGAGCTCAGGTGCTGTGAAAAAAGGTAGACCTCTGGTGTGTGACTAGAAATGAGTCAATTTTAATCGAGTTACCAAAGGTAAGTGAAGTCGCCACCAATCATTGGGTTTTTTCTAAAGTGTGATTAGTCACCTAATTCTATTTGATTTTATTTCCAATCCAATGTTAAGAAAGAAGGTCGTTTTTCCTAATCTAATATGGATGGATAAAAAATCTTGATTCTTGAGTTCGGAAGTCTAGTTAAGTGTGGGGAAGGTGTTAGGCACCCCACAACGCCGCCTATTCATAGACAGTCTTTTGTTTTGGTAAAATCTTAACTTTTGGACATTGGCAATTAAAAACAAGTTATTGGCATTAGCTTTTGGGGCTCTAACGGAATTGGGCTTTGAGGTTTGATTTCGAAAAGGGTGTGGTCTTGATTGATGCTTCCCTAGTATGTTTGGAATTGTTGCCAAATTCCCACAACGAAAATCCGGCAGTATTTCACCTTATTTTTTTGGCAAAAATCCAACAGTGCTTTGCCATAAGTGCATCATAGCACACAAAATACTATTCTCACCAAGCTTTCACTGTGAGAATACGGCAACGAAGGTGCCCTATTTTCACGGTGAAAATCTAGTAGAATTTTGCATTTGGTGCGCTATGGCGC
This sequence comes from Quercus tomentella, assembly GCA_028535165.1. Classification (NCBI taxonomy): domain Eukaryota; kingdom Viridiplantae; phylum Streptophyta; class Magnoliopsida; order Fagales; family Fagaceae; genus Quercus; species Quercus tomentella. The sequence continues at coordinate 36,182,948 of JAPQVY010000089.1, forward strand.
ACTGGCAGGGTTTCATGCCTGTGTATACAATGCATGCCAACATGCATGACAGGCCAGAGCCCCTCAAAGCATCAAGCATATTGATGCGTGTCGCATACATAGGGAAACCAATGTCACTCAAGTGACATGGATTGAGACAATCACATCGCGGCGATGTTCATGCACATAATATAACATGAATATGCACCTACAACAATTGCTTTGAGCGCATACCCAAACTACAAGGTCAAGAGCACTCATGACTAGAGAGCGTCGCTCTCTTAGCCATAAGAGTCCATCATACAAAGTGCATGATCACCCACATACAAGCATAAATAAATATACATGCATCATGCACAATACTATCACACAGAGCGGAAAAGTAAAACAAACATTGCCAATGTTCCAAGGGCATAGCCTAACAAGGTACAGGAAATGTAAATTAGACATTGCCATACCTAAGGAACGCGGCCCAAGGAAAGCGCAGGAAAGATAAAAGATAAAAGGAAAGGATACCCTAATGCATGGTTCTAGAGAAAAGGCTAAGAGAAAGAGAGAAAACTACTCGGGGAGGCTAGGCCTCCTAATCTACTGAGCATTGCCCTTTTTTGGCCTTACATTGCACCTAGGAAGTCACGCCCTCACTCCAAGTGTGTACATGTAATGACAAAGGAAACAAGCTAGCAGACAAGCAAAGAAAATTAGAAAGAAAGCATGCAAAAGGACAAAATATCAAAGAGAGCCAAATGGGGGCAAATATGCATGTTATCAAACAAAAGGGGATGTCCTAGGTGGACAAATATAGGTTTGGATCAGGTGTTCATAGTTCCATGAGATTGGAGCATGGACGGCATACACGCCATCAAGCAAAATTCCTAAAGGGACTCGGGGTCTCTTGTATCAAGAACGTGTGTGAACCCACATGAGATCGTAGGAACTAGGCTTGATGACACAAGCACACACAAGGACTCATGCATGAACATGTAGGCAAGTGTGCAAAGATGCAAAGAAACAAAGAGAGCCAAATGGGGGTATCAAGCAAGCAAGGCAAACATAACATCGCACAGAGCGGAGAAAGGGTATGCATCAAGCAAACCGACATCACAAAGATGTGTTCTTACAAGCGGTTACATCCAAATAAGCCACAAGAAGGACGGATTGCCCACAGGAGAAAGTGGCCCCAAAGATCAACAAGCACAAGACCATGGAGGGTAGAAAGCATAGCAAGAACCTAGATCTAGGCAAATAAACATGGATCTAAAGCAAAGAAGTAAGCAAGCAAACACATGCATAAAGGAAATGATCCAAACCCTTTGATGTAGGCCTAGGCATATGGATGTAGGCCTAGACCACAAGATCTAGATCTACACCCTACCTAAGGCCCAAAACATAAGAAAAAGGCATAACAAGAGATAAAAGGCTATAAAAGCACAAGGCATAGCAATCAACATGTAGATCTAAGCATAAGCATGGCAAGGAGCAAATGAACATATATATCTAAGCATAAACATGACAAAAAGCACATGAACATATAGATCTAATCATAAACATGTCAAAAAGCATATCAACATGTAGATCTAAGTATAAACATGTCAAAAAGCACTTAAGCATATAGATCTAAGTGCAAACATGGTATTTGGGCATATCATAGCCCAAGAAGGCTAGGCCAACATCATCAAAGCAATAAAGTATGTTAGAAAGCAAGGAGACATGCTAGGAAGCAAGATAAAGTAAGAGATATACCATGGAAAGCAATGAAGCATATTATAAAGCAAGATAAAAGCAAGGGGTGTAGATAGTAGCTAAAAAGCTACATCTACACCCTTAAAACCTCAAATCCAAGGTCCTAAAACTAAGTAAAGGAAAAAGAGTGCAAGAACACTACCTCTTGATTGTTGAGAAAAGAGAAAAATCAAAGGTTTTTGGATCTGTTTGAGAGAGAATTTAGAGAGGAAAAGAGAGAAACTTTTCCTAGAATAGTGCTCCAAAATTCCCAAAATCCTTTTTTTTTTTTTTTTTTTTTTTTTTTAAAATCTCGGTGGTTTAGGGGTATAAATAGATGTTTGGCATGCTTTTCGAGGCCAGTGGCCACTTTATGTGCACCAGGTCGGGTACGTTGATATCAACAATTTCGTCTTTTTCCTACCTAACTTCAATCACATATTTGAAGGCCTTTCCGAACTCCAATTGAGTTGATCTTGATGTCCCTGGAAATTTCTAGAATGGCACTTTGGGTGCCCCGATGCCCAAACGGATGTACCATGTCAATCTAGATGTTCCCATGGTCCCCTGATGAAAAATTGACATTTTTGGAATTTTCGGGTTTGGTGCCCAAGGAGTTAACCTTGAGTCAAAGTTGGTCAAAGTTGACAAAAATCTCCAAGTAGCTTAGGTTTGATGTCTAAACATGAAAATGTTATTTTGGGATGAATCTTACCAATCTTTGACTTTCGGTCAACCTCGGGTTGACGAGGGGCATTTTGATCTAAAATGGTACTTTGGGTGCTCCAATGCCTAAATGGATGTACCATGTCAATCTAGATATTCCCATGGTCCCCTAGTGAAAAATTGACATTTTTGGAATTTTCGGAGTTTGGCACGCAAATTGAGGGTAGACAAAATACAGTATCTACAGAGTTTAAAACATTTAGAACCATGTAGGAGACATCATTTCCAACAACATCCCAATATTTCTGAAGAAAATTGCAAACATATTGTCCAAACCAGGGCCTTTGGTGGGGTGCATTTGCTGTAGGGTTTTATTGCTCATTTATATTGGAATTCTCATATTTTGTACTAAATTAACTCACTTGACAAAAAAATTAAAAAAATTAGATGGGACATGTAGCACAAAATTAGAGCTCAATTTTATAATGTAATTGAATTTTCTTTTAGCTTTGACTTTATATATATACTAGATACTAACCTATGCGATACATGGGAAAAGCTACTGGATGAGTTTTAGTGGAGAAAAAAACCATTATTTTTGAGTTGGAGTAGTAAGCAAAAATTCATGAAATAAAAAAATGATATTAAAAGAAATAGCACAAAGTTTTATTAGTTAGATAGAAGAAAAAAATATTATTTATTTATTAGTTTTTTGTGGGAAGGAATAAGAGACAGAATGTTGTGTTTCTAGTTTAGTTTAGGTTGTATATATAGGTATATAAAGATAGGTTGTAATATATATACCAAAGGGTACCTATTGAAAGATCATAACTTTTAAATTGGATATACTAAAAGGTGCCTATTAAACGAAAAGGTGCCTATTAAACGAAAAATTGCCTATTGACCGAATAGGTGCCTATTGAATAAAAAGGTATCTATTGATTGAAAGTGTGCCTATTGATTGAAAATATGCCTATTGAAGGGTCATATTTTTTTGGGTATAAATAGTGGTTCATATTCATTTGATAACTTATTCTTAACTTCTTCTCTTTCAATTTTTTTAGAATCACAAGAAACCTGTGGGCAGTTGATTTTTTTTGTAAGTCAGTTTTATTTTGTTAAATAGTGAAAAGATCCAAGAAATAAGCCACACAAACATTAGCAACAATAATACTGGACAATTTCTTTAAATGCCTTACATATGCTTTTATTCTCAGATTTCTCATTCTCCTCTCTATGCCTTACCGATGCTTTTCTTCTCAATGACAATTTTTTGTTTTAATATATACATCTTATGTAAGACGGTGAGTAGATACTGAAACTTAACGGCAAAATGAAAAGACAACTATTTGGTGATTTTAAATGTATACGTGAGATGAATTTATATAGACATGTGGCATAATAAGGAGTGGTCAACAAAAAGTCAAACTTTTCACTTTTATATATATATATATATATATATATATATATAATTGAAAGTGCAAATACTAAAATAACAATTATCCAAATTTAATAGCTATACTTCATATAAATTTTACAAGTGTTGAGTTGTCCAATTGTTATTAATTTTCATATGAATCCATAATTATATTATTTTACTATCATTTACAACTTGTCACCTTAACCATTGTGAACAATTTTGTGAAAAAAAATTTGTGAATCTAGATTTATCCCAAATTTAAATAGGAATGATGTAAAATGAGTTTTGAGGGAATAAAAAAGCGAGATCGAAGTTACTAAAATAGAAACAAGGAGTTTAGAGCCACTAGAAATTTTACAAAAAATTTCACAAAATATTGATGTAGCAAATTATTATTAGTATGTTCAAAATGGGAAATACTAAAGTTACAAATTATTTTACAAATAGTTGATGTGATGGGTGATTATTAGTAAATAAAAATGTGATATTGATAATAGCCTAAATAAGAAACCGTAAGAATTTACCGTATCAATGGTTCATATCAATGGTTTATAAAAATAATGTAAAATAGCTAAATGAATGTATCATTATTCTTTCAAAATATAATGTTTGCCAACTCACATGGAAAAGCCGAGTTTAGGCACCGAGCGAATCAACCCAACCGAACCGATTCTCATGAGCCGCTCGACCTGTAGCGAGCTATCAGCTATCCCTCAATTCAATTGGGCTTGAATAATTTCATTTTCTTCGACATTCGACAACATAATCTGTGAGTTGAGTTGATTTGAGTTAAGAAATCTGATCTACAACAGTAGAGACAGAGACCCACATGGTTTCACTCTCAAGTTCAGCTCCCTCAACCTTCCAAACCCTCCATAACCCACTTCTCACATCAAGGTAAGCTGCCCTCTCTCTCTCCCTGTCCCTTTTATTATAGATAATATTAGCTATATAGATATGCACAACACCTATATATATTCACTTAGAAGCAAAGGCCCTCTTTCCTTTTCCTTTAATGACTACTCCTATTTCTTCAATGAAAGATTTGATAGAACCCCATTTCAAATATCATCATCATCATCATCATCTTGTTGTGCTTGTGCTTGTTGTTCTTGCTGTACATTTTCGACTCACAGTCATAGGGTGCCCACAAGCCCTACATTTTTATATGGGTTGAGGCAGTCCACCCTGCTTCAATGCTCAGCTTCTAGAAGGCTGATCTTGGGAAGTGGAAACCGCTACTATAACAGGCTTCCAGTCCAGCATTTGGACCGGGGTTGTTATGAGGTTTCTTGCTCTCTCAAGGAGACTAGTGTGAGTAATAGGCGTAGAAGAAGAAGAAGAAGAAATGAGAGGTGTACTTGTATGGTTTCAGAGGAGAGTGAAAATTCAGATTGTTTCGATGATGCAGAAGCAGTTTTGAGCTTGTTGAGTGAGCAAGTGAGTGAGGAATGTTTTGGTGGTAGAGTGAGAAGTGGGTTTTCTTTTGAGAGTGTGGAAGTGAACAAGAGAGGGAGTTTCGGTGGTGGAGAGAGAAAATTGAGTTCATCTAAGAGAGTGGATGTTGAGCAGGGAGGGAACTTTGATGTTAGAGGGAGAAAGGTGAGTTTATCTAAGAGAGTGATTGAGGATAAAGGAGGGAGAAATTGTGGTGAAGAGAGAAATGTGACTTCATCTTCTAATAGAGTGGTGGTGGATAAGGGAGGGAGTATTAGTGGTGGAGATAGAAATGTGACTTCATCTAGGAGAGTGGAGGAGGAGAAGAGAGGGAGCTATGGTAATGAAAGTTATAGAGGGAAGAAAAAAAATGTCGAGTCAGCTTCACAAGAGAGTTATTCAAGGCATAACTTAGAGCCAGTCATACTTGAGAAGAGGGACGAGGATTGTTGTCAGAATGAGGAAAGGGAAACGTTTTTAAGGAGTGACAATCGTAAAGGAAGAAAAGGGGGTTCTAGTTGTTCATCTTATTACTCAGTTTTATCTTCTGGAGATTATGAGAGTGATATGGAAGTTCAGGAAAATCAGGGGCAATTTGTGGAAAAGTTGTCAAGTGGGTATACGGACTCAGGAAAGAGTGATAAGGATAGATCTGAGAGGAACATGGAAGCAGAGTACAAGAGGCAAAAGGATGATGCAGAGGGACAGGGGGGAATCTCAGAACAAAGAAATGCTGCAGTGAGGAATGGTGTTGAGTGGGATTGGAGGAAGAAGTCAGAGAAAAAGCTTACTGAAATAATGGTTGAAGAAACACAGCCTAGGAAAGAATCCTCACAAATGAATGCGCAAGCGTCAAGCTCCCATGAAAGTGATTATGGAAAGTCATCTAGTTTCCATAGCCAAATCAAGGAGGAAGAAGAGAATTCAAAATCGGCAATGAATTTGGATAAAGGAACAAGAAAGCAATATGGTCAAATAGGGAATCAAGTCATTGGAGTATCCAAATCTGGAAGAAAATACCAGGAACTTACAGAACTACGTGAGTTCCCTGCCTGTGATATTGAGACAACTTCCTTACAAAAAAGATCCAGTGTTAGGGAAGGGAACATAGTGATAGCTGCAAATTTGGTACATGAAACCAGAGATGAACATTACAAAACAGTAGGCCTTATCACTGGAAACGACAAGCTAAAAAAAAACTCCCATCAAGTCACTGAAATGTCAGAAATGCAAGATGTAAATACTGGAAGGACTTCTGATTGGCAGAGGGAATCTGATACTAGAATGAAAAAACAGGAAGAAAATACAACTTTGGTATTGAGTTCAGCTCAGCAGATGGAGCAGCCCTGCCAAACTGGTGAATGGATCGGTGAACAGATTGACTCAGGAAGAAAATCCCAGCATGTCACTGAAATGTCAGAATTCCATGACAGTAATATTGGCAAGGCCTCCATTATGCGGCAGGAAACTAGATTGAACAATAAGAAAAAAAAATCAGACTTGGTTTCCATATCAAGTCCAGAAGCAAAACAGTTATGTCCCAAAATAGATCAAAAAGCTCCTCAGAGAATTCAATCCAGAAAAGGATATGAAGATGTCAGTGTCATGTCAGTGGTTCATGCCAGTGATGTAGAAACTGTTACAGATCGAAGAACTTCTGAAAGGAGAATTAATCAAAACAGTAATTTGACCTCACTTGCAACACCAGTGGGGGAAACAAGAGAAAGGTATAATCAAACTGATGAAACAGTCTTGCAAATTATATCAATAAAAGAGGCTCAAAGACCTACTAAACCATTGGCTTTACATGAAGAAACCTCAGAAGAGGCCTCTAATTTCCAAGCGTCAGTGAATTTGGTTTCCCAGGGTCAAGTACAACAGATTGATGTGGAGGAGGCAGATAATAGAAGCTCGCAGGCAATGGTAATGCCTCCACCATCTCAATTGATATCTAGAGGTTCACTGCATGTTGAGATGATTGGTGGGAATGAAACCCAAGAGGCTTCAGGGGAAGCTTCAGAAAGAGGCTCTAGTGATCATTATACACATTCCGGAGGCAGAATTTTAGCTTTGCACCATGAACCATATGGCAGAGATGGAAGCGGTGAGTGTTATGGGGATGCTCTGGGTTCAGCTGATCGTTTAGAGAAATCATCCATGCATTATGTTGGTGAGTTTGTAGAGAATGTAAGGCAAGAAGTTTTGACTTCAGAAATCCAGAAGGAGAAGAAAGATTCTGAGATGAAGTTGGTATCTGGCGAGAAGTACAGGCAAAAGAATTCAAGTCAATTTGGTTCTGGAGACTCTCAGTTGAGAGAGTGTAAGTCAAGGCATCCATCTGGGGGTTCCGGAACAAAGGGTCCTTCTGATGAAATATGGGATGTAACAGACTCGTCTATTCAGAAGACCCCCCAGACAGAAGGATCAGAGGACACTACAACAACTGGGAATGCCATTATGAAGAAATCTGGCAGGTCCTTGTGGGGTATCATTGCAGATGTAATTCGACTAAGGTGGGTATCACATTCTGAATCCCCGCATTCTGTCACAAGGTCAGGTAGAAGGAGTTTGTCAAACAAGTCCGCTAGTAGTGAGACATTGTTTTCTGGCCGTGAGCATGAAGAAAACGATCAAGAGAATGCACAGAAGGAAAAAAGAAGCATGCCTGCAGAAGTAATGTCTTCTGATCAGCAACTGCACGGTAAAACTTCTCTTCAAAGTCAAGGAGAAGCTTGTGACACAATGAGATCAAAGGATAAAATAATTTATCTTGAAGGAGATACATCATCTTCTTTAGGTACATCAGAAAGTGGGTCAGCGTCAAAAGGATTTTCCTTAGCTTCTGGAGAGGAAAATGTTAATGAAGATGCAAAGGGTTTTCATGGTGCCCCTTCTGGCATGGAAGTAGCAGGACCATTAATACCATCACCTACTGGGGGCATAAGAAGATCTGCCATTGTAGATGAAATTTCAAAGACCAGTGAAACGGCTGCATCTGAATATGGCTCAATGGAGCAGGTAGAGGAAGCTGTTAGTGTGAGACTGACTGAAATCTCAGATACTGAGGGAAAGGATGGGGAATTGCAACAAAGGAAGCTTCAGCGGAACAAGCAAGTCCCAAGAGATAGATTTGATGAATGGGAAGAAGCATATAAACTAGGAAACGAGCAGCGGAGAATTGATGAAATCTTTATGAAGGAGGCACTGTTGGAAGCCAAGAAGGCTGCTGATTCTTGGGAGGTGCCAGTTGGGGCTGTGCTTGTGCAGCATGGGAAGATTATTGCTCGTGGATGCAACTTGTAAGTTTTATGAGTTTCTGATATATATTGTTTGGTTGCTTGCTTTTTTTATGAGGGGGTATTTATATGGAGATATGTATTTCAGAGTAGAAGAGTTACGGGACTCCACTGCCCATGCAGAAATGATGTGCATTCGGGAGGCTTCAAACTTGCTTCGGACTTGGAGGCTTTCAGTAATTTCCTATGTTTAGAATCTACTTTTAAATTTTGTCATCTAAAATGTTAAATCTCATCTTAATTTGTATAAAATGAGATGCTAATTTACCAAAGATTTAAATCATTGCAGTTTGCAACAATGGTGTGTTTCAGCATCATCTTTATTGAGTTTTAACTGATACCAAATGACTGATTACCATGTATGCCTTATCCAGCTCTCTTGTGGATAGAACCAAGCACTTGGAATTAGTCGCTACTTGCTCACTGAAAAACTTGAATGGCATATTTAACTTCTTGATACTGCGGAGCAATATGAATAAAATGGTGTTCCTAGCTGTGCTAAACCATACAATTCCTAGGAAATTTGCATTACACTTTCTTCATACTTGCATTAAAAAAGAAAATTTTAAAAATCTAATGATAACAAAGAAAATAAAGTATAGATTTTTGCATTAAACTCACATCTGAAATTTTCTGAATGGTAAATATATAGAATGTGAATGTAAGTAAGAAATTGGACATCACTAATTGCTTGAAGTATTGGTGAGAATTGATTTTAAGCTATGACAATTGGTTATTAGTAAACATGATTGGTAGTCTTATTTTTTAGAAATAAAATAAAATGAAAGAAGAAAAAGAAGAGAGTCATAATAAGTGATTGTGTCTTCTTAATAACTGTATCAATAAGAAGTGGAGTGTGGCTGTAAATTAATATCATGATGACTACTATACTTGTTTCCCAACACCACCAAATAAAAAAGAAAAATAATTAGAAAAAGAAAAAGAAATTTATATTGGTCATTATACTGTTCAGTCTCTAATACTTTGGTTACTCAACTGTCGAAATCCACCATTCCACGGTGATATAAACCATACAAGGGCTTGTGTAGAATTGAGTCTCTCTATAACACTTAAAATCAATTAGTTAGTTTTAGTTATAACGCTTAGCTCTTACTTAGTTTAAAACACTTAATATCTATTTTATGACACCTAGCTTCAGCTAATTAATGTTTTCCACTGTCAGGGGACAACACTCTATGTAACGCTTGAACCATGTCCCATGTGTGCTGGTGCAATACTCCAAGCAAGAATCAACACTCTTGTATGGGGAACTCCCAATAAACTTCTTGGAGCTGATGGCAGCTGGATTAGGTACGGAATTTACATTCTGTTCCTGCTTTTTTCTCCCCTTGTTTAAATGATGTTTAAACCAGTCAGCCTATGGATTTTGTAATCTCATGTAATAAAAATTCTAATGGAAACTTCTAATGGTTTGAATCAAATGACTTTTCTCCAGTCAGTTTATCTGGACCACTGAATTCTGAATCAACTCAGAGTTTCTGATTTCATATAAAGGGCGTGGATAAAAGATAGTAGCATGATAAATTGAAGTAAAGCAGTTCTTCACAAATAGTTTCCCTTATGCTTATGCTACAACACCTATGAATTACAAGACTTATATACTCTACATTCAAATCCTTTACATTCCATCAAACATTTTGTTTGTTATACCTAATAGTCCCCTAGTTTCAAATCAGAGGCAAGTCACTCTGCGCAGTTCTCAATATAGCAAATGAATTAAAGAAGCCAAGGATTTTCCCAGGATATGAAGACCAAATGAAAAGACGTTACACCACCATTCAAAAATGATAGGTCAATAATTTGATGATTTTTTTTTTTTTTTTTTGGGGGGTTTGGGGGGGGGGGGGGGGGGGGTGTTGGTGTTGTGCTGCAGATTACAAGAAAAGAAATCAAAGAATTGCTTGTATCTTTATTTGAGTTGTATAGACAACAGCATATGCACAGCACTTGTTTCAGTTTTTTGTTTCTTGATGTTTTCTTTGTTTGATCAATTTTTCTCTCCTCCACCCCCCCCCCCCCCCCCCCCCCCCCCCCCAAAAAAAAAGCAGAGAACATTGTCTTCTATCCTGCTCATTTGGTTCACAACTGGAATGCACAGTATCATATTAAAACTGAGTATGACCTGGATCCTCACTTCTTCTGGCTAATCAGTAATCACTAAACAATTGTATTTATAACAAGGATAAACTTGCCATATCTTCAATGAGGATGTTTAGTCATGTTTTATTATAACTTTTATATTGGTAGGCACAGAAGGCATTTCACATAAGCAATACCTTATGCACATCATTCATGTAAATATTTTTTTAATTCCTTTCTTTCTTTCGGCTTTGCCTTTGGAAGTAAGAGAGAAAGGGTTGAGCTTCGATGGATAGAATGCTTTGAGACATATTGCAAATGAGGCTGGTAATATATGGATAGCTGCTTCTTGTTGCTTGAGTCTAGAACTAAATGTTCTTGCTAGAATGGGCTGCGGGAACCAGAATAGAATGGAAGCCATAGAACTGGTTACTTTACTAGTTAACATTACAATATTATATAGAATATAGAGTTGATGGACAAAGAGCATAATTTTGATGGACCAGGAGCTACAAGGAAGAAAGTTCTGACATGTAACTAGTTTTTTGCAGGCTTTTTCGGGATGGTGAAGAAGGTGGAAATGGCATGGAATTGCCAGATAAGCCAGCTGCTCCTGTCCACCCATTCCACCCAAAAATGACAATTCGCCGAGGGGTGTTGGCATCTGAGTGTGCAGATGCAATGCAGCAATTTTTCCAGCTGAGGAGAAGGAATAAAGAAAAGAAAGAAGACCCACCTCCTCCACCTGCATCCCTACCCGTATCGCACCATCCATCAAAATTTCTTACAAAGATGCATGATATCTTCCAAGTTTTCTGTTTGTAATATGGTTACTGAACCCTTTGTTTTTAGAGCTGTAAAAACTTAGTTGCAAGAGATGGCTGTCCTTCAAATCAAATAAAATTGATATTGTTGAGGGTTGATGGAATCCCTAGACTGCAAATTGAATTATCTGATGTTGAACGGCTTGACTACTTAAAAAGTTAAAGAGCAAGAGTTGGGGTCATTGATAGAATTGGAAGAAAGAAATGAATTGTGGCCCCCCAAAATTATGTCTTGGGTTCCTTTGACACATAATTGGCCAGCATAGTGGCAGTGTTTAAGAGTTCCTAAGAATGATATTGGTCAGAAACAGAAAATTATAAAGTAAAACTAACTACCTGTGGGGTTTACGACATAAACATGAGGTGTAATTTCGAGATGTACAAGAATTTCTTTTTCATATCTTTTTGTGTTGGTAATGCGGAAAATGACTGCTTGCTTACTGCAAAGATGAATTTTGCAAGATCCAGGCATAACTTTGTAGCCTAATTTCTCTCTTTACAAAAGATCTGAGATTCCAGTATTAGGAGTGTTTGGGAAAAGGCAAAAAGTATTCACTTTTTGCATTTTGTCTGTGTTTTTTTTTTTTTTTTGGTGTAAATAATCTAAAAATAAATTAGCTTTTAGTTTTTTGTCATTCATTTAACATGAAATTCCAAAAATTACATCTTTTGATAAACGCTACAAATAAACTACCTGAAATTGCAAGGTGCCCAAATTGACACCATTGTAAGGATTGTGGAGCTTAATTTGATAAATGGACAATGGCATTTCTATCTTAAAAAAAAAAAAAAAAAAAAAAGCAGAAGGGTATGGAGGGGAAGGTTCTTCCCCCAATAGGAAATCCTGAAGCTGAAGCCTTGCTTTCCTCATCAAATTCAAATCTGATGGGAACTAATTACCCACGTCTAGGTCAGATGTCCGGATCAATATGGTGATAAATGATTATACATATACACATAATAAAGCGTTTGGTAAGATTTTGTTGGCACTTATTAAATGGATGTTATGTCCCTTAATTCACTCCGCTCCATGTTTTTCCCAAATACGCCATGTGAATTTTGTGTTCTAATAGGTGACAAAAATAATACCAATAATTTCCATGAACTTTTTTTAAAAAAAATAAAATTTAAATAGCTTAAGAGGCTAGGATGGTTACTAAATACCAGTTCAAGATTTTCCACAACGATTAAAAGGAAAGAAAATCTATACCTCCTTTGCTCCTGCAAGTCATCAAATGAGTAAACTGTAATCTTTTCTCCTTTTTTTTTTTTTTTTTTTTTTTTTTTTTTTTTTTTAATAAAAAAAAATACATTTGTTGGAGGACTGGCAAAATATGGGGCAGGCCCCAATTCCCCCAATGTGATACTGAAAATTGACAACTTGGAAACTACAATCATAAGATGACCAAAATAAATAAATAAATAAATAAAACCAACGATTTTACCATCTGAAATCAACACCACAATTTTTAGTAAGCTTTCCCCATATAATGTGAATATGAAGCTGGGGCAGTAAGTTCAGCCTTTAAAGGCCCTCTAACATGGGCCCATCTAAAGTTAAAATTAACAACCTTGTTTGGCAAATCATTAGAAGGGACGTAGCAATCACATGAAGACTACATCTCTCCCTCCAACATTACACCCAACCTGTATTTCACTCCCTAGAACTGTATTACTCCCTCCTTGATTAAATATAAAAGCACCAAATATTTCCTACCAATTCTCATCTCCACAGAAATGGCTACAATGTTGTGGGCTTTCTTTTTAGTTGGTCTTAGTTTTACACAATTCCTTGCCAATGTACAAGGACAAGTGGCCACACCTTCTACCTTGCCAACCACAACACCAGCTGCACCATCTACTCTGCCAACCGCAACACCGCCTCCTACTACCACACCAGCGGCCCCATCCAATTTGCCAGTTGCAACACCGCCTACAACACCATCCGCGCCATCTACATTGCCAACTGCAAAACCACCTGCTGCTACCACCCCATCTGCAGCAACCCCCCCACCTGCCACATCTCCAAAATCATCCCCATCTCCTAAAGTAGCCCCAAAAATAAGCCCAACTGTCCCACCCCCTAAAATTCCACCTGTCTCAACTCCAACACAGCCACCGGTATTGCCACCATCTCTACCACCAGCTTTACCACCACCAAAAATCTCTCCCACACCAGCCCAAGCACCACCAGTGCCAGCCCCTGCAAAGCAGACACCAGTACCAGCACCGGCACCACCACCACCTACAGCAGCACCTGTACCAGCACCACTGAAGGCACCACCAACACCAGCACCAGCACCTGTACCAGTTACACCCGTTCCAGCACCAGTCTTGGTGCCCTCATCTGCTCCAGCACCCACCAAACACAAGAAGAAAAGAAGGCACAGACATAAGCACAAGCATCATCATGCACCAGCACCAGCACCAGCAGCTAATGTAACCAGCCCCCCAGCACCTCCTACATTGGTAGACACAGAGGAAACAACTCCAGCACCATCACCAAATGCGGTAACTTTTAATCAGTCGGATTGCCATTACTATTAATTTTCCAAAATTGCTGAGAAACTATTTTATATATGTTAAATAAATTTTGAATATATGGGGTGGCTTGATATGGATGATTTTACTTCTCACATGAAAAAATGTTGACTGATGCTACCACTACAAATTTGACTACATAAACCTTACAAACTAATATATCAACCTTTTACAAAACAAAAAAAATTCAGAAATTTATTTATTGTGTTATTTATGTGACACCAATCACGTTCATTGTTACATCAATATATCAGCTTTAACAATTTCCAAATATTTTTATTGACTATTCCTTTCTTTCTCAACTCACAGAATGGAGGACATGCACTACATCAGCAGGTAGGAAGGTCTGGAAGGTGGATGACTACAGGATTAGCTGTTGCCATTCTGCTGGTTCTTACAGGATATAATTCCTAGAAATCTTATGTGATGATGAACCACTGATTTGCTGTTATACTGGAAAGAGATGATTATTTCATACGTATAACACAAGATCAATTCAAAGATTGCTTAGACAGGAGTGAATAATAAGGAGACTGAGCCAAATCAGGGTTTTGTAGTTCCAATTTTTGAATGGTTAATGTTTAATGAAGACAAATTTTGAGTTTTATTTTATATATACATGTATATTTTAATTTTGTTGCTGAATGAAGACAGATTTCTTTATTATGACAACAAACATGGAAATATCCAAAAGGAAACTTAGAATAACATAACAAGTTGATTGGCACATATCAAACTTGATCAGTATTTGAGTCCGGATTGATTTCCTCCCATAAGTCATACTCAACCATGAGGCCAAGGTTGTCAACTAATTTGTGATGACAGAGACAACCTGCACACTGATTAAAGCACAACCAGCTGGTCCGCATAAACATAAAAACCTTCAAATTCAGGGTTTTCATAAAATGTTTATGCATTGGTTTTATTTTTCATAAGAAAGGAAATTTTTTTGATGGACAATTCCAATTTGCAAATGGAAAAGAATTCCATGGTGCCATCTCAGCTACTTGTATTATAGAAATGGCCTGATCTAAGTCAAAGATCAAGAAGAACATAAAAATCATTGCAACCTCTTCCAAGAATTCTTTTCTAAGTTTCTCTTTTAGATTCCATTTGGATCTTGATGCTAGATTGAAGCCCGGCAAGAATTCATCTTATGGATATTCAAGTTGGTTTTCATAAGCTATAAGATTCAATGAAACAAACGGTCCCTAAATATTACTGAAAAATTATATATTATATAAGATGATAAAAACTGCATCTCTCTACCCAGTGGTTGATATTGCTTTGGTGCATACTCTGTCTTCTAACTCAGAATAACATAACAAGTTGATTGGCACATATCAAACTTGATCAGTATTTGAGTCTGGATTGATTTCCTCCCGTAAGTCATACTCAACCACGAGGCCAAGGTTGTCAACTAATTTGTGATGACGGAGACAACCTGCACACTGATGAAAGCACAACCAGTTGGTCCGCATGAACATAATAACCTTAAAATTCGGGGTTTTCATAAAATGTTTATGCATTGGTTTTATTTTTCTTAAGTAAAGAAATTTTTTGAAGGACTATTCCATTTTGCAAGTGGAAAATAATTCCAAAGTGCCATCTCAGCTACTTGTATTATAGAAATGGCCTGACCCAAGTCAAAGATAAAGAAGAACATAAAAATCGTTGCAATCTCTTCCAAAAAATCTTTTCTAAGTTGCTCTTATAGATTCCATTTATATCTTGATGCTAGATTGAGGCCTGGCAAGACTTCATCTTATGGATATTCAAGTTGGTTTTCAGAAGCTATAAGATTCAAAGAGACAAATGGTCCCTAAATATTATTGAAAAACTTTATATTAAATAAGATGATGAAAACTGCATCTCTCTACCCAGTGGTTGATATTGCTTTGGTGCATTCCCTGTCTTCTAACTTAAGTCATTAATTTTGGCAGCTGCCAACCCGAAGATAAGCATAAATGATTTTTCACTCAAAGTCATATTTGACACCTTACCCAACAATAAGAGCTATCATTTTTTTAAAATCTTGATCCTACTTTCATGTTGCAAGTTATTATAATAGCAAGTAGCAGAATAATAAAACAGTCTTAAAAAAACAGTTGAAGGGAATAAACAACCATTCATCATCAAGAAACATCCCACATGACTTTCATTATGCGGCAATGAAAAGGAAACCAACTAAGTACCTGTATGTAAATAAGGCCGCGCTCATAGGCTAATCGATTTATGAGCCTCTCTGTTCTTTCACCACACACATCACAAGTAAATTGTACAAGCAAACTTCTTCTTGGAAGTTTTATGTCAATATTTGCATCCTGCACGGAGGACATGCAGGTGTGAGAAGACACGTTTAAGAAAGGAAAAATAAAACAAACTATCAAAAAGTGCACGTTGCTTGGTTTTAAAGCATAGCAGCATACAATGCAGCTATACTTTTTTTTTAATATCTGCAATGAGTTGTACTTCAAATGGAACCAAACAAGTGAGCAAAATAACAAAATGGCAAATTTCTGCAAATGAAAACATTAGGAAATACATTTTTTTGAACGTCGAGTTGAGTCATAAAAAAGAATGATAGTCAAAGTATTCCAATTTTCACTCTATTTTTTTGCTTGAACTTCAATATACACCAGAAACAGAAGGTTGTTCTATATGCTTTATATTAAAGTCATTCATCAGTAACCCAAAAATCCCAAACTAAAAAAATTATATATATATTGAAACCATTTAGAAATTGAAAATGCATTATACTCATTTTCTTAGAGTGCATCAAAGCTATACAAGGAAGTTTCACACCTGAGCAACCAACTAACCAATTTATTCTTTAAAAAAAAATATCCAAAGAAAAGTATGTGTCATGTCATGTGTGTACGTAACAAGAACAAAAATTTTCCTCTTTCGTCTTTACAATAGTCAATAAGGAAAGGAGAAAAGTGCAGTATTATTTTTGAGTTATGAAATAGAATCATATATATATTTTTTTAAAATGTTGGAATGTGAAATTGCATACCGTGGTGTTGGGTTCTTCGGATTGAGAACTATCTTCCACGAATTGAGAAACCGCCAATAGGCGGCGGCGGCAGCGGCTGCCTAATTTGGGCTTGGGGGTTTGGGAGAATGTAATGGAGCCAAAAACATGGATATTATTATTATTATTATTTATGGGTTTGTAATTGTAAGCTCGGTTTTGTGTCAGACTAGGATATGTCGAAGGTAGAAAGAGACGACACCCACTTCCACATCCAGACCCAGAACTAGTTGTTGTTGGTGTTACCGTCATCGTGCTGTCTGTTTTTTTTTCAGGATTTTTCTCCGGTCGGATTTTTCAAGCCTAAACTATAAAACCCAATAAGTGAAAAACTGAATTTTTTTTCTAAATAACAATAAATATTAAAAAATTTAGTTATTTGTCACGTTTCCAAACAATTTTGAAAAGTAGCATCTCGAGTGTCTAAAACTCGAGTTTCAAGATAAAAATCGAGTTTTTAAGTCTCGATTTGTAAGTGGATTAGTAGAAAACTGGAAAAAATCAAGCTGCAAATCGAGTTTTAAAGACTCGATTTCCATAAATTGAATAAAAACGCCGCTATAGATATATAAAACGTCACTATAGAGCTTAAAAAACGCCACTATAGGTCTCCCTGAACTTGTACTGATAAAAAATTTTTTTGCAGGAAAACGCCGCTATAGGGCTTTAAAACGTCACTGTAAGGTTTAAAAACGCCACTATAGGTGAAATTTTTTTTGCTAAAACTCGAGTTTTAAAGACTCGAGATCTATGTGACATTTTCACTGATATGGATCTCGAGTTTCTAAAACTCGAGATGCTAGTTTCCTATATTGTTTCAAACGTTGCCTAACTAACTATATACAATTCTTTTGCACTGTTATTTTGCACATTACCTCGTGAAAAACTGGGGTAACACCGAGGGAGTGAGGGGCGGCTGAAGAGTTAGGAGAGGGACGAGCGAAAGAAAGCGTGAAGCTTTTAAGGTGGGAGGAATTGAAAAATGAGAGGATAGTAAACGAAGAGGAGTGGAAAAATGAGAAGATAGAAAATGAAGAGGAAATAGAAAAGTAGGAAGATAATTTTTTATTTTTTATTTTTTATTTTTTATCATAGGTATTTAGTTAGAAGGATGGGAAAGGGGAGAGATGAAAAACTTATTTGTTTGGTCGAGAAGAAAAAATAATAAAAAAATGAAATTGGTATAAATTTATAATTATATTCTTATTAAATAAAATAAAAATGGAACATTTTTTCTAACAAAAAAATTGTGTATGTGCAAACAAAAAAATAATACATTTTTTTTAGCAAAAATAATCATGTATGTGCAAGTGAAAAAAAGAAAAAAAAAAAGGCAACTGGGTGAGAGGAAAAAAAAGGAAAAAAAAGAAGAAGAAGAAGAAGAAGGCACTTGTGGAGAAAACTTTCTCCGTCAACCCAAGTGCACATATAAATAAAATAATCTCCCCTCCAGTTTTCTCCTCATTTTGGAAATAAAATTTTTTGGTGGATTTGAGGAGAAAACACCCGAATCCTACCATTTCTTTTCTTCTCTCCCCACCCAACAAAACACACTCTAAAAAATTTTCCATTCAATTTTCTCTTCAAAGTTTTCCATCCTCTCTAAAATCTACTCTACCAAACACACCCTAAGAGAAGCTAGAGAGAGTATTTAGAGCATTAGCATCTGAAATTGCAAATAATATCATATTGGCTAAAATGCAAAACTAACTTCCTAAGTTTTTTCAGATTTCATTTTAGTCCTCTAAATTTCAAATTTATTAAATTAAGGCCTTTCTGTCAATTTTTGTTAAAATTTTTTGAAAAAAAAAATTTGGAAAATATTTTACAATCATTAATTGATTTTCTTTTTAATTTAAAAATTTTGAAGAAAAATTGAAAAAATTGAAAAATTAACCACAAAATATAAAAAGAAGTTGATGAAAAAGCTTTAATTGAATAAACTTGAAAGTTAGAAGACTGAAATGAAGAAAAGCAAAGTTAGAGGACTGAAATTAAATCTGAAGGAACTTAGAGGGCCAGTTTTGTTTTTTAACCCATCATATTTTACCATTTAAAAATCTACTTTATCTATTATACAATTCTACTTTACAATACACTCATCATCCTAGTTTCTATTTTATTATACAACTCATTAAAATAATATAATCAAATCTCTCTCTCTTTTCTCCCCCATATCTCTGTTTAACCACCCATCACCACCACACATAAAACCCACCACATTACCCACACAATCTACTACCACCACCACTAATCCAAACACAACCCAACCCATTGCCACCAAGAGAGAGAAGGGGAAGATGAAGAGAGAGACGGAGAAGGAAGAGAGAATCTAAAGTGAGAGAGAGGAGAGGTGTGGGAATAAAAGTCAATAAAAATAATAATAATACAACTTGCTACAATAGGCTCTATTTTTAGGACTTTACTATAGTTGAGTTGTAAATTTTTTTATAACTAGACTCTCGGGTAATGCATGTTTTTTGTGGTTTGATGCTAAAATATAGCATATCTAGGGTTACTATACAGTTATCCTACATAATTTACTATATCTATATATAATATAAAAGCAAAACGTTTGACTTTTTATTGACCACTCCTTATTACGTCATATGACTTTGTAAATTTATGCCACGTATACATTTAAAAATACTGAACAGTTGTGCCTTTTTATTTTGCCCGTTAAGTTTTATTATCTACTCACCGTTTCACATAAGATGTATATATTAAAAAAAAAAAAAAACTATCATTGAGAAGAAAAACATCGGAAGGTGTAGGGAAGAGAATGAGAAATCTGAGAAGAATAGCATTCGTAAGGCATGTAAAGAAATCATTCAGTATCATTGTTGCTATCGTTGGTGTGGCTTGATTCCTGGACCTTTTCACTATTTAACCCAAAAAAAAAAAAAAAAAAAACTTACAAATAGCAATTTTGGAGAAAACCCACATGTTTCTTGTGTTTCTAAGAAATACGAAAGAGAAGAAATTAGAAAATGAATATGAACCACTATTTATACCTAAAGGATTATGACCCTTCAACAAACACCTTTTCATTCAATATACACATTTCCGGTCAATAGACACATTTTCATTCAATAGGCACATTTTTGGTCAATAGACATATTTTCATTCAATAGATACATTTTTAGTCAATAGACACCTTTTCCTTCAATATACACATTTTCGGCCAATAGACACTGTCGATGCCTCGCGGCAATCGACCACCCTTTGTAGTGACGCTCACTTTAATTTAAACACTTTGAGCTCGGGTTCTGTGAAATGAGGGTGAAAGAACCTCTGGTGTGTGACTAAATTGAGTCAATTTTAACCTATATTTACCAAATGTAAGTGAAGTTGTCACCAATCATTGGGTTTTTTCTAAGGTGTGATTGATCACCTGACTCTATTTGATTTTATTACCAATCTTAGGCTAAGAAAAATGGTCGTTTCTCCTAATCTAATGTGGAAGGCATAAAATCTTGATTCTAGAGTTTGAAAGTCTGGTTACGTGTAAGGAAGATGTTACCCCACAATGCTTGTCTAAAGACAATCCTTTGTTTTCGTAAAATCTAAATTTTCGAACATTGGCAGTTAAATACAAACTATTGGTGTTAGCTTTTAGGGCTTTAAAAGAATTGGGATTTGAGAGTTGATTTTGGAAGGGGTGTGGTCTCTATCAATGCTTTGCTAGTATATTTGGAATTGTTGCCAAACTTCCACAATGAAAATCCGGTAGCATCTTGCCTTATTTTCGTGGCGAAAATATGGTAGCATTTTGCCTTAGGTGCATCATAGCACACAACACACTATCCTCATTAAGCTTTCGTGGTGAGAATACAGCAACAAAGGTGCCCATTTTTCATGGCAAAAATCTGGCAGAGTTTCGTGTATAGAGCGATATGGCACATCAGCAGGGTTCCATGCTTGTGTGTACGATGTGCGTCGATATGTTCAAACTAAGGTGAGTTGAAGCTCACTAAAGCATCAAACATGACAGAGCAGGAAAATAAACCAAACATTGCCAACATTCCAAAGGTATGGCCCCGCATGATACAGGAAAGATAAATAAGATATTTCCATACCCAAGGAACGTGGCCCACAAGGTACAGGAAAGATAAAATAGACATCGCCTACATCCAAAGGGTATAGCCCAACAAGGTACAGGAAATGTAAAACAGACATTGCCATACCCTAAGAATGATGCCTAAGCAAGATACAGGAAAAGAAAACCCTAATCTAGATACATGGTTCTAAAGAAAAAGGCTAAGAGAGAGAAAGAGATAACCACACGGGGAGGCTAAACCTCCTAATCTACTAAACATTGCCCTTTTTGGGCTTGTGTCTTCTTGCTTGCATTTTGTCCTTTTTAGCTTGCATTTTGGAAGTTGCGCCCTTGCTCCAAGCGTGTACGTGCAACAACAAAGAAAATACAAAGCCAATAGACAAGAAAAAGAGATAACAAAGGAACAAAGAAAGCACACAAAAGGGGCAAACAAGGAAAGAAAGCGCACAAAGGGGCAACCAAGCATGTTATCAAACAAAAGAGGATGTCCTAGAAGGACAAATGTAGGTTTGGATTTGGTGTCCATAGTTCCATTATATTGGAATATGGACAACACGTGTGCCATCAAGTGCAGTTCCTAAAAGGGACTCGAAATCTCGTGTACAAAGAAAGGTGTGAACCCGCATGAGATTATAGGTAGGAACTAAGCTTGATGACACAAACAAGCATACAAAGACACATGCATGAACAAGTAAACAAGGATGTAAAGACGCAAACAAATGAAGAATGCCAAATAGGATGGCACAAAGTAAGCATAAAGAAAGCCAAGCATTTTATCACATAAAAGGAGAGCTAGACATGTTATAAGGCACATAGAAAGGCTAACATGAGAAACCCTAACATGCAAAGCTAAGCAAAGGGGAGAAAATCAAGCGGCAAGCAAGCTAAACATCACGAAGATGTGCTCCCAAACATGGTTGCATCCAAACAAGCCACCAAAGGGGACAGATGCAACCAAACAAGCAAGTGGCACCAAAGACCAACAAGCAACAAACCCACAAAGGGAAAACATACAAGAACATGGCAAAAGGCCTAGATTTAAGAAAACAAGCATGGATCCAAATGTAGCACATGAAAAAGAGAAAACATAACACAAACATGCATAGGGGAACTTATCCAAACCCTTTGTTGAAAATTGGGTGTATGGCTGTAGGCCTAGACCACTAGATTTAGATCTACATCCTACCCAAAAGCCAAAGCCCAAGAAAGAGGCAAAAGTAAGAGATATAAAGCTAAAAAAGCACTAGGCATAGCATCCAAACAAGCTCAAAGCACATAAACATGTAGATCTAATATGGCAAGAAGCCATAAGCATGGCAAAGAGCACAAACACGAAATTTAGACATATCCTAATCCAAGAAGACTAGACCAACAACATCAAAGCAATAAAACATGTTATAAAATAAGTAGACACGGTAGGAAAGCTATAAAACATGTTAGAAAGCAAGATAAAGCAAGAGATATGCTAGGAAAGGCTATAAAACATGTTATAAAGCAAGATAGAGCAATAAAAAGGCTATGAAATTAAATGGGTGTAGATAGTAGCTAAAAAGCTACATCTACACTCCTAAACGTCAAATCCAAGGTACCAAGACTAAGGAGAGGAAGATGAGAGCAAGAACACTACCTTTTAATTGTTGGGAAAAGTGAGAAATCAAAGGTTTTTTTGTGTGTTTTAGAGAGGATTTAGAGAGAAAGAGAGAGGGAGAGAAAGAGAGAAACTACCCAAAAAATGCTCCAAAATGCCAAAATGTTTTTTTTCCTTCTGAAATTTGGGGGGTTGGGGTTTTTATACATCTTGGCACTATTCCCAAGGCTCGACGACCCTTGAAGGTGTGCCGGGTTAGGTACGCTAGCGTTAGCAATTTTGTCTTTTTCCTGCCTAACTTCAATCGCATATCTGTAGGCCTTTCTAGAATCCGATTTAGCTAATCTTGGTGTTCCTAGAAAGAAATGGATGTCTAGTTTTCAGAACACTAAAGAAATTGAAAATCCAATGTTTGAATCAAAAGTTATGGCCTCGAGAAGCGAGTTGACATGCCCAGCACGGTTTTCAAGATATTCAATCGTTTTAACTTTGATTTCGATCCATGAATTGTCATTGGAAAAGAAATTCGTTAATCTCCACAATGACGTTGGTTCCAACCCATTCTGATGGTCAGATTAAAATTAGATTTTCTGGCACCCCTAAGAGTCAACCTCGGGTCAAAGTTGACAAAAATCTTCGAATAGATTGGGTTTAATGTTAGAACACGAAAAATGTAGTTTTGGAGGTTATTTTGACCAACTTTGACTTTTGGTTAACTTAGGGTTGACTAAGGGCATTTTGGTCAATTTGACCTAAAAAGGCATTTTAAGTGCTCTGATGCCTGAACGGGTTATGCCACGTCAATCTAAATGTTCCCATGGCCCCATTTTGAAAAGTTAATATTTTTGGAATTTTTGAGGTTTGGCATGCAAATTGAGGGTCGACAAAATATGGTATCTACAGCTATCCCTTCTTTATCTGACATCATGATTGCAGTGAGAGGTGTTGGATAAAGAATGTAATGTCACATTTTGTTGCCTCCAAATTGCGTGTGAAAACTACACAATTCATGGACCAAAACTGGTCTTATCTTGATTAAGTTGAGCTATTGTAAAGAGTTTGAAAACTTTTCCTTGTTATTGAGCAAAACCTTTTTTTTTTTTTTTTTCAATTGGTCAATGTTGACCCAGTCAACGCTGACCGGCCGCCTTATAGGTGCGCTAGGCAAACCCGGTGGCCCTTCAAGGTGCGTTGGGTAGCCAAGCCATACGGACCATTACAAAAGGCCTCTGAACTCCATTTTTTGGCCATTCCAACCTCACTTTTCACTTAAAAAAAAAAAAAAAAAATCTTCTTCCTCAAGGCCAGTCTTGGTTTAGCAGGTCCAGTTTTCAGCTTCAACTTTTTGCTTCAAACTCCCACTCTACATCTGAGGTAAGTGTTTATTTTTCCTTTTCTCATTAATTCTTACAAATATGTTAGTAGTTACGCAATTAGGAAAACGTGCTAGTATTTTTTATATTTTTGGCATTTATATTTTTTGTTTTTATTATTTATGCTATGATGACGCTGGAAAACATTTGTGGTTACATGTATAAGTAGATGTATAAACATAACATATTTGCATGCTTTGACATGTGCATACATGCATGCACAAAGATGTACATTCATAATATATATATATATATATATATATATATATATATATATATATATATATATATATATATATATATGAGAATTTCGTACATATATAATTGAGTTTACGCACACTTATACATGCGGGGAAAATTTTAATTTTTA
The DNA here is from genome assembly GCA_028535165.1 of Quercus tomentella. NCBI lineage: Eukaryota > Viridiplantae > Streptophyta > Magnoliopsida > Fagales > Fagaceae > Quercus > Quercus tomentella. The sequence continues at coordinate 36,207,361 of JAPQVY010000089.1, forward strand.
GGCAACGTAGATGAACATGTAAATGCGGGATGCTATAAAAACACGTTAAAAAACTATAAAAAAGCTAGGAAAACATGAGATGCTATGCATGATAAAACGGAACATTTGGGAGATTTAAAACATGGTGATTGAAGTAATTTTAAATTGGAAACCTTTTAAAACGAGAGTAGCATTGCAAACATGGGATTAAGTGAGCACTGCTGAATCAAATCCTAGGAGAAACATTTTGAGAAAACGGGATTAAACGAACATTGTCGAATCAAATCCTTGGATAGATGAAAATCAGCTATCGTCATCGAGTTATTTTCGAGAACATAATTAAATGAGCATTGCCAGATTAAATTCTGGGGGAGAGTTAGGGATTGCCATCCGGTAACTCTAAAAGAAAGGTGAGCATGACGCACAAGGCGTGGAATACTCAACCCCAAGTTAAATGAGGACATTCAAATCAAACCCTCATGAGATTAAACGAGCACTGTCGAATCAAATCTCAAAAAAATAGATAGGATTAAACGAGCATTGTCAAATCAAATCTCGGAAAAGAATTATGGACTGTCGTCAGATAATTCTAGGAAAGGTAAGCATGACGCACAGGGCGTGGAATACTCAACCCTGAGTTAAACGAGGACATTCAAATCAAACCCTTATGTGATTAAATGAGCACCTATGAATGAAATCTTGGAAAGATGAAAATCAGCAATCGTCAGTAAAAAACTAAATGAATACTACTAAATCAAGCTCTACAAAAGATTGTGGACCTTTGCCAGGAAAGGTGAGCATAACGCACAGGGCATGGAATACTCAACCCCAGGTTAAACGAGGACATTCGAATTAAACCTGTATAAGATATAAGAAAACATGATATTTTGAGATAAAAACCTAGGATTATATGATCACTGTCAAATCAAACCCTAATGGAGGATTAAACGAACACTGTTGAATCAAACCCTAAGAAGGATATTTTGAAAAAGAAGAAGATATTTTGAGATAAAAACCAGGATTAAATAAACAATGTCGAATCAAACCCTGAGAAGGATATTTTGGGGAAAAAGAATGATATTTTGAGATGAAAACTAGGATAAAACGAACAATATCGAATCAAACCCTAAGAAGGATATTTTGTAAAAAACAAGATATTTTGAGATAAAAACTAGATCTAACCTTGAGAAGGATTTGAAAAAAAATATGATAGTTTGAGATTAAAACCATGATTAAACGAACACTATCGAATCAAACCTTGAGGGAAACCTTTTGAGAAAAGAGTATTCTAGATATGATCGTGCATGATATGTATTAGGTAGTAAGGTTAAACGTACTTACCTATTTGTTTGCATTGCCATTTAATCTGGACTTGTTGATTAATCATAAATTTGTCTTGCAGATTATGCCTCGACGACAAAGATCTGGAGGATATTGCAGGAAGGCTCCTGCCTTTAATTCGTCCAGAGGAGACTCGTCCAATAGTGACGAGGATACAGTTTCAGCTAGCAGGCAAGTAGCCTGGAATATTCAGAGGCACTATGATAGAGGGGGAGACGATATCACATCCATAGAGGGCATTAGCATCAGGAACCGATGTTTAGTTGAGATGGCCAGTGCCTCTTTCACAGTCCCCTACTGCTTCTAGTGCTGGCTCTTCACAATTTGCCCATCCTAAGGATAGAAGTGATCTAAAGGGTGATAATCTTAAGGACGAGCTCATGTTTGATATAGATGTAGAATTAGAGGCCGGTGACATGACTAGGCCGGCCCCTGACTCTCCCAGGCGCAGCACGAACAGGTTGATATATCCATAAGGTCAGGCTGGGGTAGGGGCCTATATTGGAGAGATAGATGAGAGCATCATCAATACTCATCTACAACATGGACTAAAGACACATCCTTCTACTCAGGCTTGAAGAGCCTAGGTATACTTATCTTTCCTTTCTCATCTATCAATTCAACGTGTATATGTGCTAAAAAATAGCTTATCTTCATTTTTGGATGCAGGGGGTTGATAAGTGTCGTGGACAGGGGGTATGGTCCATATTTTACAAGCGATGCATGCTACCGTGCCTTCTAGATCGAGCAGGGATTCGAGACATTCATCAGCATTCTATCCTGTTCTATGAGGCACGGGTTAGCTGAGGCTTTGGTGCAGTAGTTCCATGTAGAGACGAGCACCTTTCATTTGAGCTGTGGGGAGTATGCTATCCTTCCCCTTGATTGGATTCCCATTTTAGGCCTTAGATTTGAAGGGGAGCCAGTCTTGACTAAGTTTATGGGTGTAGCAGAGGAATGCGCCCTCCTGGGCATAGATTACCCCCATACTGCGGCAACCAGTAGATTCTTTGGGCCTACTCAAAAGCCCAGGATTTGCTTATTGCAGCTGAAGATGATCATACCCAAGTAAAAGGAGCTAGATGGTGTGGCTTTTAGGAGATTCTTCTTTTACTTCATTGGTTCTTGTCTATTTGGAAACAACAGATTAGTGCTGACTTACAAGTAATTAGCAGCCATGAGAGTAGTGTCTGACATAGGGGCCTATGATTAGGAAGCCCTATCCTATGGGTATTTCATCCATTATCTGAGGCGAGCATAATGCCAAGGTTTAGGAGCCTCGAGGGTTTTTGGCAAATTCTAATGTGGTGGACATATAAGTACATCCTTGCTTTGCGACCACAGTACATTGGCCTTTCTATGACACTATATCCCAGGGCATAGGCTTAGTCTCTCTATACAATCTCTAGAGTCACATTGACATAGCTGGCTACTATCTACATTGCACTTGATTGTGTTACGTGGGGTGAAGTATGTAACAACCCCTAAATGGAGGATTGTTGAGTAAATGCGAGGTCACTCCAATTATGGCTCAGTTGCGTGCACGGCGCTGGGATATCTTGCCCTGAGATGATCATGGATGACCCCGCATATGCAATAGGTTCCTTTAAGGGCTTCTCTACAGTGACTACAGACTATGTCATTTGGTTTTTAGAGTCATCCAATGGACTCATTATTGATGATTTCCCTGTGAGCACGGGGAGAGTACTCAGGGGCATAGCACGTGCCCAGTAGGTTTCAGTGGCCCGCTTGAGATTACATGTGGATACCCTACAAGCTCAAGTGAGAGAGTTTGAGGGTGTTGCCGCTACCAGAGATGGGTACGTTCAAGAGGAGATGCCAAGGTCTTAGCCCGCGAAAGAAAGTAGTGGCAGAAAGAGGACGAGAGCCTATCCACTGCTACGGAGAGAGAAGCCAATTTGTTGCCTAGATGGCATTACTTTAGAGCTACATCGGCATCCTGATTGGCAAGTTGTGAGGCAAGGGATAGGATGTACCTCCGACGTCTACTATTTTAGATTTAGACCCTTTAGTTTGGAGACATGAGCCAGATTACATTCTGGTTCCCTCAGGTCTTGCTAGAGGTTAGGGATTCACTTTGATTCCAAATTGGGCATGAGGCCCCGGGCCAGGATGGGCTCCATTTTAGACTCCAGGATGGACTCTAGGCCCTTCAACTAGCCTAGCCGGTCCTTCTTTCAGTTAGGTCGTCGATGATGATGCTAATGACTCTAACGTCGGGTGCTTTGTAGATGACTCCCCATAGCCTAGCCACTATTGTTGTACTATGATGATGTTGCCCATGCATGGTAATGTTTATCTTTTTCATGTATTTTCTAAACATTGCCCCTTCGTTGGCCAGATATGGATGTATTATTGCCCTATAGTGGGCCTAGAAATGTATGCATTATATTGCCTTTTGTTAGGCTTTATATGTATGTATATTAGTAACATGTAGCATTTATGGGCCTATTGCACCAGTTCTTTTCATTTGTAAACTGTCACATCCCTAGGATAAATGATTAGCTTACATTAGCTTGTGTTTTATATCAATCTTGCATCTACTGGCATACTATATCTGACATCTGCTTGCATACTGTATCGCATTGTATTTCGACGGATTTACTGATAACTTTTGATAAAAAGGGACTCACTGGGGAGAATGAAATGGAGGGACTGCATAAAAAACTGCCCCAGTATGGATTTTATGTTGTTACAGACATGAGAGAAAATGTTCTTGGTGGGACAAACCCTATATTACAACTAAAAGCCTTAATCTTGAGCAAACAAAATTGCAGAAATTAACCAAACTGCAAAAAATAAAATTGCTCCAATGTAGATTTTGCATGATTCTAAGCCGAGGAATAAGCTTGGAGTGGAATCAAACTCGTACTAGACGATCATACCACAATGGGCTCGTCAAAAATTATAAACATAAGCTTCCCTAAAAGGATCCTTTCGACCTTGCCCTATGGTAGAATGCATTGACTAGGCCCAGCTATCCACTTAACCGACTAGTCTTTAAGGCTTCCTCGAAGGAATTTCATGTAGGAATTAACTTTTGCGATCACCATATCAACTTGGATAAACCATCATTAAAACAGAAACGGCCTCGACACAATGCCGACATGTGTTTTGAAGACGTGGGCTGAACTGACACATGAACTAGGTGAACTAGGTTTTAACAATGAGGTTCAAGATATTTTGAGATAACTAATGAATGGTACAAAATAAACTACACCAATATGGGTTTTGTATGGTCTCAATTTGCGCAAAAAATATTTCAAATAGGTTGGTTCGTTTTTGGACCGCCCGTGCACCACTATTGACGCAAACTTGACAAAATTTGGGCTCCAAAGCTACTTAAAACGCATCACTTTCCAAATTTGGTGGTCAAAATCACATGTGGATGTGCCAGGGGGCAAACTTTTTCCTGGCATGTGTCCTGAGGTTCGGCGGCCCTTGAAGGTGCACAGCCTCAGGAGGCATGCATAAAGGTCTGGGCGCCCCCTAGACCTCCCACACTCTAGTCTCCGATATTCTGGGTCTTCTCCTATCCATTTTCTACACTAAAAACATCTTAAAAACACATTTTTCTTGCACTTTCTTGCACTGCTTGGCATTAAAACACTGGATTTTCTCATATCTGGTCATGGATGCTTTTGGGCTCAAATTTTATGATACATTTGTGGAGCTTTAGAGGGAGCTGTTCCATGAAAGGGAGCTCAAGAGGTGGTGGGCTTCATTCTCTTCCAAATACTGGTATTACATCAAGAGATTCATTAGAGATGCCATGGCACTGTTTCTTACTCCTCTATGTTAGGAAATTTAGACCCCGGTTGATAGAATTAACAAGTTTTAAACCCAAGTTGTTAATTAGATTTATTATGAATAAACCTCGTTAAAACAAACAAACATCAATATCATGCACAACGGAATAGTAAATAAGAAAATATATGATGACCCAGGAAAACCAATAAAACAAACTAGTTTCACAGTAAAAAAAAAACCTAGGGGGAAACCTTCTTGAAAAGCAATCCACTATAATAAAGAGAAGTTTTACATCTAGCACAAAACCTTTGTCCCTAGACTCTACAATCCCCGTAGATGAATTTACAGTAGAAACCTTCTACCGCTTTAGAACCTCTGAACTCTTAAATATATGAATGCCACCCTTTTGCACGGATCCTAGTACGTGACTAACTCTAGCAACTTGAAGATGTTGTTGGTTGTAAAGTTTTTCACTTCATCAACAATGAAGATCAAGAAGCACTTGGTTACAAAACCCTAAGGCGCAAAGACGCAGTAACTTCTTTTAGAGAGAATAAGGCACTAGGTCATTTTTTGCATGTGTTCTCCATGTATGACGACATTTAAAATAAGCCTTATATATGTCTAGGGTCGTGAGAAAAGAAACCCTATAGATACATGTCAGCAAGAGCTGAAAATTAGACTTGGAAATTTTGATTTCGTAGATCTCAACAGATTTAGCTTCTGTTGAGCTTTCTTCATTAAGTCTTAATAGATACTGTTTCTGTCGAGCTTTTGTCGAGCTTGAATGAACAGCTTTTCTTCACTTGTTTCTTGGTCCAATCTTCATGGCTTTAATACTTGGCTTGAACAACATGTTTCTTAAAGTACTAAATCTATCCTAGATCTACCTAATTACAAGTAAAGTGCATTTTGTCAAAGGATTAGCCAATTACATAAATATGTCCCTAACACTCTCGATTGGAGCCTAATGGAGGCTATAGTCACCTATTAGGATCCTACTTTGAGGTGTGTCACAATTGAGGACATGGATTTAGTCCTTACTTTGGAGAAGTATGATCGTATCCTTTCTTTGTCTACCCCTATGGATCAGGTTTATCCGCCACTCGTTCGACCTCACTATCGCAAGTGGTTGGCAGAGCTACTAGGCCTGAAGACGGTTCTGGTAGATATTCTGACTTAATACGAGAGTGGGTTAGGGTGCAGCCTACCCCTGGATTTTATAATTTGCCAGTTTGGCCTAGCTGAATGCCTCGTTGCCTATAAAGGTGACTTCGTGGATCTGAGAGAGTACTAAACTTTCTATAGGCGCCATGATTTTGTGATTGCTTTCTTTAGCTTGATGCTATTTCCTTCTCAGTCAAGTTCTATTAGCTTCACAGTCTTACCCCTGGTGAGTACTCTTCCTCACAATACTTCATTTATTCCCTCTCTTCTCTCTGAGACCATTCGATCCCTTTCTTTATGTCGGGAGGCGGGTAGTGGTAGGCTTCACTACAGTGTGCAAATGTTGCAGTTGTGGTTTTGTAGCCATATAAGTTTATTCTCTAGGGTAGAACTCGTAGGGTTTTTGAGGAAGAATAGGGTCAAGATTACTGTAGCCATTGACCTTCCTCTTATGCGTGATACCACTGCTTGGTTGGGGTATTTGTTTGGCTTGGGTCCCACTAATTGGGTATGGAGAGTCAAGTGGGGAGTTACTACGTGGCAAGGTTGGCTCTCTGCATCTGTTTGCTTGGCATCACACTGATGGGCATCTAGGATTGCATAGGATATTATCTAGGCATGGCTATAAGGCAGTTGAAGGCACTCTTCACGCCCCTCTACTTAGTGACCTTTCTGACGTCACTTGTGAGTACGGAGACAAAGATATAGATACAGTTGTGATAAAGCGCGCTTCTAGTTTCTGGAAGAAGCACAAGTCATCGATTGATTATCCCACTTGTCATGGAGATGACTATGAGTGGTTTATTGCTGAGTTCAGAGAGTGGAGAGCCACTAGGATCCATACTTCATCATTGACTTGTCATTGCCTAATCCACTTAATCCTAGACTTCCAGCTGATATACTAAGGAATTATACCCTAAAGTTTGAGGTCAGAGTTGAGAGTACTCTTAGGAGCCTGAGAGAGTGCCTGGTAGAGGCTATCAGAGACAAAGACTACTGTAAGGAGGCCTTTAATGTTGTTATAGAAGATTTTGATAAGATGGGGGCAACATATGAAACCAAGCTAGTCGCACTTCGAGTAGAGCTTTTATAGAGGGGTTAGATCCTTTCAGCCACAGATACTGTGTGAACTCAGCTGAGATCTTAGGTTATAAGCCTAGAGAGTAAGCTTGCATATTTTACTCAAAGATTCACTATCTTGGGCCAAACTAGATGAAATACAATTCCCCTTTACAAAGGCATGTATTTCTCTCCCTAACATGTAGAATCTTAAAAAGAAACCACATTTTCTCCCCCTTTTTGTCGTGATTGACAAAGGGCACAAGAAGCTATAAAACTTCACCTGAGAAACATAAAGTTGATCAAAGATGATTAAGGGGGCACAAGGAATCCGTATAAATGCATGAATGTAATGAAACAGGATGTTATGGATGACAAGATAGAATAAAGATGCAAAACATGTGAAAAACAATGCATACAAGAGGGTTTCGAAAGATCAAGAAGCTGTCGAGATGCTATCGAGAGAAAACCTAGAAATCTCGATGGATCGAGGATCTGTCGAGAATCTATCGGGCAAATAGAGAGCTTAGAAATTTTTCTCAATGGATCAAGAAGCTGTCGAGAGCAAAGAAAAGAGGCTCGATAGAAATGGATGTGTCGAGGTATCTGTCAAGAAGCTGTCAAGCTTGAAGAAAAGGATTTTTTTCAAGGGAGGAAAACACATAAAGATGAATGCAACAAGCAAGCTACTCAAACATAGATCCAATCGACATGTTAAGCTCTCAAAAACATCTCTCAACAAAAAAATGCAAAGCATTCATGATCCAAAACACACACACACACACACACACACACACACACACACACACACACACACACACACATACACATACTAAACAAGTCTAACGAATTTTATATTTCAAAAACAAGTTATGACAGTTTAGTGAGCATGCATTAACACATGTATTCCTTGTGATGGCCAAATCACATTGTACTAGCACATGTATCAAAAGTAGCAAAGAATTTACGTGTTGTGTGTGAAAACATAGCAAGAGTGCATAAGTGTCTCATATTATGATGATTTGAGATATGAGAAAATCAAATACACTCACATATAATCATAATTGCTTGATGGGGACTATCACCTTCGAGGTACATCCTATAACTCTTACATCTCCTAGAAACACACTTGCAACCAAATTTAAAAGCATTTTGATTCTTTTTACTTTTGTTTTTCTTTGCATAGTTTTCTTTTTGAGCATATCATGCATGGGTATATAAGGGAGAGATAAGAAATACCCAATTATGTAAGCTTAAACATCACAATTTTGCTATGCCGAAGCATACAGATGTGATTCATGATTGGTGGGCTTTAATGGTGAGATGATTATTTATGCCTTTCTCTTAGAATTTTTTAGTCCTTCCCATTAAAAAGAGTGATATGAGTGTTAAGTATAAGAGATTACTTAATCGTACTCATCATAAACACGAGCCACAAAGCTCACTTGCTTAGTTATGCATTGAGATGTTTATCTAAGCTACAAAAGATACAAAGGTTAGAAAACTTTGTTTCAATGGTCATCTAAGGTACACAAGTACCAATATACACAAACACACACTGCTTTTGTATTTTTTTTCTCTTTTTATTTTGAAAAACAAACAAAATAAAGACTAAACAACCAAACAAAAATAGAAAAACAACATGAAAGCATGAAAGAAAGGCACAGATGCATGATTCCAAAGGAAGATAAGAAATCAAGCAAAGAGAGTCCTACTTTAAATAGAAAGAATTAAAATAGAGGACAAACAAAAATAACAATTTAGTCTTAGGCTACTTTCTCACCCACACAGCACGAGTCTTTGGCCGTGAAGATGAAAAGGCATGTGTCTTAGTATTTCTACTAAAGGACATAGAAGAATTAGAATTCTCCTGAAATTGAGTTAAAAAGCTCAAAGCGTTTAATAACTCTCCAAACAAAGGTGTAGGTCCTTGAGAGGAAAACTGTGACTATTTGGACACTTGCTTTTGAGGAGATACAATTTAAAGCAATTAGGACGAATATGTTTAGAAACACTACAATGGTGACAAACATGAGGTCTAACAAAGGATTTAGAATTAACCAAATCAGTTTTGGATTTCATACCTTTATCACCTTTCTCAGATTGGGGCACAAAGACAATCTTTGATCCAGAAGCTGTGGAAGAGGAGGAGGGGCCGGAGGAAACATCATATCCTAAGCCAGTCTTATCAAAACTAGGCTTTTGAGTGCTCAATACCTCATCATGCTTTGCACTAGACATCCTCTCTATTTGAGTTCTAGCTTGATTAAGCTCAACCTCGAGATTCTTGACCTTCTCTTCTAATGAGGTGTTCTCCACAACAAAAGTCTTAACTAACCTTGTAGTCTCATATAGTTTGACTAACAGATCAGCTTTTTTAGTTTTCATCTCATTAATCTCTTTTCTACAAAGATAAGAAGTCTTTTCAGATTTTATAAATTCATTGCATAGCTTATCATAGGCTTCTTGAAGGGTCAACTTCCTGGGTACTTCATCATTAGAAGAATCCTCACTGTCACTAGCACTCTCCATAATCACCCTATCGGTTGTGGCAGCAAAAGCTATAAATTGACCATGTACATCCACCTACTCATCAGAAGAGTCATTCTTAGTATCACTCCAGGTAGCAACCAACCCTTTATCTTTTCTTCTTCCAAGTGCAGGATAACCCTAAGGGGTTGCGGGTTTTTTTCTACCAATTGGGGCCCTCACTTCACCACCCCCATGGGGATGGTCTACAGGGTTCATAACTACTCCTCTTATTACAGGACGCTTACCTAGCCAACATTTAGATCTGGCTCTACCCAAACTTTTCTGGTTCACCCTAACATTACCCACTTGTCCGACTGTTGCTGAGTAGTTTTTGGATATCAAACGGACCTCCCCAGAAGGTAATTTTAATGTGGCCAATTTCTCCTCTTTTGCAATCAGTTTCGCTACAGCACCTGCTGCTCTAGCTAATTGTCCACCCTTTCCAAGTGTGATTTCTATGTGATTTCTTGGTCTTTTCCTTCATAAGGTAGTTTGGGCACTCTATCCTTATATGACCAAAACCTTTACACTCATGGCACTGGATAAGGGGTTTCTCACTCTTACCCTTCCTAGAGGATTTAGATTTCCTAGGAGGTTTGTCTTTATCATTTTTCCTGTATTGAAGAAGCTTGATAATCTCATTAGCTATAAAGGTTAGATCCTCATCCTCATCATCATCTTCAGAGTCATCAATCCTCTATACCTTTAAGAGCCATATTTCTACTCTTTCCACCTTTTCCCATTAAACCTAATCTCATCTCGTAGGTTTGAAGGGGAATTTGATCAATGTCCTTCACTTCTTCAATGGCAGTGATCTTTTCATGGAATCTTCTAGGTAAGGACCAAAGAATTTTCCTAACAATTTTGGATTCTGCTATAGATTCTCCAAGGTTGAAGGAAGAATTCACAATATCCTTGAGTTTATCATAGAACTCATCAAAGGTCTCATCCTCCTCCATCTTTATTTCTTCAAAACTACTAGTGAGTCTTTGAAGTTTCACAGTCTTTACTGCCATGGTACCTTCATAGGTGGTCTCAAGAATGGTCCATACTTCCTTGGCAACTTCTGTGGATGATATTTTCTTGAATTCCTCATTGGTCACCCCACTAAATAAAGCATTCAAGGCTCTATTGTTGAAATTTGCCACTTTGATTGTTGCTTCATCCCAATCCACCGACGCTTCCTTAGGCTTAATCCAGCCAACTTCAACAGCTTGCCATACTTTTTCTCCTAGAGCTTGCAAAAAAACTTTCATACAAATTTTCCAGTATGCATAGTTAGTGCCATCAAATAAATGAAGAACAAAAGAGATTGTCCACGATCCATGACAACGGGGGTCAAGGATCATACTCAAGAAATTAATCCAATCAGAGTGTACCCACTCTGATACCACTTGATGGAAAATTTAGATCCCGGTTGATAGAATTAACAAGTTTGAAATTCAAGTTGTTAATTAGATTTATTATGAATAAACCTTGTTAAAACAAAAAAACATCAATATCATGTCAATATCATGCACAGTAGAATAGTAAATATGACAAGATATGATGGCCCAGGAAAACCAATGAAACAAACTAGTTTCATAGTAAAAAAAACCTGAGGCGAAACCTTCCTGAAAAACAATCCACTATAATAAAGAGAAGTTTTAGATCTAGTACAAAACATTTATCCCTAGATTATACAATCTTTGTAGATGAACATACAGTAGAAATTTTTTACCGCTTCAGAATCTTTAAACTCTTCAATATATGAACGCCACCCTTTTACACGGATCCCAATATGTGACTAACTGCAGCAACTTAAAGATGTTGTTGGCTGCAAAGTTCTTCACTTCATCACTTCATCACTTCATCAACAATAAAAATCAAGAAGCATTTGGTTACAAAACCCGAAGGCGCAAAGATGCAGTAGCTTCTTTAAGAGAGAATAAGGCACTAGGTCACTTTCTGCATGTGTTCTCCTTATACGACGGCCTTTAAAATAAGTTTTATATATGTCTAGGGTTATGAGAAAAGAAACCCTACATATACATGTCAGCATGAGCTGAAAATTAGATCTGGAAATTCTGATTTCGTAGATCTTAACAGATTCAGCTTCTGTCGAGCTTTCTTCATTAAGTCTCGATAGATACTATTTCTATCGAGCTTCTGTCGAGCTTTAATGAATAGCTTTTCTTCACTTGTTTCTTGGTCTAATCTTCATGGCTTTAATACTTGGCTTGAACAACATGTTTCTTGAAGTACTAAACCCATAGATCTACCCAATTACAAGTAAAGTGCATTTTGTCAAAGGATTAGCCAATTACATAAATATGTCCCTAACACTCTAGATTGGAGCCTACTGGACGCTATAGTCACCTATTGGAATCTTTCTTTGAGGTGTTTCACCATTGAGGACATGGATTTGGTCCCTACTTTGGAGGAGTATGATCATATCCTTTCTCTGTCTAGCCCTGTGGATTAGGTTTATCTGCCATTTGTTCAGCCTCGCTATCACAAGCGGTTGGCAGAGCTTCTAGGCCTGAAGACGGTTGTGGTAGATATTCTGACTCAATATGGGAGTGGGTTAGTGTTAGGATTAGTGCCCTTAAATCCTATTGTGTGATGCTATGTATGATATTATGTGTGACATTATGTATGACATGATGTATGACTTAATATTGTAATTAATAAATTTGTTTTATTATTATCTGAAATAATGGTAACATGAATATTTGGACATTATCATATAGTCCATGAGATGCATAGTATGTGATTTATGTGAAAAGTCACAGAAGATATAAATCACAAGTTCTTTGTAAACTCAGAATTTAGTTCATGGTCGGTGATGAAATTGGGCGTTTCATCTGCAAAGACTATAACGTATCAACTAAGATGATTTGTCTTGATCATGGAAGTGGTGACTTCTAGTTGATATGTTGATATGTTTTAAGAGTTAAAACATATTGAACTGGACCACTGTGAGATTTATTATTCTTGTAAAGACTGTCAATTGAATAATAAATCTCACGACCTATATTTGCATGAACTCTTAATCTTGAGAGAATAATGGACTTGATCATGAAGTGTAGGTTGCTTTGATATATTAGGAGTGAGATCTAAAGTAACGGTCAAAACCTCAGTATATTGGGCAACCACATTTAGTGTTGATGGAACATATACTCTCAAGATGAAATTCATAGTCTTTTAACGGAGATATAAAATATTCCATTGAGATAAGTTTAATGAGTTTAGTTATTTAGAGAGTTAGGCCTAACCACTTTAGTTAGAAATTACTAAAGTATATATTTATGAAATTGGATTTCGTAAATATATGGTGAATAACTTAAAAGGATTAAACCGGATACTCAAGGATTAAGATGTAGTAATTTACAAAGTGGCAGTCTACATTAATGACTTTGTATTACTACGAATATTGTATGAAGTGGTTGCATGTACAATAAAGTATTGGGATATAATTTATAGATAAGGCCTAGAGTGCAATTATATTTATATAGTGGTATTAAATATAGTTAATGGTAACTTTGGACTTGTCAAGAGTTGACAGAAAAGCCCAAGGCCCATTGGAGCTAGTGTCTTATTGGTCCCTTTTGGTCCCACTCTAAGCCACACACTTAAGCCCAATTGGAAAGGCCCAAAAGGTCAGCCCAGTTAGATAATTGGTTAGATACAAAGGGAAAAATGTATAGAATTTTAGGCATGAAAAACATCATTGTGAAATGGTGTATGTGAGTGTATGTCACTCTCAAATTCTTCTTTTGTAACCAATTGAGAGTCCACACTTCTTGGGCGTTAGTGGAATTGGAGTGAAGATTAAAAGTATTCCCAAGTGCTTCGATCTTTGTTTTTGAAATTCACCGCTTCAAGGTATGCTCTCTTATACTTGAATTCTGAAATTTACATAGTGTATGTTATAGATTGTGAATGAAGTAGATCCGTTTAACTTTCCGTTGTGTATATGCATATTTCCAATAGTTAGGGGGTAGCCTAACCCTGGATTTTTTGATTTGCCGGTTCAGCCTAGCTGAGTGCTTTACTGCCTACAAAGGGGACTTTGTGGATCTAAGAGTAATAAACTTTCTATGGGCACCAGGCTTTTGTGATTGCTTTCTTTAGCTTAATGCTATTTCTCTCTCAGTCGAGTTCTATTAGCTTCACAGTCTTACCCTTGGTGAGTACTCTTCCTCACAATACTTCATTTATTACCTCTCTTCTCTTTGAGACCATTTGGTCCCTTTCTTTATGTCGGGAGACAAGTAGTGGTAGGCTTCATTACTGTGTGCACATGTTGCAGTTGTGGTTTTACAGCCATATGAGTTTGTTCTCTAGGCTAGAACCCTATTGTTTTTAAGGAAGAATAGGGTTAAGATTACTATAGCCATTGACCTTCCTCTTATACGTGATACCATTGCTTGGTTAGGGTATTTGTTTGGCTTGGGTCCCATTGTTTGGGTATGGAAAGTCAAGTGGAGAGTTACTAAGTGGCAGGGTTGGCTCTCTGCATCAGTTTGCTTGGCATCACACTGATGGGCATTTGGGATTGCACAGGATATTATCTAGGCATGACTGTGAGGCAGTTCGAAGGCACTTTGTACACCCTTCTACTTAGTGACCTTTCTAATGTCACTTGTGAGTATGGAGACAAAGATATAGATACAGCTGTGATAAAGCACGCTTCTGGTTTCTGGAAGATGTCTAAGTCATCAATTGATTATCCCACTTGTCTTGGAGACAATTATGAGTGGTCTACTACTAAGTTCAGAGAGTGGAGAGCCACTAGGGATCCATGCTTCATCATTGACTTGTCATTACCTGATCCACTTAATCCTAGACTTCTAGCTGATATACTGAGGAATTATACCCTAGAGTTTGAGGTCAGAGTTGAAAGTACTCTTAGGAGATTAAAAGAGTGCCTGGCAGAGGTTATCAGAGACAGAGACTCGGGCAAGGAGACCTTTAATGTTTTTATAGAAGACTTTGATGAGATGGGGGTGACATACGAGACCGAGCTAGTCGCACTTTGAGTAGAGCTCTCATAAAGGGGTTAGATCCCTTCAGCCATAGATACTGTGTGAACTCAGCTAAGATCTTAGGTTACGAGCCTAGAGAGTAAGCTTGCAGTTTTTTCTCAAAAATTCACTGTCTTGGGCCAAACTAGCGATGAGTAGAGAGCTGCAGTAGAGGCTAACCATGTTGAGGTGAGTAGCAAGGTTGATGATTTAGTAGTGCGACTAGCGCAGGCTACATCCTACATGCACTCTGCTTTAAGCCTTGAGTATGGGCCGACTGATGAGCCTAGTGAGCCACAGTTGACATTTCGTCATCTTCAGGCTGAGGTAACCAAGAAGAAGGAGGCGTTGAGGGTTGCCACTACTGAGATTTGCACACTACAGGTCCTGCTTGATATAGAGAGGCAGAGTTGCACCTCGAGTCCCAACTTAGAGAGAGAGTTGGTCCAAATTTGCCATGCATATACCAGACTCAGTGAGATTGCCAGAGATCTCAATTTTGATGCTGTGGGGTTGCTTCGTACCCATTCCTCAGATGATCTGATTCTCTTTACTGGCTTTGGGAGACTATGCTAGGTAGTGTCAGATCATTTAGGCCATGTTTGACTCACTTGAGTCTCTTCTGTTTCTTTTCATTTCTATACATGAGTTATATAGTTAGTATTCCACCATGCATGGAAAGGTCCTTCATAAATTGCTAGGCAGTTACGTGAGGCCTTCCACTTTTGGGTTTTTAAAGCATATTCTAGTTTGTAAGGCATGCTTACAAATGGAAAGAATGTGGAAATAGAGATGTTTATGTATATATTGATCATCAGGTGATGTTTATGTTTATGATATTTGTGTTTGGAAAAAGAATGATAGATGCATTAAAAAGATAGAACAAG
Organism: Quercus tomentella; assembly: GCA_028535165.1. Classification (NCBI taxonomy): domain Eukaryota; kingdom Viridiplantae; phylum Streptophyta; class Magnoliopsida; order Fagales; family Fagaceae; genus Quercus; species Quercus tomentella. The sequence continues at coordinate 36,223,106 of JAPQVY010000089.1, forward strand.
GCACAAGACAGGCATGTTTAATGAATATGTGTGCAAATACTTGAAAATGCATAAACATACAAATATAATGGTAAATGTAAGTCTATGCACATCAATATCTTAGGATACAAATGATACATCCTATTCTAGACAGAGCTTTTCCATTCCCATTGGGGTACACCTTCCACTGATGTATGCCATAAAATCCTTAAACAATGCACAGAGGGCCATATATATTTCAATCAAAAAGCAATCCTCTAAAAATCCTAAGGTATCCTTATATCATCATCTTGAAAAGGGTTCATCTTTCCTTCTGATCTTGATCTTAATCAAAAGCAGATTCAAAGAATTGAGTGATTTTTCTTTTAAAATGTGACTGGGCTGGAATCAGTTGCCTACGTACCTCCACTAGGAAGGATCAAGTCATCACGTAGTTCAAACAATCACTACAAATTTTTTGATTGCCTTAATTTTTGCCTAGACTACCCTTTCGGGTTTTCAATCTATCAAGCTCTCTCACACTCTATTTTTTGCTCTCCTTTTGCGTAGACTGCACTTTCGGGTTTTAAATCTACCTTTTCATATATTTTTGTTTGTTTTTTTTTTTTTTTTGGGATGCATAGAAAAATAAAAGGGATTGCGCATAGGAACTCCATCAGGCAAAATACTATATAACAACATTAGAATTGGTAAGCATATTGAAATCATGTCCATCCATGTTGGCTAAAATCAAGGCTCATCTAGAGAATGCCTTCATATGGGCCCTCGTAAGTTGGAGCAAACTTTCCTCTATGATCAAGCATAGCCTGGTTGCGCTTCTTCACTACTAAGTCGCCTTCTTCAAAGACTCTAGGTCTAACCTTCTTGTTAAATGCTCGCTTTACGCGATGTTGGTACAACTGTCCATGGCACATTGCAGTCATGCGCTTTTCATCTATCATGTTCAATTATTCATATAGAGAACGAGCCTACTTAGCTTCCGATAGCTCTGTTTGTGACAAAATCTTGATAGATGAGATCTCTACCACTGTTGGAAGGATAATTTCCATGCCATAAACCAAAGAATACGGGGTTGCACCTGTGGAAGTACGAACAAAAGTGCGGTAAGCACACAAGGCAAATGGAAAATACTCGTGCCAATCTTCATTAAGATCTTCTTTATGTTCTTATTTGGTGCTTCTACTGCACCATTCATCTTAGGATAGTAAGGAACCAAATTCCAATGCTCAATCTTAAATTGATGGCAAAGCTATTCATTCATTTTTCCATTCAGATTCTTTCCATTATTTGTAATGAGCTCTCTAAGTATGCTGTAGCGACAAATGATATTTTGTTTCAAAAATAGGGCTACTACCGCCTAGGTAACGCTCTTATAGGAAGCGACTTCTACCTACTTGGTAAAATTGCCAATGGCCACTAAAATATACTTATGCCCATTTAAGGCTTTCAGAATCATAGGTCCAATGACATCTATACCCTAGGCTAAAAAAGGCCACGGTGTCGTTAGAAAGTGCAGGGGTTGGGGAAGAACATTCTTCCTATTATGATAGACTTGGCAATGATGGCACATCCTTATATGTTTAATGCAATCATTCTCCATGGTGAGCCAATAGTAACCAGCTCTCATTATCTTCCGAACCAACAAGGGTCCACTAGCATGGGCTCCGAGCAAGCCCTCATGCATGTCCTCCATCAAATGGTTAGCCTCAGTAGCATCTATGCATCGAAGCAAGGTTGTATCGTGGTTCCTCTAATACAAGACTTCCCTACTCAAGAAAAACTAGCACGCCATGCGCTTGATGAACTTCTTCTTATTGTTTGTAGACCCACTCAAGTATTCACCATCTTAATATAGGCCTTGATATCGTGGTACCATGGTTTTCCTTCGATCTCGACTTTAACCTTCATGCATTCTTCAATATTCATGCAATAGGCTGACAAACCATGGACTTCTATACGCAATTGTCACATTTCATCTCCCTCTGCTAACTTAACCATGCTAACTAGGGTTGTTAAGGCATCAGCGAACTGATTGTGTGCTCGAGGCAAATAAGCAAATGTAAAATTCCGAAACTTCGGGATCAAATGTCTAACACATCTCTGATATGGAATTAACTTGGTGTCTTAGGCTTGCCACTTTCCCTCTATTTGTGAGATGATTAACAAGGAATCTCCAAAGACACTTAAATCATATATGCTGAACTCCAAGGTAACTTGCAAGCCTATTATGAACGATTCGTATTCTACGGCATTGTTCATAAAGTCAAAACTCAACTCAACTAAACATGGATTTGCTAGCCCTTTGGGGATACCGAAACTGCTCCCACTTCATTTCCAGTGGTATTGATGGCTCTATCGAAATATAGCTTCCAATGCCATGGTTCCACACAGCTTGGTTTCGGCTATATTGCCAAAACATCTTCATCTAGGAAGAGAGATTCAAAGAAACCTTGATCGTTCAATGGCTGATTTGCCAGGTAATTAATTATAGCTTGACCTTTGATGGCCTTCCGCACTACAAACACAATATCGAACTCAAATATCAACATTTGCCAATGGGAGATCTTTCTTGTGAGAGCAAGCTTTTCAAAGATGTACTTGATGGGGTCCATGTGGGAAATCAACCGCGTGGTAAAATAGAGCACCTACTGCAAAAGTTTACGCAAGTCCCATGCTAGCATGCAACATGTCTTTTCAATGGCGATGTAGTTGATCTCACAATTGGTGAACTTCTTACTCATGTAGTAAATCTATTTGATCAGGCTCACTCAGCTAGCCTAACATGCAACCTATGGATGTCTCTTGCACTGCTAGGTAGAGAATCGACAGATGTCCCAGTGTAGGGGGAACCAAAATAGGAGGGTGCAACAAATACTGCTTGATCTTGTCAAAAGCTACTTGGCACTAATCCGTCCATTCTATCTTTGTATCTTTCTTCAAAAGCTTGAAAAAGGGATCGCACGTGGCAGTCAATTGTGCTATAAAGCTGCCTATTTAATTAATCCTTCCTAAGAAGTTTCTAACTTGTTTCTTGGTTTTTGGTATGGGCATGTCCCTTATGGCCTAGACTTTCGTAGGGTCCACTTCAATCCCTCTTTGGCTAACTATGAACCAGAGCAACTTTCCTAAACTAGCTTCGAAGACTCACTTGTTAAGGTTAAGCCTTAACCTATACTTGACAAGGCACTTGAATAACTTTCTCAAATCTATCAAATGATATCTAGGAGTATGCAACTTGGTGATCATGTCATCTACTTAGACTTTGATCTCCATATGCATCATATCATGGAACAAAGTTACCATGGCTTGTTGATAAGTCTCACCTACGTTCTTTAAATCGAATGGCATGACATCATAGGCATAAGTCCCCTAATGGGTAGTGTATAACGTGAGAACCCATCCATAAAGTAGAAGAACATGTTGGTCGCGATGTTGTCAATTAGAGTATTGATATGCGGCAAGGGAAAATTATCCTTCGGGCTAGCCCGATTCAAATCTTTATAATCAACGCATATGTGTACTTTCCCATCTTTCTTTGGCCTAGGAACAATATTTGCTACCTAATCAGAATAGGCTATGGTAGTAAGGAAATTAGCATTTGGTTGCTTTTCTACTTCTTCCTTAATATTCAGGATAATCTCAGATTTCATCCTTCAGATGGCCTGTCGCACTGGAGGGTATTCAGACTTAATCGGAATCCTATGGACAACAATCTCTGTATCTAATCTTGGCATATCTTGATAAGACCAAGCAAAGATTTCCTTGAATTCCTTCAACAAAGCTATAAGCTCGTCTCTTATGTCCTTAAGAAAGTTTATCCCAATCTTAATAAGTTTTTCCTTTTCATCTTCCTCGGCCAGGTTTATCACCTCTGTCTCTTCTATATTAAGCTTGGACCCTTCACTCTCTCTACTCAAAGCTTCCAGAATATCTTGAGGCAAACTAGGAACCTCTTCCAATCCTTCAATATCATGATCCAAATCTATTGTCTCGTTCACATTGTTTATGTCCTCATTATGGTAAAGAGACGATGTACTCGCATGGGAATTGGAACAGATCTTATAGAACAGAACATATACAGAGAAAAATAAGATAATTTGCACACATATTCATAAGAAAGTAGTAAAAGAGAGATGCAAGAATTTTCTTGAATAATACACTAAATATTTCATTAATGGATTATGGGTAGGGGGAAAACAAAGTTCATGCTTGATAATGATAAAAGGGAAATACTCTTGGGAAAATAAAACTGGGTAGATAAAAGGGAAATACGAATAAGCAAGAAATTACATAAGCTTGAAAAACAAAATAGATATGCTATTCCAACCTTCTCGGGTGATTGGGGAACCCAACCACTCGAGAATGGAATACTCCTTACTTAGCCAGTGCAATCATAAAGCAAGGCTCGATGGTCCAAAGGCCTGCCATCTTGCCTAGTAACCCCGGTCGGACAACAGACGTCGAACCATCTTTAGAAGACATGATAGTGTTCACTGAGACTTCCTTGGGACAAAGCCAAATAATACAAGCTAGGTCTGACTTTTCATCCTCCATTTCCTTTAAAGGTTCTGGAATAATGACTTCGGCCGAAGTCGGAAAAGTGGCCCTAATATGGGGAATAGATATCCCTAGGCTAACAAACTTCCTTTTCTTTCCTTTGGAAGTTTGAAAGAGTTCTTCATTAGTGAGCTTATACCCCAAACTGAATCCTCCTTTGTTATTTGAAAGCTTAACCAAAGTAGGGCTCCTAAGACCTATGGCTCTGAGGCCTTAGCCTAACTTGTACCCAAACTTAAGCATTTCTTCAGCCGCTATGAAAACTATCGCAGGCTTTTCTGACTTAGGCTCTAAAGCATTGTGAATCATAGAAACTAGCTCAAAGTTATGGAAATATGCTTTTGGAAAGGCATTAGTATCGATGTAGGGTACAGACTTCTCCTGAGAAATGGTCATGGGCTTTTCAGCCATAATGGTTATCAACTGATTCTCAGATATAAACTTAAGTCTTCAATGAAGGGTAGATGCAACTGCACCAGCTGCATGTTACTAGGGCCTCCCTAAAAGCATGTTATACAAAGAGTCCACCTTAATCACTTGGAAGTTAACCATGAAAGACCTTGGGCCAATCTCAATCTCAATCTCGCCTTGAACCTCTCGGCGTGTTCCATCGAAAACTCTAATAATCATTGTGCTAGGTTGAATAAGCGATAGATCCACTTTCAAGCACTCTAGAGTGGCCACTAGGCAAACATTTAGATCCTACCCATTATCAATCAATACCCTTGCAACAATCATGCCTTCACACTTGACTGTGATATGCATGGCCAAAGTATGATCATTTCCTTTTGGAGGCAACTCATCATCCAAAAAAGAGACCTGGTTGGAGGCTAACACCAACGATACCATACCTTCGAAGGAGGAATGTGTGATGCTAGTAGAAACATACGTTTCCTTTAACACCTTTAGAAGAGCCTCATGGTGGACCTTAGAAGATAACAACAATGCCAAGATAGAAATCTAAGCTGAAGGCTTGTTTAGCTGCTGAATCACACTATAATCTACCTGTCGAATAGTCTTGAAGAATTCCTCGGCTTCTTCTGTAGTGACCCTATTCCTGACTAGCTCGGCTGTACCCTTGCCAAGCTCCTTCCTTCTCTTTTCTAATTCCTCAAGAGTATAACATTGACCACTCCTAGTGAGTTTGGCTAATCTCAAAGAGACATTGGAACAAACTTCTTCCTTCCTAGTACAAGTAGAGATTAAGGTCACTTAATATTTCCACGGGACACTATGGTCATCCTTGTAAGGAAAGGGCTTCGGCATACAAATAATCAAACCCTCATGAGTCTACAAATTAGGTGCTAGAGGAAAGGTCTTTGGATTGATAATGCCAGAGAAAAGGTCTGGTATTGATAAGGCTGGGCAATTGGGGCGACATAAGCAGAATTAGATCCCCTTGGCCTCTTAGGTGCCTTAGAGATCATGTGAACATCAACTTCCTTCTCCTTATGGCTAGTTACCTTCTCTACCTACTATTCTATTATATAATTCAAAGCCTCAAGATTAACTATCTTTTTGCTCCTAATACCTTCATTGATATGCTCCCCAATAGGAAATAGGCTTGCGAAATGAGTGACTTGAGCACTAATCATCTTCTCATAGTACGGAGGCTTAAGGTTATCAATGAACCACTTAATCATTTCTTCTTCCATCATAGAAGGAAGCACTTGCGTGGCTACCTTATGCCACCTTAGGGAATGCTCACGAAAAGATTCCCTACTTTCTTTTCTACTCTCTAAAGGACTATATGATCGGGAGCTATCTCAGTATTGAACCGATAATAATCCAAAAAGACATTGGCCATCTCTCTCTAGCTTGAGGTCTTTTCTAACCTCACATACCACGTGGCTATAGAGCCAATTAAGCTATTAGGGAAGATTTGACAGAGCAAAGGTTGATTGTCCCCATAGGGTGCCATCTTTCTATAGAACATGCGCAAATAGGCACAAGAATCTCTAGTGCCATCATACTTGACAAACTCAGGCGACTTGAACTTGGGAGGCATCACAACTTGAAAGAAATTGGTCAGACTGACCAAATCAACGTTTCCCTGAGAATCGGAACTTTCCATGATACACATCTTTTCCGTCAGGGTTTCTACTTGACTCTTGACTTGATTGTAGCTAGACTCCGAGGTATTATCCTTAGAAGGATCTACTTCCTTGTTACCCCCCATGGGTTAATGGGTGGTGTGATTTGATCATGGTTTGGATCTGGCAGCAGCTGTGCCTTGTTTTCAGACTAAGGCACAAGGCCTTCTAGAGTGGGACCAAACATAGTTGTCAGTATCGTATGATACGCGATACGTATCGTACGATATGTATCATATTGTGTGTAAAAAGTTTTGTATCGTAAGTGCTCATGAATCGTATGATACAGTGTGTGTATTGTATGAATCATATCGTATCGTAAAATCGTACGTATTGTATGATACATAGACAAATGCTTTACAATGAGATTTTTTTTGTTAAAATTTGTAATTTTATTTGAATCTAACAAGTTGTTAGACTTGTTTTAAACACAAAATTATTAGGTTACTTAATTTAACCTCATAAAATAACATATTCATAAGTTTTTTTTCTCTCTCTTTCTTTTACAAAATTTGGACTACACAGTACACACTTACACTTCACTTTAATATTTACAAATTTATTTTCTATACTATGAATAAGATATTAATTGAAAATATAATTATTTTTTATTTTTTTCATTACTGTTATAAGTCCAAGAAACTAGAATGTCAAGGAATTTTTTTTTTTTATTAAAATAAAAAGAACAAGACGAGATAGTAAATGTTAATGATGATGAAGAAAATTTTATTGAAGAAATAAATTTGTAAAATGATAAACATGATGATAGCATTGACTTAGATCGGGTTGATTAGCTAATATGATGAATATGATGGAAATATATTAATTTTTGGGTCATTTGTAATATATTATCACTTTTGGATTTAAGCAATTTGAATGTGTATGTTATAAACAGGTACTAGTTTGATTTATTTAGTTAGCTTGTTAAATATTATTACATAAGTGATGAATAAATTAGTCATTAGTTGTATATATTCAAATTTTTTAATGAATATACCCTTTATTTACGTATATCTATAATTTTTTTATAAATTTTATTAAGTGTTTGTGTATCTTACGATACACGATATGATATAATACACGATACGGAAAAATCAAAAATCGATTTACGATACGATTCACATTTTGACAACTACGGGACCAAATGAGTTACGCTCTCCTCCTACAACAAACTGTTGCATCATGCGCATCATTTTTGCCATCTGCTCTTTTAGAAGAGCGATCTCATGGGTGTTTTCCTCAATGGGAGATGGACCACTAGTAGACATCTCTTTAGCACGAGACTTAGTGATGATGGGATCACGATGTTGTAGACACTTGATAGGCCAAAAACGTATTGACCCCTTGTGATAAATTAACCAATTAATTTAGCCAAGTGAATTAATTAAGTTAATTAACATGCAAGAGCGTGATAGCATAAAAAAATCACCAATTAAACAAAGTATGCAGCGGAAAATAAATTGACACGGTGATTTGTTTAAGAATGGGGAAAACCTACATGGCAAAAACTCCACTAGGTGATTTTAAGGTCAGCACTCTCGAGAATCTATTATTATCAAAACAAGCGGTTACAAGTAAAGGAATTCCAGTACCTTCTACCAACCTACTATTGAACCCTTATCCCAATACCCAATTGGACTTGTTCTGTAGTGATAATATCTTCTTTTCAATGCACAGCACCCAGTACGTGACTAACCAATTGTGCAAATCCCAGTATGCGACTTGATCACCAACTTGAGAAGGATGTTGGCTACAAAGTTTTTTAGTTCATCCAGATGATAAAGATCATGAAGTTTCTTGGTCACAAAACCCTATGGTGTACAAACACAGCAGCTTCTTCAAGAATTAGGGCAAACTAGGTTTCCGGTCACACTCTTCTTCACACTATGGAATTGTTCTCTTGTGCAACTTGTGTCACCTTTTACGGCCCTTAAAATAATCCTTATATATGTTTAAGGTTGTGAGAAAAGAAAGCCCAAACATACATTCATGGATTGGATGAAAAACAGTCCTGAAAAACTGAATTTCATAAACCTCGATAGATAGCCATCTATCGAGCTAGCTGTCGAGCCATGGGCTTCAGTAGCTTTTAAATTTCGATAGATGCTAGCTGTTGAGCTTTAAAATCTTGCACTTTTTGACTTGATTCTTGGACAGACTTGCATGGCTTTAACACTTGAACTTGAAACCTTGTTTCTTGAAGTATTAAATACATCCTAGATCTACCTAATTACAAGTAAAGTGTGTTTTGTCAAAGGATTAGCCAATTACATAAAATTTTGACATATATTCCTAACATTGAATCACATATGTCCTAACAATCTCCCCTTTTGGCAATCCTTGACAAAACCACAACAAACAAATGAGATATGAGAGAATTCATAAATCACTTAACTCATATTCACTTGTTGAATACAATAAATATATCCTAACACAAACTCTTGAAAAACTGCAAGAAGAGAGTTTATGGCAAGTAGACTTTGACAACCAGTATTTCTGAAAAACTTTAAACAAAACTCATCATGACGTCTTAGTGTGAAACAGAAATAAAAGATTGCATACAATATATAAGAATCATGTGTATAAAGAAAGAAAAGAAACAACACATGTAGAGATAGATGAAGAAGACATACATCAATATATATAAACCAAATATAAGTACAATGTATGTCAAGCTGATCACAAGACCAATATACAAGATATAATGTATCTGAAATAGAGATAAAAGAAAAAGATACATCAAATCCTTACTAGATCCCTAAAAAATACACACTTCCCCTAACAAAAATCTCCTATACTAACCCTCCCCCTATGTGTATAACTACTCTCATATCCAAAACTACTTCCCCTTTTTGTCACGAGTGACAAAGGGTAAGAGTATCAAGCAGACATCTCGTCAGCACTAGAAGAGCTTGCATCTCCTTCCTTATCATCATCATCGTTGTCGGAGTCATCATCATCCTTGGATGCCTTGGGAGGAGGAGAGGGAGACTCCACAGAGCCACCAAGGCAAGCCTATTGTCTGGCAATACGACCGACACGAGTGTTCACCTAATACATCTCAATAGTGAGTGTATCAAGGCGAGCATCCATGTGCTGAAGCTGCGCCATGATCGCATCAAGAGTCACACATCCTACAAAAGAAGAGGGAGCAGAGGTGGATGGAGCTGAAGAAGTGGGAGGAGCTGCCTACCTAGACTGCCTCGAACGTAGCTGCGCCTCGCTCTGTTTAACGGTAGCGGCGTTAATGGCACACATAACATGGAAGTGGTCGGATACGGGAAAAGGAACAGAAAAATGGCGTAAGATCCTCGTGATTGTTGAGGGGAAAATGAGCTTATCACGGGTCGCCGTATCCCTATATACATCTATGATAGAAAGAATGAATGAGAGGGAAAATCTATAGTAAGATGCTCTAAAAGAGAAAGCAAAATCGAGCACGGGGCTCGGTAATAGAGTTATAGTGAGAAAGAGGATGCAAAACAAAAGTCATGACCATGTTAAGAAACCTAGGGCCTTTAGCAAAGGCGGTATAAGAGGTGAACTGACAATCACCCCAAACAGAGGGACGCTCACGAAAAGAAGATATAAGCTCGTCTTTAGACACAGTCCTCAGACGATCACAACCGGGGTAGTCAGGATGCTCTACCCTCGGTACATGGAGCACATTGGATACAATATCCGGTGTGACCACAATACGCATACCTCGAACATGAGTAACAAATAGAGGTACTGAATAAGCAAATCCATGCATGTTAAAGTAGAACTCCTGGATCAGCATGGATGGACAAGTGACTGGGACGTCACACAATGACTCCCAACCCTTACTGTAGATGACAGTGGGTAGGTCAGTGTTGGAGAAGTCTGACAGAATGACTTGGCGTTTTGAATGAATGCCTCGTTTAGAGAAGTTCTCAAAGAAGTTTGATTTGGCCTTCTCATCACGGAACTGGATGTGAGAGGGAGTGGGGTCAGAAGAAGTGGATGCCCCAGAACGAAGAGGGTTCTAGGATAGAGTAGATTTACGTTTAGGTGCCATGATGCAACTAACATAAACTAGCGAGAGAGAGAGAAAGAGACACACGGAAAAGCACCAATATAGTCAATATATAAGAATATATAGAGAATGTAAAGTACGTACGCATGAAAATGCATGAGCTTGTGATATGCAATAGTAAAAACGTCATGGACTCAGCCCAATCCAAACTTACCAGCACACATGTTTGCAATAAAGTAAACACACATCTAAGAATGCATGAAACATTGTTATAGTGCAAATGAGATGCAATGCATGATGTTTTAAGATAAAAAATACAAGACCCATCCCAAAAATTTCACAAAAACTTCATCAATTTTGAAAAAACCCCAAAATTTTCAAAAAATCCCAAAAAGTTAGGTCAAATGCATGAAATGCATGAAAAAGAAGGATTAGGACCCTTACCAAGTGAAGAAAAACTTGATCTAGGCCAAAAAATCCTTGAGGATGAAGTTTAGAGTGAGAAATGTTGTTTGGATCCTTGGTTGAGTTGCATGTTTGATTGCATTCATGTCTGTGTTTTTCTTTTCTTGAAAAACTATTTTTAAGCAACCTCAACACCTCTTAACACCTGGCTTATCAATCGAGCTCTTCAGTTTCTTTTAATCGCAATCTCAACAACTTCTCGATAGCACCTCGATCCATCGAGAAAGTTTCTATATCCTCAATAGCTGCTTGATAGCTCATCGATCCATCGAGCTTCTTTTTGCTGTGGACACCTGCTCGATAGCTGCATCTGTCGACCCTTTTTAAAGCTCGACACCTCTCAATAATAAAAATGTTAAGCATAAAGATCCCAAAACACACACACACACACACTAAACAAGTTTAACCAATTTTATATTTCAAAAACAAGTCAGGAGAGTTTAGTGAGCATACATTAACACATGTATTCCTTGTGATGGCCAAATCACATTGTACCTGCACATGTATCAAGAGTAGCAAAAAATATTGCGTGTTGTGTGTGAAAAACATCTCAAGATTGCATAAGTGTCTAAATGTTATGATGATTTGAGATATGAGAAAATCATTTTAAATCACACACAATCATAATTTTTTGATGGGGACTATCACCTTCGAGGTACATCCTATAACTCCCACATCTCCTAGAATACACGCTTGCAATTATATATAAAGCATATTGAACGTTTTGCTTTTTATTTTTCTTTGCATATTTTTCTTTTAAGTAAACCATGCATGGGCATATAAGAGAGAGAAAAGAAATACCCAATTATGTTAAGCATTTGACATTCCACTTTTTCTATGTCGAAGCATACAAATGTCATTTCATGATTGACGGGCAACACTGGTGAGATGGTTATTTATGCCTTTCTCATAGGATTTTCTAGTCCTTCCCGTCAAAAAGAGTGATATGAGTGTTAAGTACTAAAATTGCTTTGGGATGAGGTTTATCATGAAAATAACTCTAAAATTTGTCCAAATATAGTTTTAGACTTGAAAAACACTTCTAAAACATGTTAATTAAGTAGCAATTTTCAGATTCATGTTCTAGGGTACTTTTGGCACTGTAAACTTTGAAATTCAGACTAGGCTATTTCTGGAAACGTTGTAGAGAATTGAATTTCCATTCAACTATCTAAATTTCAGCTTAATCAGAATTTGGAGTAAAGAGATATGATCAAAATACTGAAACATGTTCTGTAATACTCGAAAAAAAAAAAAAATTAAAAGGAAGGGTATTTAAGTAAATATTTTGTGGGGTCAATTTTATAATTTATAATTATAAGGAAGTTCTTAGAAAATAAGATTGAAACCCTAACTATATATAAGCTTATTAAAAGTCAACGTATATGGAGAGATATTTTGAAAGAGAAGACTACCCAAAGGACTGAAGTAGAGAAGGATTGACTACATCCTTAAGGTAAGAGCTTAAGGAATCTTGTTCTTTTGTCAAATTTAGATTTTATGTGGTATTAGAATATTTTCTTATGTGGGTATTTTGGCCAGTAGTGAAACTATTTAATTACTTGAGAGTTGTAATGATGCAAACAAAGAAAATTTTGGATTTATTTTTCGGGGCAGACTTTTCTATGTTCAGTAACTTAATCTTTTTCTATACCTTCATGCTTGTAGAGAGAAGCCACATATTTTTCTTAAAGGGTTAGGTGTTTTGCACAAAATTTCTTTCAGTAGCAGTGCCGAAGTAGGGGACTTAATGAAAAAGGAAAAAAAAAAAGAAAAGAAAAGAAATAATGGTTGTTTTTCCCGTAAGGCCATGTGCCTAACTGTACTTGGAGTTATCATCTCAAAAGATGATAATGGTGGCAGGTGGTAGGAAAAAAAAATTTATTTGTAAAGCCCAGGTGATTTGATTTAGATGATATTGTCATGTATCTAGTCTTGTTCTTATCTCAAAAAAAGTGAACTAAAGGTGGCAGGTGATAGAAAGTAAAGGATATATATATATATTGAATATGTGGATTTTTGTGTGAGTTAGTAATGAAGAAATTATTAGTTTTAGTTTTAGTTTTTTTTTTTTTTTTTTTTTTTTTTTTTTTTTTTTTTTTTGTGTAGTCTCTCTTCCGGCTGGGTACCATTATAAGTTTTTCTTGAATTATTTTGATTATTGAGTATAGTGCTTGAAAATTTTTTAGGTGATATCTAAGGATCTTAAAGAAAGTGTTAGGGAAAAGTTCTTTGTGGTGAGTTAGCTGAGGTAAGTAAGCTTATCCTAATTGGTTTTATTTTGCTAATACTACTGTAAGTAAGCTTATCCTAATTGGTTTTATTTTTCTTATATTAATGTATTTTTAACTACTGAAAATTGTTCATAATGGTTAGAATTTTTATTTTAGTACTACTGATTTCAAGTAAAGGATTATTACTATTATATTTTAATACTGAGTATATGTTTTTTATATACATGCTTGAATAAGATATATTTTGTTAGAAACTATGATTTCTTATATATGATTATGGACAATCTGACTATGAATTGATTCTGATACCCAGCCAATGGGGGTTATTCATTGGTACTCTGATACCCAAAACAATGGTGGTTATTCATTGGTACTCTAATACCCAACTAATGGGGGTTATTCATTGGTACTCTGATACCCAAACCAATGGGGGTCATTCATTAGTACTCTGATACCCAAACCAATGGGGTTCACTCATTGGTACTCTGATGCCCAGTCACGAGGATATAGCGTGACCATAGTCATAAGATTATTGAGAATATGAATTTACGTTTGAATATTTGAATTATTTTGAGTCATTAAAACTTCTTATGTATTTTTGGAACCAATTGTAAGTTATAGCTTTGATATATGGAAAACTGACTACATCCTAAACCATCTATGATATATTTGTAAGATTAAAATATGTGATCTATTTGTAACTTATTATTTTGAGTCACTAAAATTGCTTATGTGTTTTTGGAACCTATTGTAAGTTATAGCTTTTGATATATGGAAAATTGACTCTTTTCTAAACCATCTATTATATATTTGTAAGATTAAAGTATGTGATCTATGTGCAGCTTATTATTTTAAGACTATGAAACTTCTTCAGTATTTTGAAATCACATAGTATATAATAACTTTGAAAACACATATTACATCTTATACTTTACAGATCTATTGCTTGATAGTACTTATTAGGATTTTGGTTACTTATTGAGTTGTCAGCTCACCCCTTTTTCCCCTCTAGTTTCAGATTGTGAAGAATAGCAAGTTTTGGGAGTCTTGATGTTGTGTTGTGAGCAGGAAAAGAAGCTTAGTGATTTTGGGATTGGATGGTCTTCTAATAGTTTTTTATTTATTGGCCAATTGGCATTATGTACATGAGGTTTAGATTTTGTTCCTATTAAATTATTGGAGATCTATTCATGAAGAAATTGTTGAGGTATTTTCGATTTATTTGATTTAATTTTTAAGGATAAATTTTAGTTGCTAAAAAGGCCTTGCACACTTGTAGGGTGCTTAGTTTATAAGCGTGTGGTAGTTGTCACGTGCCTATCTTTATAGTTGGGTTTGGGGCGTGACATGTTCAGATTTGAAAAATCAGCTTACTCTTATCCAAATCTCCTTTTTTAAAGGATTTTCTCCATATGTTTTTTGCTTATTTTTTTAAGCTGAGTTGACTTAAGTTTTAAGCAACCTTAGCTTATTTTCTATGCAACTAACACCTCTATAAATAGAGGAGACCACCCAATATTCAGCACCCCTCTTCCCCTTACGTTAAAGAAATTCTGGAAGCTGTGCTTTAGGAATTTCTTTTCTATTAAGCAACCACACTTTAGAACTCAGAGATTCATTCTCTCTGATTCTAAAGCAATCCCCTCCTATGGAATTCATTTGTGCATTGATGCAAGCATCAACTTTATGTCTTTAATAGCAAGTAGGTTTGATTGTTTATTTATTTACTAGCATGTATGTTTAATTGTGCATTCCATATTAACATGTAAATATCAATCTCTAGCATGATTTTTCTTTTAAATCTTGATTCCATGATTAGAATATAATCATTGTTTGATTTACATCCTTAAACATATAGATTTAGGGTTGTTGTGACCTAATCTTGGGTCTATGGTTAATGCTTCAGATATGAAATTCTTTCTTTAAAACTAGTTCTCTTTCATATACAAAAATCAGTTCTGAAATTCTTTCTTTAAAACTCATTCTTTTTCATATATAAAAGTTAGATCTAAAATTTTTTCAATAAAAATAATTCATTTTTGTATATAAATATCATATCTGAAATTTTCTCAATAAAAACCATTCTTTTTCATATATAAAAATCAGATCTAAAATTTTCTCATTAAAACTCATTCTCCTTACATATATAAATCAAGTCTGGAATTTCTCTTTAAAAATCTTTTTCAGTCATATTCAAAATCAGATTTGAAGTTTTCTCATTAAAAATCTACTCTTTCACATATCTAAATTAGATCTAAATTTTTCTCACCAAAATATATTATAATTCAGATCTCCATTTTGTTAATAAAACTCTTTTTTTATTTATTTATTTTTTAATTAACATTAGGTTTGCATATTTCTCCATTCAAAACCCTGTTTTCACATTAGGTCTTTGAATAACATTTAGCCATAGATCTAGGTAAACTAACATAAAAAATTGCATTTCATAATTTGTTGCATATCATTGGTGTTGATATCGTATTTTGTCCACCTTGATTTGTGTGCCGAACCTTGAAAAATCCAAAAATATTATTTTCTCTCCATAGGGTTGCAAAATGACATGGCGCAACCCATTTGGACACCGGAACACCTAAAGTGTCTTTTTCAGCTAAAATGACCAAAATGCCCCTAGTCAACCTAGGGTTGACCGAAGGTCAAACAAGGTCAAAATCCACACAAAATAACACCTTTCATACTTTTTCATCAACCCAAGCTTCTCGTATATTTTTAGCCACTTTGACCAAGTTTGACCTGAAGTTGACTTTGGATGGGCCCAAAAACCTTAATTTTGATGTGGCTGTCAGAACGGGTTGAAACCAATGTCATTGTGAAGATTATCAAATTCTCATTCCAATGACTATTCATGGGTCGAAATCGAAGTTAGAACGGCCGAGATATCATTAAAACCGGGTTAACACATCGATTGATGCACCGCTAACTTCCTAGGGCCATAACTTTTGATCCAACCGTTGGATTTTCGAGTTCCATACCTTTTTAGAAACCAAAAATCAAGATCTTTACAAGGGTGTCAAGATCAACCAGATTAGATGACTTTTGAGGCTGGTTGCCCTAAAGGGCTGCTGCCTCGAAAAACGCATTGGGGCTATAAATAGCCCCAGGCACCCCTTAGACGTGGAAAAGACCACACTTTTCTGGGTTTTTGCTCTCTGCTTGGACAATTTCGGAGCTTTTTTTCCTCTCTTCCAAAAAAAAAAAAAAAAAAAAAAAAAAACACATTAAAGCCTTTTGATTCTTTTCTCTTCACCAAAAATACAAGGTATTGTTCTTATACCCGATCTTCTTCTTCTTGGTTCTACATCTTGGATTCGGGGTTTAGGGGTGTGGATGTAGTTTTCTAGCTACTATCCACACCCCTAACCTTCTAAATCTTTTTCTAGCACTTATCTTGCTCTTTTTTGCTTGAATAACATGATTTATTGCTTTCCTAGTGTGTTGCTTGCTTTATTTGTGTTTCTAGCCTAAATCTCCATGCTTTTTATGCTTTTTGCCTTATTTCATGCTTAGATCTACATTTTTACATGCTTATATGTTTAGATCTACATGCTTAGGGTTTTATGCCATGTTTTCCTATGTTTTATGCCTCTTTTAGTTCTAGGTTGATGTTTAGGGTTACGTGTTTATGTGCTTTTCACCATGTTTAATGCTTAGATCTACATCCATACATGTCTATACACTTGGATTCATGTTCTACCATGTCTACATACTAGCTTTCTACATGTTTGCTTACACGTTTCTATGCCTATATGTCTAGATCTATGTCTCCACATGCTTGTGTGCTTGGATCTATGCTCTTTACATGCTTTATACCATCTTCCATGTGCTTGTGCGCTCCATGCCATGTTTGTGTGCCTAGACCTAGGCCATGTTTGTGTGCCTAGACCTAGGCCATGTTCGTCATGCCATGTGCTATTGTAGCCCTTTTGTCATGTTATCTTTCTTTCTTGTGTTTTGGCCTATTGGTTCAGATCCAGTCTAGACCCTATGGTCTTTGTCATTGTCCATACACCTTGGCCCATATCAAAGAGTTTGGATCACCCCTTTTTGCATGTCTATGCTTGCTTGCTCCTATCCTTTATGCTTGTGTTAGCCTCTCTTGTTCTAGGCTTTGCCACGTTTGACACCCTTAGTGGGTTTATGGTTGTGTGGTTACATCCGACGCCCATGAGGCCTTGTTTGGGTGTAACCATTTGGGATGCATCACCATGATGCCGGTTGCTTCATGCATACCTTTCCCATTTTCCACTCCGTGCGATGATTTTGCTTACCTTGCTTGTTTGTGCCACCTGTTGGCTTTCTATGCATCTTTACATGCTTGTTTACATGTTCATGCATGAGTCTTGCTTGCTAGTTTGTCATCCACACTTCAACATAATGAAGCTATGGACACCCGATCCAAACCTACATGTGTCCCTCGCAGACACCCCCTTTTGTTTGCTATCTTGCTTGTTTACCTTCTGCTTGCTTGTTTGCCTCCTTGCTTGTTTACTCGCATCCTTGTTTCTATGCTTGCCATGTCTATCATGCCTATTTGCTTTATGCCTTTTCCTATGCTCTCTGCACTTTTTCCTTCCTTTGCTTGTCTCTTGGTTTCTTGTCTTTGCCTTTGCATGTACACACATGGAGTGAGGACACATGGAGCTAGGGCACGGTTTCCCGGGCACAAGCAAAAGGGCACGGGCGCAAGCATGTGGATATAAGCCAAGCAGCTGTAGCCAGTAGGTTTATGGTTTAGCTTCTTCCCTTCGGTTATGTACTCCTTTAAACCCCCTTCCTTCCTCTTCCCTTTCTCCCCTAGATGGTTTGTATTAGGTATATCATGCCATGTACCATTCGTCCTCATCTCTAGAACATGGCGACCCCTGTTTACTTTCCTGCACGTATATTTTGGGCCAAGCTCTAGGGATGTAGGCATTTACTTTCCTATTCTATGTGCTTGCATTGTGTCATTTAAGGCAAGCGATGCCTAATTTCCGCCACAAAAGTAAGGTGACTCGTCGCCTGATTTTTGCCGTGGAAATCTGGCACTTTGCTCAAACGCCTTAAGAAAGTATAAATTGGGACCACACCCATTCAAAAGCCAAACCTTAAACCCCCCATGTATGCAAAGCCCCAATAGCCAATGCCAAGATCAAGTTTTTACTGCTAATTTCTGAAAATTAAGGTTTTATCAAAACAAAGGACTGTCCTTGGATAGGCGTTGTGGGGTGCCTAACACCTTCCCCACACGTAACCAAAATTCTGGACCTAAGAATCAAGATTTTTTTGCCATCCACATTAGATTAGGAAAAATGACATTTTTCTTAACCTAGGATTGGTAAGAGAATCAACTAGAAATAGGTGACCAATCACACCTTAGAAAAACCCAATGATTGGTGGCGACTCCACTCACCTTTGGTAATCACCTAAAATTTGGCCCAGATTCCTGCCATAAACACCAAAGGTAGACCTACCTTCCTCCACAGAGAGAGAGAGAGAGAGCACCCGAAACTTCGTGTGAAACATATGCACCACATGCCATCGAAAGGGGCCCTCAAACGGGGCCCCACACGCGCAGGAATTGTCGCCACGGCGGGTGGTCAAACGAAAGCATGGCGGTGGCGGTCTTTCCGCTTAACCAATTGAGGCCGGGCGTCGACAATTGGTTATGGGTACTTAAATGATCATTAGAGTTTAGAAGACTAGATTTTATTCGAGCAGAAGGAGTGCCTAACACCTTCCTATACTGTAACCTAGCCCTTGAACCATAAGTTTTGGTTCGTAGAATAGTGCTTTATCTTTGTTTTGGTAGATTGTATTTAGGACCAAAGCATTGTATTTTTGCATATATTATATTTAGGACCAAAGCCTTGTAATGTTCTTTACCAAATTGTATTTACATATTTAGTCAATGAAACTTGAAGTTATTCAGATATGTATTTTGTATCTTGCAGTTTTTCTTATTTTTTTTGTAATATAAAAAATAAGTGGCAACTCCACAATAATTAAAACCCTAAAAGAGAGGTGCCGATGCTATCTCTTTTTGAGAGCCTGTTTCTCACAGATGTAATGATAACTTGGACTATTTCCTTTGAGCAATCTTTTCTCTTTATAATCTTGGAAAGAAAAATAATGTACGGGAAAGATATTGGAGTTGTAGACACCGCATTTTGTACCCCTTAGACTCGGGCCCCCGTTCCCCAATAATGCTGAAATTCTAAGGCCCAAGGTTGGTTTAGGGCCTAATCAGATTACAAATTAACTTGAGAGATGTTAAAATGGAAACTATAACTTTTTATGGGTAAATAAATCTATTTTTGAAAAATAGAAGGCTAAGGAAACCCTTGGCCTGCATACGTAGGTCTGATGCATGCATACACAGGCAACTAGGGTTCTAGAAACTATGAAAGGCAAGTTTTTATGCGTTAATCTTGAGGTTTGGAATGAATCCCACATCATCTGGAAGCCATTCCAAACCCCTATTTTCTCACTTTATAAAGCCATACATGGCACCTTTTCAAGAACACTAAGAAAATCCTAAAGGAAAATCTAAGATTCGCTAGAAATAGTGAATTAAAGAGGGAGATTTTCACAAAACATCCTTAAGTTAATTTTGATTAGGACCTTTTTTGGTCTTGATTCTCGAATTTTGAAGTTTCCTAATCATTTTTGTTTGGTTGTGAATAGATTTGATTGAGGGGAATGGTCAAAATCAAGCCAAAGAGCTTTTTGTTGTGAAGTATATGTTTTAACCTCTTATCTTTCTTTTCTGCTTTTAATCTCGTTTTAATCTTGTTTTTTTGCTTTGTTTGTATTTAGATATGACTTTTTAGTCTAGGTTTTGTTGTTTTTGGTTTAAAAGCATGTTAGGTTGTTATATTTGCTATTTTAAAGTTTTGCTCTACTTTATGTGTTTTTGAGTTTCTAGGTTAGGGTTCTTTAGGCATGTCTACATATGCATGTTTCTCTACGCATAGGTAGGCTTGTAGTATGCATACGCATACAACTGGCCTCCACACGCAAGCCTATGTATGTGCACGCATACTCGTGCCTAGAAACCCTAATTCAGGTTTTTTGCTTTTGTTCCATTGTCTCTTTCATATTATAGGCCTCTGTTTTTCCCTTTTAATGCTTTTAAAGTCTCTGTTCCTCTATTTAATTATTTGTTTTCTTTAACATACTAGATTAGGGTTTTCTTTCCTCTTCTTGTTTTAATACCATGAACATGTATTCATATGTCCATTCATTGATGCATGGGTGCTGAGATGAAGTAAGGTAAGTAAGGTAAGTCATGCATTCTCATGAGCATGCATTGATATGAATATGATCTTGTTTGGATGATGAACATGGATGAGGTTTGTTTGTTTGTCTTTTTCCTCAATAATGAGATGCAATAACATGTTTGTTTGATTATTTCATGATTTGTTTGCTACCTTCTATATGATGTATGCTTGCTTGCTGCCATGCCTATGTTCCACCTTGACCATGATATGATGCCATATGAGTTGAGATGCTTTTGATAGGAACATGCTAGGGTTTAGGATGGTTGATATGTATGGTAGATGTGTGCTAGGTTTGATATGTTTGCTATGATAGATGTATATTAGGGTTTGGAATGAAATTCCATGTTGTATGCTTAGATGTATGCTAGTGTGTTTGTGTGTTTAAGATGCAATGTTGAATGTGCTTTTAATAGGATTAAGATGTAAGAGACAATGAGTGGAAGCTGACCCATGCGTCGGGCAGTCGTGGGTGTCTAACTGTTGGGGTTTATGCCCCAAAATCCAATTTATTGGCATGACATAAGTAATTAAATAGTTTAATTATATGAGACTATTTATTAATGAATTAATGGGACATTGTCTTAGTCCATGAGATGCATAGTATGTGATTTATGTGAAAAGTCACAGTAGATATAAATCACAAGTTCTTTGTAAACTTAGAATTATAGTTCGTAGTCGGTGATAAAATTGGGCATTTCATCTGCGAAGACTATAACATATCAACTACAATGATTTGTCTTGATCATGGAAGTGGAGACTTCTAGTTGGTATGTTGATATGTTTTAAGAGTTAAGACATATTGAACTGGACCGCTGTGAGATTTATTATTCTCCTAACAACTGTCAAATGAATAATAAATCTCACGACTTCTATTTACATCAACTCTAAATCCTGAGAGAATAATGGACCTGATCATGAGATGTAGGTTGCTTTGATATATCAGGAGTGAGATCTATAAGTTATGGTCAATACCTCAGTATGTTGAGCAGTCGCATTTAATGTTGATGGAACATATATTCTCAAGATGGAATTCATAGTCTCTTAACGGAGATATAAAATATTCCTTTGAGATAAGTTTAATGGGTTTGGTTATTCAGAGTGTTGGGCCCAACCACTTTAGTAAGGAGTTACTAAAGTATATATATTTATGAAATTGGATTTCATAAATATATATTGAATAACATAAAGGATTAAACCGGGTACTCAAAGATTAAGATGTAGTAATCTTCAAAGTGGTAGTCAATATTCATGACTTTGTATTACTACGAATATTTTAATGAAGGGGTTGCATGTACAATAAAGTCTTGGGATATAATTTATAGATAAGGCCTAGAGTGCAACTATATTTACTAGTGTTTAACCCGCGCAATGCACGGGATCGTTTAACATATTAATGAACTTTATTTAATAACATAGTATATTTAAGCATATAGTGTCCAATACCTAAAACTATATACATTGGAGTACTTCTTCATGGGATATAACTTGTACTGGCCATTTCAATTAAGTGTCAGCCCAAGGAATCCCTTGAGTCCATCTTGCATTGCCCCGGAACTTCTCTCCAAAAGTAAAAGAAAGTATATATTATCATTCAAATAATTATTCATTAGTGACAAACAAATTGTGATAATAAGAACAATAATGGATAGTAACTTTGCTTTTTTCAAGTTTTAAAATATCTCTTTTTCTTGGCACATTATTTAATTGTACACCATAGTTGCTTATGCAAGAGACTTGTTAGGTAAGCAGGATTGTCATACTTTTATTGAGTTTGAGAATTTCTAGTTGGTTCATATGTGGAGGGGGAAGTGGGCTTACATTGTATGTCTCCATTTTTTCTATACTTTGTTTAATAAGTATTATATTAGACACTTCTAGTTGGTTCATATGTGGAGGGGGAAGTGGGCTTACATTGTATGTCTCCATTTTTTCTATACTTTGTTTAATAAGTATTATATTAGACACTTTCAAAATTAAGTGTGTCTACTATAAATTGCAGCTTCATGGTAAAGCAATAAACCAAACATAAGGATGATCAACACATACACATACATTTTTTCCAATTCTAATAATTGCAGTTAAATATTCAATTAGAATTGCTTACTATACCAGTCCCAATATCAATATTCACCTAAAAGAAAAAAGGAGTTCATAAGGCATGCCAAAACATTAGTATTTTACTGATCCAATCAATTCTTCCACCAAAGCGAATATGGAATAGGGAATTCACCTAGGTTTATGATTTGCAGATTATGACGCCCGTGCTACATTGAAGCATAAATGCATTGCTCATTTTTCCCGCAACCAAACCATTAAAATTAGGAGAAATTTTTTTCCAATTATCATTTGGTCACAACTTGAATTAAAACACATAAAAACAACACCCAGCTTATTAAAATTAGAATCTTGAAACTCATTCAGCCACAAAGTCTCCATAAAATTTTGGACTAATAATGGGAATTAGACAAACTTACCCCATGCTATGCAATATTGAAATAACACAAAACTTAATTAGTTTTGCTTATAAAAATTTAAGCTCTATCTATGAGGAAAAAAATGTTAGGAAAGTAAGATCAATGAGCCATATATGTGTTCTCTATGAACTGTTAATATAATAAAATGGATGCCCCCCCTCAAGCTCATTACTACCCAAACGCTACAATCCATTAAAAATCCAGCATTATTACATTCTAATTAAAATAAGAATAAAGATTTGTAAGTTCTTGGCACTAACTAACTAATAAAACATCTCCTTAATTTGCATGTGTCACACATTTGGCGCGTGTAACTCCAATATAAATTGCATGTCCATCTTAACAATTTTGCAAAGGCAGAAATTTTTGGACGGAGGTAGGGGAAATTTGGTTCAAGGATTTCTTCAAATACTATTAGAGGAATTGAGAAAGGAAAGAGAAAAATAGCCCAGCAAACCTCACTTTGTCACTGTTAGTAAAGAGTACTTTGGACGCAACAATTGCATTGGCAGCTTCTGTATGGTCAAAGCAGACATTGAAACCAGTTTGGCTGCATGTGACATTGGAATTGTAATTGTACTGTAGCCCTCCATAGACACAACATTAAACCATTAATGAACATGAGAAAATGAAATTTGGAAGTCAAATGTATGGCATAATTAACTTAGCTATAACATTAGTGTTTGTGTGAAGTTGACTTGAACTTGCAAAAGTGAGTAAGACATTTTATCAAACACATAGTTTGCTTGTTCCAAATGGGAATGAGATGAATGTTTTGCAACATGAATCCACCCAAAAATTACACCCAAGACAAAATAAGCACACCTAAGTAAAAGCATCGAGGGATTGCAACCAACTACTTGAGTAGTTGAGCCTATTTAGAAAGGTATTATATAGAGCAAGTAATGAGCTTGCAGATGTACCAGCGCATGAAAATTTTTAAATGTAATGTGACATATGTTTTCATCATTGTACCCGCATGATGCAAGACTAAGTTATAAATTATAGAAACGGTGTGAGTCAGTAAATATCTTAACCAATAAAGAAATCAAACCAAAACAAACAAACTACTCTGATTAGCAAAAAAACCATTACCAAACAACATAAAAAAATGAATAAACAAAGTTAGTTAGTACCTCTTTAGATACAGAAGAAGGGTTTGATATTCATTGCCCGGTGGCTGTTCCCCCTTCAGTTTAGTATTTTGCACCACAACTAATAAAGTTGAAGATTTGATTTTCCCGAGCATGTGTTTCCTTAAACATGCAAACCACAAACTCTGTACCCTGAGTAAAAAAAAAAATGAATTGAAAGAAACAAAAAGACAAAGAGAAAAAGAAAAAAACAAAAAGAAAACAAACTTCCCTATTTTTTTTTTAAAACTTTATTTTTTATTGTTTTAGGACATTATAAAATCCATCTTAATTTGTGTTTATGCATGAAATATATTCAAATGAAACATAATGAGGAAAATACAAAACACCTCATCACCATTATAGGATTCTTATTGTAACTCCCCAATTTATATTGCAAAGAGGACAATTAATTCCAAGAATACAAAGTCGAACAAAAAATATATCTTGAGGTAGGGGGGAGAAAGAAATAGATCCCTTAAAACCAATCCTTATTTTGTACTTGCATTGATTGAAACTAAAAATTGGTCCCTCAAGATCAAATGTCCAAGCCTATGTAAGTGCAAAGAAAGTGGCTATGGTAGGCCTAACCAAGTCTTCTATTATAGAATTTTTCTCAATACCAATCATTAAAAGATAAGAGCTGGTACCAATATAAATCTGCATTGCCTTGCTCTTTCCTTGAGCTATGTACATTTGGTTTTCAATTTCTTGATGCTTCCTACCATTGTCCTTTTCCATCAACTCCTATTTCATTAGGACCTTGATAATATTTGCACTTTTCTCAATTTCACCAATATTCATTTTCTTATTTGTCTCTACCTTTTTTTCAACTACTTTGGCTCTAAGTAGCAATTAAGACCTAGAAAAATTTAAAAAAAAAAATATATATATATATATTCACAAAAAAATAGCATTAGCATAAAACATAAAATGATGCATTGAGTTGCACTCTATAAAACTCAAAGGATTATTATATCATAAATTATCCAATTTGTTGGTCACTAATTGGGTGCAAGCGCAAACACATGCATGTCATGAATTGGGTATAAGGTTGTAACGTTGAATGCTCATAGGACACTAAGACTAAACTGGATCAAAACGAAGTTCTAATGTTATCCATTTAAAAATAGTTAATTTGTTAATACTCTGCATATCAAGAATCAAGAATATATATACATTGATTTAGGAGTGAGCATTGTTCTAAGAAAATAACTTCGAAACAGATGGATTGTGGATGAGATTTTTAAAGACTTTTCCTAAAGACACCATCTCTAGGTAAATGGTAAAATTTATAAATATTTGACCCAATAGAATAACATCCCAAAACAATAAAGGAAGATATCCTTCTACTTCACTCTTGTAGACAACATCCATCCCATATAGCATCTTGTAACCTTTAAAAGGAAGCAAAAAGCAGGCATGTACGAAAGAAAAAACAAAAATTTTTAGTTATGAAAAATGTGCGCTAAACAGTTGATACCAATTATCATTGTTCAAATACATTTAAAAAAAAAAAATCCTCCACTCCAGTGTTCATCATTGCTAGTTTCTCCCCACTTAAATTTCATCATTCAACCATTAACACAGCCAGTAAATGTCAACATATTATAGTTCACACTTACCGTCAAGGTGCACATATGTTTCTAATTCTGAATATGGACACTCAAAGTCATGTAATGAGTCTGCCCCCACCTAAATATGATAAAACATCTTGATCTACCTTAATTGAGTACCACACTACTTATTAATATGAAAAACAACTTAAACATGAGGTTATATGCAATAGCAACATGAGTTTATATGCAAAATTCAGTGAAATTAAGATTAGTGCACAATGTTCCTAAACAATTCAACGGTATGAGTGATAGAAACTAACAATAAAATAGATACAAAGATACCAAAGCATTTAGGTATTTGGGTTTCGTCACACATTCATGCATTTATTCGAGTACAAAAATAACTTTTTTTATATATATAGTTTTTTGGGATAGAGAAACCAAATAGTGATTGTCAATCTTCCAAGGAGAGAAAAAGAGATTTGCATTAAAAAAATAGACATATTGGCATATTCCTCTCTCTAGAAATCATAGTAACCTAGCCCACTTAAAAAAAGGGGATATATTGTATGGGTTTTTCTTTAGAAGAAATTAATTAAAGTAGCTATTGAATATAAACACAGCATACACAATAAGAGAAGTAGAAGTTTGTTTGGCAAAAACGTTGCCCTGTTTTGACTTTGGAGTCGTGATTGTTATGAAAAGGAGTAAGAAAGTGATATCTTTTGCTATCTCCAAGAGATCTAGTACCTGATAGCATTTGAATTGTAAGCTGAAGATATTTCATAAGTGCCTAAAACAATGCCAATAAATAATAAAACATTAGCATTTGCGCAGTAAAAAACTATGATATCCAAAATTTAGAACTGAACAAAGAGCACGAAAAAATTTTGGAAAAAAAATAAAAAAAAAGAGATAAAGAGAGAAAGAGACTAAATTTCATATCATATCAAGAAAAACCCTTCTGTCTTCTTTGTTAACTTCAAAGTTGAACTGAAGCCTCTCATAGCTTGTACCTTCTGTGTCTGCAATTTTTTTTTCTTGCTCTTCTCTCTCTTGCTGCCTTTTAACGTCCCTTGTACAGTGAAAAGGAAATCTAATATAAACTAATCAAATCTAACCCAAAAAAATATAGAAAAAATAAATCCTAACCCAAATACCTAAATGAAAACAAAATAAATTCTAATCCAGGTACCTAAGAATCAAACCAATTCAAGCATAAAGCATATTTAATTTTCAATTAAAAAAAAAAAATACCAGTGATGGTTCCAATAGAGTGGAAACTATAGCTGGTAGTACCGCTTCTAATCAGACTTGCATTGCTTCCAAGGATTTGCCTTTCCACCTACAAACCTAGAAAAAGAAAAGTTTAAGAAAAACCCTTTAATTTTTTATTACATAGATTTGAAATTGAAATCAATCATTTACAAATGAAATCTACAATTGAATCCAAGAGAGAGTTAAATAAAACCAAAGCAACACATATACCCTACCCATAAACCAAATTTAATCTTATAACCTTGAACAAAACCAAATCTAACCCAAATGCCTAAATCGAAACAATCAAATATAAAATCATATTTATCATGTAATTTTAAAAAGAATAAAGAAAACCTTCACCGGTAACGGTTCCGATTGCATGACGGTGATGGCTGCCCTGAAATTTATCTCTTTGTCGATCTCTGTTCTTCATTTGTTTTCGATCTCTCTTTTGTAATGTTTTCGATCTCTCTTTCAATCTTTGTTCTTCTGCAGTTTATGAAATCTCTCTGTCTCTCTTTGTTCTTTTGTGTTTTTCCTCTTTCAGCAAACCGTCTCTGTAACTTTAAAACCTTTCGGTGTGAGAAATGGATGGCTTTTGTAACGTTTGCTTTGGGCTGAACAGGTGTAACATGCGGGCCAATTAGTGGCTTTTATTATGATTGTTTCGGGTTGAATAGGTGTATAGGTGAGTCTTCCGGACGCAACGTACGGTTTTTTAAAGAAAAAATTGTAAACGTGGTAGTATTTTAAATGGTCATTTTTCCTATTTGTCATTACCTCCTTAATTCTAGGAACTCATTTTCTCTCAGCTTCTGCTATTATATATATATATAGATATAGATATAGTGGTATTAAATATAGTTAATGGTAACTTTGGACTCGTCAAGAGTTGACAGAAAAGCCTAAGGCCCATTGGAGCTAGTGTCTTATTGGTCCCTTTTGGTCCCACTCCAAGCCACACACTAAAGCCCAATTGGGAAGGCCCAAAAGGCTAGCCCAATTAGATAATCAGTTATATATATAAGGAGAGAAACATACAGATTTTCATAAGGCTTTTTCATGAGACTTTTCATTAAGTCTTTTCATGAGAGTTCTCATAAGGAATGAAATGTTTTTATGTGAGTGTTGGACACTCTTTATTCTCTCCTTGGAAACTGATTAAGAGACCACACATCTTGGGCATCAATTGGAATTGGAGTGAAGATTAAAAGTCTTCCCAAGAACTTCTAATCTTTGGTTTTGAATTTCACCGCACCAAGGTACGCATTCTTGTTCTCTAATTCTGAAACTTACATAGCACATGTTATCATTTTCTAATGAAGTAGATCTGTTTTTTTCCACTATGCACATCTATTTTTCCAACACTAACACCTTCTCAAGATCGTACCTAAACTCCAAATCCATACTCTGGTAGTAAGATCAATTTCTTTCATGTAAGGGCGTTATATTCATGGCTCCTAAACCATAAAACTAGGTGGCAACTCATTTTCTCTGCCCTAGTCCATTCGGCCGAGGCGTACACCTAAGTCATGCGTGGTGCCCATAGTGACGACTCCGTTGGGGATAAAGAGTTTGATTCCAATGTGTCCTATTTCTTAATCTTAATAAAGGCTTATTCAATACTTGTTTGCGTGCACTTTCACTTGGTTCTTTTGTCCCTTTACCTTGGTTGGTAATGAGTAGGAAGATAAGTATGCTCCACTCAGGCCAAAGTCTTTCGAAGTTCATCCCATTAACTCACAATGTGTGTCATTGCCTATGATAGGCTTTGAGTACATTAACGGTTTGCCACCAATTCACGAAAGTCCACTTAGGCCTTCAGTTGGATCATGGCCCACCTAGTTGTGAGTGACCTACTTATCTATCCTTTTAGCTTTAGGGAGCCTACCCATACTTAAAGAGATCCTAGATCTCATCAAAAGGAGGGTACCCTTTATATCTCTTGTGGGTTCAACCATATATCTTGTGTTCACCTAATTCTAAAGGACAAATAAAAGGTATAAAATTGAAGGGTGACCCAAAAGTTATGGCATACCCTAAGATGTTTTGGGATAAAAGAAAAGAAGTTGTCACATATAAAAGACTTATCCCAAAGTCCAAAGGTATATCTTAACTTGAAAGGTTCATGAGACCATAGCCTAATTGTTATTGTAAGCCTAAATCAAAAGGCCTTTTAAGAAAGAGAACCTTGTGTTTAAGGTAACAAGTATGCTATGGACTTAGCATCCAACATCATACAAGTCAACATGAAATTCCCTAATATTGGGCCTCTTTGTTGTATGCCTAGGCCCAAAATGATGAGAAATTCATGGACTTTGAAAGGAAGGCTACAGTATATTCTAGCTAGAAGGCTACTTAAAAAAAAAATAATGATGGTAATGAAATGAAAAAGTGAAGAGCCCAAAAGTGATGAATACATTGCAAGCCCATATTTAAGACAAAGGGTTGAAAACCTCCAAGTACATTCTAATGAAAGCCCACGAGAGTAGGATGAGAGCATTTTTTGTAAGTGAACTAAGGCTTAAATGGAACAAGGGGCAAGATCCACAAGAGGAAAAGGAATGATTTTGTAATTGAGCCTTCATTTAAATGAACTTAAAGGCTTTCTAAGAATATCTAATAGTTAAAAAAGAACCTTTTAATTAAGACATGGACTTAATAGAAATGAGACTTCTTTTTAGGCACCATTGCACCACCAAGATCAAGTAAACACGTCCCCACTCCTATTTGGGTCTGAGAGAAGCACAAAAGACGCTTGGTCAAGATTAAGGACACACATCAAGAAGAAGTATTTCAAGAAGGAGAATCATCTTAAGTAATAATGGCCACTCCAATAAATGATGAGACCGCACAAAGGATATTCAAGGCAATGGAAGAACAAAACGATGTTCTTAAAAAGATGGGGAGTTGCCTCACAAAACTAGAAGAAGCCAAGCTGAAAAAGGCTGCACATGTAGAGATTCTTGATGATGAAGAGGGGGAAGGTTGGGATAAAAGAGATAAGGCCGATTACGAAAGGAACAAACAATTTGAGAAGCTCACCGCGGAGACCGTGGCCATGAAAGAGAAGATGGAGAAGATGCAACTAGCCTTTTGCAAGGCCCAAGGGATGGATGATTGCCTCTATAACATGGGAGGCATATGTTCAAAGACTCCCATTGCTTTGCCTCCAAAATTCAAGATTTCTGATGTGAAAAGTTTGATGGAACTGGAGATCTAAAGCAACATGTTAGGAGGTACCTAAGCATTGCTGAAATGAAAATGGTTGGATGAGAAGCAAACTTTGCATGCATTACCTCTTTCACTCATAGGAGGTGCACCAAGGTGGTACTATAGCTTAGATCCAAGCAAGACTAAAGTGTGGAATGAGCTAGTGGAGTTGTTTGTGAATCAATTCATCTTCAACACCATGATTGATGTGACTTTAAGGGACTTAGAGACCACTAAGCAAGGAGTGGGGGAGACATTCTCTGAATATATGACAAGGTGGAAGGGAAATGCATCAAGGATGGTTAATAGGCCAAATGAGAAAGACCAAATCAACATGATTATCAAGAATTTGCTTCCGGCATATAATAGTAGGATCCTATCATTGCCTATTAGTTGGTTTGGGGAATTGAGTGATTGTGGGACTAGGATTGAAGATGCTCTCAACAATGGACAATTGGAGAAAGGTGAGAACAAGCCTCCAATCAAGAAGACATATGGGGGAGGTGTAGCTACTTCTAAAGCACCCAATCCTATGAATGTAAGTGCCATCATACCCCAATAAACCTTAGCCTACCCAAGCTTCATAAAGAAAGCCTGACAAGAATTTTCTGACCTAGGAATGACCCTCACCCAAGCTTATGAAAAATTCTCCTCCAAAGAATTCATCAAACCTTTAGATCCGACACCTATACCCAATCCCATACCTCCCACTTGGAACCTCAATGAATATTGCCACTTCCACCAAAAGTCCGGCCATAAAATCGACAATTGTTTTCGCCTTAAGCACGAAAAACAAGACCTAATAGACAATGGAACCTTCCCAAATCCCAAAATCATCACTAAGCCTTGCATTAGGAAGAACCCTTTGCCCGATTACCATTGAGCTCAAATAGATGAGATCAATTGGGATTGTTCAAAGTTGATAAGGACCTAGAAGTTAATGTGGTAGAAGTTTAAGGAATATGGGATGGCAAGGATGAGATTTTGAAAAATGCAATGGTTGTGTGGGGGATACTCCCTAAAGGGAAAACCAAATTAAAGAAAAGGGTCGTGGAAGACTTTGTGACAAACATTACTAGGAATGGGAAGCACTATAAGCCATCCTTTTTAGAGAAGGATCATCCTAGTAAGGACATAGGAGAAGGGTCTAAGCCCATGGAGCCTAAAGGAAAAGAAGAGAAAGAGGAAGAAGATAGAGTTTTGACTCAATTGAAGAAGACTCAAGCTCATGTGTCTGTATGGGGCTTGCTAATGGCTTCTCACAAGCATTGTAGTGCTCTCTTAGATGCCTTGAATGGAAAGGAAGTACCCATAGAAACTACACCATACGAAGCGCTATCACTCATGGGAGTTGAAGCCTTATCTCATCCTTTCCTTGCCTTTTCTAACAAAGAACTCCCTTCCGAAGGAGCCATTCACACCAGGCCATTGTAAATCACCATTAAGTGTATAGGTGCCAAGGTTTCAATGGTACTTATTGATAATGGGTCCACATTGAATGTATGCTCTTTTAGGTCCGCTCTCACCATTGGCTTGGATATGGAGACGATCATCCCTTCCCCTTTAACTGTTGGGCATATGACAATACTTTAAGGAAGGTTATTGGAACTTTCCAAACTCCTTACAAGATTGGTCCATTGAAGACAATCGTGGAATTCCATATGATGGACATCACCCCTAACTACAACCTTCTTTTAGGAAGAGCATGGTTTCATCCCATTGGGGCTATCCCTTATTCTCTACACCAAAAGATGAAAATCACATGGAAAGGAGGCATTGTTGTGATAATTGGTGATGATGAAATCTTAGCTCCTCACTGGTCACCCCATAAAACAAAGCATTCAAGGCCTTACTGTTGAAATTTTCCGCTATGATTGTTGCATCATCCCAATCCACCGGCACTTCCTTTGGCTTACTAGCCAACTTCAACAGCTTGCCATACCTGTTCACCTAGAGCTTGCAAAAAAATTTCATACGAACTTTCTAGGATGCATAATTAGTGCCATCAAATAAAGGAGGAATTAAAAGAGATTGTCCACGATCCATAACAATGGGGGTTAAGGATCATACTCAGGAAATTAATCCAATCAGAGTGTACTCGCTCTAATACCACTTGTTGGGAAATTTAGACCCTGGTTGATAGAATTAACAAGTTTTAAACCCAAGTTGTTAATTATATTTATTATGAATAAACTTTGTTAAAACAAACTAACTTCAATATCATGTTAGAATCATGCAGCGGAAAAGTAAGTAAGACACGATATGATGAACCAGGAAAACCAATGAAACAAACTAGTTTCACAGTAAAAAACCTGGGGGGAAACCTTCCCGAAAAGAAATTCACTATAGTAAAGATAAGTTTCAGATCTAGTACAAAACCATTGTCCCTAGACTCTACAATCCCCGTAGATGAACTTACAACAGAAACCTTCTACCGCTTTAGAACCTCTGAACTCTTCAATATATGAACGCTACCCTTTTGCACGGATCCCAGTACGTGACTAACCAATGATGCATGGCTCCCAATATGTGAGTAACACACCAACTTGAAGAAGATTGTTGGCTGCAAAGTTTTTCACTTCATCAATAATGAAGATCAAGAAGCACTTGGTTACAAAACCCTAAGGCGCAAAAACGCTGTAGCTTCTTTTAGAGAGAATAAGGCATCGGTCACCTTTTTCATGTGTTCTCCTTGTATTCTCTTAGGTGATGGCCTTTAAAATAAGCCTTATATATGTCTAGGGTTGTGAGAAAAGAAACCTTACACAAATACATAAGCATGGGTCGAAAATCAGATCTGAAAAAATGATTTTCGTATCTGTTGCAAGCTATCGAGAGGTATCGAAAGCTATCAAGCTAGCTATCGAGCTTCAATGAATCAACACTTCTTCACTTACAAGCTATCGAGAGCTATCGAGTTTTAATGACTCAGCACTTCTTGAATTAGCACTTCTTCACTTGTTTCTTGGACATATTTGCATGGCTTGAATACTAGACTTGAACTTTTGTTCCTTGAAGTACTAAACTCATCCTAGATCTACCCAAATACAAGTAAAAAGTGCATTTTGTCGAAGGATTAGCCAATTACATAAAATGTTGACATATGTTCCTAACATCTATCCTAACAATCTCCCCCTTTGGAAATCCATGACAAAACCACAACAAACAAATGAACATATGAGAGAAGTCATAAATCACTCGACTTATACTCACTTGTTGAACACAATAAAATATATCCTAACACAAACTCTTGAAAAACTTTGCAAGAAGAGAGTTTATGGCAAGAAGACTTTGACAACCTGTATTTCTGAAACATTTTAAACAAAACTCATCAAGGCATCTTTGTGTGAAACAGAAATAATAGATTGCATACAATAAATAAGAAACATGTGTATAAAGAAAAAAGGGAAACAACACATGTAGAGATAGGTGAAGAAGACAAACATCATCATAATATATATATATATATATATATATATATATATATATATATATATATATATATATATATATCAAAGATTAGCATAATGTATGTAAACATGGTCACAAAACCTATGTACAAGAAGAAGGAAGTAAGCACTACCCCTAAGAAGATGAAACACATCTCCCCCTCATAAGGGCATGTATTTCTCCCCCTAAAATGTAGAATCTTAAAAAACAACCACATTTTCTCCATAATTTCTCCCCTATTTTGTCATGATTGACAAAGGGTACAAGAAGCTAGAAAGCTTCACCCAAGAAACATAAATGGTAGTTTTTAGACCCCTTAAAACACAATTGGATTAACCTAGTTAATTAGCCAAGTTGTTACTTAGTCCAAATTCCAAATCTAGGTTATCACAATCAAACAATCATATCATGCATAGCAGCGGAAAGATAAATAACACAATGATATGATCACTCAGGAAACCAAATCGGTAAAAACCTAGGGAGGATTTAACCTAGCTATCCTCAAGGTAAACCTAAATCCACTATGAAAGAATCGAAGTTGTTCAACAAGACGTAGACCACTAACATCCTATTGCTACCCACCAGTAAAAACTTATTGACATGACCACGTGCAAGCTCCGAAACCACGGACTCCTTCTTTCTTGGATTCTTCAGCTAGTACAAGCACACCCGTTTGTGTTTCTTTTAGTTCTTATGGAAGCAACTGAATGATCATCAAGCTCATGAAGAAATCTCCTTCTTAATAATCCTAAGCTTGTGTAAAGGAAAGCTCCTCACAAATCTCAAAAGAGATTTACACAAACAACAATATGAGCAACACTAAAACGTGGCTAAGGTTTGCCTTATATACTTGGGGCAAAAACACAAAACCCTAAATGTTTTAAATAAACTAGGGCTGAGTTGGAATTCTACAAAAAACGCATCTGACCCGATTTTCGATTGATCGAGCCTAAGCTTCGATCGATCGAACCAAACCGAGAAGCAATATTAATTTCTGCATCAACTGGTTCCAACTTTACATAAATGAACCAACTTTGAGCAAGTCTAAACACAACTAAACATCTTGCTTTGATCATGATTTGCCAACAATACACATTAGAATTTTAAATACATAAGATCCTAAGTCTTTAGAACCTAACAAACTCCCCCTTTGGCAATCCGTGACAAACACAACTAAAAGCTCAAAGTTTACAAAGAAAAGCCCTTTACATAAAAATGCTCATAAAAACAAATCCAATCCTAACTACTGTCCATCAGTTGCAAGTGTAGACAACAGCTCAATCGAATCGACCTGTATATTTCCTGAAACATTAAACAAAATGCATAACCGCATGTGTGGAAAATACAAGTAAACAAAATAAATTCTTGATTTCAACCAACACACAATAAAGACATATATCAATGAATAACTCATAAATATAAATCAATAAGCAGTTGAAACAAGAAACATATAAAGCAATAAAAGTATCTCCCCTAACATGAATAGCCCAACAAAAATATGGCAAGAGCTAAAAAGGTAAAATACAATGTGAAGCACCTAGATACAATCTAAACTCCACGAGCTCCAACCAACAAAAAAGCTCTCCCTCTGAAAACAAAAACTCTAAAAGTGCTCAAATATGTACTCTCCCTTTTTGTGATGGAATGCCAAAGGGCAATCAAAATCTATCATCAAAAGGAGGTGGCGCTGAAGATCGTCGAAATTGTGCCAACTCTGCGCGCAAAGCACGGATCTCATCGAGCACGTCCGCCAAAATCTGTCCATGAGCCGCCTGAACGGTCAAGACATGATCCAACGTACGTCGAATGTTTGAATCATCCAAAGTAGTCGGTGGAGGAACATCAGCATCAATAGCAACAATACCAGACGCCTCAGTCATATCAGCACCTGTAGAAGAGGGAGGAAGGGGAACAACACCAGATAACGCACCTCTAGGACGCGTAGGACCAACTCTCAAGTGAGTAGCCTTTTGCCTAAGGAAGGTGGCACCTATGAGAGCTATGACATGAATGGGCTCACCGGCAGGGAAATCAGCTAGACCAAGAAACAACAAAATCTTATGAATGAAAATAGGATGGATAAGAGCATGTGCTACGGTAGAACTCCTATGAACTTCGTTCAAAGAACGAAGAAACAGATGTGGAAAGCTGATAGACACACCAGACACAAAAGCGTACAAAAACACACATCGCTCAAGAGGGATGGTGTGGAGATGAGAAATAGGCCATAAAGAATGACACGCTATCCTAAAGAAAAGATAGGTAGTCTCAGAAAGCTCAACAGACGTGATCCAAGGATCAGAACCCTACTGGATAGAAGACCCAATGATGTATGACATAATGTCATCTAAGGGTGAAGACTCATCATAGGGATAGACAAGCTCCCTAACGACTGGAACCCCAAGAGCATCAACCATTATCCGAGGAGTAATGGTGAACTCAACACCTCGTATCCAACTCCTAACAAGGGTGTTGGAATCATAGATGTGGCAAGAGAGATTCGAGAAGAACTCTCTAATTAGGGCGGTCAGGGGTGGATGATCTACCTCTAACAAGGACAACCAACCTCTACTCTCAAGGTTTGCCCTAATGGTAGGATCTACCTCATCTAACACAACAGAATGCTCAGCCCAAATCTTACGCTTGCAGTTCAGTTTCTCATAGACCTCTGTGCTTTTGTCATTCCTAAACAATACTCCTAAAGGGAGACTCAGAAGAAGTGGAGGGGGACCTATGGGCTCTAGTCTTCCTAGGCATGATGCTAGGATAAGGACCAAGACACAAAGAAAGAAAAACAAAAACCAAGGGCAGACTGTAAGTTAGCACAAAAAAAAAAAAAAAAAAATAGAACAAAAATTTATATGATGCATGAACAGTGAAATGTCATGATGCATGCTCTAATGCAGTGAAACTAAGTCCAAGTTAAGTTCAAATGCACAAAATTGGCTTGAGCGTAGAGTTTCTAACAAAAACCCCAAAATTTGAAAAACCACTTGTTCAATTTGTAATAAATTGACAAATTGATCATTACACATGAGAGAAAACAGATAAAAATGATCAATTACATCAAAACAACAAGCCAATTTCATCAATTAAACCTAATTTGAACAAAATCCCCAATTCAGGTTCAGTACAAGCCTTAGAATTTTTAATTTTTCACAAAACCCCAAA
The DNA here is from genome assembly GCA_028535165.1 of Quercus tomentella. Lineage (NCBI taxonomy): Eukaryota > Viridiplantae > Streptophyta > Magnoliopsida > Fagales > Fagaceae > Quercus > Quercus tomentella. The sequence goes on from JAPQVY010000089.1 coordinate 36,259,971, forward strand.
TTAATCAAATTAACCATCATAGATCATGAATATATCAATATAGCAACAAAACCCAGTGATCAATTTCACAAAATAAGGCTTGATTAATCAAAAACCCCAATTTATGCATAGTCCGAAAATTTACCCATAAATCATGAAATAATGCATGAAAACATGAAAAGCAATGCAAAAGAAAGGGTAATATGGACATACTGCCTTATGGAGAGAGAAACCTTGCAAGAAATTAGAAAGAAAACGACAAAAAATTTGTTGTGGAGCCTTGTCGAGTCACAGAGAGAGAGAGAAAAAGGTTTGAAAAGTTTTTGAAAAGTTGGTTTGAACAAGTCAAATCTGAATTTTTAAAAACCTTAGTCCCGAAATTCGATTAATCGAAATAGACAGAGACTCCTTAATAATTTTAAACGCAATTTCGATTGATCAAAAAAACAGATTGGATCAATCGAAACAGGCAGAGGCTCACTAACAAAAAAGGTTTTGAAAAAAATATTAGAAACATCTCAAAGCATTGAAATTGATGAACAAAATGCATGAGTATGTGATGATATGTTTTTCAAAAACAACAGTTTTAAGCCCAGTTTTCCCAAAGTTAAAATTTCTTACATTCTCTATAAATTTTCAAGCATCAAATCTGTTTTGCATAAAAACTCAAAGTATTTGCAAACTTGGTTGGTCAGACCAAAAACACACACAGTAACATGTACAATGTTTAGCAAAGAGTAACTTGTGTAGTGTATGCAACTAACAAAAACTTGAGATACATGTGAGGTGATATGAGTATAGCAATTAAACGCAAAGTCTACAAAATTCATCACATAGAATTTGAAAGAGACTATTATCAAAAGAGTTACATCATATAACTCCCACATCTCCTAGATCATAAGCTTGAAATCATGTAAATTTCTTGATTTTGCCTCATATCATACACACAAATTTTAATTATTCAGAACCTTAGTGAAATAGTCAAATAATGTACACACCAATTTTAGCAATTATTTGATTTAGCTTTAAGTCCAATAATGTATACACCAATTTTAACATTTAAACCGAGGCTACACCTTATATTCTTTTTGTGCATGTGCTACACTTTCTCGAGCACAAAATCTTACGATATGCATTAAGGTGTTCATGATTGGCTAGTGAATAGTGGTGAGATGGTTATTTATGTCTTTCACAAAAAGTTTAAGTCCGACAGTCAAAGACAAGTGACTTCAAGATCAAGACAAAGTGATCAAAACCATAAACATCTTTCCCACACAACATGCACTACAAAGCTTCAACTAGTAAAGTGCAATAAGTAAGCTCATCAAAGCTAAACAAGGTACAAAAGACATGTTATGTGAAAATAATTGACCAACCTTGTTTTCAAAAACCAAGAAAATAGTGCAAAACACAATTTGCTTCCTTTTATTTTTTATTTTTTATTTTATTTGAAAAAGATAAACAAAAACAACCTAGAATGAAATGCATGAATGTTATGCAATGCAAATCCTAGAAACAGAGAAAACAAAAAAACAAAGAACAATGGTTACAAAGAATAGCAATGAAGCACAAGGACCATGTCAGAATGACTCAATTAGATTGAGCCTTTTGAATCCAAAACTTTTTAGATGCACCACGAGCATTGGAGTTCTTATTCACATGGGAATGATTACCAACTCCAGGATTGGAATAAAGGTTTAGAGCCTTTACCAATTCACCAATGAGTACCATAGGATCTTGTGCTTGAGGCACAGTTACTTTTGGTTTGTTTACTCTCTTAGTAGCTTGCGGCTTGTAACAGTTTGGACGAATGTGTCTAGATTTTCCACAAAAATGACAAACCCATGTAGGCTTATCATGTGACTTGTCCTTAGAAAGGGTAGGCCGCTTAGGTTTAGACTCTTTCAGATCAACCCTAATCTTCCTAGGAGGTGTAACTTCTAAGGGCTTGACAACCTCACTCACAGGGGGTTCAGAAGAAGATGAAGGAACAAAGATAGTGGAATTGGGTACAGACACATTGATGCTTTCTACAAAACCTAACCTAGTTTTGTCAGAAGGAGACTTTTGAACACTCAGCATATGATCAAGTTTGGAACTAGCAGATCTATTAGATTGTTCTCTAGCAACAGAAAGCTCATGTTCCAAATTCTTAATTTCATCAAGTAAAATCATGTTCTCAGTCTTCACATTATTCAAAAGTTCAGTAGCATTAAACAGTTTAACAAGCAAATTTTTCTTATTAAGCTCAAGAGATGCAATTTTCTTCAAGCCTAATTCAACATTCATAGCATCCTTTGTAGTAACCTTGCAAAGTTTATTGTAGGCTTCTTGAAGATTTGCGTCCTCAGAGAGTTCCCCATCAGAAGGGTTCTCTTCAACAGATACGCTTTCATTGACTACAGCAATAGTAGTGAAAGCAATGAAGTTTCTATCCTCGTCACAACCAGACTCATCATCAGAAACTTCACCATCACTAAGGGTTACAGCCATAGCCTTACCCTTAGACTTCAAGTAGGTAGGACATTCAGATTTCAAGTGACCATACCCCTAACATCCAAAAGACTGAGGACTCATAGAATTATTTGAAGATTGACCTACTTTTTCTCTAGGTTTATCAGTGTTGTTAACCTTAGTGGGATCATTCTTCCTAAAGTTTCTAGGTTCAGCAGTGTTCTTATCTCTTGCCCTTCTGTTGTTATTTCTAAGGAAATTCCTAAAGTTCTTGGCAAGGTAAGCGATCTCTGTAGCAGAGAGCTCATCATCAAATCCACCAACATCAACATCATCAACTGACTTAAGAGCCATTGATTTGGATTTGCTAGTCTTAGGTAGGTCCAACTCATGGGATTGAAGAGATCCTACAAGTTCATCAACAGGAATGGAGTCCACATCCTTGCTCTCAGTGATGGCAGTCACCTTGGGTTTAAAATCTTCAGTCAAAGATCTAAGAATCTTCTTAACAATTTTAGGTTGATCATAGATTTCACCCAAGTTATATGCAGAATTAACAATATCATTAAGTTTAGCATAGAATTCATCAAAAGATTCATCATCAAACATCCTAATGCTTTCAAATTTAGAAGTTAACTACTGCAATTTGTTGATTTTGATAGCCTTTGTGCCTTCATGCACAGTTTGGAGGATATTCCAAGCAGTATGAGCAACCTCAACATTAGAAATTCTCTTAAATTCCTCCATAGAAGTAGCGTTAAAGATAGCATTCATAGCTTTGCTATTAAACACGGCTGCTTCTTTTTGAGAAGTTTGCCACTCACTAACAGGAGTAGTGGGATTTTCCCATCCGTATTCGACGGAGTTCCAAACTCTCTCACCAATTGATTTCAGGAATGCTTTCATCCTTACTTTCCAATAAGCATAGTTATTCCCATCAAAGTGAGGAGGAATAACAAGAGAATGTTTGTGTTCCATGATAACAGGGGTCAAGGATCAGCTCAGTGATCAAAAGATCAACAACAAGAGAGCAACCCGCTCTGATACCACTTAATAGTTTTTAGACCCCTTAAAACACAATTGGATTAACCTAGTTAATTAGCCAACTTGTTACTTAGTCCAAATTCCAAATCTAGGTTATCACAATCAAACAATCATATCATGCATAGCAGCGGAAAGATAAATAACACTATGATATGATCACCCAGGAAACCAAACCGGTAAAAACTTGGGGAGGATTTAACCTAGCTATCCTCAAGGTAAACCTGAATCCACTATGAAAGAATCGAAGTTGTTCAACAGGACTTAGACCACTAACATCCTATTGCTACCCACCAGTAGAAACTTACTGACACGACCACGTGCAAGCTCCGAAACCACGGACTCCTTCTTTCTTGGATTCTCCAGCAAGTACAAGCACACCCGTTTGTGTTTCTTTAAGTTCTTATGGAAGCAACTGAATGATCATCAAGCTCTTGAAGAAATCTCCTTCTTGATAATCCTAATCTTGTTTCTAGGAGAACTCCTCACAGATCTCACAAGAGATTTACACAAACAGCAATATGAGCAACACTAAAACGTGACTAGGGTTTGCCTTATATACTTGGGGCAAAAACATAAAACCCTAAATGTTTTAAATAAATTAGGGCTGAGTTGGAATTCTGTAGAAAACGCATCTGACCCGATTTTCGATTGATCGAGCCTAAGCTTCAATCGATCGAACCAGGCCGAGAAGCAATATTAATTTTTGCATCAACTTGTTCCAACTTTACATAAATAAACCAACTTTAAGCAAGTCTAAACACGACTAAACATCTTGTTTTGATCACGGTTTGCCAACAATACACATTAGAGTTCTAAATACATAAGATCCTAAGTCTTTAGAACCTAACAATAAAGATGATCAAGGGGGTACAAAGAATCCATATAATGCATGAATGTAATGAAACAAGATGCTATGGATGACAAGATAACAAAAAGATGCAAAACATGTGAAAAAAAATGCATGCAAGAGGATCTCGATAGATCGAGAAACTGACGAGAAACTATTGAGTAGAAGCTAACCTTGATGGATCGAACAGCTATCGAGTAGACTGAAAGTTTCTCAATGGATCGAGAATCTGTCGAGAAGCTGTTGAGCTTGATAAAAAATAGTTTTTCAAAGAGAGGAAAAGCACACAGAAAAGAATGCAATCAAGCAAGCTACTCAACCAAAGATCCAAACAACATATTAAGATTTCAAAAAAATCTTTCAACAAGAAAAATGTCAAGCATTTAGATCCAAAACACACACACTAAATAAGTCTAACCAATTTTATATTTCAAAAACAAGTCAAGACAGTTTAGTGAGCATATATTAACACATTTATTCCTTGTGTACCTACACATGTATCAAAAGTAGCAAAGAATATTGCATGTTGTGTGTGAAAAACATTGCAAGATTGCATAACTGTTTACATGTTATGAAAATTTGAGATATGAGAAAATCACTTTAACTCACACATAATCATAACTGTTTGATGGGGACTACCACCTTCAAGGTACATCCTATAACTCCCACATCGTCTAGAATACACGCTTGCAATCATATATAAAGCATTTTGATCTTTTTGCTTTTATTTTTCTTTGCATATTTTTCTTTTAATAAGCATATCATGCATGGGCATATAGGAGAGAGAAAAGAAATACCCAATGATGTTAAGCTTTTGACATTGCACTTTTGCTATACTGAAGCATACATATGTTATTTCATGATTGGCGGGCAACAGTGGTGAGATAGTTATTTATGCCATTCTCTTAGGATTTTCTAGTCCTTCCTATCAAAAAGAGTGATATGAGTGTTAAGTACAAGAGATGACTTAATCTTACTTATCACGAACATGAGCCACAAAGCTCACTTCCTTAGTTGTGCATAAAGATGCTCATCTAAGCTACAAAAGATATAAAGTTTAGAAAACTTTGTTTCAATGGCCATCCAATGTACATAACTACCAATGTACACAAACACACACTGTTTTTGTACTTTTTTTTATTTTTTTTCTTTTATTTTTATTTTTTTTTAAACTAAACAATCAAACAAAAACAGACAAACAACATGAAAGCAAGAAAGAAAGATGCATATGCAGGAAAGCTTGATTCCAAAAGCAGATAAGAAATCAAGCAAAGAGAGTCCTACTTTAGATAGAAAGAGAGTCCTACTCTAGTCGTGAGGCTCTTCTTGAGTGCACACATCTTGAGTTTTCTTCACACTCTCTTACACACTACCCTTACATAAATCCCATCTAAATTCAAGGTATCTAATTGCTAAATTACAAGCAAATTTGGCAAAGAATAAAGCAATCACATGATTGAATAAATTCAACCTTACAATCTACCCCTTTGGCTATTCCGTGACAAAACCCTAAAACAGACTCTATACTTAACATATGAGTTAGGAACAGTTGCCAAAACGCACTCACACCTAACTCTAAAAACTGTGAAGCTCTTGAACCATACGAACAAGTTTTTCCTAAAACAATAACACAAGATGATCATTGTAAGCAGAAATCTTGAAATGCATTTGGAGCAAGCATAATGCGATCAAGTAATAAAGAGTATAGCAAAAAAAAAAAACATGGCCTACCAAACAAGAACAATCACTATAAATAGTGATCACAATGATCATTCACACAAGGAATGAACATCCGGACATGCAAGCTAATAAGCTTAATGCAAAGTATCATTTGCATGTCCAACACTCAACCGATACAAAAACACAAGGTAGTTGCATCAAGAATATAAAATCCAACAAGGGCACAAGAGTGATGTACTAAAGAAAATGCATAACATTAACTAAAATTACTAAGCCACAAAGCATGGGTACAAATTAAAGCACTGTTTTAAATAGCTAAGCATTCACACACCATAGTAAACCAAGTATAGGAATAATAGAGTTTAAACCAAAGTATTTAACAAAGTGCTATAAAAACCCATATTAAAACTAAATCCAAACATAGACAACAAACAAACATAAACTAAACATAGAAGTGCTTAAAGTAAGTTTCTCCCTCTCAAAATGATGCTCCCCCTCAAGAGCTAGAAATACTCCTACACCATATCTCCCCCTTTTTGACCGAAATTGCCAAAGGGCTACTGTTGTGTAGTAAAGCTGTCAAACTTGGCTGAAAGCAAATTCATCTGTTCTTGGATAGCTATCAGCCTGTCAGATTGCTCATTTTGGATGTCTTGCAGCCCGTCAATCCTATCAAGGATGATCTGAAATGCATTTGGAGGTACTTCAGAAGATGATGAAGCTCAACTCCTTTTACCACGGCGTCGTGAGCTTAAGGGTTATCCTTCTTCTTTTGTCTTGGTGTCCATAGGTTCTCCTTGTGCTTAATCACCCTTCTCTTCATCACTCGGGAGACGAACTTTGATTCGAGCAATTGTTAGAGCACTTATAGCTGGAGGAGTAGGCATGAGACTAATGTCCTAGGAAATTTCCACACCTTTTGCTTGAAAGAGCCTCATGAGAAGACTAGGGAGAATCAGCTTTGCCCTTGAAGTTGTCCTTCTTTCATTAGCAGTGATAGAGAAGGCATGAGCACTAATATCAATATAAGTATTCTCCCACAGCTCCATGAAAAAAATGGCTCTAGCATTACTAATTGTGGTCATCTTCTTCATCGGATACAAATTGAACATCATAATTAGGGTAAGACACCTCAGATCCGATGGAAAAGTAGTTGTGTTGAGGTATCTTCCCTCTCTAACACCACCAATATGTGATTGAACTGTCTCTATGGAGAGCATTTTGTCCTTGTAGTGAGTGAAATCATGCTCTAGATCCTCAAAGGCAAGAACATCATCAATATCTTCCAAGTCAATGTTGAACTCATGGCCTCTAATCCAACAATTGATTTCATCCTCTCGTAAAATGGCATTGGCATAGAATTAATGAATCAAAGGTTCACATACCCCAGGGAGATCACCAAGGAGCTTGTCCCAACTTTTTTCTTGAAAACAGCCTGGGATAAAATAATCCTTCAAATCAACCAAGTCCACAAATCATTCTTGGATGATTGGAGCCTTCTCATAGAATTGATTGTATCTCTCAAAGTGTTTTGTAGAGCGGAACCGAGTATTGTCCATTTTCTTCCTTTTGTTAGCACGATGTGCAGCAGTCTTTTTCTTTGGAGTCATCTACAAAAACATAGCAACAAAGACCACAACACAAACCACAACATATGGTAACACCAAAAATTAGTAACAAGTTAGTAGCAATGAAATGGACTTAGAATTAGGCCAAAGATTTAAGCTAGAGCATAGTTCAATAGCAATTTGACATGAGAGGACACAAGGCATCAAAGCACAACAGAGTTTTGGCATTAATTCCTCAAACATATCAAAGTGTGTGTGTGCACACAAATATCACCATGTATAACCTAGGGCATATTGCAAAACACATAACCAGAGATGCATTTTACAATCATTGTATTACATGAGATTCTCAAAAACATAAGATGTCTATGAGACATTTTACCATGGGTATAATATGCACACTCAACACAAACAGGATATACTACTAAAAAATGAGAAGTAAACATAAAAACATGTATTGTAGACAACATACTACTAAAACCAACAAACTCCATTCAACAAACTTAATAAAATATCCACAAACCATATTTAACAACATATTTTTAAATCTCAAACAAAAAAACAAAATCCAAGAAATCTAGGTGCTAGAAATATGAAATACTTTGAGAAAAAGAGAAAACCCATACCTTTTCTTGAAGATTTGTGAAGAGATGATGATAAAAATGGAGGATTTTTGAGAGATCACGGTGAGTTTGGGAGGGAGAGGAACGGACAAGACAATGAATGATCACAATAAGCGAGGGAAAAATGAAACGTTGTTGAAAGTTGTCCATAAAATGACCCTTAGAGCGTAAAATGCGCATTTTTTGCAACTGGAATGAGTTGCCAAGTCACCAAAGCAAGCCGCCAAAAACCCGTGTGACAAATTTTGAAAAATTTGTCTAAGTGTTTTTCGCGACTGGAAGGTCCACTCGTGAGTAAGTCGCGAATGGAGTCACGAACCATTCTGAGTAAGACTCACAACTGGAGCTTCCACTCGCGAACAAGTCGCCAAACTGAGTCGCGAAGATCCTAAAAACCTAGATTTTTGAAATTTTTTAAAATCGTTTTCACGACTGGGGCCTTGACTCACCAAAGAGTCGCCAAGAGCTTCTGTGTAAGTTTGCGACTGGGGGCTTATGACTGGCTTGACTCGCTAGGTAGAGTCGCCAAAACAGAGTTGCACAGTTTTTTGAAAATTTTGAAAATTTTCAAAACAAAAACACTTTCCAAAAACAATTAAAACACTCAAAAATCTTTTTGTGTTTGATTAACATATGATTGAGCATTTGCAACACATTTAATCAAGTACAATCACACAAATGAATAAGACATTTATTGAACATAGACATGTGTGATGTGTGTGGGTATTAAAATTGAGATAGTCTTTAGTCTAATATGAAGCTTCAATGATCAATTCAACCAAGACATACACAATTAGCACGAGGAAAAGTGACCAATCTCAATTATAGAAGTATGCATATATGACCTCCCACAAAACTTGAATACATAAGTTTGAAGCTTTCATTTGGCTTCTTACATTTCATATCAATTGACCATTCTTGAACAATACATCTCATTTTGAGATCAATGCCTGAAATTTTTGATATTTCAATTTGATGAACAGGCCTTTGGCTTTTTAGACATCATACATTTTCATTTAAGTGGCTTTCCCTTTTTCCTAGTCGAATACTAGTATGTGCAACAGCTTTTGTAGTTCATTATCTCTTTTCATTTTGAGATTTACATTGGTTGAGCTCTTTAAGCAAAAAAAATAAAAGAGTGAAAAGATATATAGGCACAAATCTATGCAAGTCTCAAGATCAATAAAATCATTCATTAATCATTCATGACAAGTTTGAAGATCTATTTACAGCAATCACATAGATGTCAAGATTTTTCCCACAATGATATGAGTGCATAAAGAACAAGCTACGCTCGTAAATGCACAAAGTCATTTGTACGAAGGTACAAGGCAAAACATGCGTGTGACAAAACACAATAATGTTGATCAAAATTTTTGGATTTTCGACACAAGCAAGTAAAGATTGTTCAAAAATTTAAAAACATTCAAAGCAAATAACAAACAGACAAAAATTTGTCAAAACATGCTAGAATCAAAGAAAACTGCCAAGCAAAGATACAACATATAGGAAGAATTGATGCATAGTCATGTTCTAATACTTATGCATGTGTACCCTTTTTCACCCACACGACATGTGCGTTTGGGGTGATATCCTTAGAGGATTGGGTACTTGAGTTATGGTTCTCAAACCTTAGGGTGAAGTTTGCTAAACAAGAAGTGATGGTGTCTATCATCTTCATTACATCCTCAATGTTAGACTCAACTTCTCCCCCTTTCGATTGCTTGAAGTTCCCTTTGCCATTTCTTCGTCCACTTGGCCTTTGATAGCCACCATTCTTTAATGCCCAAAGCTTGTAGCAATTGGGTCTAGTGTGACCTTAGATTCCACAATGGTGACAAAAGTGTTGAATTTTCGGTCCTCTTTGTGACTTTGGAAGAGATTTTCCTTTCGCCTTGAGTTTAGCCATTGTTGGGTTTGGAGGCTTTGTTGAAACCCGTTAAGCAATCACCTTTGGCTTCTTCTCAAACTTCACTTTCTCAACAGCTGAATGATAGGCCAAAAAACGTATTGACCCCTTGTGATAAATTAATTGATTAATTAGTCAAGTTTATTAATTAATCAAATTAACATGCAATGTACGTGGTAGCACAAATAAATCACCAATTAAACTAAGTATGTAGTGGAAATTAAATTGACACAGTAATTTGTTTACGAATGGGGAAACCCTACACGGCAAAAACCCCATCGGGTGATTTTAAGGTGACCATTCCCGAGAATCCACTATTGTCAAAATAAACGGTTACAAGTAAAGGAATTCCAATACCTTATACCAACCTACAGTTGAACCCTTACCCCAATACCCAATTGGACTTGTTTTGTAGTGACAATCTCTCCTTTCAATGCATGGCTCCCAGTACGTGACTAACCAATTGTGCGGATCCCAATACGCGACTTCAATCACCAACTAAAGAAGGTTATTGGCTGCAAAGTTCTTCAGTTCATCATACGATGAAGATCATGAAGTTTCTTGGTCACAAAACCCTACGGTGTATAAACACAGCAGCTTCTTCACAAGAATGATGAACTAGGGCAAATTCTGTCTCCGGTCACAATTTGCTTAAACAAAACTTTGCTCAATACTTGTGCAACTTGTGTCACCTTTGACAGCCCTTAAAATAATCCTTATATATGTTTAGGGTTGTGAGAAAAGAAAGCCTAAACACATAATCACGGATTGGATGAAAAATAGACTTGAAAATCTGAGTTTCATAAACCTCGACAGATATCCTATTTGTCGAGCTGCTGTCGAGCCACAGGATTCAAACAACTCTAAGTCTCAATAGATGCTAGCTATCGAGTTTTAATGAACAACACTTTTCACACTTGATTCTTGGATAGACTTGCATGGTTTTAACACTTGAACATGAAACCCTGTTTCTTGAAGCATTAAACACATCCTAGATTTATCAAATCACAAGTAAAGTGCGTTTTGTCAAAGGATTTGCCAATTACATAAAATAGTGACATATGTTCTCAACATGTGTAACACATATGTCTTAACAATCTCTCCCTTTGGTAATCCGTGACAAAACCACAACAAACAAATGAGATATGAGAAAAGTCATAAATCACTCAACTTATATTCACTTGTTGATTACAATAAAATCTATCCTAACACAAACTTTTGAAAATTTTTGCAAGAAGAGAGTTTATGGCAAGTAGACTTTGACAACCTGTATTTCTGAAACACTTTAAACAACACTCATCAAGGCATCTTAGTGTGAAACAGAAATAATATACTGCATACAAGTTACAAGAAGCATGTGCATAAAGAGAGAAAATAAATAACACATGAAAGGGTAGGTGAAAAACCTACAACAATATGTAAAGAATATAAGTGCAATGTATGTCAAAATGGTCACAAGACCCATGTACAAGAGATAAATGTATCTAAAGTAGACAAAAAAGAAAAAGATACATAAAATCCTCACTACATCTCTCAAAATCAACACTCCCCCTAACAAAAATCTCCTAAACTAACTCTCCCCCTAACTATGACTACTCTCATAACCAAAACTACTCCCCCTTTTTGTCACGAGTGACAAAGGGTAAGAGTGTCAAGTAGACATCTTATCAACATTGGAAGAGCTAGCATCTCCATCATCCTCATCATCGGAAGCAGTAGCATCATCATCATCATCCTCATCCTTAGAAGCCTCTAGAGTAGGTGGAGGAGAAGTAACGAAGCCACCTATGACTGCTTGGCATTGTGCAATACGACCAACACGGGTGTTCACCTGACCTAACTCATCACTGAGAGTGTCAAGGCAAGCATCCATGCACTGAAGCTGAGCCATGATGTCCTCAAGAGTCACACCGCTCATAGAAGAAGAGGGAATGGATGTGGATGGAGCCGAAGGAGTGGGAGGAGCTGCTGACCCGGACTGCCTCAATCAAAACTATGCCTCGCTCCGTTTGACGGTAGCGGCATCTATAACACCCATAACAGAGAAGTGGTCGAATAAGGGAAAGGGAACAGAAAAATGGCGTAAAATCCTCGTGATAGCTGAAGGGAAGATAAGCTTATCACGGGCCACCAAATCCCTATACACATCTATGATAAAAAGAATGAAATGAGAGGGAAAATCTATACTAAGATGCTTTAAAAGTGAAAGCAAAAACCGAGCACGAGGCTCTGTAATAGAGTTATAATGAGATTAAGGATGTAAAACAAAAGTCATGACCATGTTAAGAAAATGAGGGCCTTCAGCAAAGCCCGAACAGTAAGTGAACTGACACTCACCCCAATTAGAAGGGTGCTTACAAAAAGAAGAAATAAGCTCATCTTTAGACACGGTCTTAAGACGATCACAACCAGGGTAGTCAAGATGCTCTACCCTAAGGACACGGTGCACATTGAATACAATATTTGGTGTGACAACAATGCGCGTACCTCAAACACGAGTAACAAAAAGAGGTACTGAAAAATAAAATCCATGGATATTGGAGTAGAAATCCTGGATCAGCACGAATGGATAGGTGACCGAGATGTCACACAATGACTCCCATTCCCTACTTTTGGATGACAATGGGAAGGTCAGTGTCGGAGAAGTCCAACAAGATGACTTGGTGTTCAGAATGAATGCCTCATCGGGAAAAGTTCTCAAAGAAGTCCTATTTGGCCTTCTCATCATGGAACTTGATGTGTGAGGGAGTAGGATCAGAAGAAGTGGATGCCCCAGAACGAAGAGGGTTTTGGGACAGAGTAGATTTGCGTTTGGGTGCCATTAAAGCAGACTAGCGCAAACAGAAGAGAGAGAGGGAGAAAGAAACAATCAGAAAAGTCCCAAGCAGCAAGAATATATCAAAATATATTGAATAGAACGTACGTATGCATGGGAATGCATGAACATGTGACATGTAAAGGTAATTGCATCATGGGCTCAGCCCAATCCAATCCTACCAGCACATAATCAGTTGCACATATATAACACACATCTAAATGCATGAAAATATAGTTTTAATGCACATGAGATGCAATGCATGAAGTTTTAAGATCACATAAGCATAACCTAACCCAAAAATTTCACCAAAACTTCATCAATTTCAAAAAACCCCGAATTAAAAAAAAAAAAAAAAAAAAAAAAAAAAAAAAAAAACCCAAAATCTAGGTCAGAATGTATGAACATGTATGATAAAAGTCAAGAAAAGAGATCATGCCTACGAAAATGCAAGCAAACGATCAAGGAAAGAGTAAGGAAGATGGAATGGTTGAGTTGAGAGTGTTTGGGAGTAAAAGAGATGAGAAACTATCGAGAGAGATCGAAGAAATGAGATCGAAAATTGCGACGCACATATATATAGAAACCTTATAAAGCTCAATCGATCGAGATGTCTCGAGGAGCTATTGAGCTTTAAAATGCGTCTTCTAGCTGTCGAGCTAGCTATCGAGGATTCGTCAAGGATTAAAAAATAGAATTCATCACAAAGAAGTTCGATGGATTGAGGTAGTTGTCGAGGAGCTACTGAGAGGACAAAAAGTTTCTCGATCGATCCACCTAACTATTGAGAGGTGTCAAGATTGTGATAAAAAGCAATTGAAGAGCTCAATAGATAAGCTATGTGTTGAGAGGTGTCGAGGAGCTGTCGAAATTGCTTAAAAATAATTTTTCAAAGAAGAGAAAAACATAGACATGAATGCAATCAAACATGCAACTCAACCAAGGATCCAAACAACATTTTTCAACTCTTAAAATCATCTCTTAACAATAAAAAATGTTAAGCACATAGATCCCAAAACACACACACGCACTAAACAAATCTAACCAATTTTATATTTCAAAAACAAGTCAAGACAGTTTAGTGAGCATACATTAATACATGTAAACCTTGTGATGGCCATGTCACATTGTACCTGCACATGTATCAAAAGTAGCAAAGAATATTGCATGTTGTGTGTAAAAAATATCACAAGATTGCATAAGTGTCTACATGTTATGACGATTTGAGATATGAGAAAATCACTTTAACTCATACACAATTGTTTGATGGGGACTATCACCTTCAAGGTATATCCTATAACTTCCACATCTCCTAGAATACACGCTTCCAATCATATATAAAACATTTTTATTCTTTTTGCTTTTTATTTTCTTTACATTTTTTTCTTTTTGAGCAAATCATGCATGGACATATAAGAGAGAGAAAAGAAATACCTAATTATGTTAAGCATTTTGACATTCCACTTTTGTTATGCTGAAGCATACAAATGTCATTTCATGATTGGCAGGCAACAGTGGTGAGATGGTTATTTATGCCTTTCTCTTAGAATTTTCTAGTCCTTCCCGTCAAAAAGAGTGATACGAGTGTTATGTACAAGAGATTACTTAATCTTACTCATCACAAACACAAGCCACAAAGCTCACTTGCTTAGTTGTGCATAGAGACGCTCATCTAAGCTACGAAAGATACAAAGTTTAGAAAACTTTGCTTCAATGGTCATCTAATGTACACAAGTACCAATGTACACATACACACACTATTTTTGTATTTTTCTAATTTTTCAATTTATTTTTATATGAAAAACAAAATAAATCAAAATTGAAAAGAAAACAAACAAAAACAAAGCAATGTATAAAATTAGACTGACTCGAATTAATATGGCAAAGCACACAAGTAATGCAAACAAAAAAAAAAAAAAAAAAAAGGAGAGAGAAAAAGTGACAGAATCACTTGGAGCCCTTTTCTTTTCACACCTTGGAAGAACCTTTCCGTTTAGTGAACCCTTGATTTAGCGGTGAGGGGGAAAAGTTAAAACCGTTCAAGTTCGAAAGGAACATGAGGGCTTTGGGAAGATTTCCAAGAGGAGCAAAAGAGGATGGAAACTGATTCTAGTTTCCTAATGCGATCATGTCGTTGCTCTGCTTAGTGGCTAACCATTTATAGCAATTAGGTCGAGTATGACCAGCTGCTCCACAGTGATGGCAAAAATGCAGCTTTTTCTGTTTTGGCTTTTGAGAGTTTCCCTTCTTAGCCCTAGGGTTCTTACTTTCTTTCTTATCAAGCTTAGGGGGTGCTCCTAAGATAGATTTACCCTTGTCTATGTTATCACTAGCTAATTCATTTTTAACATCATTATTCTTAGTTTCAACATTATTAGTAGGAGGAACAAAAACAGTAGTACTAGTAGAAGAAATAATAGGAGAAGAGAAATCATTCCCTAAATTGGTTCGATTGGAAGCAGATTTCTGAAGACTTAGCATCTCATCAAGCTTAGCGCTTGAAGTTCTTTCCAGCTAAGCTCTGACTTGGAACAGTTCTTGGTCTTCTCAGCCAAGAAGTTATTCTCAAACCTCAGTGCTTCAATAGTCTAATTTTCTTCATCAAACTTTGTAGAAATTTCTTCTCGCTCAAGCTCCACATCACTAAGCTTCTTGGTGGCCAACCTATACATCTTCTCATGCTTTTCTGAGACCTTGTATAACTTTGCATAGGCTGTGTGGATGTCATCTTGTTCATCCATCTTCTCGAACTTGGACTCCACCAATTCCTCTTCTTCATCCACATCTTCAACAATCCCTTCAATAGGATTGACAGTGGCAGTGAAGGCATTCAGGATTCTGTTATCCTCATTATTGGAATCATCCTCAAGCTCAGTGTCCCTCAATGTAGCAACAAGTGCCTTGCTCTTCCTAATGGTCTTGAGATACGTAAGGCACTCTTGTTTCATATGTCCAAAGCCTTGACACCTAAAGCACTTTGGTCCTGAGGGAACAGTATACTGACCGCCATCCTTAGCATCCTTCTTCCCTTTGTCTTGGCTCTTGAACTGTGAGGAGCTAGACTGCCTATGGTCCTTGTCGAAGCCCTTCCCATTTGCATTCTTCATGAACTTCTTGAATTGCTTGGTGATGTAGGACTTCATCTTAGAATCTTCATCGTTTGAAGACTCATCCATGTCACTGCTCTTGGCCTTCAATGTCATGCTCTTGCTCTTGCTCAATTTCCCGATTCTAAACAAACCCAACTTATAGGTCTGTAGATTGCCAACCAGCTCTGTCAAAAGAATTTTGTCAATATCCTTAGATTTCTCAATTGCGGTGATCTTGGCATGAAATCTCTCGGGTAGAGATTTGAGCACCTTTCTCATAATCTTGGGTTTAGGAATGGTTTCCCCAAGATTTAAAATTGAGTTTACTATGTCCTTGAGCTTGGCATAGAACTCATTGAATGACTCATCCTCCACCATCTTGATTTCTTCGAAGCTTGTAGTTAACCTCTGAAGCTTCGAATCCTTGACAACCATAGTTACTTCATAGGTTGTTTAGAGGATGGTCCATGCTTCCTTAGCAGTTTCAGTGGAGGATATCTTCTTGAACTCCTCATTTGTGACCGCACTGAATAAGACATTCAATGCCCTGCTGTTGAAGTTTGCCACCTCTATCTTAGCATCATCCCAATTGGCCAGCGCTTCCTTCATCTTGGTCCAGCTTATCTCCACAGCTTGCCACACTTTCTCATCTAGAGATTGCAAGAAAGCTCTCATGCGTACTTTCCAGTATGCATAGTTAGTGCCATCAAATAAAGGAGGTATGATAAGAGACTATCCTCTATCTATGACAAGCAGGGGTCAATGGATCACACAACAAAGATTAACCCTAATCAGAATGTGCCTGCTCTGATACCACTTGATAGGCCAAAAAACATATTAACCCCTTGTAATAAATTAATTAATTAATTAGCAAAGTTTATTAATTAATCAAATTAACATGCAATGTACGTGGTAGTACAAACAAATCACCAATTAAACTAAGTATGCAGCGGAAATTAAATTGACACGGTAATTTTTTTACGAATGGGGAAACCTACACAGCAAAAACCCCATCGGGTGATTTTAAGGTCACCACTCTCGAGAATCCACTATTATCAAAACAAGCGGTTACAAGTAAAGGAATCCCAATACCTTATACCAACCTACAGTTGAACCCTTACCCCAATATCTAATTGGACTTGTTCTGTAGTGACAATCTCCCCTTTCAATGCATGGCTCCTAGTACGTGACTAACCAATTGCGCGAATCCCAGTACGCGACTTCAATCACCAACTAAAGAAGGTTGTTGGCTGCAAAGTTCTTCAGCTCATCACACGATGAAGATCATGAAGTTTCTTGGTCACAAAACCCTACGGTGTACAAACACAGCAGCTTCTTCACAAGAATGATGAATTAGGGCAAATTCTGTCTCTGGTCACAATTTGCTTGAACAAAACTTTGCTCAATACTTGTGCAACTTGTGTCACTTTTGACGACCCTTAAAATAATCCTTATATATGTCTAGGATTGTGAGGAAAGAAAGCCCAAACATATAATCACGGATTGGATGAAAAACAGACTCGAAAATTTGAGTTTCATAAACCTCGACAAATACCCTATCTGTCGAGTTGCTGTCGAGCCACGAGATTCAAATAGCTCTAAGTCTCGATAGATGCTAGCTGTCGAGCTTTAATGAACATCATTTTTCACACTTGATTCTTGGATAGACTTGCATGGCTTAATACTTGAACTTGAAACCTTGTTTCTTGAAGCATTAAACACATCCTAGATTTACCAAATTACAAATAAAATGCGTTTTGTTAAAGGATTAGTCAATTACATAAAATAGTGACATATATTCCTAACATGTGTAACATATATGTCCTAACACTGAAGTTGTTACCACTAGTTCTTTTGCTTTTACAAACTTCATCTCCTTAGACACAATGGTGCTTGAACTAGCCTCTCCGGTGTATCCTAAGCCGCTTTTGTCAGAAAAGGGCTTTCGATGTTCAAGCAATTCATCAAGCCTTTTGGAGGAAACCCGCTTTACTTTAGCATTGGCTTGAATCACCTTAAGCTCAAGAAACTTGATCTTTGAATAGGCTTTGATTAACTTTCCATTCAGCGTCTCAACTTCACACTTAGTTTCCTTATACCACACTAGAAGACTTTTGTAATCTTGCTCTGCTCTCTTCATTTTCTTAATGGCTGCTTTAGCCACTCTTGCATAGTCATCGGTCTTCTCAAGGAAGGTATTATAGGATTCTTGTAGTCCCATTGTTCCTTCATCTTCCTCATCATCAGAGTCCTTTACTATCCCTATTGACTCCACTTCAGTGTGCTCCCCAAGCTCTTCCACTAGCAAACTTAAATCATCTGAAGATTGTACAGGAGCAATGGCCATGAGTGTAGAGTAGTTTCCCTCTCCATCACAGCTTTCTTCCTAGTCTGAATTAGAGGAGTCTGTGTCACTAGGAGTAGTGGCATACACTATACCATTCCCTCTCAAATAGTTGGGACACTCCTTCTTAAGATGTCCATGACTGTTGCATTCATAGCACGTGATTCCTTGAGAGGATTGAGAATCCTTCCCATCTTTCGTCTTGAAATCCTTTTTCTCCTTCCAAGAATTTGGGAATTTTCCCTTCTCAGCAAACTTTCCATTCTTTTTGAACTTCAAGAACTTTCGGAAGTTCTTAACAAGATACGCCACATCCCTTTTCGACCTCATCCTCATCCGATGAGTCTCGAGCTTCCACTCTCTAATTGATTGTCTTTAGAGAAAGAGATTTGCTCTTCCTTTGTGATGGTAGAGATAGCTCATAGGTTTGAAGTGAGCCAATAAGTTCTTGAACTTTGATCTCATCAAGGTCCTTACTCTCTTCAATGGTAGTAACCTTTGCATGAAAGCTTTCCGGTAATATCCGTAGAATTTTTCTCACAATCTTGGAGTCCTCCGTCTTTTCTCCTAAGTTAAACTTTCCAATTACTACCTCATTTTGCTTCCCATAAAATGAGTTGAATGACTCATCTTCACTCATCTTCAGCTCTTCGAAGCGTGTGGTAAGCATCTGCAGCTTGGTGTCCTTCACCTTTTTGGTTCCCTCATAAGTTGTTTCCAAAATTTGCCACGCCTCCTTGGCAATTGTAACATGAGAAATCCTGTGAACTCATCAGGAGAAACACTACAAAGAATATCATTTAAAGCCTTGCTATTAGCATTAGCTGCCGCAAGGGCTACCTTATCCCATTCGGATTTGGTGGCCTCTGGCCTAGTCCATCCTATATCTACAACATCCTAAATAGTCTCATCAATGGAACATAGGAATGCCCTCATACGGACTTTCCAAAATGCATAGTTGCTCTAATCAAAGTATGGAGAAGCATTGCGCGATTGAGATTGATCCATCTCAAAAGGGGTCTAGGATCACACTTAGGTAATTAAACCATAGCAAATGCACCCGCTCTGATACCAATTGAAAATTCAAATAGTGTATAAAACACCAATGAACATTTAGACCCCCAAATACAAAATTACCAACAGAAGCTTCTAATCAAACAATATATGTGTGGAATATGAAATATAAGCTATATCCAAATTGGTAACACACTCTAAACCATAATTAAATACAATCACAACGGTAATTAAAAGGTAAAGAGTAAAGGAAGAGAGATGCAAACACAAAGATAACACGGCGATGTGTTATCGAAGAGGAAATTGAAGTACTCGGGGAAAAACCTCTCTGCCGCCCTCCAAGCGGTCAATAATCCACTAGAGAATAAAGTTGGGATACATGAATAGCAGAAGACCCTCCAAGCTTCTTGCTCTAATATGGTTATGCTGAACCTTGTCTTCTCTAGCTTATTGGATCCCGTAATTGCCCATTACATCAACCAAATGAATTGGTCCCTT
Source organism: Quercus tomentella (assembly GCA_028535165.1). Lineage (NCBI taxonomy): Eukaryota > Viridiplantae > Streptophyta > Magnoliopsida > Fagales > Fagaceae > Quercus > Quercus tomentella. Next base: position 36,279,835 of record JAPQVY010000089.1, read on the forward strand.
TGAACTACTTCCCAAGCACCAAAACACCTCCTCACTGATATAGGTATGGTGAGATAAGGATTTGGCAAAATATACCTCTCAAGGATATGTTAATGGAGAGGGTGAGAGTAGTGGAATTTGGAGAATCAAATGATGAAGATTGTGGATGAGTCAATCTTGTTTTTCTCTAGGGTTTCTCTCTCAAAATTCTCTCTGGAAGCTCTTAACATTTCGTGGGTATAAAGGTACTTATAGTAGTGTATATGAGGAATGTGAAAAGTCAGTTTCAACCGAACAGGGCATTCTGGCAACTCAACCTCACGACTGGAATGAGTCGCGAGTTTGAGTCACGAGCTAATTGCTTGGCCATACTGGAAGTTTTGTCCTGTAGTGCTCTAGCTGTTGTGACCCTTCAGCTCCCCTGCATGCTTCACATGTGTGCCACCTTTGGCGACTTGATAGTCGCAAGATCCAGTCACGAGGCTCTTCTTGAGTGCACACATCTTGAGTTTTCTTCACACTCTCTCACACACCACCCTTACATAAATCCCACCTAAATACTGGGTATCTAATTGCTAAATTACAAGCAAATTTGGCATGGAATAAAGCCAACTCATGATTGAATAAATTCAACCTTACATTTGCAAAAGAAGTAGTTACAGTATGTAAGATGACAGTTTGCAAGTGATAGGCCAAAAACGAATTAACCCCTTGTGATAAATTAACCAATTAATTAAGACAAGTGAATTAATTAAGTTAATTACATCCAAAGCGCGTGGTAATACAAAAAAATCACCAATTAAATTAAGGGCAGTGGAAATTAAATTGATACGGTGATTTGTTTACAAATAGTGAAAACCAACACGACAAAAACCCCACTGGATGATTTTAAGGTCACCACTCCCGAGAATCCATTATTATCAAACCAAGCGGTTACAAATAAAGGAATCCCAGTACCTTCTACCAATCTACAGTTGAACCCTTACCCCAATACCCAATTGGACTTGCTCTGTAGTGACAATATCTCCTTTTAATGCATGGCTCTCAGTACGTGACTAACCAATTGTGCGGATCCTAGTACGCGACTTCAATCACCAACTAGAGAAGGTTGTTGGCTGCAAAGTTCTTCAGTTCATCATACAATGAAGATCCAGAAGATGCTTGGTCACAAAACCCTACGATGCACAAACACAGCAACTTCTTCACAAGAACGATTAACTAGGGCAAATTCTGTCCCTGGTCACAATTTGCTTGAACAAACTTTGCTCAACACTTATGCAACTTGTGTCACCTTTGACGACTCTTAAAATAATCCTTTTATATGTCTAAGGTTGTGAGAAAAGAAAACCCAAACACATAATCATGGATTAGAGTCAAAACATAATTGAAAATCTATTTTTCTTAAACCTCGATAGATAGCCATCTGTCAAGCAGCTGTCGAGCCACGAGGCTAGAACAGCTCTTTAAGGTTGATAGATACTAGCCATCGAGCTTTAATGAACTTGCACTTTTGAGCTTGAATCTTGGATAAACTTGCATGGCTTCAACATTTGATCATGAAACATAGTTTCTTGAAGTATTAAACATATCCTAGATCTACCTAAATACAAGTGAAGTTCGTTTTATCAAAGGATTAACCAATTACATAAAATAGTGACATATGTTCCTAACAAGTAAATCACATATGTCCTAACAATCTCCCCCTTTGGCAATCTGTGATAAAACCACAACAAACAAATGAACATATGAGAGAAGTCATAAATCACTCAACTCATATTCACTTGTTGAATACAATAAAATCTATCCTAAAACAAACTCTTGAAAATTTTTGCAAGAATAGAGTTTATGGCAAGTAGACTTCGACAACCTGCATTTCTGAAACACTTTAAGCAAAACTCATCAAGACATCTTAGTGTGAAATAGAAATAATATATTGCATACAAGTTATAAGATGCATGTGCATAAAGAGAGAAAAGAAACAACACATGTAAGAGTAGGTGAAAGAAACATACATCAACATATAAAGAAGATAAGTACAATGTATGTCAATAATGGTCACAAGACCCATGTACAAGAATAAATGTATCTAAATTAGAGAAAAGAGAAATATACATATAATCCTCACTACATCCCTTAGATATTAACACTCCCCCTAACAAAATGGTCTTATACTAACTCTCCCCCTAAGAATGACTACTCTCATGTCCAAAACTACTCTCCCTTTTTGTCATGAGTGACAAAGGGTAAGAGTGTCAACTAGACATCTCATCTGTACCGGAAGAGCTAGCATTTCCATCATCATCATCCTCAGAAGTATCATCATCATCACCATCATCATCATCATCAACCTCAGCCTCAGAAGCCACTAGAGGAGGTAGAGGAGAAGCCTTAGGAGCAAAGCCACCCATGACCTCCTGCCGTTGTGCTATACGGTCTACACGAACATTCACCTGATACAACTCAGTAGAGAGTGTATTAAGGTTAGCATCCATGCACTGAAGCTACGTCATGATGTCTCCAAGAGTCACATCGCTCGTAGAAGATGAGGGAGCAGATGTGGATGGAGCAGATCGAGATGGAGTCGAATGAGAGGGAGGAGCTGCTAACCCAGATTGCCTTGACCTAAACTACACCTCGCTACGTTTAACGGTAGCATAGTCTATGGCAAACATAAAAGAAAAGTGGTCGGATGCTGGAAAGGGAACAGAAAAATGCGTAAGATCCTCGTGATAGCCGAAGGAAAGATGAGCTTACCACAAGACACCGAATCCCTATAGACATCTAGGATAGACAGAATAAAGTGAGAAGGAAAATCTATAGTAAGATGCTCACAGAGGGACAACAAAAAGTAAGCATGAGGCTCTGTGATAGAGTTATAATGAGAAAGAGGGTGAAGAACAAAAGTCATAACCATGTTAAAAAACCGAGGGCCTTTTGCAAAGCCCAAACAGTAAGTGAACTAACGTTCACCCCAAGCAAAAAGGGGCTCACAGAAAGCAGATTTGAGCTTATCTTTGGACACAGTCCTTAGATGCTCACAACCAGGGTAGTCAGGAAACTCTACCTTAGGGACATGAAGCATATCAGATACCAACTCCAGTGTGACAACAATGCGCGTACTTCAAACGTGAGTATGAAAGAGAAGTACTGAAGAATCAAATCCATGCATGTTGGAGTAAAACTCCTAGATCAGCACGGATGGACATGTGACCGGGACGTCCCACAGTGACTTCCAACCTCGACTGTGAATGACATCGGGTAGGTTAGTGTTGGCAAAGTCTGCCAGGATGACTTGGCGCTTAGAATGAATGCCTCATCGAGAAAAGTTCTCTGAGAAGGCCTTTCGGGCATCCTCATCATGGAACCGAATATGTGATGGAGTAGGATCAGAGGAAGTGGATACCCCAGAATGAAGAGGGTTCTAGGACGGAGTAGACTTGTGTTTAGGTGCCATAGACACAGACTAATGCAAACATAGGAGAGAGGGAGAGAGAGAGAGACAATCAGAAAAGTCCAAAAACAATTCAAATATAGCAAGTATATGAAAAGAGAGTACGTATGCATGGGAAACGCATGAACATGTGACATGCAATATAAAAAGCATCATGGGCTTAGCCCAATCCAATCCTACTAGCATACAATCAATTTACACACATCTAAATACATGATAATATTGTTAAAATGCTTATGTGATGCAATACATGAGATTTTAAACTCATTTAAGTAACAACCCATCCCAAAATTTCAACAAAAACTCATCAATTTTGAAAAACCCCAAAATTTTTCAAAAACTACAAAACCTAGGTTTCCAAACATGAAATGCATGAAAATGAGATATTAGTAACTCACCAAGTGAAGAAAATCTTGGAAAAACCTTAAAGAAACCTTGAGCAAGAAGTTTGGAGTGAGTGAGAGAGGTTAAGGAGGTGAAAAGACGAGTCTGTCGAGAGAGAGAGATCAAGAGAAGTGAGAAATTGATCGCGTTGAACCTTTATATAGAAGGTCCGTAAAGCTCGATAGATAGAGGTATCGAAAGGTGTCGAGATAGGTGTCGAGAAAAAAGGCGTTGATAGATTAAGCTGTCAAGAAGGTGTCAAGGAATAATTCAACAGACACAATTAAAGAAGCTTGATCGATCCACCAGCTGTCGAGAAGCTATCGAGAGGTTAGGAGCTTTCTTGATCGATCCACCTAGCTATCAAGAGGTGTCGAGATTGCGATAAGAAATAGCTTAAGAGCTCGACAGATAAGCTAGGTGTCGAGGAGGTGTAGAGAAGCTATTGAGATTGCTTAAAAACAGTTTTTCAAGAAGGGAAAAACACAGATATGAACGCAATCAAGCATGCAACTCAACTAATGACCCAATCAACATTTTAGACTCTCAAAATCATATCTCAAAAAAACTTTTAAGCATATGGATCCCAAAACCACACACACATACACACAACAAGTCTAACCAATTTTATATTTCAAAAACAAGTGAAGACAGTTTAGTGAGCATGCATTAACACATGTAAATCTTATGATGGCCAAATCACATTATACTTGCACATGTATCAAGAGTAGCAAAAAATATTGTGTGTTGTGTGTGAAAAATATCACAAGATTGCATAAGTGTATACATGTTATGACGATTTGAGATATGAGAAAATCACTTTAACTCACACACAATCATAACTGTTTGATGGGGACTATCACATTTGAGGTACATCCTATAACTCCCACATCTCCTAGTATACAGGCTTACAATCATATATAAAGCATTTTGTTCTTTTTGCTTTTATTTTTCTTTGCATATTTTTCTTTTAAGCAAATCATGCATGGGCATATAAGAGATAGAAAAGAAATACCCAATGATGTTAAGCATTTGACATTTCAATTTTGCTATGCCTAAGCACACAAATGTCATTGACATTGCACTTTTGTTATGCCGAAGCATACAAATGTCATTTCATGATTGGCATGAAACAGTGGTGAGATGGTTATTTATGCCTTTCTCTTAGGATTTTCTAGTCATTCCCATCAAAACGAGTGATACGAGTGTTAAGTACAAGAGATCATTTAACCTTACTCATCACAAACACGAGCCACAAAGCTCACTTGCTTAGTTGTGCATAGAGATGCTCATCTAAGCTACAAAAGATACAAAGTTTAGAAAATTTTGTTTCAATGGCCATCCAAGGTACACAAGTACTAATGTACACAAACCACACATTGTTTTTGTATTTTCTGATTTTTCAATTTTTTTCTTTTTATGAAAAACAAAATAAAGCAAAATTGAAAACAAACAAACAAAAATATGTTAAACAAAGTAAAGCATAAAACTAGATTGACTCAAAATAAAAACAAAACACACAAGTTATGCAAAAACAAAAACACGAAGAGATAGAAGATAGTGATAGAATCACTTGGAGCCCTTTTCCTTCCACACCTTGGAAGAATCTTTCCTTTGATTAAACCCTTGAATCGGCCATGAGGGGGAAGAATTGAAATCGTTCAAGTTTACAAGGACACATGAGGGCTTTGAGAAGATCTCCAAGGGGAGCAAGAGAGGATTGAAGTTGATTCTGGCTTCCAAATGCTATCATGCCATTGCTCTGTTGACTGGCTAACCACTTATAGCAATTTGATCAAGTATGACCGGCAACTCCACAATGATGATAGAGATGCTGCTTCTTCTATTTAGGCTTTTGACAGTTAGCTTCGTTAGCCCTAGGGTTTTTAGCTTCCTTCTTATCTTGCTTAGAGGGTGCTCTTAAGATAGATTTACTCTTGTCTAAGTTCTCACTAGCTAATTCATTTTTAACAACATTGTTCTCAATTTCAACATTATTAGTAGGAGGAACAAAAACAGTAGTACTAGTAGAAGCAATACTAGGAGAAGAGAAATCATACCCTAAACTGGTTCGATCAGAAGCAGATTTCTGAAGATTGAGCATCTCATCAAGCTTTGCACTTGAAGTCCTCTCCAATTGAGCTCTGTCTTGGAACAGCTTCACTTCAAGCTTTTTGGTCTTCTTAGCCATGAAATTATTTTCAAACCTCAGTGCTCCAATAGTTTGATTAACTTCATCAAACTTTGTGGAAAGCTCTTCACAATCAAGCTCCACATCACTGAGCTTTTTGGTGGCCAGCCTATAAAGTTTCTCATGTTTCTTAGAAAGCTTGTATAGTTTCTCATAGGCCGTATGGATATCATCTTGATCATCCATCTTCTCAAACTTAGACTCCAGCAATTCCTTTTCTTCATCCATATCTTCAACAATCCCCTCAGTAGGATTGACAGTGGCAGTGAAGGCATTCAGGATTCCGTCATCCTCATTGTCAAAACCATCCTTAGGCTCGGTGTTGCTCAAAGTAGCAGCAAGTGCCTTGCTCTTCCCAATGCTCTTGAGATATGTAGGACATTCCTGTTTCATGTGATCAAAGTCTTGACACCTAAAGCATTTAGGTCCTGTGGGAGCAGTGTACTGATCGCCATCCCAAGCATCCTTCTTCCCTTTATCTTGACTCTTGAATTGAAAAGAACTAGATTGCCTATGGTCTTTGTCAAAGGAATCTTGTCAATGTCCTTTGACTCCTAGATTGCCGTAATCTTGGCATGGAATCTCTTAGGTAGAAATCTGAGCACCTTTCTAACAATCTTAGGTTCAGGAATGGTTTCCCCAAGATCGAAAGCTGAGTTCACTATGTCCTTGAACTTGGCATAAAACTCATCAAACAACTCATCCTCCTCCATCTTAATCTCTTCGAAGCTTGTAGTGAGCCTCTGAAGCTTCGAATCCTTGACAACCTTAGTTCCTTCATAGGTTGTCTGGAGGATGGTCCTTGCTTCCTTTGCAGTTTGAGTGGAGGATATCTTCTTGAATTCCTCATTAGTGACTGCACTGAACAAAGCATTCAATGCCCTACTGTTGAAGTTTGCAGCCTTGATCTCGGCTTCATCCTAATCGGCCGACGATTCCTTTGGATTGGTCCAGCCTATCTTAACAGCTTGCCACACCTTCTCGTCTAGAGACTACAAGAAAGCTTTCATGCGTACTTTCCAATATGCATAGTTAGTGCCATTAAATAAAGGAGGTATAATTAATGACTGTCCTCTATCCATGACAAACATGGGTCAATGGATCGACACAGCAAAGATTATCCCTAATTAGAGTGTGCCTGCTTTGATACCACTTGATAGGCCAAAAACGAATTGACCCATTGAGATAAATTAACCAATTAATTAATCCAAGTGAATTAATTAAGTTAATTACATGGAAAGCGCGTGGTAGCACAAACAAATCACCAATTAAACTAAGTGTAGCGAAAATTAAACTGACACAGTGATTTGTTTACAAATGATGAAAACCAACACAGTAAAAAGCCCATCGGGTGATTTTAAGGTCATTACTCCTGAAAATCAGCTATTATCAAAAGAAGCGATTACAAGTAAAGGAATCCTAGTACCTTTTACCAACCTACAGTTGAACCCTTATCCTAATACCCAATTGGACTTGCTCTGTAGTGACAATCTCTCTTTTTAATGCACGGTTCCCAGTACGTGACTAACCAATTGCGCGGATCCCAGTACATGACTTCAATCACCAACTAGAGAAGGTTATTGGCTGCAAAGTGCTTTAGTTCATCACACGATGAAGATCCAGAAGATGCTTGGTCACAAAACCCTACGATGCACAAACACAGCAACTTCTTCACAAGAACGATGAACTAGGGAAAATTTTGTCTCTGGTCACAATTTGCTTGAATAAACTTTGCTCAACACTTGTGTAACTTGTGTCACCTTTGACGGCCCTTAAAATAATCCTTTTATATGTCTAGGGTTGTGAGAAAAAAAAGCCCAAACACATAATCATAGATTAGAGTCAAAACAGAATTGAAAATCTGTTTTTCTTAAACCTTGACAGATAGCCATTTGTCGAGCAGCTATCGAGCCACGGGACTAGAACAACTCTTCAAGCTTGATAGATACTAGTTGTCGTGCTAGCTGTCGAGCTTGAATGAACTTGCACTTTTCAGCTTGAATCTTGGACAGACTTGCATGGCTTCTACTCTTAGTCTTGAAATACAGTTTCTTGAAGTATTAAACACATCCTAGATCCACCCAAATACAAGTAAAGTGCGCTTTGTCAAAGGATTAGCCAATTACAAAAAATAGTGACATATGTTCCTAACAAGTGAATTGCATATGTCCTAATAGCAAGAAACAAATATATGCAATTGCAAGATGATAGTTTGCAAGGTAAATGCATGGATATAGCTTGCAAAAGCGTGATGCATAGTTTTGCCTAGATATATAAGCCACAAACGAGAAAAAGAAGAAATATTGACCTCAATGAGTTTCCAAGCCCCACAAACTGGCGCAAGGTTCTTCGGCTAAGTGTATCCACGGAAGAGTACAAATAGGCAAGACACGCCTGCCCCTAGTAGGCCTCTCGAGCCTCCCCAAAGTTGTGGAAGAGGCTTATAATCTGCCTCAATGTAGAAGTATCAGATCATCTCATTGGAGTACCTCCTCCCGAGCAAGTCAATGCCCAACCGGATGCCAAACTCACCCTTCCAGTTTATTAGGGCCCCATCGCACCTAAGGCCGGTCATACGGTGGAAGTTATGGGGAGTAACTGTCATTTCCCTGTTAACAATGTGGAAGGTGTGGGTAGTGTCTCACCACCTCTTAACCAAAGTCTGCACCCAAATGGCACTAGTAGATCTTTCCACTAGTAAGTGGATGATCAGCTTAAAATCCGCTACACGAATGTAGGCCCTCGTCTCTGTGGTAAGGACCCGGTACCATGCCGCCACATTGTTGGTACTGCCCCAGCACGAAAATGGGGGTGAAATCTGCAAAAGGATGAAAAGAAGGTGTTACATTTGCATTTGGTTGAGAAACAGATGAAACAGAAGTGAAATTATGGTTTCTACCTGAAGACATGCACATGCTGGTCTGTGTCCACGTATGCAGGCACCAAGTACGCATACGCAAGTTGAAAACCATGTGCGTAACTCAAGAAAAAATATCCATACATATGAATAGGACTATGTACGCATGAACACAAGCTACGTACGCAGGCTCAAACCTACGTATGCATGAACAGAGACAGTGGGTCGTTCTTTGACATTTCCAAGCATATTTCAACCAGTACTCATCCTAAACATGTTCCTGTCTCTCTTAAGGTGTTAGGTTTTCATCTAAATTCATCCCACATCAAAACCCAAGCATTTACAAATCCAAAAACATATTAAATCGAAAGATCAAAGGAAAATGAGAAAAGTTGAGAAAACTTACCGATCTAGCTTTTGCACCCTCTAAAAGATGATCTTTTGGCTAGTATGTCAACGGAGGGGACTCATTTAGCTTCACCACCCTACTCCAATGTGTGAGGTTGAAGACGTCACTTGAGAGCACGTAGGAGGCTGTCTTGGACTTAGGTGCCATGGAGAAGATGAGAGAGTTTGGGAGAGGAAGAAAGTTTTCAGGAAAGAAGAGCTTAGATGCTGAGAAAATGAGAAAGAGGTAGGGAGTTTTTGCAGAGAGAAAAAGATGGAAGTTGGAGAGTTAGAGAGAATGTGAAGAGATGAGGATGATGAATGAAAAAAAAGAAAAAGAAAAAGAAAAGAAACGGTTAGTAATCGTTAAGGAAATTTGAAGAGGCGGGAATGCACTAGTGGCTAAGCTACATGTAGTTTAGTAATTATATATATATATATATATATATATATCCTTAGTGAATTCTCAGAATGTAGGAAGTGCAAAAGAAAATTCAAGAATGCATTAGAAATGATAGAAATACCCCTAGTCAGGTAAAAGACACGAAAGCCCTCAAAGCATCCCCTAGTGGATTGAAAGCATCAAAACATCCCTTAGTAGATCATAAGTGTGGACACAACGGGGAGAGATATGGGTTTAGGGTTAATGTACGGTTTTGGGAAGGTGTTAGGCACCCAAAACTGCCCAACCCTAAGGTTGGCTTCCCATCATTGTGTCTTATGTCTAAACTCTATTAAAGGCACACTCAACATTGTATCTATACTCACACACACACTAGCATACATCTAAGCACACAACATGGCATCAATCATCCCAAAAAAAGACCTAATCATACATCTATCATGGCATAACATAAACCCTAGCATGTTATTATCGTGCATATTATATCCAAGGCAGCAACATAGTCATAGAAAGATCCAAGCAAACATGTGATTACATCTATACTTCAAGAAGAACTCAACCAAACAAACATGTTTATCTCTATCATCAAGGCAAAATCATATTCAAAGATGTATAGGAATGTGAATGCATGACTTACCTCACTTACTTTGTAGCAACTCAGCACCTATGGCATTCATGCATGAACATGTGAATGCATGTTCATGGCATCAAAATAAGAAAACATGAGGCAAACCCTAATTTAAAACCATGTGAAATTAGAAACGAAATCGAAAAAATTAGAGTTTCTAGGCAAGATCATGCGCACGCATGAACAAGCCTGTGTGTGCATAATCAAGCTTGTGTACGTAGCCAAGATTATGCACACGTAGGTTTCAGCCTAGAAACCCTAGCAACACAGAAACTACAGCAGAGCTTCAAAACGATAAATCTAATATCCTAACATGCTTATAATATAAATCTAAACAACCTAAACTAAGAACAAATATATCAAAGATAAAAAAAATAAAATCAACTTTTAATAATGCATTGGATCTAACAACAAACAAGAACAACATCATTATATCAAATCATATCAACTTTCCAATCAAAACATGATGAGACAAAAAATAAAATAAAATAAAAAGAAAACATATTTCTAAGCATGAATAACATATAAATTAACTAAGAATAACAAAAACACAAATTATAAAAGAAACAAATCAAGGAAAAGCAATGGAAAGAGACTCACCTTGCTGTAGAATACAAACTTGATTGATATTTAACTAGCCCCTCATTGCTTATACAACAAGATTCAATGAGATATCAAGGTAAATAGAAGATTTCAATAGTTTATAGGTAATCACAACTCAAAAATAAGATTAGTTTTGAAAAGGTTTTGAGAAATCCAATTGAGAACAAGTTTCTGCCTTAAAACTGACTAATGAGTTTTTTTTTTTTTTTTTTTTTTTTTTTTTTTTTTTTATGATTAAAAAAAAGTACTTAGGTCTATGTGTGAGTTTAGAGAAGATGAAATAGAGTTTTTAGAGAAGATGGAGGCAAAAATAAACTCTCACTAGCTAGAGTTTGAGTTTGTAGGCATAAGGATGTATTTATAGGTTTAAACTAGGGTTTTCAACCTTATTTTTAGGGTTTTAGACATTCCAAAGGGTCTAAGGGCCAGGCCCCATTAAAGAGGGAGGCTTTGGGCCCTAAATCATGAATTTTTGGGCCTTTAGAAAGTGGCTTGTGAACACAGGTTTGAACCTATATAAGCATGCATGCTCCCCGCGTACGCATGCATCCCCAGAAATCTTAATTTTGACAACTCTAATGACCCAATTTCAAATGGCCATAACGCACTCAATATTAATCAAAATTAGTCAAAATTTGTATTTGAATTGAAGACCAAGATGTCTACTTTGTAATGAAACAAATCTCACTCAAACATTATTTGTGGATCAAAAGTTATGGTTAAAACAATGAGCAAAGGTCATTTTTCATCACTGTTTTCAAAGCGATTTAAGCACTTCTGAGTTGTGATTACTTCCAAACTATCAAAATAACTTCAATTACCTTTTGTAGACATGTTAAGCTCATCATTGGGACCGGGGACTAAAGTTTATTAACTGAGTACAAAATAAAATGTCTAGAATAAGTCACCAAGAAAGCTCCCCGTGAGTTCAGACTATCAAAAAAATCCCCAGCAAAGCACAATATCATGGAAGTACCCCCACACAGGTCCAAAACACAAAGGCAACCCCCTCGTGAGCTATGAAGAAAATATTTCCCATGGAGTTGATAAAACCCCATCACAGGTGGAATCAACACAAGTTCCCTAGTAAGCCATGAAGGAGAAGAAAAAATTTCCCCAATGGGTCACACATTACCAAAGGTTTCCTCGTCTCCAAACTTCTCAAAAAATTATCTTCCCCAGTGAACTACATATGAAGAAGACTCCCTCGTGAGTCACCAACACACTCCTCAGTAGATCATACTTCCCAGTGAGTCATTCATCATCCCTAGTGGATCTTTCACTTGAGACTCCCTCGTGAGCCAAAACAACAAGGCCACTCGTGCACATATCCCATGGGAATTGAATATCCAAGCACAGGCCACACACCTGTCAAGCAAGTCACAACATAGAATTTGTGCACATATCCTCCGGGAATTGAACATGTAGGCATATTATATAGAACTTGTGCACATATCCCGAGGGAACTAAATACTTAGGCACACTAGAAGAGGTAGAGATAGAAACAGAGACCAAGGTCACCCTAAGGTACGAGCCTTACCAGAAGAGGTAGAGATAGAGAAAGAGAAGACAAGTTTTATCCAGAGGCGTAAGCCACCTGAAGAAGTTTGAGGCAAGAGCCCCAGATGGACACCACAAAGATGTATCCTTTTAAGCTCATAAGAGCACCTTGTTTGTTTGGTTAGTGGTTACAGCTGTTGGCTTTGTTTGTTTTTCTTTTTAGTGACATTAGGATAGTGAGTCACTCATCTTTTGCTTGCAATTAGCAAAACAGGTTATAGGATAGTGAACCTATCATTGCTCGTTTCCCGAGCAACAAGGGTGGGAATTCGAACATACGAATCCCACGCGACTCTGCGGAGTTGCAACCCGCCCTATGTATCGTGTTGTGTGCTGTGTGTGTGGGTTAGGCCCAAGCTGTATGTCAAAACAAAATGTTCTTTCTCTTATTCTTTTGATTCTGTTAGTGAAGCTCACAAATCAAAAGAAGGGCATATGTAGACACCGCATTTTGTACCCCTTGCGACTCGGACCCCCATTCCCCAATGATGCTAAAATTCTAAGGCCCAAAGTTGGTTTAGAGCCCAATTAGATTACAAATTGACTTGGGAGATGTTAAAATGGAAAATATAACTTTTTATAAGTAAATAAATTTAGTTTTGGAAAATAAAAGGCCAGGAAAACCCTTGGCCTACGTACACAGGTAAGAACCTGCGTACGTAGGTTTGATGCTTATGTACGTAGGCATGAACCTACGCACACAGGTAGGGTTCCAGAAACTATGAATGGAAAGTTTTTTTTGCATTAATATTGAGGTTTGGAACGAATCCTACATCGTTTGGGAGTCATTTCAAACCCCTATTTTCTCATTATATAAAGCCATACATGACACATTTTCAAGAACACATAGAAAATCCTAAAAGAAAACCTAAGATTTGCTAGAAATAGTGAATCAAAGAGGGAGTTTTTCTCAAAACATACTCAAATCAATTTTATTTTGATTGGGACCTTTTCTGGTCTTAATCCTTGAATTTTGAAGTTTACTAATTATTTTTGTTTGGTTGTGAATAGATTTGACTAAGGGAGCTGTCAAAATTAAGCCAAAGAGCTTTTTGTTATGAGGTATATGTTCTAACCTATTTTCTTTCTTTTTTGCTTTTAATCTTGTTTATTTTCTTTATTTGTGTTTAGATATGTTTGTTTAGTTTAGGTTTTTTTGTTTTTGGTTTAAAAGCATGTTAGGTTGCTAGATTTGTTGTTTTAAAGTTCTACTCTACTTTATGTGTTTTTGAGTTTCTGGGCTAGGGTTCTTCAAGCATGTCTACGTACGCATACAACTGGCCTGCACACACTTGCCTATGTATGTGCACACATACTCGTGCCTAGAAACTCTAATTTAGGTTTTCTGCTTTTGTTTCTTTGTCTTTTTCATATCATAGGCCCCTATTTTGTCCCTTTTTATGCTTTTTAAGTCTTTGTTCCTCTATTTGATTGTTTTTCTTTAACATACTAGATTAGAGTTTTCTTTCCTCTTCTTGTTTTAATACCATGAACATGCAATCATATGTCCATTCATTGATGCATAGGTGTTGAGATGCAGTAAAGTAAGTAAGGTAAGTCATGCGTTCACATGAGCATGCACTGATTTGAATATGATCTTGTTTGGATGATGAACATGGATGAGGTTTGTTTGTTTATCTTTTTCCTTAATAATGAGATGCAATAACATGTTTGTTTGATTATTCCACGATTTGTTTGCTACCTTGGATATGATGTATGCTTGCTTGCTACCATGCCTATGTTCTACCTTGACCATGATATGATGCCATATGAGATGAGATGCTTTCGATAGGAACATGCTAAGGCTTGTGATGGTTGATATGTATGGTAGATGTGTGCTAGGTTTGATATGTTTGCCATGATAGATGTATGTTAGGGTTTGGGATGAAATACCATGTTGTATGCTTAGATGTATGCCAGTATGTGTGTGTGTGTGTGTGTGTGTGTGTGTGTGTGTGTGTGTGTGTTTGAGATGCAATATTGAATGTGCCTTTAATAGGATTAAGACGTGAGACACAATGAGTGGAAGCCGACCCATAGGTCAGGCGATCTTGGGTGTCTAACACATTCCCAAGACAGTACCTAAACTCCGAACTCATACTCTAGTAGTAAGATTAAGTCCTTCCACGTAAGGGTGCTATATTCATGGTTCCTAGACCATAAAACTAGGTGGCAATCATTTTCTTTGCCTCGGTCCATTCGGCCGAGGTGTACTCCCTAAACCACGCGTGGCACTCACAGCATTCATACCATGGATCTTCATAACACCTACATTCAACAATGGATTGGAACTATTCTGCTCAAACATAAAAGAATGGACCAAGACATGATGCATTATTTGCAAGTAGTTTTTACTACTCTCTAGACCATTTGGACTCATAGAAACCTGGTGGTCCATGAAGGAAAAAACCCTAATCCTTTGGAAGTTATTCTAACTACTCAATTTCTAACTTGCAGGTACCAGGAAGCTTTCAGTAGCTACTCTCTTTCTTCCCATATATCTGCAGATTAGCATCAACCTTAACAGAGATTTGGAGGTCCTTGGCAGCTGATCATCAAAGTTGTTGGAGCTAGGAAGAAGAAAGCTAGGAGATGTGGTTTTGCCTATGAAGCCAAAATTATGCAAGGAAACATCATCTTCCAAGGTGTTTCAAGCTATGCAGCTGAGACAATTCCCAATGCCATCCAAGAAGCAATGGTGGAAGCAGCTATAAAAGCCAACTATAAAAGCTAGGAGCCTTGGATTCAATCAAATTTTTTTTCTTAGTGATAGTAGAAGATCAGTTCAAGTTACCAAGAAGGAAATAGCTCCCAGTTGGAAGGAAAGGACTCTAATGGCAAATTTGACTCATTTACATAAGAATGGCCTAACTTATCACTCTGTTTTTGTGTCCAAGATAGTTCTTTGTAATGTTAGTTACCTAGCTAATTTGGCAGTTAGAATGCCAATTCACTGCAGTTGGGTCAACCCAACCTTTATGTAAGTCTCTTGTTTCTCCTTGAAATGGTATCAAAAGAAGAGCGATCATTTTCTCTCCAGTTTCTAAAGAAATCCTTCTGTCTTCTCTAATTCATGCAAGTATTGATTTTATTCTTATTTTTTTTAGTAGAATGCATGTTAGATTTTGAAATTCTATGATAATATGTAGATCCTAGTCTCTTGCGTGATTTTCTTTAGATTTTGATTCTCATGGTTAATATATGATGTGTTGTCGGTCCACATGATCAAATATGTAGATCTAGGGTTGTTCATAAATGTTAATCTCAGATCTATGATTGCTTGTTATTAAAGGTTTCAGATCTATTATTTTCTCATTAAAAATTCATTGCTTTCACATATGAAGTCAGATCTATATATATATATATATATATATTTTTTTTTTTATTACATCTAAAACCAAATCTCTATTTTTCTCATTCAAGACTCATTGTTTTTCACATCTAAAACCAGATCTATATTTTTCTCATTCAAACTCATTGCTTTTCACATCTAAAATATAGATTTGTATTTTGCTCATTCAAAATTCATAGTTTTTCTATCCAAAAACCAGATCTGTATTTTTTTCATTCAAACATTCATAATCTTTCTATCCAAAAATCAGATCTGTATTTTTCTCATCAAAACTCATTGTTTTTCCCATAAATAACTAGATCTATATTTTCCGCGCATCGCACAAGTCTACTACTAGTATTTTTATAAATTTTGGTCATTCATATCCTTGGTTCATTTTAAATAAAAATAGTCAAGAATAGTCTTTCTTTGATGATCTCTCTTTCATTGGCTGATTGACTCCTTCTATCGCTGTTAAGGAAAATATGTTATCAAAAGCTATCATTTATCACAGGAAAATCTGATGGTGGAAAATGCTGTCGATTATATACTTTTATCTTATGGCTAAGTGGAACTCCCACTTCATATGGTGGTCACAGTTATTAAGAAAGTCTATTGAAAAAGCAGTTAGTCTTACGAGAGACGGTATTTGCAACAAAATTTTTCAATGGAGTTGTATCGAGTTGATGATAAATTTTGGAATACCAATTTAGAACACTTGATACAAAAGCAGAGTACATTTAAAATTTAATGTGAGATACTTAATTTAAAATTAGAATAAATTAGCTTAATCCTTTGTTGGAGCTTCCATTAGAAAGTAGGAAGTAGGAACAGACCTCAACTTTCTTTTTCTTGCAATTCACATCTTTTATAAGCATACAGTGTAACCATTTGTGATGGAAATTAGTTGCACAGCTGTATTAGTAGTGGCAGGGTGCCAAAAATGTCCCCACAAGGGCCACAAAGCGGGGCTGTTTCAAGCAAGGCAGTACATCTTTTTGTTGGTGGTGGTGTTGTTGTTGGGTGAGTAAGAAAGCAGGGCAGAAGGTCAGTAAAAGAGAAAAACAAAAATGTGTCAAGTCGGTCAAGGTGTCAACTAGGTAATAACACAATTGCGCCTTTTGCATTACTTTTATCTTCATTGTTGAATAAAAATTTTGTATACAAGTATGAACCTTGTTCCCAACATACAATGAACAATATGAAGAAAGTTGATGTGTTTTTACATCAACTTGGGTTGGTTGGGTGAGTAGACTACAACAAGGTTCCTCTCGGGCGTATTTGTCCGAAAAACATTTATGATCCCGAATAGAATTCCATAAGCTACTGTTACCAATTGGCATCAATCTTCCTCATCCACTTCGTGAAAAGGAAGTGGTACTGTCTTGACTGCCCTGAAGTGGCCTGCATTATTTAGATGCTCATTCTCCAACCTGGACCATTGGAACATTTCTTCATTAGATCAGCATTGAAAAGGATATATAAGTTTTAATGATTTCAATTTTAAGGTTATTCTGCACTATTAGTGTAGCTGAAACACATGATTTAACGAATCCCAGAATGTCATATTACCTGAAAAAATTCCACAGCCCCCTCCTAATGACCTCAAGGGCTGCTAAAAATAGAGCAGTGACCCTGTCGTCAACTTGTTGAAATTTGTAATGGAGAACAGTTTGCAACCAAGCAAGCCTGAGAATAAGATTCAATCCCTGCATGGCATACCAAAGTTTTCACTTAGATATGGCTTTGAAAATGAAGGGCCTACATTTTTAACCCAAAAAGAAATCAAAATTGTTGATAAGAGTGCTCATTAAATCTCAGACAACCTTTCATTTTTTGTTCCTATCTTGTTTTGGGTGGACTAGAGTGAGAATCTTACTCGAGATTGTAAAATGGCATTATCTGTTTTTTATGTTAAGAATATGTTCATTGTCCACTTTGTGATATTTTATCCTGATCATAACAAATAGCCAAGTTGATTGTCTGATAAGAATCACTTGGTAGGTGCTAATGTCAAGGAGTTGAAGTTGTCAATTATATGCCAATGGCCATAGACTTACTAAAATGTCCCAATTTAAAGAGAGAACAGGGCCACAGCATATACCATGGCGAAGTAGTAAATGATCTTTCGTCGAAGCATTAATTCATTCCTAAGCCAGGGGTTCTTGGAATTCATTTGGAGCAAACCCCAGTCTTTTACAAAGTCCCAATACAATTGGTACACTGTTGCAGAACTGGACACGACCACAACAAGACAGAGCCATCCAGCACCCTCCTTTTCTTTCTCAAAGGCCACCTTGGCTCCAGCTGCTAACATCGCTGATACATATTTACCTAGATTGATAAGGTGGCTTGTCTGTCCCTCATCAAACCACCGCCTAGCACACTGCAAGTCCAATTAAGTGGAATAATCTATCAATTTCAATTTAATATTTTTGAGAAAAGGAGATTGATGTAACATTTGATACCCTTGGTAATCGAGGTACTAATTTAGGAAATGAGATGGAGAGGGGGATATAATGTACCTGCATTGCCCTCCAATAATATGGTAGAAAGGAAACTGCATAAGCAAGATCCCGGTAATGCTTGTTGCAATACCCATAGTCCTCAGTTTTATAGCTCCGTGTTATGTAGTAACATGCCACAGATTCAAGATTTCTGAGCATTGGGATCTATTCAAAACAATATAGTTATTTTATTAGTCATTTGTAAGATTGAAGACATCTTATGAGTATTTAGATTTTCATGAGTTATTTCTTATTTAGTGCCTAAACCAACCTGACTACAGAGTTGATCAGCCATGAAGAAGTCCAGCATTACAACCTGCAGACCATAAGATAAATGAATTAGGTGATTTTTTTTTTTTTTGGGTATAAATATAATGGGTTACAGCTATTTTAGCTCCTAAGGATCATAATTGCAATTGATTTCAATTCAATGGATAACAGTAAAAGCATATCAGAACGATCTTATTTTAATATAATGATGATGGAATGTTGGAAGCAACGCAGTACCTTGTAGAGAGGTGATAAAACGATGTTCCTTATCACACGAAGGAAACGATAACGGCTTGATCGATAGATGATATTGAAGGGGCACACAAGTACTAGCAAGAAGATCTGACATACATGACAAGCTCAATTCAAAATTTGCAATCTTTAAGGAAAGCTATTGAACAGATAAAGGCCTATTCTACTATGCATTTGGATCAAGAAATTACCAATACGAGAAGACCGGGGATAGCTTGGACTTCAGCAGAAGTATACCCTTTGGTAAGTAGTGATAAATGAGCAAACATGACCCCAATTACAGCAGTCATCGAGGTGGTACATATTAAGAACACATCTCTGTACTTAAGTTCCCTGGTGGGGCTTAGCTCAAATATGAAGCTATAGTTTATACGAGCCTTTCTCCAAGCAAAAATGTTGCAGCCATACAGAAAGAAGTGTAAAAACAGTAGGCTGAACATGCTGCAATTAATAAGTTTGTTTTGTTAGCCACGTTTTACACATTATGCAAATCTGATGAATTTTGTATAGAGTAAAACTTGGGTAGTTGTACCTTAATTTCTCCTATCAAAATCAACCATGTGGTTGCATTTATCAATAAACCAAATAGTTAAATTTAATTGTCCTTTAAACAAAAAACATTGTACAAATACTTGCCTTAGTACAGGATAGGCTGTTTCCATATAAACTGAGTCTGAAGGTGGCTTCGGCCGTCCATACACATCCATCATATGAGCCACGATGACATATCCAGCAAATAGCGCTAAGAAGCATCCAGTGAATAACCCTGATTATATATGAAGAGATTAGTTTATTAATCTAAAAAATAAAAAGAAGAAGAGATTAGGTTAAAATTGTATCAATTTTGAGTCATACATGGATTTTATTTTATTTTTTATTTTTTATCTAAGGATAGAAATCCTACTCTAACCTAGTTAAATGTATGTGTATGAAACTCTCTTCTGAAAATTTGAATTCTGACTTTTGTCCCCCAACCCTATAAGAAGTCGTACTTTTGGAGTGATTACCACACCAAAAATGTGCAAAGGTTATGAATTTTTTTTATCTTAATCTGCTATAGATTTGGATTTAATTAATACAAGAATGTTTATGATTATTGGTTTTCAACAATAGATCTTTACAATGATTATAAATTTATATTGTTTATATATATATATATTTCCATTTATTTATCTATATTTTTTGCTAAGCAAGGATCGTGAATGACTAGACCAAACAACTCCCCAGCGTGGTCAACTGATCATGTAAAGCTGCTCACTTTAGGACAAACTTTATGTGTGCACTGCCATAGTGCAAAACCTATGGTGGATTACAATAATTGACATTTGAATGATTAAAAGAAAGTTAATGATGTTTCATAGAAATTAAGTCATGGAGTCCTAGTGTCCAAGTAGTACGTCATAAATGGGTACTTAACACGTATTTCTTGGTGTCCATGCAACACACTAGGTACCACACTCAGGAAACTAACTAGGGCTGCCCTCAGGGTGTTGATGGACTTTTTAAGGTTCAATATTATTACAGTCATCTTTGTCTCAAACTTAACAATGGCGTAGCATGGGACCTGACCTGTGCTTTATCATCCACCCAAAAAAGTGGACTAGCCACAGCTCTTCATTGGAAAAGGCTTAGTGGCCTAGTGGGTCCATCTATACTTCGGTTTTATTTAAATTCTAGTAGTATTATTTGGTTAGAAAGTGAAAGAGCTTAAATAAAGCTCTCCACTGAATCATTGATAATTTTTAGATATATTTAATGTCAGTTAAATTAAAAAATGTTATCTGGGTTTCTGTTTTTTAATCTAAGAATTTGGGCAGGAACTCACCAATGAAGAAGGTAACAGCATGTGAGTCTTTACGCTGTAGTGGTTTAAGATACTTCATGGCCTTTCTTCGGTCTTCATCAGCAAAGTGCTTGATAAATAGCTCCTCAACTTCGTCTGCTAAGTTCATCACCTGTCATTTCTGAGTCTAATAAGCAAATTAAACTACTTCACAATCACATAGTCGTTCTCGAATCATAAGTGTCAGACAGGCATATCTAAGTTTGATTTACATGATCTGTGGTGCAGACATGAATAATAGGATCAATGGCCACTTTACATTGTCGGCAAAAAAATTTTCAGCTGAAAGGATGTTTGGTGGCCAACACTTTCACATCCAATCATAGTATCATGCAAATTTGTTCTGTACCATAGAAATCATGATCGATGATAGGCTTTAGATACTTCAGTTGCAAGCTAGCTAGTCTTTTATTTCGGCTTTATTGCTTTACCTTGTCTGAGCTGTTGAAATATGATCTCTCAACCTCTTTGTGATAAATTGGAAGAACTTGTTTTCCAGTAACCTGAAAAATTCCAAAAAATTGGTTTTTTTTTCCTTTCACATATGTCAACCAAAATGAAAGACTCAAAAGAAACTTTACATAGTCACCAATTTACTTACTTTGTCAAACTTCTTCAATATCTTCATAAATGCAAGCATGTTCAGGGTCCTGAAAATCATTTTTGTAGTGGATAACACGTAAGATCTTCACTGAAATTAAAAACAGTATAACTATGATTTTTTTCTTTTCATTTTTTACCTTTTAAGGACTTGTTTAATATTCTTGGACATAGAGGTTAATTAGTGTATTATACCTGTAAGTTTTGAGATAGCCTAACCCTTTATAGAGCTCAACATAAGCTCCTCTAATCATCTTCTCTGCATGATGCAACTTTGTTCTGTTAACCTGTAGCTTACGGCCTTCTGGACCGCATTTTTTTGAAGAAGGATTCATCAAATCCTCCCACACTAAATAACTAAGTGCCGAGAAGGTACGAGTGGGCGTTGTCAGAGGAATGTTAATCCTTAAGTTCTTTCCTTGGCAATTGAAAACACGTCCTGAGAGTGTCCTCATTTTCCCATCTTCTCTTCTCATCTGCATCAACGAATTCCCCACATCATCTGATGATTCTGAGTTAAGAGAGTCTGTGAATGGCACATCATTTTTTCCCGTGTCATCTATGTTGTTCTCTTGTGGCTGGTCTTGTTCTGTTCTATCCTTAACAGAGTCCTCTTCTGTAACAAAAAAAAATTGTTAGACAAAATTACACATTTCCTTGCAAGGAAGAATGAAAAATCTTGTACTAGTTGTTCAAAATAGAACTTTTGTTGTTTCAAATTACTACAAACAATACAGAAATGTGGGTTGTATATATATGAGTGTGCGCAAATTGTACGTGTAATGGATGTGCATATGGACTAATTTTAAAAGATGTGACACGTATTTACATCATGTGAGAAACCCTTTGAATTGGTTATACCACAAGTCAAAGTTGAAACACATTGGTTTCTCATTTTATTTGATTGCAATTGAAAGAGACAGAGTTGATTGTTATGTACCACATGTAATGGTGCATGAAATAGACGGATCCTCCTTGGATTCTTGAGCAATATCTCCTTTGCCCCGTTGTTTCTTGAATGCTGTTTTGACCTCAATCAGGATCTCCATTTGTTTCTTCAAACTTTCCCCTCTTTCCATGAACTCGGCCTCCTTGTCTCTGAAGAACTGATTCACTTTGTTAAGTTGGTGGTCCAAACATGCAAAAAATTCTTTGGTAGCATCAGTATCCGCAAACTGCTCAAGCAGTTCAGTCTCATACATATCCCCCTTACTAGCAGACGATGCAAGTTTCTTATGAACCTGATAGTTGGTAGACCACATTAGTCCATACACATATTAGTAAAAAAAACAGAGTATATATTGTTCAAGAAAAGAAGTGACATATATACTTGAATTGCTCCATGGTCTTTATGTTGATGGCCAAATAAAGAGAACCTTTTCCTAAAGTTGGAGAAGAGGGTATTGGGTATAGAGTTAGTTTGTTGCTTGGTGGGTGTGTTGATGTTGTCAGTAGTGGCGTTAAGGAGATGGATTTTTTTGAGATCTTTTTTGAGTTGCCAGTAATCAACAAAAGCTTCTTTCCATTCAGGCACAAGCTGACCCTCAAACTGCTTAGAGAACTTCACCATCTTCTTGTTCTTCTCTATCTGTACCTTGATTTCAGAGAGAAAAGTGAGTGGTTGTGTTTGATGTGTAGTAGGCATGTGAGTGTGTTTCAGTGGAAGGCCATGATGACATTATTTATGGGATGGAAAAGGGGGAGTAAGGAAACTGATAGATTCGCTAGTACTGATGCTCTTCAGCACATTCTAAAATATCCTTAGCACTTATACTGTCCTATGCTCCCCCCACTTGAAGGCTACAGACTCATAGAGGTCAGGTTCGCCGGAAAAATGAACAAACTTCTCGGCCAAAACATATTCACATTATAAGAATTTTGAAGAGGGTGGGGGGAATTTAAAGTAAATTTTAGTGGGACCAAGCCTACCCATTTCATTATGCATGAAAAACAATGTTTTTTTTTTTTTTTTTTTTTTTAATATAAGGATAAAATTAGTTACATGTACCTTGTAACACACATTTTTTGAACTTAAATTGTAAGTTGAGTTGAAGACATGATTTCAGTTTTAAAATCGTGTCTTAGATTCTAATTCAAAAAAATGTGTGTAATAAATACTACGCTTTTTAGAAAGCATAATTTGTCTTTTTGGGGGCTAGTTTGCCAAGCGATAAATTTTAGAACCACATATTTTTTCAAAACTATCCTATGTGATAGAGACTGATTGGTTTCTTGTTACTTTTACATGGACCTACAACTTTTTCTCCACTAGTCACAATTTATCACATTATAATTGTGATAAAGTTGTGGCACAAAAGGGTGTGGTCTTAGATTTTTTTTTACCAAACATATGCCTCTTAGTTTACCACCAAACCCCTGTGTTGTTCAAGTTCTCCAAAAAAAAAAAAAAAAAAAAAAATCTTGTGTTCCTCATAGAGTAAGCATAAGATCAAGGGCAGTTTGGGCAAGTTTTAGATTTTTTTTTTTTTTTTTTTTTTGGGATCAAATAATGTCCCATAAGTTAGTCAAGAGCTGCTCTCATGTTTGTCAAAGAAGATTATTAGCTAAATAAGATATAAGCACACAAAGGTGACCTATAATTAGACCAGCCAGATATCCACTAAAAGAGGATAATTATCTCAATTATTTTTCATCGCTACATTCAATAACCAATTAACCAATTCACTTGTGTTGATTAATGCTTTGAAGTTAGAAGTGCACTCCTTAGCTCCGCTGGGTCTGTTGATAAAGGATGTGAAGGTGCTTTCCCAAAACTTTGATAAGTTGCTTTATTCTCATACTATCAGAAATAGTAATTTTGTAGCTTATAGTCTGGCTAAATATGGTAAACGCATATCAGATTTTCAAGTGTGAATAAAAGATATCTCACCACATTTATTTGGTTGATTTGCATTAATAAAATTTCAAAGGTTCACACTCAAAAAAAAAAAAAAAAAAAAAACCGTGCATGCTTAATGCCTTTAGTTTTGCCATGTAAAGTATAAATGATATATGATGTATTTGGCTTGTATAAGATGGTCAGTTGGTCACTAGCTATAATGTTATCCATCATTAGACTTTAGTAATTCGTCGATATATGTTTGACAATTTGATTCGTAAGAGTTGATTTTTGGCTGTAGTGGCAACGCGTCAAAGTTGTACCTCTCGAATAGCATGCTCCATTCCAACACAAAATAATAAATCAGAAATATTAAATTGAAATTTAAATAAAACAATTTGTGCCATTATTGTTAAGAGATTAATACTAAATTTGATTTGAAGGAATGGAAAGGGACGAAGGGAGAAGAGAAAGGGCAGTATCTATTACACATAAAATACACAGTTTAGTTTTTAATGATTTCAGTTCAAAATAAATTTTATGTACTCTCTTTTCAAGCCAAACACTATGAAAGAAAAAAAAAAAAAGTACTCTCTTTTCTCTTTCAATTCATTCTTCTCCCCTTTCATTTTCGAGTTCTTATAGAACTATAAATTTGGTCACAACTCTAATGTAGCAGTTTGTGAGTGATTGCCTATCACTTTCACATGAACGTACTCTTTTTTTCTTCAGTCACAATTTGCCCCTTCTGACTTGTAGTAAAAGTTGTGCTACAGAATATTTGTCCACCAATTTTCTCTGCCTCCTTCATTTTGTTAAAACACAATGTAAATTCAATAAAGACCTAGTGCAAAAGCGCTTGCTTACGCTCTCCAATAGTATTATCCCATGTTAGATTTTTGAAAATAAAGATTAGGGACTAAAACACTAAATCAAACCCTCATTAAAATTTTATTTTATAAATATTAAAATCCAAGCCATTGAAACACACTCTCATTCTCGTACACCCGAAGACAACACCAGAGTCTAGAAAAAGATGAAGGAGATGTCACTAAGTTGAGAAGCCACCAGAGCTACTATTTGTGTGGTGGTGTAGGTCGAATCCTCAACCTTTGGCATTAGTTTATTTGTTATGTTTTTAATCCGCCATTGCAATTGTTAGGACATATGTGATTCAATGTTAGAAACATATGTCAACATTTTATGTAATTGGCTAATCCTTTAACAAAACTCACTTTACTTGTAATTGGGTAGATCTAGGATATGTTTAATGCTTCAAGAAACAAGGTTTCAAGTTCAAGTGTTAAAGTCATGCAAGTCTATCCAAGAATCAAGTTAGAAAGTGCGGGATTTTAAAGTTCGACAGCTAGCATCTATCGAGGTTTATGAAATTTAGTTTTTCAGATCTAATTTCAATCCAATTTGTGGGTATATGTTAGGGATTTCTTTTCTCACAACCCTAAACATATATAAGGATTATTTTAAGGGCCGTAAAAGGTTACGCATAGTTGCACAAGAGCACAATTCCACAAGTGTGAAGAAGAGTGTGACAGAAAACCTAGTTTGCCCTAGTTTTTGAAGAAGTTGTTGTGTTTTGTACACCGTAGGGTTTTGTGACCAAGCAACTTTGTGATCTTCATCGTATGATAAACTGAAGAACTTTGCAGCCAACATCCTTCTCAAGTTGGTGATCAAGTCGCATATTAGGATCCGCACAATTGGTTAGTCATATACAAGAGCCGTGCATTGAAAGAAAATGAGAGATTGTCACTACCAAACAAGTTCAATTGGGTATTGGGGTAAGGGTTCAATTGTAGGTTGGTATAAGGTACTGGGAGTCCTTTACTTGTAATTGCTTGTTTTGATAATAGTGGATTCTCGGGAGTGGTGACCTTAAAATCACCCGATGGGGTTTTTGCCGTATAGGTTTTCCCCATTCGTAAACAAATCACCGTGTCAATTTACTTTCCGCTGCATACTTTAGTTTATTGGTGATTTGTTTATGCTACCACGTACAATTGCATGCTAATTTGATTAATTAATAAACCTGACTAATTAATCAATTAATTCATCACAAAGGGTCAATACGTTTTTGGCCTATCAAGTGGTATCAGAGCAGGCACACTCTGATTAGGGTTAATCTTTGTTGTGTGATCCATTGACCCCTTGTTTGTCATGGATAGAGGACAGTCTCTTATTATACCTCATTTATTTGATGGCACTAACTATGCATACTAGAAAGTATGCATGAGAGCTTTCTTGCTGTCTTTAGATGAGAAAGTGTGGCAAGTTGTGGAGATAGACTGGACTAAGCCTACAGAAGTGCCAACCAACTGGGATGATGCTAAGATCAAGGCGGGAAACTTCAACACCAGGACATTGAATGCTATATTTAGTGCAGTCACAAATGAGGAGTTCAAGAAGATATCCTCCAATTAAACTGCAAAGAAACTACTAGATCTGACGAGAACTCCACCAAATCAGGCGAGATCTTCATTGGATCTAGTAAGATCTTCACCAATCTGGTGAGATCTCCATTAAGTCTTGTAAGATCTCATTATGATCTAATAAAGATATGAACAATTCTACCACAAGCCACTATCATTCAAGGAGATAATGAATTCGACCTATCTGATCACCCTAAATAGGTTTTCTTGTTAGTTGGCCACTTGTTTTTCGTCAATTGACAATGAATGAGTGTCTGTCAAACTCTGAAACAATTTGGTCGAATGCGAGTTTATGGGGTATTCAATCAAACCTGATCTGTGGACACCCCTAATTGCTATTTTTAGGTTTCAATTTCATATGCTAGAGCAAGAATTAGTCTATACATGATAAAAATCAAAAGGAAAAGAAAAAGGTGCAAGCAAGAGCCAAGGGATTCAATCAGTGTGAGAAGCTAAATTTGAAACCATGAACAAATATCCAACACATGTAAGGGGTTTCGTTTCACATATTACTAATTTAATCTTGAGGTTATGATTGTAGCTAGGGGTGTTCACCAAATCGTACAAACTGCAAAAACCGCACCAAAATCACCCGTAAAATGGCATAAATGTACAACACTGCATAGCACTACACCACATGGTGCAATGCAATTTGCGGTTTTATAATAAGAAAACGGCACAAACCATACCGCACCCTCTCTATATATTAATATATTTATTCTTTTTAATATTAAATATATTTTTGATAGTTTAATAACCCTAGTTTTCAAAAAACAAAAGTTTAATAACCCTAGCAAGTGTTGATTAGAAAAGGCAACTCAAAATAAAGAAAAACTAGCTCAATAATTTAAAACTTTTCCCAACATAAAGGGAAAAATCAATTTTGGGCTGGGCAGGAAAAGCCCAAAATTTGAAAAATATACCGACTTCAAACCACATCTTTTACACCGCACCGCACATATGACCGCAAAAATGAGGTGCGGTGCGGTTATGGTTTTGTGTAAAGTTGTGATTTACAACTATTTTGTGTTGGCTTTAATTCCGTGCCAAATTTGATTGTAATTATGTTCAATATTTTGTACCCTATATTTTATATGGGATTTTATTATAAGGGTTGTGTGTGAGAGAGAGTGTGAAGACTCAAGGCAATTGAAGACCAAAGAAGTTTTTGTGGGTAGCTTGCGAGTAGCCTTCCCGCGAAGTGAAGCATGTGCTCAGCACATGACTGGAATGCAAAGAGTCATGACAAATGGTGACAGCTGGTTTTCGCTAGTGTCTTGCGGGTAAGGCCTTCCCGCGAGATACCCACGAAACATTTTGTTTTGCCAATTTATCATATCTGATAAACTCTGTCCCTACCCACACTATATATACCCACATTACCCACATATGTTGAGCAATGCTTTCAGAGAGAAAACCCTAGCCACAACCCTTGAGAGTTAGAGATTGTTATACCCATAATTCTCTACACAATCCATTGTGGTTTTCCTCAACTCCTACCTCTCCATTTCCAAATCCTTGAGAGATTGATAGTCCAAACACTTACCACACCCATCCTGAATGTAAAGTGAGGTTTTGGTGCTACTGGGAAGCATTGAAAGAAGCCATTTGTTTGGTGGATGCAATCGGGCTGAATTGCGTGATCCGGAGAGCTAGAGAAGACTAGGCTTGGCTAAGTTAGTTAGTAGGAGGAGCTTAGAGGGCTCAAGTACATGGGGGTAAACTAGGCTTGGAGGGACTTTTGTTATTCGTGTACTTCAACTTTATTCTCTAGTGGATTGATTATTGCTTGGAGGGTGGCGAAGAGGTTTTTCACCGAGTTCTTTGGTTTCCTTTTCAATAACACATCGACGTGTTATCTTATGTTTGCATTCTTCTTCCCTACTCTTTTAGCTTTCATTTTACTGCTGTAATTTGATGAATATGGCTTAGAGTACTTATATTGTTTATTCGCTCGCATTTACTCTATTCTGCACTTAGTTTAAGTTAGAGTAAAATCAATCGAGCCATAATTTTTAATTTGGAGGTCTAAACAGCTCTTGTGTTTTCACACATTTTTTGAGCTTTCAACTGATATTAGGGCAAGTACACTTGCTGTGGTTTCATTACTTAAGTGTGATCCTAGACCCTATGGCTTGCTATGGATAGTGCTATGGCAAAGGCCAACATGAAGCATAGTTCATGTGTTTGTGATAATGACTCTATGAGCATCTTTGGAGATTGTCCCAGCAATGAGCTTTTATAGTTATTCAAATAAAAGAAACATGCTAGAATTTTTGTACACATGCTGAAATCCTTAGAACATAGGAATCATGATATTCATAATAGCTTGTGTGAGTCGAATTCCTTAATTGCTAAATACAAGAGAAGGAATAGACAATTGTGTGATAAACTTGATTGTTTGAAAAGAAAGCTTCACTCATCTATGAATGAAGTAAAGGAAAATGAGTCATGTTTTGATGGTCAAGAATGTCTATCTCATGCTTGTCTTTTTGTTCATACCGCATTGAAAGTGTTTATTTTGTGCCTGTGGTATCTTAACAGTGGATGTTCAAGGCATATGACTAGAGATAAATCACTATTCAAAACTCTTAAGGAGAAGGAAGATGGCTATATGACATTTGGAGATGGCAGTCAGTCACAAGTTCTTGGAAAAGGAACCATTGATATTCCAAGACTACCTTTATTGATTGATGTTTTGTACATCAAAGGATTAAAAGTGAACATGTTGAGTATCACCCAAATATGCAATGAAGACTTCCTTGTTCAATTTTCAAAGAAAGGGTGTCTAATCCTCAATGAAGAAGGTGTTCAAGTATTGAAGGGACTTAGGACCACCGACAATTGTTATGGTGTCATTCCCAAACCAAGCATATCATGTCGGAGTGCTCGAGTAAATCTCTTGGAGTTATGGCATCAACGGTTTGGGCATGCAAATTACAAACAAGTGGCAAAAGTCTCAAAGCTTGAAGTAGTGGTTGGTTTGCCAAAGTTTGGAAAAATTGAGAAGAGTGTGTGTGGTCCATGTCAAGTGGGAAAACAAACAAAGTCAACACATCCTAAAGTAAATGTAGTTGCTACTTCTCATCCTTTGGAGTTACTTCATGTGGATCTAATGGGTCCAACGAGAACGAAAAGCATGGGTGGAAAACGCTATATCATGGTGGTAGTTGACAATTTCTCAAGGTACTCTTGGGTGGAATTTCTAAGAGAGAAGTCGGAGGCATGCAACAAGATGGAAAGGTTATGCAAGAGGCTCCGAAATGAAAAGCGAGTTCCCATAGTCAAAATCAGAAGTAATTATGAGGAGTTTGAAAATGCAAAATTTGAGGCATTTTGCAATGAGCACGGTATCAAAAAGGAATTTTCAGCTCCAAAGACTCCACAACAGAATGGAGTGGTTGAAAGAAAGAACCGAGTGATTCAAGAGATGGCAAGAGTAATGCTTCTCAACAAAAACCTTCTACAGAAATTCTAGGCTGAAGAGGTGAACACTTCATGTCACATTGGGAATAGGATTTTCTTTCAAGTAGGAACAAAGAAGACATCATATGAAATTTGAAGGGAAAAGTAGCCTAAGGTGAAATACTCCTGAGTTTTTGGAAGAAAATGCTACATTCTCAATGATAGGGAGAATCTTGAAAAATTTGATGCTAAGAGGGACGAAGGGATCTTCCTAGGATACTCCACAAACAACCGAGCATATAGAGTGTACAATAAGTGCACTAAGATGGTGATGGAATCGATAAATGTGGTCATAGATTACATTATCTCAGAAAAGGATGTTGATAAGGATGGCGAAAGACTGAGTCTTAAAAAGAATGAGGGTGATGACAACATGTCGCAAAGTGATGATGGTGAGAGAAAATCACCGAAAAAGGAGTCTACACCTCCTACATCAAGAAGGGAGACTAGATCAACATAAGGATCTTCAAGTGCACTCATCCCTCCAAAAGTTCAACCTTCAATTTCTCGTGATAGGGAACCATCCACTTCCAAAAAATCGTCATCAAGAGTAACTCTCAATCATCCCGCAAGCAATATCATTAGTGATTTAGATGAGGGACTTTGTTTGAGAAGAGGACCGAGCCATAGTGTGAATCATGTGACATACAACTGTTATCTTGCTCAATTTGAACCCAAGAAAGTGGAAGAAGCTTTAAGAGATGAGAATTAGGTAGAATCCATGCACCAAGAGTTGCATCAATTTGTTAGAAATGATGTATGGGAGTTGGTACCAAGGCTGAAGGATACACATGTAATCGACACCAAGTGGATCTTTAAGAACAAGACCGATGAAGATGGTGAAGTTGTCCGAAACAAGTTTAGATTAGTAGCTCAAGGATATACTCAAGTTGAAGGCATATACTTTGATGAGTCATTTGCTCTAGTAGTAAGACTAGAGTTAATCCAGATTCTTCTCTCCATAGTGTGTATTATGAACTTCACGTTATACCAAATGGACGTGAAGAGTGCCTTCTTGAACGAACTTTTAAATGAAGAAGTGTTTGTTGAGCAACCAAAGGGGTTTCAAGACCTTCACTTCCTGGACCATGTGCTAAGGCTGAAGAAGGCATTATATAAGTCAAAGCAAGCACCAAGGGCTTGGTATGATCGCCTCACCACATACCTATTGGATCATGGCTTCAAGAGAGGTCAAGCCGATCGAACTCTGTTTGTTGAAAGAGATGAGAAATCTCTTCTTGTTGCTCAAGTATATGTGGATGACATTGTCTTTGGATCCACAATTGATCACCTTGCACAAGAATTTTCAGAAGAAATGAAAAGTGAGTTTAAGATGAGCATGGTGGGGGAGCTAAACTACTTCTTAGGGCTTTAAGTGAAACAACGGAAAGATGGGATATTTATATCTCAAGATAAATATACCAAAAAACTTGTCAAGAGATTCGGCCTAGACTCCAAGAAACATACTTCCACTCCTATGAGTTCCTCGGTAAAACTAAGCCTTGATGCAACTGGTGTAGAAGTAAATCTGACACTCTATCGAAGCATGATCGACAATCTTCTCTACCTTACTGCAAGTAGACTGGACATCACTTTTAGTGTAGGAGTATGTGCACGATTTCAGGCAGAACCCAAAGAGTCCCACTTGACAGCAGTCAAACGAATTATCCGCGACATAAATGGCACATCCGACTATGAAATTTGGTATTCAAGAGACTCGAATGAGTGCTTAGCTGGTTATTCAAATGCTGATTGGGCCTTGTGCATTGATGATAGGAAGAGCACCTAAGGTGGTTGTTTTTAACTTGGAAATAACTTGGTGTCGTGGATGAACAAAATGTAAAATTCAGTCTTTCTAACAACAGCGGAAGCTGAATACATTGTAGTGGGGAGTTGTTGTGCACAATTATTGTGGATGAAGAAGCTCTTACATGATTATGGAATCACTCAAGACACTATGTGTGTGTTCTGTGAAAACACAAGTGCCAGAAACCTGTCAAAAAATCCAGTTCAACACTCGAAATTGAAGCATATCGACATCCAGTACCACTTCATTCGAGACTTGGTGGAGGAGAAGATTGTGTGTTTAGAGTTTGTAAGCACTAACAACCAGAAGGCAGACATATTTACTAAACCTCTTGATGGTCCACAGTTTGAATCTTTGCGTAAGACCATTGGTGTCGGTATCATCCCTTGAACTCTATCTCTTGTGTGACCCTATTCTATTTACTAATGCATACTTGCTATAGAGGGTTCACTTGTATTGAATGTTCAAAATGTGTATAAAACACCTATGAACATTTAGACCCCCAAGTTAAAATTACCAATTCAAACTTATTATCAAACAATGTATGTGCGGAATATGAATATAAGCTAAACACAAAATTGATAAAACAATCTAAACCAAATAAAGTCACAACCACAGCAGAAATTAAATGGCAAAGATTAAGGGAAGAGAGATGCAAATACAAAGACAACACAACGATGTGTTATCAAAGAGGAAACCGAAGTCCTTGGCGTAAAACCTCTCCGCCGCCCTCCAAGCGGTCAATTATCCACTAGAGAATCAAGTTGGGATACATGAATAGCAGAAGACCCTCCAAGCCTAATCTACCCAGTGTACCTAAGCCCTCCAAGCTTCTACTCCAATGAGATTACGTCGAACCTTTGTCTTTTCTAACTTACCGAATTCCGTTATAGCCCATAGCATCAACCAATATCAATTGGTCCTTTCCTAACTACTTCCAAGCACCAAAAAGTCTTTTCACAAATAGGGGTATGGTGAAAAAAGGATTTGGCTAATGAACCTCTCAAGGATGTAACAATGGAGAGGGTGAGAGTTGAGGAATTTGAAGAGTCACTATGTAAAGATTGTGGATGAGTCAATATTGTTTTTCTCTAAGGTTTCTCTCTCAAAATTCTCTCTGGAAGCTCTCAATATTTCGTGGGTATAAGGGGTATTTATACTGGAGTGAGAAAGGAATGCGAAGAGTCAGTTTTCAAAACAGAGTGGACTGGCGACTTGGCCTCGCAACTTGACTGAGTTGCGAGTCTAAGCCACGAGTTAACTAAGTGGCCAGTCTAAACTTTTTGTCTTGTAGTGCTAAGCTGGCATGACGGTTCAGCTTCTCTGCATGCTTCACTTGTGTGCATCCTCTAGCGGCTTGCCAGTCGCGAGCCACTCGCGAGATCCAGTCGCGAGTCCCTGCTTCAGTGCACAATCTTGAGCATTTCTTCACACTCTCTCACACACTACCCTTACATGATTCCCACTTAAATATAGGGTTTCTAAGTGCTAAATTACAAGCAAATTGGCATGGAATAAAGCCAACAAGATGGTTGATTAAATTCAACCTTACATGTTCTGTTAAGATATTTCTTTTCAAGTTTGTTTGTACTTGTCATTTTTGTTGATCTTACTTTACATTTTCTAATTTTTAGTGTGTTGAAAAATTCAAAAACCCATAAAAATTGAAAAATCTCTAAAAAGTTTAATCGCTTGTGTTGTGTATATCACATGTGAGTTGGGCGTAGTACCTTCGTACTAATGGCGTAGTGCATTTACAAGCTTAGCTTGTTATGTATGCACATTTATTTTTGTGGAAAAAATCTTGAAATCTATGTGTGACTGTTTTAAATTGATCTTCAAGCTTGTTATAAATGATTGGTCAATAGTCTTGATGGTTTTGATACATGCATAGACTTATGCCTATATATCTTCCCACACTTTTTATGTTTTTGCTTAATGAGCTCAACAACTGTAAATGTCAAAATGAAAAGAGATAATGAGCTGCAAAAGCCATCGCACATACTAGTATTTGACTAGGAAAAAGGGAAAGCGACTTGTATTGAAATGTATGCTGCACATAAAGCCAAAGGCTTATTCTCAATATTGAAATATCAAAAATTTCAGGCACCGATCTCAAAATGAGATGTATTGTTCAAAAATTGATCAAATGTTATGAATTGTAAAGAAGCCAAATAAAAAGCTTCAAAGATATGTAGTTATTTTTTTGTGGAATGTCATATATGTTCATTTCTATAATTGAGATAGACCTTTAGACCTAGTACCAGTTGTGTATGACTTGATTGAATTGATTATTGAAGCTTCACTATAAACTAAGGACTATTCCACATTTGATACTCACATACAACACACATGACTTTTGTTCAATGAATGCTTATTTCATTTGTGCAATTGTACGTGATCAAATGTGATGTGTATACTCAAATTCTTGTCGATCAAATCCAAAAAGATTTTTGAGTATTTTATATGTTTTTGAAAGTGTTTTTATGCTTTCGTGTTTTGAGTTTTTGTTAAAATTACATTTCTCATATTTTTCATCAAAAACTTCTTCAGAGGCATTTTCGCAAGCAGCTCGCGACTAAGCTCTGATAGGCCAAAAACAAATTGACCCCTTGTGATAAATTAACCAATTAATTTAGCCAAGTGAATTAATTAAGTTAATTAACATGCAAACGCATGGTAGCACAAACAAATCACCAATAAACTAAGTATACAGTATAAAATAAATTTGACACGGTGATTTGTTTACGAATGGGGAAAACCTAATGGCAAAAACCCCATCGGGTGATTTTCAGGTCACCACTCTTGAAATTCCACTATTATCACAACAAGCAATTACAAGTAAAGGAATCCCAGTACCTTATATCAACCTACAGTTGAACCCTTACCCCAATACCCAATTAGACTTGTTCTGTAGTGACAATTTCTCCTTTCGATGCACGGCTCCCAAGTACGTGACTAACCAATGCGTGAATCCCAATACGCGACTTCAATCACCAACTAGAGAAGGTTGTTGGTTGCAAAGTTCTTCAGTTTATCCACATGATGAAGATAAAAAAGATGCTTGGTCATAAAACCCTACGGTGCACATACATAGCAACTTCTTCAAAAGAGATGAACTAGGGAAAAACTTTGTCTCCAGTCACAATCTACTTGAACAAACTATTCTCAAAGCTTGTGTAACTTGTGAACACTTTGACAGCCTTTAAAAAAATCCTTTTATATGTCTATGGTTGTGAGAAAAGAAAACTCAAATACATAAAACCTTATTGGAGTCAAAACAGAACTGGAATTCTGTTTTTCATAAAGCTCAATAGATACCTGTCTGTTGAGATGATGTCGAGTAGCTATCGAGCAGCTGTCGAGCCATGGGGTTGGAACAGCTTCTTAAGCTCGATGGATAGTTAGCTGTCGAGCTTTAATGAACAACACTTCTTCAACTTGAATCTTGGACAGACTTGAATGTCTTCAACACTTGATCTTGAAACACATTTTCTTGAAGTATTAAACACATCCTAAATCTACCCAAATACAAGTAAAGTGCATTTTTTCAAAGGATTAGCTAATTACATAAAATAGTGACATATGTTCCTAACAAGTAAATCACATATGTCCTAACAATCTCCCTTTTTGGAAATCTGTGACAAAACCACAACAAACAAATGAACATATGAGAGAAGTCATAAATCACTCAACTCATATTCACTTGTTGAATATAATAAAATCTATCCTAACACAAACTTTTGAAAAAACTTTGCAAGAAGAGAGTTTATGGCAAGTAGACTTTGACAACCTGTATTTCTGAAACACTTTAAACAAAACTCATCAAGGCATCTTTGTGTGAAACAGAAATAATAGATTGCATACAAGTAATAAGAACCATGTGTATAAAGAAAGAAAAAAAACAACACATGTAAGGGGTAGGTGAAAAGAAAAACATACATCCACATAAAGAGAAGAAAAAGTACAATGTATGTCAATAATGGTCACAAGACCTAAAGTACAAGAACAATGATCTATAAAAGAAAGAAAAGAAAAGGTACGATACATAAAATCCTCACTACATCCCTCAAGATATCAACACTCCCCTTAACAAAAATGTCCTCTACTAACTCTCCCCCTAAGTATGACTACTCTCAAATACCAAAACTACTCCCCCTTTTTATCACGAGTGACAAAGGGTAAGAGTGTCAGGTAGACAACTCATCGGTAGAGCTAGCATCTCCATCATCATCATCAGAAGCATCATCGTCATCACCACCATCATCATCATCCTCATCCTCAGAATCAAAATCAAAAGCCACTAGAGAAGGTGGAGGAGAAGCCTCAAGAGCAAAACCACCCATAGTAGCCTGCTGCCGTGCGATACGACCGACATAGACGTTCACCTGATACAGCTTTGTAGAGAGTGTATCAAGGCGAGCATCCATGCGCTGCAACTGCGCCATGATGTCTCTTGTGACACATCACTCGAAGAAGAGGAGGGAGCGGATGTGGATGGTGCAGATCGAGACAGAGTTGAACGGGAGGGAGGAGCTGCTGAAATCGTCTGTCATGACCT
Organism: Quercus tomentella; assembly: GCA_028535165.1. Lineage (NCBI taxonomy): Eukaryota > Viridiplantae > Streptophyta > Magnoliopsida > Fagales > Fagaceae > Quercus > Quercus tomentella. Next base: position 36,316,200 of record JAPQVY010000089.1, read on the forward strand.
AAACTGCGCCTCGCTACGTTTAACGGTAGCGACGTATATGGCACACATGACAGAAAAATGGGTGGAAGAGGCAAAAGGAACAGAAAAATGGCGTAAGTTCCTTGTGATAGTCGAAGGAAAGATGAGCTTATCACGGGTAGTCATATCCTTAAACACATCTATAAGAGAAAGAATAAAATGTGAAGGAAAATCAATAGTGAAGTGCTCTAATAAAGAAAGCAAAAATCGAGCACGAGGCTCTATGATAGAGTCATAGTGAGAGAGTGGGTGTAAAATAAAAGTCATCACTATGTTTATGAATCTAGGACCTTTAGCAAAGGCCTTACATGGTATAAACTAACGGTCATCCCAATCAGAAGGGCGCTCGCAGAAAGCAGAGATCATCTCGTCTTTGGACACAGTCCTTAGACGATCACATCTGGGGTAGTCAGGGTGCTCTACCCTCGAAACATGGAGCACATCTGCAACAAGCTGTGGTGTGACAACAATGTGTGTACCTCGAACGTGAGTAGAAAAGAGAGGTACTGAAGAATCAATTCCATGCATGTTGGAGTAAAACTCCTGAATCAGCACGAAAGGACAAGTGACCGGGACTTCACACAGTGACTCCTAACCCCTACTGTGAATGACAGTGGGTAGGTCAGTGTCGGAGAAATCTGACAAAATAACTCGGCGTTCCGAATGAATACCTTATCGAGAAAAGTTCTCCAAGAAGTCCTTTCAGGCATCCTCATCACGAAACCGAATATGAGAAGGAGTAAGATTAGAGGAAGACGATGCCTCAGAACGAAGAGGGTTCTGGGACGGAGTGGATTTACGTTTTGGTGCCATAAACACAACTAACGTAAAAGAGAGAGAGAGAGGGAAGAAAAAGACAATCAGAAAAGCTCCAAACAATTCAAATATAGCAAGTATATATTGAAAAAGGAGTACGTATGCATGGGGATGCATGAACATGTGACATGCAAAAGAAATTGCATCATGGGCTCAGCCCAATCCAATCCTACTAGCACACAGTCAATTGCACACATCTAAAATGCATGTTAATACTATTATTATGCTAATGTGATGCAATGCATGAGATTTTAAACTCATTTAAGCAAAAACTCATCCCAAAATTTCAACAATCACTCAACAATTTTGAAAACCCCCAAAATTTTCAAAATCCCCAAAACCTAGGTTTCAAAACATGAAATGCATGAAGAATGAGAGATTAGAAGCTTACAAGTGAAGAAACACTTGATTAATCACGAAGGATGCTTAAGGAAGAGGTTAGATGTGAAGGAGAGAGTGTTTGGGAGATGAACAGGTGCGGATAGATCGAGAGAGATCGAGGAAATGAGAACCGGATCGCGAAGAGCATATATATAGATCCTCAGTAATTCTCGACAAATAGAGGTGTCGAGACATCTGTCGAGAAAGGTGTCGAGAAAAACAACGTCGACAGATGTAGCTGTCGAAGGGCTGTCGAGGAACAAAGCAAAGACACAAAAAGAGTAGCTCGATCGATCCACCAGCTATCGAGAAGCTATCGAGGGTCCAGAAACTTTCTCGATTGATCCACCAGCTATCAAGGATCTGTCGAGATTGTGATAAGAAAAAGCTTAAGAGTTCGATAGATAGCCAGGTGTTGAGGAGGTGTCGAGCTAACTTTTAAAAACAGTTTTTCGAGAAGAGAAAAACACAGACATGAATGCAATCAAGCACGCAACTCAACCAAGATCCAATAAGCAATTTAAGCTCCCAAAAACATCTCTCAACAACAATTTTAAGCACATAGATCCCAAAAACACACACACACACACTAAACAAGTCTAACCAACTTTATATTTCAAAAACAAGTTAAGACAATTTAGTGAGCATACATTAACGTGTAAAACCTTATGATAGCCAAATCATATTGTACCTGCACATGTATCAAGAGTAGCAAAGAATATTATGTGTTATGTGTCAAAAACATCGCAAGATTGCATAAGTGTATACATGTTATGACGATTTAAGATATAAGAAAATCACTTTAACTCACACACAATCATAACTGTTTGATGGGGACTATCACCTTTGAGATACATCCTATAACTCCCACATCTCCTAGAATACATGTTTGCAATCATATTTAAAAGCATTTTTGATCTTTTTGCTTTTTATTTTTCTTTGCATATTTTTCTTTTTAAGCAAATCATGCATGGGCATATAAGAGAGAGAAAAGAAATACCCAATTATGTTAAGCTTTTGACATTCCAATTTTGCTATGTCGAAGCACACAAAAGTCATTGACATTACACTTTTGCTATGCCGAAGCATACAAATGTCATTTCCTGACTGGCAGGCAACAATGGTGAGATGGTTATTTGTGCCATTCTCTTAGGATTTTTTTAGTCATTCTCGTCAAAAAGAGTGATAAGAGTGTTAAGTATAAGAGATAACTTAATCTTACTCATCACAAACAAGAGCCACAAAGCTCACTTACTTAGTTGTGCATAGAGATGCTCATCTAAGCTACAAGAGATATAAAGTTTAAAAAACTTTGTTTCGATGGCCATCCAAGGTACACAAGTACCAATGTACACAAACACACATTGTTTTTGTATTTTTCTGATTTTTCAATTTTTTTATATGAAAAACAAAACAAACAAACCTGAAAACGAACAAAAACATGTTAAACAAAGCAAAGTATAAAAACTAGACTGACTCAAAATAAAAGCAAAACACACAAGTTATGCAAAAAAAAAAAAAAAAAAAAAAAAAAAAAAAAAAAAAAAAAAAACTCAAAGAAAGAGAAGAAAGTGATAAAATTACTTGGAGCCCTTTTTCTTGCACACCTTGGAAGAACCTTTCCTTTGATTAAACCCTTGAACTGGCGATGAGGGAGAAGAATTGAAACCGTTTAAGTTCAAAAGGAACATGAGGGCTTTGAGAAGATCTCCAAGAGGAGCAAGAGAGGATTGAAGTTGATTCTAGTTCCCAGATGCTATCATGTCGTTGCTCTGTTAAGTGGCTAACCACTTATAGCAATTTGATCGAGTATAATCGACAGCTCCACAATGATGATGGAGATGCTGCTTCTTTTGTTTAGGCTTTTGAGAGTTTGCCTTCTTAGCCCTAAGGTACTTGGCTTCCTTTTTATCTTGCTTAGGGGGTGCTCCTAAGATAGATTTACCTTTGTCTAAATTCTCACTAGCTAAATCAGTTTTAACATCATTGTTCTCAATTTCAACATTATTGCTAGGAGGAACAAAAACAATAGTAACAGTTGAAGCAATATTAGAGGAAGAGAAACCATACCCTAAACCTGTTCGATCAGAAGCAGATTTCTGAAGACTGAGCATCTCATCAAGCTTTGCACTTGAAGTCCTCTCCAATTGAGCTCTGACATGAAACAACTCCGCTTCAAGTTTCTTAGTCTTCTCAGCCAGGAAATTGTTCTTGAACCTCAGTGTTCCAATAGTCTAATTAGCCTCATCAAACTTTGTGGGCTTCATGATCAAGTTCCACATCAACTTAGTCTAATTAGCTTATAAAGTTTCTCATGCTTCTCAGAAAGCTTGTATAATTTCTCATAGGCTATATGGATATCATCTTGATCATCCATCTTCTCAAACTTGGACTCCACCAATTCCTCTTCTTCATCCACATCTTCAACAATCCCATTAGTAGGTTTGACAGTGGCAGTGAAGGCATTCAAGATTCCGTCATCCTCATTGTCGAAATCATCCTCAAGCTCGATGTCGCTTAAAGTAGCAACAAGTGCCTTGCTCTCCCCAATGCTCTTAAGATATGTAGGACACTCTTATTTCATGTGACCGAAGCCTTGACACCCAAAGCACTTAGGTCCTACGGGAACAGTGTACTGACCACCATCCCTTGCATCCTTCTTCCCTTTGTCTTGGCTCTTGAACTGAGAAGAATTGGATTACCTACAGTCCTTGTCGAAGCCCTTTCCATTGGCATTTTTCATAAACTTCTTGAATTGCCTAGTGATGTAGGACTTCATTTTAGAATTTTCATCATTGGAAGACTCATCGGTGTCACTGCTCTTGGACTTCAGTGCCATACCCTTACTCTTGCCCAACTTGCCAATCCTTGATAACCTTAGCTCGTAGGTTTGCAGATTACCAACCAGCTCTGTCAAAGGAATCTTGTCAATATCCTTTGATTCCTCAATTGCGGTGATCTTGGCATGGAATCTCTCGGGTAGAGATCTGAGCGCCTTTCTCACAATTTTGGATTCAGGAATGGTTTCCCCAAGATTGAATACAGAGTTCACTATGTCCTTCAACTTGGCATAGAACTCATCAAATGACTCATCCTCCTCCATCTTCATCTCTTCGAAGCTCGTAGTGAGCCTTTGTAGCTTTAAATACTTGATATCCTTGGTTCCCTTATAGGTTGTATGGAGAATGGTCAAAGCCTTCTTGGTAGTTTCAGTTAAGGATATCTTTTTAAACTCCTCATTGGTGACCGCACTGAATAAGGCATTCAATGCTCTACTGTTGAAGTTTGCTGCCTTGATCTTGGCATCATCCCAATCGGCTAGCGCTTCTGTAGGCTTAGTCCAGCCTAACTCCACAACTTGCCACACTTTTTCATCTAAAGACTGCAAGAAAGCTCTCATGCGTACTTTCCAGTATGCATAGTTAGTGCCATCAAATAAAGGGGTATGATTAAAGACTGTCCTCTATCCATGACAAACAGGGGTCAATGGATCAACACAACAAAGATTAAAACCTAATCAGAGTGTGCCTGCTTTGGTACCACTTGATAGGCCAAAAAAGAAATTAACCCCTGGTGATAGATCAACCAATAAATTTAGCCAAGTGAATTAATTAAGTTAATTAACATGCAAACACATGGTAGCACAAATAAATCTCCAATAATCTAAGTATGCAATGGAAAATAAATTTGACACAGTGATTTGTTTACGAATGGGGAAAACCTAAAGGCAAAAACCCCATCGGGTGATTTTCAGGTCATCACTCCCGAAATTCCACTATTATCACAACAAGCGATTACAAGTAAAAGAATCTTAGTACCTTATACCAACCTACATTTGAACCCTTTCCTCAATACCCAATTGGACTTGTTCTGTAGTGACAATTTCTCCTTTCGATGCATGGCTCCCGAGTATGAGAATAACCAATGCACGGATCCCAATACGCGACTTCAATCACCAACTAGAGAAGGTTGTTGGCTGCAAAGTTCTTCAGTTCATCCACACGATGAAGATCAGGAAGATGCTTGGTCACAAAACCTTACGGTGCACATACACAGCAACTTCTTTAGAAGAGATGAACTAGGGCAAAACTTTGTCTCCGATCACAATCTGCTTGAACAAACTATTCTCAAAACTTGTGCAACTTGTGAACACTTTGAAGGCCCTTAAAATAATCCTTTTATATGTCTATGGTTGTGAGAAAAGAAATCCCAGACACATAAAACCTGATTGGAGTCAAAACAGAACTAGAATTCTATTTTTCATAAAGCTCGACAGATACCTATCTGTCGAGTTGCTATTGAGCAGCTGTCGAGCCACGGGGCTAGAATAGCTTTTTAAGCTCCATGGATAGCTAGCTGTCGAGCTTTAATGAACAGAACTTCTTCAGCTTAAATCTTGGACAGACTTGCATGTCTTCAACACTTGATCTTGAAACACATTTTCTTGAAGTATTAAACACATCCTAGATTTACCCAAATACAAGTACAGTGCGTTTTGTCAAAGGATTAGCCAATTACATAAAATAGTGACATATGTTCCTAACAAGTGAATCACATATGTCCTAACAAGCTCTTCCCGCAAAAATTAGTTAAGGCAAAATATTGAAAACACAAAATTTCAGAGAGAGACTTTCGCAATTGTATCGCGACTGTTTCGCGAGTAAAGTCTTCCCGCGAAACATTTAATGCTTCAGAGGCATTTTTCGCGAGTAACTTCGCAGGATGCTAACCCGCGAAAAATGTGTGTTTTCAATTTTAAAGGGCTGATGTAGACAGTTTTTCAAATCACTTGTTTTTCCCTCACTTTGCCTTCCTCGTGCCTCTCTCAACCCCAAATTGATTTTCAATCAAAAACCCAATCAAAAGTCAAGAGAAAACTTCTTCAAATCATATCTAAGGTATGTCTATACAATATTTTCTCCTTATTTCCTTAGTTTATGCAGAAAATTTCTAGGTTTTTCTTAAATTGGGTTATTTTGAAAAAGGGTTGGGAACTCTATTTTTTGTGAATTTTTTTTCAATTTCTTGATTGGGCTTTGTCCCATTTGGGTTGTTTGTGTTTGTACTGGCCCCTTGTGGCATTTTAACATGTATTTAGGCAAGATTCAATCATGTTCATGCAATGCCCACATGTTAATTTTATAGGTGCATACCAAATGCTTGATAAAATGCCCAAATGGCATTTTGGTGTTGCTTTGGATTCCAACAAGTTCCAAACTTTGGGAATTACCATGATTATATATGTTTATCATGTTTTGATCATTGGTTGTGTGTTTTACACACTTTGACCCAAGTGTGCTTAGCCATGCCATGCACATGCATCACATAGGCACACCATTTGCACACTTAGTGCACACATTTGTTCACTTATCATGTTTTGCATATCACTCATGCTAGATATCTATTGCTTACTTGTTTAGCATTTATAACATGATTTTGTGACTTTGATTATGTTCTTTTTAGGACTTTGTACTTACTGTTATCAACTAACTTGGATCTAATCAAGCTTGTGTTCATGTTTTGTGTTTTTGCACTTGTTCCTTTTCGCTTTGTGTCTGTTTGTGCAGATGTCTCCCATTAAGCACTTTGCTTCCAAGAAATCCTCAAAGTGTCCACGCACGGACTCAGAGAATTTCATATCCATTGAGGCAAACATGGCATATAATGATTGCTACAAAAGGGCAACAATCATTATGGAAACGGTTGTATGAATGGACACCCTTGAAAACACTGCCATACCTGACGTGTTCAAGGTGAGAACTTGGACAAAGTTGCTGAATCCAAGTGGCAATGTTTATGCTGAACTCATAAGAGAATTTTTCTCCAATGCCACTGTGGAAAGAGACCACATCAACTGCTGGGTACGACAAAAGGAATTCGTTATCACAAGGGATTCCATTCAAGAGTTCTTAGAAGTTCATCCACCCTTTCAGCTAATCTCTGTACACTATGATGATAGATTGGACTCTCTTGAGCCTATGATGGAGCTTCTTGGTGGCCCTCTCAAGAAGAAGTCAATGAACACCATCCCTTTCAATGTGGAGATGAGGATATTGGCCTATGTCATGATTCACTACCTCTACCTGGTGACGAATTTGACAACACTGTCCAGACCAAGGACCATTTTTCTATACGATCTCTATACACATAAGGAGATTGACATATGTGGACATATATACCACCTCCTGACCAAGAGCATCACCAAAAGGAACTCAAGGACGATATTGCCATTCCCTACTCTCATTATGGGTCTCATAGCAAAGACCAAGCTGAAGATTCCAAGTAGTCCTACCATGGTACAAATAGACTATACTATTGGTGCCAATACCATGACTCGAAGCAAAGCTCACATCACCGGATCAAGAATCGGCGTTTCTCAAATCCCAAGGGATGATGTTGAGGAAAAAGGTGGGGACACGAAGGAAGAAATTGAAAGGTTCACCTCAACCCCAGAGGGCTCTGCATAGCCATCTTCCCAAGGACAAGCACGGGGGCTCGATCTCTTTGATCACCTTATTGCAAGGGTAGAGCAGATGTATGGCATGCTCGAATCCCATGTGCAACACAGCTCTAATCAGTTTGCCTATATCCAAGGCTAGATTATTGCATTATCATCACAAATTGAAGACATGACGATGGCATAGGGATCCGACTCAAAATTTGATCAATTCTAGCTCATTTGGCGATTTTGGTCAAAAAGGGGGAGAAAGTTTTGAGGGGATGTTGCACATTTTGAGGGGGAGCATAGCGTAGCACATTATAGATATTACTAGTTCATTTTGGTGGCTTAGTAGTTTAGTGGTTTCATTTTATAACTCGTGGTTATTTACATTTGGTTATTTACATTGCTTTCTTTTAAAGCTTTAAGTACTTTGGTTTAAAACTTTCAATTTATATTCAGTACTTTCTTTTATATCCTTGCTTTGTAGCATTTTTTAGTACTTTTAGATTGTGCTGCATTATCTTGAGTACTACACACTTGTGCCTTTGTTGAATCTTGTATCCTTGATGCAAATACTTCTTGTATTTCGCATTGGTTGTTTGTTGGACATGCAATTGATTTTTGCATAGCTCTTAATTGCATTGCATGTCCGGATGATCATTTACTAGCTAAATGTTCATTGTAGTCATTCTTTAATGACTATTTCTGTTTGATCAAGATATGCTTAACTGTTTATATAGTGTTTATTACATTGATCACATTTTACTTACTCATATACGTATTGTGTATTCAACTTGTCATAAGCTTAATGAAAGTTTTGTTTGTGTGCGAGTGTTTTAGGTTACAGGTATATATAAGCAAGTGCTTCACAGCTTCTAGATTAGGTGTTAGTGACTTTTACCACTATTCCCAAACTCACGTTTAAGTCTAGAGTCTGTTTTAGGGGTTTTTTCACAGAATAGCCAAAGGGGGAGATTGTAAAGTTGTGATTTACAATTATTTTGTGTTGGCTTTAATTCCATGCCAAATTTGATTACAGTTATGTTCAATATTTTGTACCCTATATTTTATGTGGGATTTTATTATAAGGGTTGTGTGTGAGAGAGAGTGTGAAGACTCAAGGCAATTGAAGACCAAAGAAGTTTTCGTGGGTAGCTTGCGAGTAGCCTTCCCGCGAAGTGAAGTATGTGCTCAGCACATGACTGGAATGCAAAGAGTCATGACAAATGGTGACAGCTGGTTTTCGCTAGTGTCTTGCGGGTAAGACCTTCCCGCGAGATACCCATGAAACATTTTGTTTTGCCAATTTGTCATATTTGATACACCCTGTCCCTACCCACACTATATATACCCACATTACCCACATATGTTGAGGAGTGCTTTTAGAGAGAAAACCCTAGCCATAACCCTTGAGAGTTAGAGATTGTTATACCCATAATTCTCTACACAATCCATTGTGGTTTTCCTCAACTCCTACCTCTCCATTTCCAAATCCTTGAGAGGTTGATAGCCCAAACATTTACCACACCCATCCTGAGTGTAAAGTGAGGTTTTGGTGCTGCTAGGAAGCATTGGAAGAAGCCATTTGTTTGGTGGATGCAATCGGGCTGAATTGCATGATTTGAAGAGCTAGAGAAAACAAGGCTTGGCTAAGTCAGTTGGCAGCAAGAGCTTGGAGGGCTCAAGTACATGGGGTGGACTAGGCTTGGAGGGTCTTTCGTTATTCGTGTACTCCAACTTTATTCTCTAGTGGATCAATTACCGCTTGAAGGGTGGCGGAGAGGTTTTTCTCTGAATTCTTCGGTTTCCTCTTCGATAACACATCGGTGTGTTATCTTGTGTTTGCATTCTTCTTCCCTACTCTTTTAGCTTTCATTTTACTGCTGTGATTTGATGAATATGGCTTAGAGTAGTTATATTGTTTATCTGCTCACATTTACTCTATCCTGCACTTAGTTTAAGTTAGGGTAAAATCAACCGAGCCGTAATTTTTAATTTGGGGGTCTAAACAGCTCTTGTGTTTTCACACATTTTCGAGCTTTCATTTTGGCTAAACTCTAAATTGCATCGCACTGCACATGTGACCACAAAAATGAGGTGCGGTACAATTATGATTTTGGCAAAACTGCACCATAAAGTGCAGTGCTAAAAATGGCTCAAAACCTCATCGCACCGAACTGCAAACACCCTTAATTGTAGCTCAAGGAGGCTCTAGTGACGACTTAGGAAAGACCAATCAATTAATGCCAACTAGATCACAATGCAAACAGTGGATTTGATGTCTTCTTCTAGACTTTGACAACATCTCAAGGTTTATGTCATGAGAGCATGTTGTAGTGGTTTTGTTCTTAATAATTTACTAGTTGTGGCCTCACGCGTTACGCATTGTTAGGACATATGTGTTTCACATGTTAAGAACATATGTCATGATTTTATGTAATTGGCTTATCCTTTGACAAAACGCACGTTACTTGTATTTGGGTAGATTTAGGATGTGTTTAAATACTTCAAGAAACCATGTTTCAAGATCAAGTGTTAAAACCTTCAAGTCTGTCCAAGAAAACAAGCTGATAGTCCAAATTCATTAAAGCTCGACAGCTGGCTCGACAACTGCATCTATTCGGCTTAAGAAAGCTGTTCAAAGCTCGGTGTGCTCGACACCTTCTCGACAGCTTCTCGACACCTTCTATCTGTCAAGGTTTAAGAATTTCAGAATTCAAATCTGATCTTCTTGAGATCCGTGAATATATCTTTGGGCTTTCTTTTCTCCTAATCCTAGACATATAAAAGGATTATTTTAAGGGTCGTCAAACAGTTCACAAGTTGCATAAGCTTTGAGCAAACTATGTTCAAGCAAATTGTGACCGGAGACGAAGTTCTTGCCCTAGTTCATCTCTTTCTCTTGAAGAAGTTACTATGTATGTGCACCGTAGGGTTTTGTGACCAAGCATCTTCTTGATCTTCATCGTGTGGATGAACTGAAGAACTTTGCAACCAACAACCTTCTTAGTTGGTGATTGAAATCGCGTACTAGGATCCACGCAATTGGTTAGTCATGTACTTTGGAGTCGTGTATCAGAAAGGAGAACTGTCACTATAGAATAAGTCCAATTGGGTGTTGGGGTAAGGGTTCAACTGTAGGTTCGTAAGGTACTTGGGATTCCTTTACTTGTAACCACTTGTTGTGATAATAGTGGAGTTTCGAGAATGGTGACCTAAAAATCACCCGGTGGGGTTTTTGCCGTTAGGTTTTTCCCATTCGTAAACAAATCATCGTGTTATTTATTTTCCGTTGCATTATTAGTTTATTGGTGATTTGTTTGTGCTACCACGTGTTTGCATGATAAATTGATTAATTAATAACTTGGTTAATTAATTAATTAATTTCTATCACAAAGGGTCATTCAGTTTGTAGCCTATCAAGTGGTATCAGAGCAGGCACACTCTGATTAGGATTTAATCTTTGTTGTGTTAATCCATTGACCCCTGTTGTCATGGCTGTAACCGGCTTAAAGAGATCATTGTTTTTAAATACATCCTGTTTTTCTACTCTCTATTTGTTTGAGTATTTCAGAAAATGCAGGTTTAAAAGTTATTTGAATTCTCATATGATGACTTTTGGAAAGGATCTCAGTCTGGCTAAGAAGAAACTAGAGTGTCTCAGAATGAAAATGTGCAAAGGAGTTCGTCTAAGAAGAGTGAAAGTTAAACGCTTAGCTTGTATAAGGCAGTTGAGAGAAAGTACCATTCCCATTGATTTATCATCAAAGCACGAAGTGTGTTTTATGATGAAGTCTGCATTTAAAGTAATGGACACGTGCTTGTGGTACCTTGACAGCGGATGCTCAAGACACATGACTGGAGACCGATCTCTCTTCAAGGTTTTTGAGTCTAAGAAAGGTGGCAATGTCACTTTTGGTGATGTGAGCAAATCATAGATTAAAGGAAAGGGAATTATCTCTCTACCCGGACTGCCAGACATTGCAAACGTTCTATATGTTGAAGGTCTGAGGGTGAACCTGCTGAGTATAAGTCAGATATGTGATCAAGACTTCATGGTGCTATTCTCCAAAGGAAAGTGTTTTGTCATGAATGAGTCTAGAAAGAAACTCATAAGTGGTGTTCGCACTCTTGACAACTATTATGGATTGGTTCCTGATGCTGATATTGTATGTAATAGCATTCCTTTGCTAAATGAAGATCTATGGCATCAACGGATGGGACATGCTAGCTACAAATATCTTTCTATTGTATCTAAGTATGAGTCAGTTTTAGGGATACCAAAGCTTAGTAGAATGAGCAATGTGGTATGTGGACCGTGCCAACTTGGAAAACAAACTAAAGCTAAGCATCCTGGCACTCAGACATCAGCTACATCTAGACCATTGGAGCTTCTACATCTGGATCTTATGGGTCCAACTAGAACCGAGTCTCTTAGTGGTAAGAGATACATCATGGTTGTGGTAGACGACTCCACTAGGTACACTTGGGTCATTCTTCTACGATCCAAGTCTGATGCTCCTGAGCATATTGAAGCTTTGTGCACAAGACTGCAGAATGAAAGAGCTTGAAAATTGATCGAATTCAAAGTGACCATGGTAAAGAATTCGAGAACTCATATATGAAGTCGTTTTGCACAAGATCAGGTATCTCTCAAGAATTCTCTGCTCCTATTACTCCTCAGCAAATGATGTAGTAGAAAGAAAGAACAGAGTTATTCAGGAGATGGCCAGATCCATGTTGCATAATAAGGATGTGGCTAGAAACTTGTGGGGAGAAGCCGTCAACACTGCATGTCTTACGGTTTATAGGGTATATTTTAGACCCGGTACCAAGAAGACTCCATATGAGTTATGGAAAGGAAGGAAGCCGAATGTGAAGTATTTCAGGATCTTTGGAAGTACTTGTTTCATCCTAAAGGATAGGGAAAATGTGGCAAAGTTTGATTCCCGGAGTGATGAATGAATATTTCTGGGTTATTCCTCTACAAGTAAAGCTTATCGGGTATACAACAAAAGAACCATGAAGGTAATGGAAACAGTGAATGTTGTTATTGATGAGTCTTCAGATTCCGGTTCTAAAAAAAGGTGTTGAGGAACTCACTAAAGAAATTCTTCCTCCTGAGCCCAAGGAAGTTCAAGAAATTGTTGAACAAGAACCTGCATCTCCTGGCACTCCAAGTACTCCTAGTATTGTGGAAGATCCAGCAGATATAACCACTTAACCAGATTCTGAATCCCATGAGGAGAAAGGACCTTCCTCAAGGATTAAACTAAACATCCTCCAGAAGATATTGTGGGAAATTTGAATGGACTCACATTAAGGAAATGAACAGTTGATAAATGTGTTGCTAACTTTATGTCTTATTCTTGTAATTTGTCACAGGTTGAACCCACTAAAGTTGAAGAACCTCTTCAGGATGAAAGTTGGGTTGAAGCAATGCATGATGAACTACTTCAGTTTCAGAGGAATGATGTCTGGACTTTGGTGCTCAAACCGGAGGATGAACACATCATCGACACAAAGTGGATATTCTGCAATAAGACTGATGAAGAGGGAAATGTGATATGCAACAAGGCTCGACTTGTAGCTCAAGGATACTCAGAAATGGAAGGAGTAGATTATGATGAAACATTTGCTTCAGTTGCCCGTATGAAATCCATCAGAATTCTTCTTGCCCTGGCTTGCCAATTGAAGTTCAAGCTTTATCAGATGGATGTAAAGACTGCTTTCCTAAATGGACTGCTCAAAGAAGATGTCTATGTGGCTCAACCAAAAGGATTCATTGATCCACATTTTCCGGATCATGTACTGTACCTCAAGAAAGCACTCTATGGTCTAAAGCAAGCCCCCGGAGCTTGGTATGATCGGCTTACACAATATTTGGTGTCACACGGGTTCACAAGAGGAAAGGCTGATTAGACTCTCTTCATCAAAAGAGAAGATGACGAGCTGATAGTTGCTCAAGTCTATGTTGACGACATCATCTTTGGATCAACTAAGGATGAACTTGCTCATGGTTTCTCAAAACTCATGCAGGCTGAGTTCGAGATGAGCATGATTGGAGAGCTGACTCACTTCCTTGGGTTGCATATTTGTCATCAAGATTCAGGTATATTCCTATCTCAATCTAAATATGCTAAGATTCTTGTGAAAAAGTTTGGTTTAGAATCTGCTAGTTCTGTCAGAACCCCTATAAGCCCAAATGTTAAACTCACTGCTGACTTGTTAAGTAAAAGTGTTGACTCATCTCTTTATAGAAGCATGATAGGTAGTCTCCTTTACCTTACTGCTAGCAGACCTAATATTAGCTACGGTGTAGGAGTGTGTGCTAGATATCAGGCTAATCCCAAAGAGTCCCATATGACTGCTTTAAAATGAATCATAAAGTATGTCAAAACCACTGCTGAGTTTGGTGTGTGGTACAGCAAGGACACAAGTGATGTCTTAGCTGGGTACTCTAACGCTGATTGGGCTGGGAATGCTGATGATAGAAAGAGTACTTCAAGGGATTGTTTCTATGTGGGCAATAATCTTGTCTTTTGGATAAGTAAAAAGCAGAACTCCATCTTATTATCCACTGTAGAAGTTGAGTACATTGCCGCTGGTAGCTGTTGCACCCAACTCCTATGAATGCAAAAACTCCTCCATGATTATGGTATTTGTCAAGAACATCTCACTATCTATTGTTACAATACCAGTGCCATTAACATCTCTAAGAATCCAGTTCAACATTCTAGAATCAAATACATAGAGATTCGACATCACTTTATTAGGGAGCTTGTCGAAGATGGTATTCTCACTCTTGAGTTTATTCACACTGATGATCAGAAGGCTGACCTGTTTACCAAACCTTTTGACAGTAAATGTTTCGAATACCTTCGTCAAAACATTGGTGTTATCTCCATGGGATGATCTTCTCTCTTATCTTCCTTCCTCATGCATTTGCATCTAGTTTTTATGCTTTGGTTGTTTAACATGTTTTTTTTTTTTTTTCTTTTCAGTTTTGCTTTGTTTTGTTTTTCATATAAAAAAAAAATTGAAAAATCAGAAAAATACAAAAACAGTGTGTGTTTTGTGTACATTGGTACTTGTGTACCTTGGATGACTATTGAAACAAAGTCTTCTAAACTTTGTATCATTTGTAGCTTAGATGAGCATCTCTATGCACAACTAAGCAAGTGAGCTTTGTGGCTCTTGTTAGTGATGAGTAAGATTAAGTTATCTCTTGTACTTAACACTCGTATCACTCTTTTTGACGGGAAGGACTAAAAAATCCTAAGAGAAAGGCATTAATAACCATCTCACCACTGTTGCCCGCCAATCATAATATGACACCTGTATGCTTCGGCATAGCAAAAGTGCAGTGTCAATAACATTTGTGTGCTTAGGCATAGCAAAATTGGAATGTCAAATATCATTGGGTATTTCTTTTCTTTCTCTAATATGCCCATGCATGATATGCTTAAAAGAAAAATATGCAAAGAAAAATCAAAAGCAAAAAGATAAAAAAATGCTTAAAAATGATTGCAAGCGTGTATTCTAGGAGATGTGGGAGTTATAGGATGTACCTTGAAAGTGATAGTCCCCATCAAGCAGTTATGATTGTGTGTGAGTTAAAGTGATTTTCTCATATCTCAAATCATCATAACATGTATGCACATATGCAATCTTGCAATGTTTTTCACATACAACACGCAATATTCTTTGCTATTCTTTGCTATTCTTGATACATGTGTAGGTACAATGTGATTTGGCCATCACAAGGTTTTTCATGTGTTAATGTATGCTCACTAAACTGTCTTGACTTGTTCTTGAAATATAAAATTGGTTAGACTTGTTTAGTGTGTGTGTGTGTGTGTTTTTGAAGATCCGTGTGCTTAAAATTTTTATTGAGAGATGATTTTGGGAGCTTAATATGTTGATTGGATCATTGGTTAAGTTGCATGTTGGATTGCATTCATGTCTGTGTTTTTCTTATCTCGAAAAACTATTTTTAAAAGCTGGCTCGACACCTCCTCGATACCTTGCTATCTGTCGAATTTCTTCAGCTTTTTCTTATCGCAATCCCGACAGCTTCTCGATACCTAGTGGATTGATCGAGAATGGGTCTACATCCTCGATAGCTTCTCAACACCTGATGGATCGATCGAGCTTCTGTTCTTTGTTCTGTTGGGTTGTTCCTCGACACCTCCTCGATACCTCAGCTGTTGACAACCATTTTCTCGACACCTTCCTCGACACATGTCTCGATACCTCTCGACACCTGCATTTGTCGAGATTTACTGCCAGCACTATTTAAGCTCCTTGTGCGATCTGGAACTCATTTCACTCGATCTCTCTCTCGATACTTCTCTGATTTCTCTCCCAAACTCTCTCATCTCACTCCCTTAACTGTTCCTCAAGGTTTCTTCAACCTTTTTAAGTATTTCTTCAATTGGTAAGCTTCTAATCCTTTCACATTCATGCATTTCATGTTTTGAAACCTAGGTTTTGGGGTTTTTGAAAAATTTTGGGGTTTTTCAAAATTGATGAGTTTTTATTGAAATTTTGGGATGGGTTTTCACTTACCTCATACATTGCATCACATTAGCATTATAATAGTATTATAATAGTATTGTCATGCATTTAGATGTGTGCTATCTGTTTGTGTGTTGATAGGTTTGGATTGGACTGAGCCCATGATACAATTTCTTTTGCATGTCACATGTTCATGCATTTCCCATGCATACATACTTTCTTTTCAATATACTTGTTATATTTGTCATTGCTTGGGACTTTTCTGATTGTCTTTTTCTATTTCTCCCTCTCTTTCTGTTTACATTAGTCATGTCTATGGCACCTAAGCGTAAATCCACTCCAGCCCAGAACCCTCTTCGTCCTGGAGCTTCTTCGTCCTCTGATCTTACACTATCTCATATCCGGTTCCGTGATGATGATGCCTTTAAGGCATTCTTGGAGAACTTTTCTAGATAAGGCATTCATTCGGAACGCCGAGTCATTCTGTCGGACTTTGCCGACACCGACCTTCCCTCTGTCATTCACAGTAGGGGATGGGAGTCACTGTGTGACGCCTCGGTCACCTGTCCCCTTGTACTTATCCAGGAGTTTTACTCCAACATGCCCGGGATTGATCGTTCAATACCTTTTTTTTTTCACTCGCGTTCGAGGTACGCGCATTCCTATCACACTGCAACTTGTTGCGGATGTGCTTCGGGTCCTTAGGATAGAGTTTCTTGACTATCCTAGTTGTGAGCGTCTGAGGACTGTGTCCAGGGATGAGCTCATGTCTGCTTTTTGTGAGTGCCCTTCTGTTTAGGGTGAGCGTCTGTTTACACCATGTCGACCTTTTGCTAAAGGTCCTAGATTCATGAACATGGTGATGACCTTTGTTTTGCATCCACTCTCTCACTATAACTCCATTACAGAGCCTCGTGCTCGATTTTTGCTATCTCTTCTTGAGCATCTTACTATAGATTTCCCTTCTCATTCTTTCTATTATAGATGTTCATCTAGATTTGGTGTCCCGTGATAAGCTCATCTTTCCTTCCGCTATCACGAGGATCTTATGCCATTTTTCTGTTCCTTTTCCCTCTTCCGACCATTTCACCGTCATGTGTGCCATAGATTTCACTACCGTTAAACGTAGCGAGGCCCAGTTTCGATCGCGGCAGTCGGATCTAGCAACTCCTCCCTCCCGTTCAGCTCCATCCCGCTCTGCTCCATCCACGTCCGCTCCTCCATCTTCTTCGGGCGATGTGACTTTAGGAGACATCATGACGCAGTTGCAGCACATGGATGCTCGCCTAGATACACTCTTTACGGAGTTGTATCAGGTGAACATTCGTGTCGGTCGTATTGCACGACGACAGGCGTCCATGGGTGGTTTTGCTCCTGAGACTACTCCTTCACCACCTACTCCTGTGGCTTCTGAGGATGAGGATGATGATGATGGTGATGACGATGATGCTTCGGATGATGCTGATGGAGATGCTAGCTCTACCGATGAGATGTTTACTTGACACTCTTGCCCTTTGTCATTCGTGATAAAAAGAGGAAGTAGTTTTGGATTTGAGAGTAGTCATTCTTAGGGGGAGAGTTAGTATAGGACCATTTTGTTAGGGGGAGTGTTGATATGCTTTGAGGGATTAGGGGGAGAATTAGTATAGGACCATTTTGTTAGAGGGAGTGTTGATATGCTTTGAGGGATGTAGTGAGGATATTATGTATTTTTTTCTTTTCTTTCTTTTTAGATATATTATTCTTGTACATGAGGTCTTGTGACCATTTATTGACATACATTGTACTTATCTCGTTACTTATATTGATGTATGTTGTTCTTTCACCTACCCCTTCATGTGTTGTTTCTTTTCTCCTTTAATACACATGCTTCTTATTACTTGTATGCAATCTATTATTTCTGTTTCACATAAAGATGTCTTGATGAGTTTTGTTTAAAGTGTTTCAGAAATACAAGTTGTCAAAGTCTACTTGCCATAAACTCTTTTCTTGTAAAGTTTTTCAAGAGTTTGTGTTAGGATAGATTTTATTGTATTCAACAAGTGAATATAAGTTGAGTGATTTATGACTTCTCTCATATGTTCATTTGTTTATTATGGTTTTGTCATGGAATGCCAAAGGGGGAGATTGTTAGGATATATGTGTTTTACATGTTAAGAACATATGTCATGATTTTATGTAATTGGCTTATCCTTTGACAAAACGCACGTTACTTGTATTTGGGTAGATTTAGGATGTGTTTAAATACTTCAAGAAACCATGTTTCAAGATCAAGTGTTGAAGCCTTCAAGTCTGTCCAAGAAAACAAGCTGATAGTGCAAATTCATTAAAGCTCGACAGTTGCATCTATCGAGCTTAAGAAAGTTGTTTAAAGCTCGGTGTGCTCGACACCTTCTCGACAGCTTCTCGACACCTTCTATCTGTCGAGGTTTAAGAATTTCAGAATTCAAATATGATTTTCTTAAAATCCGTGAATATGTCTTTGGGCTTTCTTTTCTCCTAACCATAGGCATATAAAAGGATTGTTTTAAGGGCCGTCAAATAGTTCACAAGTTGCACAAGCTTTGAGTAAACTCTGTTCAAGCAAATTGTGACCGGAGACAAAGTTCTTGCCTTAGTTCATCTCTTTCTCTTGAAGAAGTTGTTGTGTATGTGCACCGTAGGGTTTTCTGACCAAGCATCTTCTTGATCTTTATCGTGTGGATGAATTGAAGAACTTTGCAACCAACAACCTTCTTAGTTGGTGATTGAAGTCGCGTACTGGGATCCGCGCAATTGTTAGTCACGTACTTTGGAGTCGTGCATCAGAAAGGGAAACTGTCACTACAGAACAAGTCCAATAGGGTATTGCGGTAAGGGTTCAACTGTAGGTTGGTAAGGTACTTAGGATTCCTTTACTTGTAACCGCTTGTTGTGATAATAGTGGAGTTTTGGGAGTGGTGACCTAAAAATCACCCAGTGGGGTTTTTGCCATTAGGTTTTCCCCATTCGTAAACAAATCACCATGTTATTTATTTTCCGTTGCATTTTTAGTTTATTGGTGATTTGTTTGTGCTACCACGCGTTTGCATGATAAATTGATTAATTAATAACTTGGCTAATTAATTAATTAATTTCTATCACAAGGGGTCATTTAGTTTGTGGCCTATCCATGATAATTTTTTTTAGAGTGGTCTTATTATTATTAATATTTGTCATGTTATTACAACTCAAGCTGTTTTTTTATATGTATCACCAATATGTAATAAGATTCATGCTAACATGAGTTTTTTCTTATGGAACTATATATTTTTTTTATTAGAAATTACTATTTGGAACAAAATGAGCACAATTTATAGTAAAATTGATTTTTTTTTTTTTGAAATATTAATTCTACCATACTCAATTGACTAATTTATACATTTTCAAGTCAATTGAACACATTTTGCATGTTACATGTAATTCCTTGTTTCTATAAGGGTAATGACATTTACAATCCCAATGATCTACTCCAATATTTTTGCATGGTTGATGTTTTGGGATGCAAAATGTGTTTGTTCAGAAAGTTGTATGTCAAAGGATTTGTTGAAAGTTTTGATGCATTTGTTTTCCATCTGGTTGATTTAGAATAGACAATAGTAGTTGTATTCCCTCATCATTTGATTCACATAACAGCGCAATTGCTAATCCATATTTTGCATTTTTTCCCCATTCTATGTTGGCTTGAAGAAGGATTTCTTTTCCCCTTATAGTTTGATCTTGTACAAAATATTTGCGATCATATTGTATGCTCATTTTGTGATTGTGTAGTTGTATGATGTTTTTAGTTTGTAATTTTTAAGTTTTTTAGGATTGTAATTTGAGTAATGCTAGAGATACAAATGTTTTTACAATTTTGTTTACAAACTGCTAATGTGATAAATGGTTATTGGTAAATGAAAAAATAATGTTAATGGTGGGCCTAGGTGAAAACCAATAAAAAAGTTGTAAAATAGTTTATGACTGTAGCATTACTCTGGTAATTTATAGTGTTGTGTGTGGTTTATGGATTAGTGATTACTCTAGTTATTAGCAATAATTTTTCATTGCTGATTAAGTGAATAAAAGCTTTTCATATACCCTCCACTATAAAGCCCAAGTCTTATAGTACTTAATATATTTTTCATTATAGCTTACGTCAAATGTTCTCTTCAATAAAGCCCAAGCCAAATGGTCTTTCAAGCTATAATACCTATTCCATTACCACTTTCCTTAAAAAATCAAAAGACAATATATATATAAACTATCAGAAGTCTCTTGTAATTAAATTATTAATAATTTTGAAACAATTGAAACAATCATTAATATCCAGTTCTTCAACTCTTCCTCTCTTTATTTAATTGGAATTTACTTTTTCATTCCTATTCAATTGCCACTTTTCTTAAATATAAAAAATAAAAAAATAGTATATCTAAACTATCAAAACTCCTATATAAATTAATTATTTATAATTTTGAAGTAGCTGAAAAGTTTTTAATATCCACAACAGTAGTTTTGCCTTTACATAGTAAAAGGTGAAATGAAATGTTGGAAAATAAGATTTTTATATTGGTTAAATTTATTTTTTATGTAGTTTATATTATTACCGGATGACATATCCTTGGTAGCTATGGTGTTTTTTTTTGTTTTTTTTTTTTTTTAATGCACTGTAACATTTCATGAGAACACTTTATGTGGATTTTTTTTTTTTAATATATATATTTGAATTGAAGTGCTCCCAACAATTGTGTAAATTTCAAGCAGTAATTCAAAAAATAATTGATGTTGTATGTTTATGCTTTGATTGTGTGGTTCTATCATGGATTTGGTTGTAACTTATAAGTTGTTTAGGAACTCTATATATTCTACTTCCTTAGATGATTAAAAACATATACTGTTACCATAAATCTCTCTCTCTCTCTCTCTCTCTCTCTCTCTCTCTCTCTAAGTTAAATATTTTTTTTAAAGAGAATATATATATATATATATATATATATAATTTAATAGATTTGGAGGATGTAGTTGAATTTAAATGTTGAATAAAATGAGCCGAGATTATATTTTGATTGTTAAATAATGAAGTTTTTATTTCTGCTTAAATGAGTAAATTTCATGGAATAGTAGTAGCCATAGTTGTCGGCTGGTATTGATGTGATTCATTATTTTTCTATATTTTATAGTTTATTTTTATTAGTGCTAGTTTTTAATTGGATACCCTTGATTCATGTACCTCATAATCAAAGTAGGTAGAAGTTAAGAATGTAGGTAGTATAACTTGTATAAGTTTTAATTTTCCAATTTTTTTTTTTTTTTTTTGGTTATTAATGGAGCAAAAACTTTTATCCAAAAACTTTTATTTGATTCCTATATCTAAATTCCCTTCCTTCCTTCCAATTATAGTTGTGAAGTTTTAGTTGAAACAAAAATGTTTTTCTAATGAGCTTTTCTATTTTCCTTTAATATGTTGAAATTTGCATTCATCTAATAAAGTATTGAATATAATTTAGCATATTCTTGTCAAAGTAAATGAAAGATCATGTATGCTAATTGTATGGTCTTATAGTTGCACATTTTTTAGATAGTTCTCTTGTTGTTGTTTGAAGTAATTTTTTAGCTTCCTTATCTGTAAAGTTGTGATTTACAACTATGTTTTATGTTGGATTTATTCCATGACAAAATGTGTTGTAATTGCTTTAATTTTGTTCCTTGTATTTTGTGGGATTTTATTGTATTGGGTTTAGTATTAAGTTGGTGAAGAATCAAGCTTAAATAAAGATTCAGTGGATTTTGCGAGAAGCTGGCGAGAAGCTAACCCGTGAAAGAGCCACGTGAGGAGCACATGACTGGAAGCTGAAGAGTCGTGCCAGGCTATCGTTTTCGCGAGTGTCACTTAGGTAAGGCCTTCTGGCAAAATAGTCGTGAAACATTCTGCCTGGAGGTTTTTTAAGTGTGACTTGCTTACCCTTCACCCATGTTATATATACCCTCATTACCCACAAATGTAAATGAGGCCATTCAGAGAGAAAAACTCTAGATAGGTTTTCTACAACATACACACCCATCTTTTAGAGAGAGAGCTACTCATCCTTAGTAAGAAATCATTGTAGCCTCTTCTCCTTCCCTTTCCCATTGTCATACCTTGAGAGGAGAATTATACCCAAACACAACCCACACCTATTCTGAGTGTAGAGAGTGTTTTGGAGCTTGGGAAGCTTTGGAGAATTGCCAAAAGAAGCTGGTGAGGCTTGACAGATGCAATCGAGCATATTAAGGGATCTAGAGAGCTAGACAAGATACGGTTCCGAGAAGCCTTTTCGGAGTAGGAGCTTGGAGGGCTTAGGAACATCAGGTAAATTAGGCTTGGAGGGTCTCTTGCTAACCCATGTATCTCAACTGATTGTCTAGTGGATCGATTACTGCTTAGAGGGTGGCGGAGAGGTTTTTCGCCGAGTTCTTCGGTTTCCTCTTCGATAACACATCGGCGTGTTATCTTGTGTTTGCATTCTCTCTTCCCTTACCCTTGCGCTTTACTTTTAATGCTTTTTTTTCATGCTTATGCACTAGAGTAGTTTTATCGGTTTTTTGTGCTTCATTTACTCTTGTTCCACACTTAGATAAGTTAGAGTAAAAGCAATCTAGCCATAATCTTTTAATTGGGGGTCTAAACAAGCTCTTGTGTTTTTAACACATTTTCGAGCATTCAATTGATATTAGAGTGGGTACACTCGTTGTGGTTTAATTACCTAAGTGTGATCGTTGACCCCTTTTGTGTTTTGCCATGGATAATGCTTTGTATGCTTCTATGGATGATGTTGATTGTAACATGCCATTTGTTTGTGAAAATGCCTCTATGAGTGTTTATCCACATGATTGTGATGCCATGTTACATGAATCTTTAGGTGTTGTTGATCTTGCTAACATCAAACTCTTGATGAAAGGAGCTAAGAAGTTTCATAAGAACTTGATCAAGTTTCATTTGTGAAAAGGATGATTTGATTGCTAAGCTCAATGAATCCAAAAAATTGGTTGAGAAATATAAAAAACTTGCTGAGATTTCTCTTGAAAAGCTGAAAGAGTTTGAATGTTTGAATATGGACTTGGATGCTAAACTTGTTTTGTCTAACAAACTTGTTGATGATCTTAAATGTGAAAATGAATCTCTTAAGATGCATGCCAAGTGTTTGATTGTTGAACCCGTTGCTAAAAAGGAAGATAATATATGTTGCAATCATGTTGTGTTGCTTGATTTTGTGCCTAATGTGAGTTCTACCTCTAAAGATAAATTGGTGTATATTACTCCACACAAAAGAAACCAAAAAGTGGAGAGAAAGGCTCTTAAGCCAAAGCATCTATTTAGGTCTCAACCTAAAGTTTTGGATGAATCTAAGTTTGTTCCAACTTGCCACCATTGCGGTGTGATTGGTCACATAAGACCTCAATGTTCCAAGTTGAAAAGAGAACAAAATCATGTTGCTAGATCTCTTCCCAAAAAGCCTAGTGGGCCTAAACAGATTGTTTGTCATCCTTGTGGTGCCTTTGGTCATCTAAGACCTTATTGCTCCAAGTTTCATGCTTTTAAAAGAATCAAAAGAAAAGAGAAACTTGAACTTCTTGGAAGTTGTACTAAAAAGAGTAAATCGGATTTGAGTGAAAATAGCATGTTGTTAAAGAAAGTGTTTAATGCTCTTAACTCCTTGTCTATGTGCATCTCCGGTTCTCATTCTTCCAACCCTCGTCTCACTTCTCATGAGATACTCATTCCAAAAAATCTTTCTGTTTGGATGAACCTCATTGCTCCAAGTTTCATGCTTTTAAAAGAATCAAAAGAAAAGAGAAACTTGAACTTCTTGGAAGTTGTACTAAAAAGGGTAAATCGGATTTGAGTGAAAATAGCATGTTGTTAAAGAAAGTGTTTAATGCTCTTAACTCCTTGTCTATGTGCATCTCCGGTTCTCATTCTTTCAACCCTCGTCTCACTTCTCATGAGACACTCATTCCAAAAAATCTTTCTGTTTGGATGAGGAAGGGTTCCTATGATTGAGATTTTGCTCTTTTGGTCCTTGATCTAATTCTTTCGATCTTTATAGGACCCTTCATGCATTACATGCTTCATTGTCATGCATTTGTGCATTTTGCATCTCTTTATATGCATTGTTTTTGTTTTTATTTTTGTTTTTGATCTTACTTTATTGCCTCTATTTTGTGTGAGTAAAAAATCGAAAACCACATAAAAAGTGAAAAATTCAAAAAGTTTGATCGTATATGTTTAAGCACATGTCACATGTGAGTTTGGCCTAGTACTTTCGTACTAATGGCGTAGTGCATTTACGAGTTTAGCTTGTTATGTATGCACATTTATCTGTGTGAGAGAAATCTTGAAAACTGTGTGATAGTTGTAAATAGATCTTGATGGTTTTGATTCTTGCATAGACTTGTACCTATATATCTTCCCTCCTTTATTTTTATGTTTTTGCAATAGAGTTCACCAAATGTAAATCTCAAAATGAAAAAGAGATTCTGAGCTGCAAAAGCCGTCGCACATACTAGTATTTGACTAGGAAAAATGGAAAGCGACATTTTGAATTGAAATGTATAGTGCTTAAAAAGCCAAAGGCTAACTCTCAATATTGAAATATCAAAAATTTTAAGCACCGATCTCAAAATGAGATGTACTGTTCAAAAACGTTCAAATGTTATGATTTGTATAGAAGCCAAATGAAAAGCTTCTGAGATTTGTAATCATTTTCTTGTGAGAGGTCATATATGTTTATTTCTATAATTGAGATAGACCTCTTGACTTAGTACTAGTTGTGTATGACTTGATTGAATTGATCATTGAAGCTTCACTCTAGTCTAAGGACTATTCCACATTTGATACACACACACACAACAAACAAGGCTAATGTTCAATGAATGTCTATTTCATTTGTGTGATTGTACATGTTTAAATGTGATGTGTGTGTGCTCAACCATATGTGGATCAAATCAAAAAGATTTTTGTTGTTTTTATTTTCTTTTGGAAGTGATTTGTATCACCCATGTTTTTTCAAAGTTTTTCAAGTTGTTTTTGTGTAAAAAACATGTTTTCTGGGTGTTATTGTGATCCATTTCATGTGTAAGCTCAACTGGGAGTTAAATGGTCCAAATCTCAAGTTTTTCAACTTTGGACAGAAAGTTTCGCGACTGTTTCATGAGTAGCTCGCGAGTAAGGCTTACCCGCAAAAACTTTCGCGAGTAATTTCGTGAGTAAGCTTCCCGCGAAAATTTCCAGATCAGCTTTTTAAAGAGCATTTCGTGAGACATTTGTTTTAAACAGCTCTCATCTTCTCCCAAACCCCTATTTTAATGCTTCAACATCAAAACCCAACTAATTTCAAGTGTTTTACATTCCATAAATATCTCTAAGTTAATCTTTAACTCCTTTCATTGATTTTGATCCTTAGATTATGTTTTTTGGGGGTTTTATGTTCATAGTTGGGATTTTCTCAAATGGGAGTTGGAAAACTTAATTGTTGTCAATCTTTTTGATTGGGCTCTGTTTTAAATGATGATTTGCTTTGGATGTTGGCCCCTTGTGGCAAAAATTACATGTATCTAGGCAAGATTTTCATATGTTCATGCATTGTTTAACATACATGTGTAATGTGTGCACTCTATGTGTTTGATAAAATGCCCAAATGACATTTTGTTGTTGTTTTGGACTCCGATGAGTACCGAACTTTGGGGATTACCATAATTATTCATGTTTATCATGTTTTAATCATTGGTTGTGTGTTTTATACACTTTGCCCAGTGAGTGCTTGCTCATGCATTGGTCATGCATCTCACATGCACACTAGATGCATCTTTGCTGCACACACTTGATCACTTGACATGTTTTTTTACATTCACTCATGCTAGTTAAGTCTTTTTAGACCTTTAGCACATATAGCATGTTCTTGTGTCTATGTCATGCCTAGGTCTATATGTGTTCCATCATCCTTAACATGTCATGTTTACTTTATACTTTGTAACATTTTTTACATGTTTTTGTCTTTCGTTTGAGCTTCATTTTCTCATTCATCTTGCACCCCTCATGCATCATCTTTTACCCTTGTTCATATCTTCTTTTCTTTCCCCCCTTCCTCTTGATTCATTTGTCTATTCATGACAAAAAAGGAGAGAGTATACTGGAGAGTATACCGGTGTGTTTCGTCATTTCTATATGACTCACGTGTACAATCTTAGGGGGAGAAAATTCTACCTCATGCACATTCGTAGGGGGAGAAAGGCATAGGAGAGATGCATATACAAAAGGGGAGAGGACATTTTTTTTAGAAAACCTTGTTTTGTTTTGTTTTACTTTATGCTTGTTTTCTCGTTCTTTTACGGTGCTTTAAGTTATGTTTAGTATCTATGCTTATGTGTTGGACATGCATACATCCTATGCTATTGTGCTTTATTTTTTGCATGTTCGGATGATCATTTGGTTTGCTATATGATCATTGTAGTCTTTTCCATATGACTGTTTTGGTGTATGATCAAGTTGCTTACATTTTTTGCATCATGTTTACTTGATCGCAATTTACTTGTTACATTATACTTGTCCTTTTATTACTTGCTTTACCTTGAGGGTCTAATGTGTTTTGTGCAAGTGTTTCAGGTTGCAAGTACATATGTTCCAAGTTTCATCACAGCTTCTAGAGTTAGGTGTGAGTGAGTTTTGCCATTGTTCCTAAACTCATGTTTAAGACTAGAGTCTGTAATACCCGAAAAAATAAATAAATAAATAAAAGGAAGGGTATTTAAGTAAATTTGTTTATGGGGTCAACTTTTATAATTAATATTACTAAGGGGTTTTTTAGAAAATGAGGTTGAAACCTTAGTTTATATAGTCTAATTTTAAGTCAATGTATACTGACAGATGTTTTAAGAGAGGAGACTATCCAAAATACTGAAGTAGAGAAGGATTGATTACACAATTGAAGTAAGAGCCTGTAAATCTCTTTCTTGTAAAATCTAAACTTTTCTTGGATTTAGAGTATATTTTATGTTGGTAGTTTTGGCCAATAGCGGAATTATCTAAAATTTCTATGGGTTTTACGGCGTAAGTGTAAACAGAGAAGGGTTGGATTTGGGCAATAAAATCCTTTTTTTTTTCCTTTGCACGTCTTTCTCTGTAATATCTTTAATTTTGGTGCTTTGTTGGGCATGGAGTTGCTTTGGGTGTATATTACTCTTTTGTGAATATTTATTATAAGAAACAGTGGACTTTTGGTTAGACCACCATTAGTCCAATAGCCTATTAGACTTTAGAGTCTACGGAGATAAGAGACAAAGGCTTTTTGTTAGAGATTGTACTCAACTTTACAAACTATTCAGTCCTTATGAATGCTTTTAACATTTTACCTAAATAATCGTGTGAGGAGAGTCTCATATTACACAGTGCTTGGGATTTTGAGTGAAACAAATTTTAAACGGAGTTAATACAAATGATAGAATGTGGAATATAGCCATAGAGAAACTGTAGGAGAATTAATAGTGAGAAATTATTGGGTACTTTAGAAGTTTCTCATCTGGTTAAGTAACTTGTAGGTTATTCTTATTATTTGATTATTGAGTAAATAGTGCTTTAAAATTGTTAGGTGATATCTAAGGATTTTAGAGATAGTGTTAGGGAGAAGTTCTTTGTGGTGAGCTAGCTGAGGTAAGTAGCCTTATCCTAATTGGTTTTATCTTTGCGTATTTTAACTACTGAAAATTGTTTGCAGTTGTTACAATTTATTTCTATTGTATTACTGATTTCAAGTAAAGAATTATCACAAATATATCTGATTACTAAATATATGATGTATTTTATTTAATTGTTTTTTTAGTTATACTGATTCAAAGTAAAGAATAAAGAATTTCCACCAATAAATATGAGCATTGAATATAAGATTTATTTTATTTAATTGTTTTTTTGCTATATTGATTTAAAGTAAGAATATAGAAATATCACAAATATATTTGATTATTGAATAGATGATTATATATATGTATTTGAATAAGATATATTTTTGTTAGAAACTATGATTTTATATATATGATTATGGACAATTTGACCATGAATTGATTCTGATATTCAAACCAATGGGGGTTATTCATTGGTACTTTGATACCTAGCCAATGGGGGTTATTCATTGGTATTCTGATACCCAAACCAATGGGAGCTATTTATTGGTACTCTGATACCCAAACCAATGGGGGTTATTTATTGGTACTCTGATACCCAGCCAATGGGGGTTATTTATTGGTACTTTGATGCCCAGTCACGGGGATATAGCGTGACCATAGTCATATGATTGTTAAGAATATGAATTATGTTTGAATATTTAACTATTTTGTGTCATTAAAACTGCTTATGTATTTTTGGAACCTATTGTAAGTTATAGCTTTTGATACATGGAAAACTGACTACTTTCTAAACCATCTATGATATAATTGTAAGATTAAAGTATATGATCTATTTGTAAAGTATTATTTTAAGATTATGAAACTTCTTTAACTATTTTTGAAAACAATAGCATATTATAACTTTTAAAGATTCATATTACATCTTATTACTTTACAGATCTATTGTTGAATAGAACTTATTCGGATTTTGGTTACTTATTGAGTTATCAACTCACCCCCCCCCCCCCCTTCTTTCTCCTTTCAAATTTTGATCAAGAAGAGTAGCATATGTTTGGGCTTCCGTTGGGATGTGCGCACGAGTGAAGTTTAGGAAATCAATGGAATAAGATTTGAACTTTTATGTTTAAGATTACCAATTGTGTAGTCCTTTTGATTTAAAGGATTTAGTTTATTTTTATTTGATGTTGAAAGATTATTATTTGGAGATCTTTTGAGAATTGCTTTGTTAAGGATATTTTAAATTTATTGATGAAATTTTCTTGAGGATAATTCTTTAATTGTTAAGGGGGCCTTACACACTTATAGGGTGTAAACTTTATAAATGTGTGGCTATTGTCACGTGCCTAGCTTTTACCTAGGTTTGGGACATGACACTGTTTTGGTGTATGATCAAGTTGCACACATGTTTCGCATCATGTTTACTTGATCACAATTTACTTGTTACATTATACTTGTTCTTTTATTACTTGCTTTACCTTGAGGGTCTAATGTGTTTCGTGCATGTGTTTTAGGTTACAGGTACATATGTTCCAAGTTTCATCACAGCTTCTAGAGTTAGGTGTGAGTGAGTTTTGCCATTGTTCTCAAACTCATGTTTAAGTCTAGAGTGTGTTATAGGGTGTTTTGTCACGGAATAGCCAAATGGGGAGATTGTAAAGTTGTGATTTACAACTATGTTTTATGTTGGCTTTATTCCATGACAAAAAGTGTTATAATTGCTATAATTTTGTTCCTTGTATTTTGTGGGATTTTATTGTCTTGGGTTTAGTATTAAGTTGGTGAAGAATCAATCTTAAATGAAGATTCAGTGGATTTTGCAAGAAGCTCATGAGAAGCTAAACCGTGAAAGAGCCACGTGAGGAGCACATGACTGGAAGCTGAAGAGTCATGCCAGGCTGTCGTTTTCGCGAGTGTCTCGCGGGTAAGTCCTTCCCGTGAGATAGTCGCGAAACATTCTGCTTGGAGGTTTTTTAAGTGTGACTTGCTTACCCTTCACCCATGCTATATATACCCTCATTACCCACAAATTTCAATGAGGCCATTCAAAGAGAAAAACCCTAGATAGATTTTCTACAACACACACACCCATCTTTTAGAGAGAGAGCTACTCATCCTTAGTGAGAAATCATTGTACCCAAACACAACCCACACATATTCTTAGTGCAGAAAGTGTTTTGGAGCATGGGAAGCTTTGGAGAATTACCAAAAGAAGCCGGTGAGGTTTGGCAGATGCAATCGGGCATATTGCGAGATCCGGAGAGCTAGACAAGACACGATTCTGAGAAGCCTTGTTGGAGTTGGAGCTTGGAGGGCTTAGGTACATCGGGTAGATTAGGCTTGGAGGGTCTCTTTCTAACCCATGTATCCCAACTGATTATCTAGTGGATCAATTACCGCTTGAAGGGCGGCGGAGAGGTTTTTCGCCGAGTTCTTCAGTTTCCTCTTCAATAATACATCAGCGAGTTATCTTGTGTTTGCATTCTCTCTTCTCTTTCTCTTGTGCTTTACTTTTAATGCTTGTTGATCATGCTTATGCACTAGAGTAGTTTTATCGGTTTTTTGCGCTTCATTTACTCTTGTTCCGCACTTAGATAAGTTAGAGTAAAAGCAATCTAGCCGTAATCTTTTAATTGGAGGTCTAAACAAGCTCTTGTGTTTTTAACACATTTTTGAGCATTCATTATCCAACAAAATAAATACAGTACACTCTATTCAATCATCAACATTGAGTTGAATTCTATACTTGCATGTATAGATATCTAATTTTTTTAATTTTTTTTAATAAAAATATTTACTTTTATGTTTACATATATTGAATGATTGTAAAATTGATCATTTATATTTTACCTTGAAATTGGAAAATCAGAGTTACATTTGCAATGGTTGCACCAAAATTCATTTTCAAATTTAACTTTTTTGTTGCACTTTGCGCATCCAATATAGTACCATCCAAAGTTTATTTCAATATTTTATGTTGTTGCAAGGCATGTGAATACAGTTTCCTACAATATAAAATAAATAAATAAATAAAAAACATTTTTGTTAAGTTTAATGAAAACTAAATATATTATTGGTGTAATGTTTTTGAAAAAAAATGTAGAGTATCTAATTATCTGATTCTAATTCCAAAAATATTATTGCTTGATTTTTCTACTATTTTTGTGATCTTTTTTCAAGCGGTGTTTCGTCGTTCAATTGTAGAGGAATTCCTTCAATTCGAATATTTTCCACATTTCTTTCAGGATAGAAGAATAAAATTAAAACATAGTTAACAATTATTGGATATGAAGGTTGTTATTGTACTAAATTAATGTATTAGGCAAAGATGCAAGAAAAATAAAAAAATCAGCCACAAAATTATGAATGAGAGAGAGAGAGAGAGAGAGAGAGAGAGAGCGAAATAACCTTTTTTTTTTCTGTGAGGGAAAACTATGCAAATAATGGAAGAAAGAATGACAAATTTATAGTAAAAGGGTGTGAATAAAAAGTGACAAAAACGTAGATGGTAGTAGGGAGATGAAAAGGTAAGGGAGAGAGAAATGTATAGTAAAAGCATGTGAATAAAAAGAGACAAAAAAAGAGAAGATGAAGGGAAATATGAAGAGTGGTATTAAAGTAAAAGGTAGTGGGGAGATGAAAAGGTAAGAGGGGGAGAAATGTTGGAAAATTTGTAAATATTAAAAAAAATGAGTAAATCTTAAAAAAAATTATAGAAAAATTGGAAAGAAATAGGATAATGATATGGAAGCTAACGTGGCTCAACTAGAGCGTAGCAACAATAAATGTTACACTTCAACTTTTAAATATATAGATTTGTAAAAACCTAATGTGGCATAACATTTATTTATTTATTTTGGATAAAAAAAAAGGGCATTTAGAACAAGTAATTATTGAATTTAAAATCTATTGATAATCAAGGCCATTAGCCATTGTAGTGATTATATACAATATAATGTGGCTACATATTTTCTACATCAACTTTGGGAAAAAATTAATCTAAAATTTTTAGCTTTTCCTCCATTGGTCCTTTTCCTTTCCCGCATTTCAAAATGAATGAAGGTCATTTGCTATAACATTATCTACCATAATTGTTCATGATATGTGTATTGGCTTTTAGGTCTGATTGGATTGAGAGATAGAGGGAGAGTAGAGGCGAGTAAAGTAGAGTTTACTGAAAGTTGACTTAATTTTTTGTCAATTCTACTTTACTTTCCTCTTATTGCTCCCCTTCCCTCCTCCTCAATTGAACTCCTTTTAGGTGTGTGGAAGAATCTTCTTAATGAACTCGAATTAGGCACATGTGATTCCAATCTACTTCACGTACGCGGTTTGCATTTCATTAATTGGACTACTATTCCTATACCATAAGCAAGTGGATATCATTCCCATAATAATGTGTACTTAGGATATGCGATAAAATTATTATTATTATTGAGAGAGAGAGAGAGAGCTAGTAGTTGTAGTAGCAATAGTTGTGGTTCTAGAGAAAAGGTTCCACGTTCTGTTCATTTGTTCCAAAAACCACACTGCACAACTTGTCAACTACTACGTTAGAGAGCTTCCGCTAAAGCTACACAATTAAAACTAAAACTAAAATAAATAAATAATACTCAAAATCCGTAGCCATCGTTATGTTGCCCTCTTTCTCTCTCCCTTATCTTTTATATATATATATATATATATATATATATCCCTTCCTAGACATGGATTGTAACATCAACGTTATAATTGTGGAAAATTGACAGCGTGCTTAAGGTGGAGATGACTCAAAGATACGCTATTGTTTATTTTTTCTCCATACCTATTCTGTCTCTCTGTCCCACCTATTTTATGTTTCATGCAATGTCCCATTGATACAGGAACTAATACTTTATTTCAGTGTAACCAATTATATAAAAGCCTATTTTGGCTTTAATTATTTATTTAGTTTTTTAAGTAATGATTTGATGCCTCAAATATGAGATGTGATCGACAATTATTTTTAATGATTTCAGTTAGATTCCTGTTCCACTATAATTTACAAATCCCAAAATTACCCTTAAACTTTTTCTCATTTGTTAAATTTTTATTTATTGATGTGGGCAAACATAACGATAAGTGAATAATTAAATTGACATCGAACAATCTCTAAAGGTTCAAACATCACTGCATATTTATTTAATTTGGTTTATGGGAAGTATTAGTATTATTTTAGACTTTTTCCATGGTTTTTAGATCTTGACTATTCAAAAAACCGGTAAAGGAAGAAGTTCAAGGTTTTTAAAATTCGACTGAGGTCGAACCGTGATGATATTATAATTAATTTTTGTAATTAATTAAAATAAAGTAAAATAATGGCATTAAATTTGTAAATATTAGCAAAATTGACTAAAATATCTAAAAAATTAAAAAAAAAAACTTTCAAATAAATTTTCATGATAAGGTTAACATAAAATAGTACATTATAAGGTTAATAGAAAATAGTATAGCATAAATAAGCATTAAAATAAAAATCACTTTTAAAATAAATTCATAAATAGTAAATTCCTATGCAAAGGTATTATTCTTAATTCACAAGTTAATTTAGTAATGAAAACAAATTTAGTAATATTTAATACATTGAGATAGAGGTGATATGAAAGTTTAGTAAATATAAATAATGTAAATCTAATATAAATTTGGTAATACTTCATATTGGCTCACAAGGATCTTACCTGTTCTGTTGGTCATGGTGTCAGCCATGGAGCTCAATAGGGGAGAGGTCTCAGGTTCAACACCTAGTAACATGACATTTCTCTAATGTTTTCGAAATAAATACAATAACTTGACCCGACTGAACCGACTTATGGTTCTATCAATTTTCGAGGTTGAACCTTGGTTCACACGTTTCTCTCAGATCTCTTAAATGCTCGGTTCATGCATATAAAAAATCGATTTCATGACTGGTTCATGGTTAACCTAGTTAAATCGGCTAGTCCGGTCCAGGTTTGAAAACCATGACTTTTCCTTGGTAATTTTTAGAAACAAACACACGCAGAAGGGCTGATGAGGTTTTAACACAATAAAAAGTTTGTAATGTCTAATTAGGCAGTATTACCATTAAGGGGGAAAAAAGGGGGTTGTATTGGTGGTTGTACATCTTAACAAAATGTCCCCTTACCCAACAATTAGAAGTTTGTAATGATTAATTAGGAATGTGAGGGTCATATTTGTAAACTAGAATATCTTGAGACAAAACGCACTTTATATGTATTTGAGTCCTAATTTTTAGTGTGTTCAAGAAGATCTTAATGTGGTTATACAATGAGTATTATTGAATACATAAGAACAATTAAAGAACTGCTGAAGAAAAGTTGAAACTGCATATGTCGATACCTTCTTGATAGTTGTCGATCTATTGAGTTTCGGGCAATTTGAATTCTAAGATCAGTTCTACTATAGGTAGATGCTTTGAGAGACGCTAGTGGAGTGTGGACACAAGGGGAGTCGCCACCTAGTTTTTGCAATGGTCTAGGAACCATATATATAGCATCCTCTCGAAGAAGGACCTTTGATCTTACTACCAGAGATATGGGTTTGGAGTTTAGGTACATTCTTAGGAAGGTGTTAGGCACCTTGTCAATGCCTGGCCTCAATCTCGGAACGGCAGCAGAAAAACCGTTGCCGCCGTGGGCCTTCGTTCGACCACCCACCATGGTAACAGCTCTCATGCGCGCGGGGCCCGTTGGAGGCCCTTCTCGATAAATGTGTATGGTTCATGCGGAGCTTCGAGTGCTCTCTCTCTTGGTGGAGGAAGGTAGGTCTACCTTTGGCATTATGGCAGGAATCTGGGCCAAATTTTAGGTGATTACCAAAGGTGAGTGGAATTGCCACCAATCATTGGGTTTTTCCAAGGTGTGATTGGTCACCTGTTTCTAGTTGATTGTATTACTGATCCTAGGTTAAGAAAAATGTCATTTTTCCTAATCTAATGTGGATGGCAAAAAATCTTGATTCTTAGGTCCAGAAGTTTGGTTACGTGTGGGGAAGTTGTTAGGCACCCCACAATGCCTGTCCTAAGAACAATCCTTTGTTTTGATAAAACCTTAATTTTTGGAGATTGGCAATAAATCATGATTTCAGCATTGGCTTTCGGGGCTTTGCATGCATGGGGGCTTTGAGGTTTGGCTTTTAAAAGGGTGTGGTCCCAATATGCTTTCCTATGGCATTTAAGCCGAGTACCAGATTTCCACGGCAAAAATCTAGTGACATGTCGCCTTACTTTCGCGGCAAAAACTAGGCATCGCTTGCCTTAGGTGACACAGACTGTGACAATCACATCAAAGGGGGGTGAGCATGTATATATATGCATACATCATGCACAATGCAAGCACACAGAACAGGAATGTAAATGCCTCCATCCCTAGAGCATGGCCCAAAATATAGGTGCAGGAAAGTAAACAGGGGCCACCATACTCTAGAGATGAGGACGAATGGTATGAGGCATGATATGCCTAATACATACCATCTAATGGAGAAAGGGAGAAGGAAGGAGGGGGTTTAAAAGAGTACACAACCAAAGGGAAAAAGCTAACCCTAAACCTATTGACTGCAGCCACTTGGCCCAACCACTTGCTCGCGTCCTTGCCCTTTTTACTTACGCCTAGGAGATCACGCCCTAGCCCCATGTGTCCTCACTCCATGTGTGTACATGAAAAGGCAAAGACAAGAAAATCAACAGTTAAGCGATGGAAGGAAAATGCGTAGATAATAGAAAATTCCCATGGAGTCCTTATCACTATGCTCCCCAAGTTCTTGCACAAGCAAATTCAAGTCCTCTGAAGACTTAACATGAGCAATAGTCATAAATGCTGAGAAATTTCCTTCTTCATCATAGCTATCCTCCAAATTAGAGGTGGAGGAATCTGAGTCCCTGAGAGTGGTGGCATACACCCTGCCCTTTGATCTTAAATAGTTGGGGCATTCCTTTTTGAAATGGCCATGCCTATTACACTCAAAACAAGTGACTTCTTGAGTAGATTGGAACTCCTTCCCTTCTCTCCTTTTGAAGTCCTTCTTCTCCTTTCTAGAACTCATGAATTTTCCTTTATCACCAAATTTCCCACTATTCTTGAACTTTAAAAATTTGTGGAAATTCTTTGCAAGGTAGGCAACATCCTTTTCGACTACATCTTCATCCGATGAGTCGTGAGCTTCTACCCTTTCATTTATCATCTTAAGAGCAAGTGATTTGCTCTTTCTTTGGTTTGGCAATGAAAGCTCATATGTTTGGAGAGAACCAATCAGCTCTTGGACTTTGATTTCATCAAGGTCCTTGCTCTCCTCAATTGCAATCACCTTTGCACGAAAGCTCTCCGGCAATGAACGAAAAATTTTCCTTACTACCTTGGAATCCTTCGTTTTCTCTCCCAAATTAAACTTGCCGATGACCACTTCACTCAACTTACTATAGAAAGAGTCAAAGGACTCGTCCTCACTCATTCTGAGCTTCTCAAATCGAGTGGTTAGCATCTGTAGCTTCGTGTCTTTTACTTTCTTCGTTCCTTCATAAGTGGCCTCCAATATCTGCCAAACCTCCTTGGCAATGGTCATGTTAGAAATCTGATGGAACTCATCTGGTGACACACCACAAAAAATAGCGTTAATTGCTTTGTTATTAGCATTTGACGCTATGAGGGCTGCCTTATCCCATGTGGATTTGGCTGCCTCCGGCCTTGTCCAACCTATTTCAACTGCATCCCAAACAGCCTCATCTATAGAGCACAAAAATGCTCTCATCCGCACCTTCCAAAAGGCATAGTTGCTACCATCAAAATATGGTGGCGCATTTAGAGATTGAGACCGGTCCATCTCAATATGGGGTCAAGGATCACACTAAGGTAATAAAACCAATATAAGTGTACCTGCTCTGATACCAATTGAATGTTCAATATGTGTATAAAACATTATGAATGTTTAGACCCCTAATTTCCAAATTATCAATTCAAGCTTATTATCAAACAATTAATGTGCAGAATATGAACATAAGCATATAACAGAATTGATAAACAATCTAAACCAAATAAAATCACATCCACAACAGAAATTAAATGGAAAAAATTAAGGGAAGAGAGATGCAAACACAAGGATAACACAGCGATGTGTTATCGAAGAGGAAACTGAAGCCCTCGGCATAAAACCTCTCTACCACCCTCCAAGCGGTAAATAATCCACTAAAGAATATAGTTGGGATACATGAATAGCAGAAGACCCTCCAAGCCTAATCTACCCAGTGTACCTAAGCCCTCCAAGCTTCTACTCCAACGAGGTTATGCCGAACCTATTTTTTCTTTAGCTTACCTAATTCTGCTATAACCCATAGCATCAACCAATATGAATTGATTCCTTCTGAACTGCTTCCCAAAGCACCAAATGGCCTTCTCACAAAAGTGGGAATGGTGAGAAAAAGATTTGGTTAAAGAACCTTTCAAGGATGTAATAATGAAGAGGGTGAGAGTTGATAGGCCAAAAACAAATTGACCCCTTGTGATAAATTAACTAATTAATTTAGCCAAGTGAATTAATTAAGTTAATTAACATGCAAACGCGTGGTAGCACAAACAAATCACCAATAAACTAATTATGCAGTGGAAAATAAATAACACGGTGATTTGTTTACGAATGAGGAAAACCTAACTGCAAAAACCCCACTGGGTGATTTTCAGGTTACCACTCCCGAAATTCCACTATTATCAAAACAAGCGGTTACAAGTAAAGGAATCCAATACCTTATACCAACCTACATTTGAACCCTTATCCCAATACCTAATTGGACTTGTTCTGTAGTGACAATTTCCCTTTTCGATGCACAACTCCCAAGTACGTGACTAACCAATTGCGCGAATCCCAGTACTCGACTTCAGTCACCAACTAGAGAAGGTTGTTGGCTGCAAAGTTCTTCAGTTCATCCACATAACGAAGATTAAGAAGATGCTTGGTCACAAAACCCTAAGCTGCACATACACATCAACTTCTTTAGAAGAGATGAATAATGGCGAAACTTTGTCTCTGGTCACAATTTGCTTGAACAAACTATTCTCAAAGCTTGTGCAACTTGTGAACACTTTGACGGCCTTTAAAATAATCTTTTTATATGTCTAGGGTTAGAAGAAAAGAAAGCCCAAACACATAAAACTAGATTAGAGTCAAAATAGAACTAGAATTCTGTTTTTCATAAAGCTCAACAGATAGCTGTCTGTCGAGGTGCTGTCGAGCAGCTATCGAGTTTTAATGAACAACACTTCTTGAACAGACTTGCATGTCTTCAACACTTGATCTTAAAACACAGTTTCTTGAAGTACTAAACACATCCTAGATCTACCCAAATACAAGTAAAGTGCGTTTTGTCAAAGGATAAGCCAATTACATAAAACAGTGACATATGTTCCTAACAAGTGAATCACATATGTCTTAACAAGAGTTGAGGAATTTGAAGAGTCACTATGTGAAGATTGTGGATGAGTCAATCTTGTTTTTCTCTAAGGTTTCTCTCTCAAAATTCTCTCTAGAAACTCCCAATATTTCATGGGTATAAAGGGTATTTATACTAGAGTGAGAAAGGAATGCGAAAAGTCAGTTTTTCCATAACAGAGTGGACTGGCGACCTGGCCTCGTGACTTGACTGAGTCACGAGTCCAAGCCGCAAGCTAACTGAATGGCAAATCTGGACTTTTTGTCCAGTAGTGCTATAGTTGGCATGATGGTTCAGCTTCTCTTCATGCTTCACTTGTGTGCATCTTCTGGCGGCTTGCAAGCCACAAGCCACCCGCGAGATCCAGCTGTGAGTCCCTGCTTCACTGCACAGTCTTGAGCATTTCTTCACTCTCTCTCACACACTACCCTTACATGATTCCCACCTAAACATAGGGTTACTAATTGCTAAATTACAAGCAAATTTGGCATGGAATAAAGCCAACAAGATGGTTAATTAAATTCAACCTTACACTTTCTTTTTCCTTTCATCTTTTATTTTCAATTCATCAATACATTCTAAATGTTGATGACCCACCTCCCCTTTTTTTTAAAGGGATAGCTATGATGAAGGAAAATAAGGAAAAAGAGCTTGCTAGTGGTGATGAGGTCATCTTGACAGAGGATGTTGCCCCTCTTCAAACTCATCCAAACGTTCCCAAGGCATGGAAACTAGTGCCTTCTAACTCTTCGGAGAAGAGGAAGGCAATTTCTAGGACGGTTGATGTTGGGAATCTTCCTAGTCGTCGGCATAAAAAAAGGCCGAAGGTAGATCCATCCAGCCGCAGTAAAGCTCCTCTCATCCAGTCCAACCCTCATGTAGTTGAAAATCCTACTGTTATTCCTCCTTCAGACGCCTACGTCTGAAGCTCCTCCTTGTCCTATCCCAGAGTCATCTAAAGCTCCTCTATCTGCTTCCTACACTCTTCTAAGGAGTAAGGCCCTAGGCTGGGATAAATTCAAGATGGTGGTGAAGGAGGATGATGTCATGGCTTGCTATGACATGTCTGTTAAAGAGTTTGAGAGATCTACTGTCCATGATCTATTCAAGGTATTGACCTTCGTCAATAACAAATCATAGAATTTTTTCTTTGAGTCATACCTTGACATTTTGTCCTTTGCAAGTTATGTCTAAGTTTATAGCAGCATCTAAATAGGCTAGAGAATTAGACAAAGAGAAACTTAGGTTGGACGCCAAAGTTCGTTCAATGGAAAAGGAGCTGAGTAGACGAGCTGGGGAAAGGATGGAGTTAGAGGGCAAGGTGAAACACCTGGTGTTTGAAGTGACAGAGTTAAAGAATTTGTCTAAAGAGCTTAGGACGAACATTTTTTAGGAGTCTCATCTTGGTCATCTACAGAAGAAGAATGAGGAGCTTTCAGCGTCCATGGACAAGGCCAAGGACGAGGCAATCAAAGAATTCAAAGCCTCTGGTGCTTATACCAAACTTCTAAATGAGACTTATGCGGCTGGATTTAAGGACTTTTATCTAAATGCTCGTGAAGCTTTTCCTAGAGTGGACTTTGACTCCATAAAGCTTCCCATGGCTGGTGAAAGTTTATTACTTCCAAGCACCTCTGAGCACGTTGACATAGATGATGATGCAACTACCAAAGATGATGCTCAACCCCTGGATGTTGTTCAACTTGAGGACGAAACCTCCGCCGGTTCATACCAATAGTTATCATAAGCAATTTTTCTTCTTTTCTTTTATTTTATTTTGGGGTCTATTGTTTTGGACCATTTTAAATTTGTTTAAGTACATTTACTTCATCCATGGTCTTGGATATAAGTTTTATACACTTACTCTTTCATACTTAACTCTCAAGGGTTTTTGGACATTGGTCATCCACCTTTTTTATGAACAAGTTAATATATGCTTTAAGCTTAATTTTCAAGGGTCTTTGGACGATTGCTCGTCTACCCTTTTTATGAATAATTTAATACTTGTTTGCTCGTCCATAATTTGGACTTTATTTGTTTATGGATTTTGATATGCCTAAGTATTTTCTCGTCCATAGTTTGGACGTTACTTAGGGAATTTGGACATTTTCTGTCCTTAGAGATCGTCTACTTATTGCATGCATGCTTTTTTGTCTTTTATTTATCGACGAGTATACGGGGAGGTGTTTGTTCCTTCCCCTTGTAATTTTGTTTTTTACCTTAAGGTTTTATATGTTGCTTATTCCTCGTCTAAGGATGGCTAACGATGATACGTCTCTACGTCTAGAGATTTTACATGTCTATAACTTTTAAGCTTTTCATGCACTTTAGTTTTATAGAGAATCATCAACACTTAAGTTAGAAAATTCAAACTGCTTTATGTACAATAGAGAACTTTGTATATAACATCGTCCATAGATATGGCTCATGCCAGTAACTAGTTCTTTTTAGGGAATTCAAACTTCCTTATATACAAACTGACTTTACTCATGACATCGTCCATAAACATTACACATGCCAATAGCTAGTGCTTTTTAGGGAATTCATATGGTAAAAAACATAGAATACTACTAGAAAACATAAGTGCTAAAAGATAACATAAATAGACTGCTAGTGGGAACCAGTAGTCTATAGGGTTGTCTATGCTGACCTCCTTGATAAGCCTTCACTAATAGTATTTCCTCAAGTGCTCCACAATCCATGGATGCTCTAGTTTTTGTCCATCCAAGGCTTCCAAATAGTATGATCCTCATCTCTTGTAATTGATGACTCTGTATGGCCCTTCTAATTAGGCCCCAACTTTCCATGAGCGGGGTCCTTAGTAGCCAAGGACACTATTTTCAAGACAAGGTCTCCAATGTTGAACTGCCTTAGTTTGACTAACATATCATGGTGTTTAGTCATCAGGTTTTTGTAGCATGCCACCCTCTGTTCCGTGTCCATCCCCCTCATGGATTGTTCTAGACATGGTTTGGTCATGGACGAATTGGAATTTTTTGCCCACTATCATATATATTAAGAGACAAACTCTTCACTTATCACATTTTTTATTATTATAAATCTTATGCGAGATATTATTTTTTTTTTTTTCTACATTTGCATATTAATAGGATGAGATGATTAATCATGCCAAATAATAACAACGTGACCTCTACAAATACGTAGATTAATGACATGAGCCATATCAAGATGTAGAAAGTAGCAACTTTTGGTGTGGCTAAACTAATAGGTGGGGATGAAAGAAGGCTCATCATGCTAAGAAAGAGTGGACAAAAAAACAAAGTGAAAAGGGAAGAAATAAATCACCACGTTGGGGGTTAGTTCTTTGTGACCTTTCCAAGAAGAGAAGCTCCAAACATGTATCTCTTCAAATATATGTTGATCGGTTTAAATTAGAGAAGCAAATATTTCCACGTAAAAGTTTAATTATGAAATCTGAATCCATTTTTTCTAAGGGACCAATGAGAAGCCAAGAAAATGATAGTCTGATTCGGAAAGCATATATGGGTGCGCCTTTCAGAGCGAACCAAACCTACCTCTCTCTGTCTTTTCTTTCTAAATTAATTACATTATCATTTTATTATCCTTCCCGATCGTAACAACATACACACAAATAAAAAGTAGTAAATAATAAATAAATAAAAATTATCCTTATATTTCATGTTTACAAACATTTGGGTTGACCCCACAAGCCCTGTGCTCTGATTGACACTACGACAATTAAAGTGTTATTGCTATAGCTTGAAGTTGAAATCTGACTTTGAAGACTAGCTCTGGGAATTAGAAATTTTTAGGGCTTTTGATGATTATGCATGTTTTGTGTTAAAATGATCAATGGGGTTTTGTGTATGCATGCTATTAACATGATTCTTCTACTTTAATTTCAAAATTTTCATGCTATTAACTTACGAGCATAAAGTCTTCTACAAAGCCTAAGGACTACTTTATTTGCCTAATAACTACT
Organism: Quercus tomentella; assembly: GCA_028535165.1. NCBI lineage: Eukaryota > Viridiplantae > Streptophyta > Magnoliopsida > Fagales > Fagaceae > Quercus > Quercus tomentella. The sequence continues at coordinate 36,358,422 of JAPQVY010000089.1, forward strand.
AGATCTCTTAAGAATCTAAGTATTATCTTAGAAGTACTTTGGTGTGTTCTTGGTTTTTGTTTGGTTCTAAATATTTAGTATTAAATGTTTAGGTTCTAGTTTTATTGTATGTTGGCAAACCTTGTACAATAACATGTCTAGTATAAGATATTTGTGTCTTAGAAGAGGTTTAGACATTGTTCAAGTTGATACAAGTCAAGATTCAAGAACATACAAGCTGTAGAAAGAAGAATTCAAATCTTGAAGAGCTCGACTGATTGAGAGAGACCTTTGACCGATCGAACTGCAATTCTGCAGAATTTGAAAGAAGGCGCAAAAGCCCATGAAATGTTTAGGGTTTGAGTCCAACACTACTAAGTTTAAAAGGGAAACCCTAATACACATTTTTCAAGACTTGGGAGTTACTCATGTGGGATCTGTAAGGTTTTGTAACCATCTAACTCAACAAGCATCTACAGGAGATCTAATCAATATTGCTAGTACCAGTGGAATAAGTTACTGCAAATCAAGTTAACCATAGTTGATGATTTAAACCTTTGAGTGGAGATCTCAAAGTCACAAACTGGAGTGTTTGTGTGCAACAAATTCATAATAGAAGAGTTTGTGGATTCGGAGTTGCTTGTGGTCATGTGAGTAAGTACTACATGAAGTAGCATTAGATTTAGGGTTAAGTCTTAATAAGGCTCATCTAACAATGTTTGTCCATAGTGTTCGTTCAGGCAGTCTTATCACAACCATAACCTGATTACATCTAGAAAACCATAAAAGGAGAAAAGTCTAATAGTGGTATTAAGTATGACCTATACTCGTGATCACTAGGATTGACAAAGGCATGGACGACCATAGAATACTTGGTAAATTCTACAAGGAAACTTCTCATAAGGCTCCATGTAATCAGGCCATAATACATTACTTCTAAAACATGGAGAGAATTCCCCATAGTCTACTCCATATTCCCCATTTCATCCATTAACCACCCACATCACCCATGATTGTGGTGGATCCGAACAAGTAGACCCACTTCTAACTCTTTATAAAAAGGATCAAGCTCTATTCACCCAGGGTAAGTCCCACCATTCACTATTTTTCCCTTCCTTGTATTCTAGAGAGAAAACTGACTTAACTGTCAGAGGGTCCTTGCCAAGTTACATTGGTCACCCTTGACAATTCCTTTCTTTCTTTTCAGGACCTACAACCATCACCATAGTCCGAAGTATTTCAGCCTACTGACTTTCATACATCATTAGTTGGCACTGTCTATGGGGAAAAATAACTAGTTAGTTAAATTTCAAAGTGTTAACTTCTTAGCTTTCCATTACAAAAAGGTTGCATGGTTCGAACTAGGTTGATGTCCATTAGTCCAGGACACTAGGAGAGTGAAAATGCCTTCAGTCACCCAAACCGTGCACCAGCACCCCTGATGACCATCCAACAACAGTTGCAGTCCATGGCAACAGCAATGGCAGAACTGACACAATAAAACCAAGAGTTAACTAGAGAAGTTAATAGACAGCATCAACAGCAATATGGTGAAGAACGAGGCCAAAATTCAGAGAATGAAGGGGCTGAGAATAATGCTGAAAGAGACTAGTCTAAAGGTACCGTTACTCGTAGAGTACCACATTTGGAAAAGGAGATGGACTAGAGGAAAAGAGCCATGGAAGAGATGAAGGATTCCATTAGGAGAGAAAACCATGTGCATGATCTCATCCATAGGATTGATTCCCCTTTTATTGCATCCATCACAAGTCATCCCGTACCTTCCAAGTTCAAAATGCCTACCCTAGGCTTGTATGATGGGACGCGTGATCCTTGTGATCACATTGCTACGTTCAAGACAACCATGCATCTCCAAGGTGTTCCAAACGAGATCATGTGTAGAGCCTTTCCTACCACGTTGAAAGGTCCAGCTAGGGTATGGTTTGGTAAGTTACCACCAAATGCCATAACCTCGTTTGAAGAGTTAAGTTGTTCATCAACAACTTTGTTGGAGGTTAGAGGCAAAAGCATTCCTTGTCCAGCTTGTTAAGCATAGAGTAAGGAGAGAACGAGAGTTTGCATTCCTTTATTAGCCGCTTTAATAGAGAAGCCTTGTTAGTGGATGAGATGGATGACAAGATCCTCTTAGCAGCTTTCTACAATGGTGTTAGTTCAGACTTGTTTATCCATAAGCTATATGACTAGGAGCCACAGACGATGGTTGAATTGATACGTTCAGCCCAAAGTTTCATGAACTTCGAAGACACGATTATTACCAAGAAAAAGAAGAAAGGTGAATGGCTAGACAATGGTTATATACACCATCCAAAGCAAGGTCTGCCGATACTCTAACTACACCCCTTTGAATACTCCACTTGATCAAGTATTAATGCAAATCAAAGACAATCCATCCTTGGAGTGGCCTAAGAGGATGAAAGGAGACCCTAGCAAGTGGAACAAAAGCAAGTACTATCATTTTCACTGTGACCATGGACATGATATAGACAAATGCTATGACTTGAAGTAGTAGATTGAAGTTCTCATTATAGGGAAACTTAAAAAAAATTCTTGGGCAAGACCACAAGGCAAGAGACAGCCAATGAAGGGTAAAGCAGAAGAGCTAGTGTGTCAACCGCTTGGAGAAATAAGGATCATTGTATGGAGAATATCAACAGGAAGCTCATCCAAAGCCAAGAAGACCTACCTGCGGGAAGTCCAAAATGTTCAAATATCTGGACCACCATCGAGGATGATAAAAGAAGATGAGCCAACCATTATTTTCACCAACTAAAAGGGTGTCAATAGATAATGGTAGTTTAGTAGACATCCTCTACTATCCAGCTTTCCAACGAATGAAGATTAATAAGGAATTACTTCGTCTAATGAATGTGCCATTGATAGAGTTTTAAGGAATGAAGGTTCAACCAGTAGGTACCATTTCCTTGCCAGTCGTGGCTGGCTCTTGTTGTAAACTGTTCGCCCTCATACAATGCCATTATTGGACGACCAACTTTGAACAGTTAGAGGGCTGCAACGTCCACCTACCACTTATTTGTCAAATTCCCAACGAAGTATGGCATCGGAGAAGACGAAGCAGGATCTCATCGAATTCCTTAAAAAGAGCACGGAGGTTTTTGCTTGGAGGCAGGAAGACATGCCTAGGATTAACCCACAAGTGATTACTCATCGTTTAAATGTGTGTCCATCCTACAAGCCCGTCCATCAGAAGAAGAGAGTGTTTGCCCTAGAACGAGATAATGCCATCAAAGGCTAATGACAATATAGTAATGGTCAAAAAGGCTAAAGGCAAATGGAGGATGTGCGTGGATTTCACAGATTTAAACAAGGCATGCCCCAAGGACAACTATCCTCTTCCACAAATTGATCAGTTGGTGGACTCAACAGCTGGATACTAGTTGCTAAGCTTCATGGATGCATTTTTAGGGTACAACCAGATTAAGATGGATGAGGCAGATCAGGAGAAAACATTCTTCATCACAAGTAAAGGTTTTTTTTTGTTACAAAGTAATGTCATTTCGTCTAAAAAATGCAGGAGCTACTTACTAGAGGCTAGTCAACCATATGTTTCGTCCAAAAATTAGGTGAAACATTGAAGTATATGTGTACGACATGCTAGTTAAGAGCGCGAGGGAGATGCAGCATCTGGATGACCTCCAAGAAACCTTTGATACACTTAGGCTATATAAGATGAAGCTGAATCCAAGCAAATGTGCCTTTGGAGTTGCATTAGGGAAATTCCTTGATTTTATGGTTTCACAAAGAGCGATCAAATCAAATCCTGATAAAATCCAAGCGATCTTGAACATGGAGCCCCCGAAGAATGTCAAGGACGTCTAGAGCCTTATTGGACAAGTAGCTGCCTTTAATAGGTTTGTTTCAAAAACTACTGACAAGTGTTTGCCATTTTTCAAAGTATTAAGGAAAGCGTTTGAGTGGATGGACAAGTGCTAAAGCGTTTGAAGACTTGAAGGTTTATCTCGCTTCAACTCTGTTGCAATACCCGTCTCAACCAGGAAAAGAGTTGTATCTTTACTTAGTAGTGTCCCCTTATGCAGTAAGTTTAGCCTTGATCAGAGAAGAAGGAAAGGTACAGAAGCCCGTCTACTACACCAGTAAAGCTTTAAGAGAAGTAGAAGAACGATATCTGCCAATGGAAAAGTTAGCAGTTTCATTGGTGACAGCAGCAAGAAAGCTCAAGCCTTATTTTTAAGCTCTTAATCAACATCATGATAGATCACCCACTAAAGAAGGTCATGAATAAGTTGGAGGCCGCTAGATGACTAATCTAGTAGGCAGTAGAACTTAGTGAGTTCGATGTGCGGTACAGACCAAAAGAAGTAGTAAAAGCTTAAGTCTTGGCAAACTTTATTGTCGAATTCACTCCTGACAGAAGTCAGTAAAATGAAGACCAAGGGGTAAAGCAGTAGGTCGTCCGTGTGGATAGCTCATCCACACAGTATGCAAGGGGAATTGGGATAGTTTTACACTCACTAGAAGGGGATCATCTGGAGTATCTAGTCTATCCACAATTCCAAACATGAGGCCCTACTTTAGGGCTTGGAGTTAGCAAAATCACTTGGAGCAAATTCAGTCCTCATCCAAGGAGACTCACAGTTGATGATAGGCCAAGTGAATGGAACATGTGAAGCTAAGGAAGAACGAATGAAGAAATACTTGAATAAAGTTAGAAAATGCATTAAAGGCTTCATAAGGGCGCAGTTTCAACAAATACCAAGTGAGGAAAATGTAGAAGCAAACGCCTTAGCCAAGATGGCATCTACAGACAAGATAGTAAGAGATCAAGTTAAAGTCCAATATATTCCAAGTATAGACATTCCGAAAGTGAATCAGATAGACGAAGTTGCTAGTTGGACCTTCCTCATTATATCTTATCTCAAGGACAGAGTGCTTCCAGAAGATAAAGAAGAAGCAAGGAAGCTAATGGTAAGAGCAACAAGGTTTGTCCTTATAGATGAGGTGTTGTATAAAAGGGGTTTTTCTCAACCCTATTTAAGATGTCTGACTCTAGACGAATCCCTTTATGTCCTGAGAGACATCCATGAAGAAGCCTATGGAAACCACTCGGGGGATAGATCCTTTGTTCATAAGATAGTCTGCACCGGATACTATTGGCCATCCATACAAGCAGATGCTAAAGCTTATGTCAAAGCATGTAACAAGTTTCAACTCTACAACAACATACGTAGGCAATCATCAAAGTATCTCACTCCAATGGTAGCCCCTTGGCCCTTTGCCCAATGGGGACTTGACATCCTTGGTCCCTTTCTCATGGGGATGAGGCAAATGAAGTTCTTGGTAGTAAGAATTGATTATTTTACCAAATGGCTAGAAGCAGAACCATTGGCAAAAATCACTAAGCAGAATGTCAAGAGCTTTGTCTGGAAAAACATTATCTGCTGTTTCGAAATTCCTAGGGTGTTCGTCTCAGACAACAGATGACAGTTTCACAATACACCCTTTATAGAGTTTTGCGAGTAGTTGGGGATTAGGAATCATTACTCACCCTCCCACCCACAGGCTAATGGACAAGCTGAAGTTACAAACCGATCCTTGCTAAAGATCATTAAGACCCGGCTTAAGGGGGCAAAAGGGATATGGCCGAATGAATTATCCAGTGTCCTTTGGGTGTATAGGATGACAATAAGGACTCCAACTAGAGAAACTCGTTTTTAGTTAGCATATGGAAGTGATGTGGTCATACCTGCGGAGGTTAATTCAACATTGGAGATCTCGTCCTAAAAAAGGTGTCCCTGGCTACTAAGGACCCTACTCATGGAAAGTTAGGACCTGACTAGGAAGGACCGTATCGAGTTATCAATTCCAAAAGGCGAGGTTCATACTACTTGGAGGCCTTGGATGGATGAAAGCTGGAGCACCCATGGAATGTGGAACATTTGAGAAAGTACTACTAGTAAGGAGGACTCGTCGAGAAGGTCAGCATGGACGAGACTAAAGACTACTAGTGATCACTAGTAATCTATTTATGTTATCTTTCAGCGTTTATGTTTTCTAGCAGTATCTTATATTTCTTAGTATTTGAATTCTCTAAAAAGCACTAGTTATTGGCATGTGCTATGGACGATGTCATGAACAAAGTCCTTTTGTACATAAAGTAATTTGAATTCCCTAAAAAAGGACTAATTACTAGCGAGGACAATGTCTTTGGACGATGCTAGGTACTATGTTCTCTAATGTTTATGGACGATGTTATGTATAGTTATTTTATATAAATTAGCTTGAATTCTCTAATTTAAGTGTTGATGATTGTGAAATTAACGTCCATATGAAATTATTGACGTTTAATATCTCTAGTCAAGGAGATGTATCGTCATAAGCCATCCTTAGATGAGGAAAATGTAAACTGCCATAAAACCTACGGCAAATAACATTAAGTACAGAAGGAAGGAACAAACCTCCCAGTACGCTCGTCCAAAAATTAAGGACAAAGAAAAGCATGCATGTAATATACTTTAAGTGGACAATACATCCAACTCACTAAGCAATCCAAGTTATGGATGAAAAGAAAAACAACCAAGCAAAATTCCAAGAATATGTCTAAGGACGAGGAAAATATTTATATGTTCCAAATAAAATTGGTGATAAAAATATGGACAAAAACACATTCATAAACAAAAAGGGTAGATGACCATCGTCCAAAAACCCTTAAGAAAGTTAAGCCTAAAAAAGGCAATTGTATCAAGGCCCGTCTTTAAACTTGGACGAGCCAAATGTACTTGCATAAATTCAAATTGTCCAAAACAACAGACCCCTTAAAAAAAATAAAAAAATAAAAAAATAAAGGATGAAAAACAAGAAAAGAAAATAAAGACAATTACAAGTTCCTTTATAAACCACTAGGGGCATTAACCCTAGACTTTAGGTCGTCCTTGGCAGGCTAGGTAGAGACATCATCTTGAACATGAATATCTTCAGAGCTCATTTGGAGAAGAGAGCTTTCAGCAGCAACATGAAGCTTAATAGGACTGAAATCCACCCTAAGGAAATGCTCAATTGCGTCTATACGGAAGTCCTCGAACCCCACAGCGTAGTTCCTATGCAAGAGGTTAGTAAACTCGCTGGACACCTTGAATTCCCTGATAACTGTTGCTCTGGTTTCTCCTAGAAAAGTGCAGAGCTCATTGCTTCTCTTTTGCAACTGATCAAGACGAGTGTCCTTCTCGATGACGTCTGCCTTTAACTCTTCGATGAGATTATTCAGCTCTTTTACCTCGTCCTCCAGCTTGGCCCTTACTTCAGCTCGACGGTTGGATTCTCTTTCCATCTCGTAAACTTTTGCCTCCAGCCTAACCCTTTGCTAGTCCAATTCATAAGCCTATCTAGATGCTACCATAAACTTGGTCATTGCCTGTATAAAGAAATATGGATGAGACAAATGGACGAGAATATCAATGAAAGACTAAGGACAAAGAAAAGTACATTGAAAAGATCATGACCTGTAGAACATTCAAATTCCTTCACAGACATATCATAGCATATAGCAACGTCCTCCTCAGACACGACTTGTTGGAACCTTTCCCAAGCAAGGCCTTCACTTTTGAGAAGAGTCAAAGGGCTGCCACTATGAGCTTTGGACTAGGTGGCTTTAGGAGGATTGGATGAGTCTAAGTCAAGGATTTGCATAGATGGCTGTTTGGTAGGAGTAGGAGGGATGATAGAACCAGTCTTGATAACTCCAGATTTGGACGACCCATGCTTCACCTTTTTATGGCCTCAACGACTAGGAAGACTCTCCATATCTACTATCTTGGATAGGGTCTTCCTTTTATCTCATGCATATGGATGAGGTTAGGAGTGGACTTCCTCCTCTTGCGTAACTTCCTTATTAGCCAAGCCTTTTCCTTTGTTCTATTTCATGGTTGCCATTCCTGCAAGAAGGAAAATGTTAGAATTTGGATAAGGTAAACAATTAAGATGCAAGGTAGGCAACTCATGTCTACGCATAGTAAGCTCGTGGGCAAGTGCTTCCTTAGTTGGCTCAGGTCCCAACCTCTAAGTAGCAAGAGGACGTAAAGTAACCAAGGCCTGTCTATGAATACACGTACCTATTAGACGAGTTCAAGGCAGAACCTACTCAAGGAGGGTCGTCTTACAGCTGCCAAAAAAAAAAAAAAAGAGTTAAATATATATAATAAAAGAAATAAAATAAGTAGTGAAAAGTCACTACCCTTTAGACAAAGATTTTCCATCTCACTAGTGTAAGGAGGAAATGGATCCCTGTCCACCTCAACAGGGTTCCTTGCCCAAAACCTAGAGACAAAGAAAAACTCCGTCTTCCATCTCCTATAAGATGTGGGGAGGGACTTAACCAATCTACAGTTTGAACCCCTAGCTGAAAAATGGTAAAACCCTAGAGATTGAAAAAATTTTGAGTCTTTATAATAGTATAGGAACTCGTCCACAGTAAGAGGACAGTTCCCATCAAACACCTCCCTCCACAAAACTTGCATGGATATAATGAGTCTACATGCATTGGGATTAAGTTGGTTAATACCTATGCTTAACCTATGGAGTATCTCCCTAGCAAAAGCATTAAGAGGCAACCTAAGTCTCCCTAAAAGATAAGCTTCATAAATGCCTGCCACAAAATAAGGGTTACAACATCGTTTGCCATGGACGGCAAAACAAAGGTTAAAGTCGTCAGGGATTTGGTACTAACTCCTAAGAGAATTAAACTTTTTCTCATCAATTGTAGAAAGGATTCCCACAACACAGCAATATACGGTCCCCTCTTCACTTGAAGAGGCAGACAAGGGGGCACTGATGGATGTATCGGTGAGTGACCCAGAGGCTATCCTCATCCTCATCTCTTCTTGGAAGACCTCTAAGGGAACTCTAGGAACCCTAGACGTGTATTGCTCGTTCGTGGTGTTTCCCCCACTACTACTATTACTACTGCTAGTACTACTGCCACTAAAGCTACTATTATGGTACTCATCTATCTCCTAGGGAAGAAGAGGATACCTAGCTCTAAACAAGGATGACTAAGGATGGAAGAAAACTCCTAGACGAGGCGCTAGACGACAAAGGTCAAAGGAGAAAATATGAGAAATGTAAGAAGGTAGAAAAAGAATTCCACTATTTATAGGTGACAAACCTGGTCATTGAAACGACATGAACCAACCTAAAGGAGCCACGTGGCACTTCTCTTGAAGAACAAAATGACGCAGCAAATGAACCCTAAGATCACACCACGTGTCAACATCAGAAGCGGGGTGAAGGTCACACCAACAAAAAAAATCCATAAATCAAAGCAACAACAACATGGACAACACAAGGACAAAGGGGCAACTGATGGGGCTCATCTAACAATGTTTGTCCATAGTGTTCATCCAGGCAGTCTTATCACAACCATAACCTGCTTGCACCCAGAAAACCTTAAGAGGAGAAAAGCCCAATAATGGTATTAAGTATGACCTATACTCATCCACAAGGTAACAACTACTTAATGGTGATCGTCTAGGATCAACAAGGGCATGGACGACCATAGAATACTTGGTGAATTCTACAAGAAAACTTCTCATAAGGTTCCATGTAATTAGGCCATAATACATTACTCTAAAAATGTGGAGAGAATTCCACATAGTCCGCTGCACGTTCTCCATTTCATCCATTAACCACCCACATCACCCATGATTGTGGTGTATCTGAACAAGTAGACCCACTTCTAACTCTCTATAAAAGGATCAAGCTCTATTCACCCAGGGTAAGTGCCACATTCACTATTTTTCCCTTCTTTGTGTTCTAGAGAGAAAACTAACTTAGCCGTCGGAAGATCCTTGGCCGGGTTACACCAATCACCCTTGACAATTTCTTTCTTTCTTTTCAAGACCTACAGCCATCACCATAGCCCGAAGTATTTCAGCCTACTAATTTTTGTACATCATCAAGTCTATTGTAAAAACTTTCATTCTATTAGTGAATTATTGCCAAGTGGATTGTTTAGGTTGAATCCTCCCTAAGTTTTTTACCTTGAAACTATACTATTTCATTGGTTTTCCTAGGTCATCATATCACTGTGTTCTTTACTTTTCCACTATTTATGATATGATTAATATTTGTTTAACCTAAATTTGTTTAATTGAACTAAGTAACAACTTGGCTTTAAATTAGGTTAAACAAACTGTGTTTACAGGAGTCTAAAAACTAACAATTTTGCATGGTGTCTTTTCTTCTAGAATCAACCTCTATATATGCTTAAGGCTTTGGAGGCTATTAAAATATATGCCTAATGAGCTTAGTCCCATTGTTCTAGGTTTTCTTGTACTGCACTCATGTTGCTTGTAGAGTATACATATCTTAACTATATAAATAGACAGTCCCTTGAATATTTTTAAACAGTTTTAAACACAAATAAGACTCTTTCTTTAAAATGATATTAAAACCAAGTCTTGTTCAAGAGTAGTAGTGTCTCAAATTATTCTTCTGCTGTCATTGTCCTCAACCTCTCCAGTATGTCACCGCCATTGTCAGGAACAAGACATCTCCAACCAACTGAGACTCTAACTCTTTCAAAACTATCCTTTACTCATCTCCATTCAGCACACTTCCACCACCATAAAAATAGATATCATCCCGATCTACCAAACCATGACAAAATGGCTAAAACAAGTTACCCAGGTGCTTTCAAACACCACCCATAAAAATTGTATTAGGATATATGCCTTTTAAATCCTATTGTATGATGCTATGTATGATATTATGTTGTGATTAATAAAGTTTTTTTATTATTATCTAAAATAATGGTAACATGAATATTTGGATATTATCATATAGTCCATGAGATGCATAGTATGTGATTTATGTGATTTAGTCACAGAAGATATAAATCACAAGTTCTTTGTAAATTTAGAATTTTAGTTCATAGTCAGTGATGAAATTGGGCATTTCATCTGCGAAGACTATAACATATCAACTAAGATGATTTTTCTTGATTATAGACGTGGAGATTTCTAATTGATATGTCGATATGTTTTAAGTGTTAAGACATATTGAACTTGATTGTTGTGAGATTTATTATTTTACTAACGACTGTCAAATGAATAATAAATCTCACGACTTCTATTTACATCAACTTTTAATCTTGAAAGAATAATGAACTTGATCATAAAATGTAGATTGTTTTGTTATATCAGGAGTGAGATCTAAAGTCACGATCAAAACCTTAGTATGTTGGGCAGCTACATTTAGTGTTGAAGGAATATATATTCTCAAGATGAAATTCATAATCTCTTAACGGAGATATAAAATATTCCCTTGAGATAAGTTTAATGGATTTGGTTATTCAGAGTGTTAGGCCTAACCACTTTAGTAAGGAGTTACTAAAGTATATATTTATGAAATTGGATTTCATAAATATATGATGAATAACTTAAAGGATTGAACCAGACACTCAAGGATTAAGATGTAGTAATCTTCAAAATGGCAGTCAACATTTATGACTTTGTATTACTATGAATATTTTAATGAAGGGGTTGAATGTATAACAAAGTCTTGGGATATAATTTATTAATAAGGCCTAGAGTGCAATTATATTTATATAGTGGTATTAAATATAATTAATGGTAATTTTGAGCTTGTCAAGAGTTGACATAAAAGCCCAAAACCCATTGGAGCTAGTGTCTTATTTGTCCTTTTTTGTCCCACTCCAAGCCACTTACTAAAGCCTAATTGGAATGACCCAAAAGGCTAGCCCAATTAGATAATCAGCTCTATATAAGGAGAGAAACATATAGAGTTTTAAGAGAATGAAATGTTGTGTATGTGAGTGTAGGCCACTCCATTATTCTCCTTTGAACACATACATATAAACTAATTGAGAGACTACACTTCTTGGGCATAAATGGAATTGGAGTGAAGATTATGTTAGGACATATGTGAATATGTTAGGAACAAATGTCATTGTAGAATTGACTAATCCTTTGACAAAATGCATTTTTCTTGTAATTGAGTAGATCTAGAATGTGTTTAATGCTTCAAGGAACAAGAGTTCAAGTCCAAGTGTTAAAGCCATGCAAGTCTGTCTAAGAAACAAGTGAAGAAGTGCTGGATTTTAAAGCTCGACACCTAGCTCGACAGATAGCATCTATAGAGGTTTAAAAGGCAGTTTAGCCCAATGCTCGATAGCTGCTCGATCCCTATCTATCGAGATTTATGAAAATGAGATTTTCAATTTTGATTTTCATCCAATCCGTGTATACATGTTTAGGCTTTCTTTTCTCACAACCCTAAACATATATAAGGATTATTTTAAGGGCTGTCACAACTGATGCAAGTGAGTACAACTTGATGTAAAGGTTTTACACAAGCATATTGTGACCGGAGACAATTTGCCCTAGTTCATCTTTCTCTTCAAGAAGCTACTGCATCTGTACACCGTAGAGTTTTGTAACCAAGGAACTTCGTGATTTTCATCGTGTTGATGAACTTTGCAGCCAACATCCTTCTCAAGTTGGTGGTTAGTCACGTACTTGGATCCATGCATTGAATGGTTAGTCATGTACTGAGAGCTGTGCATTGAAAATGAGAGATTGTCACTACAGAACAAGTCCAATTAGGTATTGGGGTAAGGGTTCAACTGTAGGTTAGAATAAGGTACTGGGATTACTTTACTTGTAATCGCTTGTTGTGATAATAGTTGATTCTCGAGAGTGGTGATCTTAAAATCACACAGTGGGGTTTTTGCCATGAAGTTTTTCCCCATGCATAAACAAATCACCGTGTCAACTTTATTTTCCGCTGCATATTAACTTAGTTGGTTATTTGTTTGTGCTACCATGTGTATTGCATGTTAATTAACTTAATTAATTCACTTAGCTAATTAATTGGTTAATTTATCACAAGGGGTAATACATTCTTGGCCTATCAAGTGGTATCAGAGCGAGCACACTCTGACTAGGTTCTAATATTTGCTGTGTGATCCATTGACCCCTGTTTGTCATGGATAGAGGATAGTCTCTCATTATACCTCCTTTATTTGATGGCACTAACTATGCATACTGGAAAGTATGCATGAGAGTTTTCTTGCAATCATTAGATGAAAAAGTGTGGCAAGTTGTGGAGATAGGCTGGACCAAGCCAAAGGAAGCGCCAGCTGGTTGGGATGATGCTTAGATCAAGGCGGCTAATTTTAACAACAGGGCATTGAATGCTTTATTCAGTGAGGTCACGAATGAGGAGTTCGAGAAGATGGAGGAGGATAAGTCATTTGATGAGTTCTATGCCAAACTCAAGGACATAGTGAACTCAATCTTTAATCTTGGGGAAACCATTCTCGAACCCAAAATTGTTAGAAAGGTGCTCAGATCTCTACCCAAGAGATTTCATGCCAAAATCACTACAATTGAGGAATCAAAGGATATTGACAAAATTTCTTTAGTAGAGCTAGTTGACAATCTACAGACCTATGAGTTGGGTTTGACAAGGATTAGGAAATCTAGTAAGGGGATGAGCATGGCATTGAAGGCTAAGAGAAGTGACACTGATGATTCTTCAGATGATGAAGATTCTAAAATGAAATCTTACATCATGTGGTAGTTCAAAAAGTTCATGAAGAATGCAAATGATAAAGGATTTGACAAAGACCGCAAGCAATCCAATTCATCTCATTTCAAGAACCAAGACAAACGAAAGAATGATGCTAGGGATAATGGTCAGTATACTATTCCCATAGGACCAAAGTGCTTTAGGTTTCAAGGCTTAAGTCACATGAAACAAGAGTGCCCTACGTATCTCAAGACCATTGGGAAAAGTAAGGCACTTGCTGCTACTTTGAGCAACACCGAGCCTGATGATGATTCTAATAATGAGGATGATGGAATCCTAAATGCCTTCACTGCCATTGTAAATCCTACTAGGGGGATTGTTGAAGATGTGGACGATAAAGAGGACTTGGTGGATTCTAAGTTTGAGAAAATGGACGATCAAGATGATATCCATACAGCTTATGAAAAATTGTATAAGGTTTCTGAGAAGCAAGAGAAACTATATAGGCTGGCCACCAAGAAGCTGAGTGATGTAGAACTTGATCAAGAAGAGCTTTCCACGAAGTTTGATGAAGAACTTGATCGAGAAGAGCTTTCCATTAGAGCACTGCAATTTGAGAATAATTTATTGGCTGAAAAGACCAAGAAGCTTAAGGCAGAGTTATTCCAAGTCAGAGCTAGTTGTAGTAGACTTCAAGTGCAAAACTTGACGAGATGCTTAGCATTCAAAAATCTGCTTCTAATCAAACTGGTTTAGGGTATGAATTCTCTTCTCCCAATATTGCTTCTACTAGTACTACCATTTTTGTTTCACCTGCTAATAATGTTAAATCTGAGAACAATAATGTGAAAACTGTTTTAGTTAGTGAAAACATAGACGAAGGTAAATCTATCTTGGGAACACCCCCTAAGCTTGATAAGAAAGAGATTAAAACCCTAGAGCTAAGAAGGGAAACACTCAAAAGCCTAAACAAAAGAAGCAGCATCTCTGTCATTACTGTAGGGCGACTGGACATACTCGACCTAATTGCAATAAGTGGTTAGCCACAAGAGGTTAATACATTCTTGGCATATCAGATTAAAAATGTTCCCAAGTACTTCTAATCTTTGGTTTCAAATTTCACCGCACCAAGGTACGCTCTCTTGTTCTTAAATTCTGAAATTCACATAGTACATGTTATCAATTGCGACTGAAGTAGATCCGTTAATTTTTTGCTATGTATGTTTTGTATGCGATACAAACTATGTTTTTCCAACAAATTGCACATCGTCCCACATGCCCATATGCCTCCACATGCCCCAAGGAACTCCAACACGCTGCCACACACCTAGCACAAGTTGACACACACGTAGCACCCACCAAAGTTTATGCCTAGTTCCTCTTTCATCGTTTCCCTTCTTGGTTGATATCTAGTGCCAATGTCTTGCTACTAGCAAGACTTGGTAACCTCTATTAACCAGATTGAGGCAACTATTGCCTTAATATCTTTGAACACTTAACACATGTCTTTTGTATTTGATGTTCTTCCTCAATCTCAAGATAACGGTTTGTATCTTCCTCGAGATAACTACCCACAATCTCATAACTTCCTTAGATTAATTCCACTCATCACTCTCTAGGACTTTAATCTTTAACTTATTTTAATTCCACTAAGGCATTCACATATGTTGGGTTTAGCCCCCCCACCCCTGACGGTGGTAAAAAAAAGTATTTAACCATTTTTAAGGTAAACTTGATTATTAGGTTAATTATATATGAAAACCTTAGGTTAAACAGACAATCATCAATATCATTCATGTACAAAATTTTAAAGAAGATATGATATGATGACCCTGGAAACTAGTGAAAAAAAATAGTTCCACATGAAAAACTTGAAAGGAATTGGCCTTATCAATCCTGAGGTAAATAGAATCATTATCAAATAGAAGTTCACACAGACTGATTAACCCTTTCTTTGTAAACATAACTACAGTTACCAAACTTAGCTATGAGATCCACAAACATCTCTGATAGCAATCCGCTGCAACATGAACCTCTAATCCACAACTTCAATATCCCCTTGAAGATTTGAATACAGTACACTTGATTTCTAAAGAGTAGCAACTTTAGATATACAAGTTCAGATTGTACGTAGATTGATTTGTGGTAGTAACTTTGAAATGAGAAGGCATAGAACATTTTAGATCTCACAAGAGCAACTCTAAATTCTTTAAAAAAACGTGCATTAGGGTTTACTTATATAGTACACCAAGTAGGCACAAAACTCTAATCACACAATGTGTTGATGGGCTAAAAAACTAAATTTGCATAAATGTAGTTCGATCGGTCCTGTTCTTGTACACTTAGTACTAGAAACTTGAGTACTTGTCTTGACATTCATATAGACTCTAAACACTATACAAAACAAGTTTATGTTCATGTGTTTGCCAATACATATCTAAATATTTAAATCCTAACAACACTGTCTTTGCTTTTTACATGGCTTCTCCCTATTTTGTTCACATGTCCCGTCAATGAATTAATAATTTGGCCCTACACAATGGAAGAAGAAAATTTTTCTTATAAGAATTCATGAGATTTACATTTTGTTGGCCCTATTGGGTGATTTTCAAGTCACCACTCCTAAGAATCACTATTCAAGAATGAAGCAGTTACACGTACAAGGAATCTTACCACTACCCTAGACTATTCCAAAGTACCAACCTACAATTGAACCTTCACTCCAATCCCCAATTAAACTTGATCTTGTAGAGACTTCTTCCCTTTTGCATAGATCCTAGTACGTGACAAACTTCCCAACAACTGATGTTTATTGTTGGATGCAAAGTTCTTCACTTCAATACATGTTGAAGATCTGGAAGCACTTGTTTACAAAACCCTAAGGTGCACAAGAACGCAGTAGCTTCTCCAAAAGTATATGAGTTCTTTAGATGAGTTTCTATATCTTTTATGACTTTAAAATAAAGCTTTTAAACTCTCTAGATGTTTAGTGAATGAAACCCTAGTAATCTAAGTCATCATGGGTTGAAATTATGATCTGAGAATTATGGATCTATGTAGGTCGATAAATCGAGAGGTGTTGAGCTAGTGTCGAGGTCCATCATTTAATCCCAATAGATGCTAGTGTTGAGCTTGTGTCGAGACTAGTGTCAAGGTTCGCTATTTCAGCTTTTCTTCCCTTGTTTCTTGGTTCAATCTTCATGTCTTCAATGATATCACTTGTTTTGATTTCTCAACATACTTCATGATATTCTAAACACATCTTAGTTCTACCCAATTACAAGTAAAGTGCATTTTGTCAAAGGATATGTCAACACATGAAAAATATGACCTTAACAATCTCTCCCTTTGGCAATCTGTGACAAAACCACAACAACAATTATTGAGAAAATTATCCTAACAATCTCCCCAATTGATTGACACGGATAATACATAAGTCTATCTAATACTATGAGCTCTTGAAAAACTTTGCAAGAAGAGATATCAATGTATAAAAGACTTGCAACATGTCTTAACTAAAACACTAAACAAGATCCATCAAGGCATCATGTGTGAAATATAGACAAGTTATATAATCAAGTAACATGTGTATAAAGAGAGAAAAGAAACAACACATGTGAGATAAAGAATGAAACACATACATCATCATCATCATATATATATATATATATATCAATAAAGCATAATGTATATAAAAGGTTACGAAACCAAAAGTACAAGTAGTGAGAACATATACTATACATCAAAAACCTCACTGCATCCCTTAAACAAACTAATTCTCCCCCTATCAACTAAGTCTACTACTCTCATAAAACCAAAACTACTTTCCATTTTTGTCATAAGAGACAAAGGGTGAATCATTGAGAGGTAGTCATCTCATCATCATGGGCAGAGCCAGAAGCATCATCATCATCTCTACTAGCATAAGGATTAAAAGAAGACTCACGCTTAGGTGAAGGAGCAAACCCACCAAGTCTAGACTGATGGCGAGCAATGCGACCAATCCAAGTGTTCATTTGACACATCTCATCAGTAAGATGGTTAAGACAACCACCATGAGAAGCCTGAGTGTCTCTAATGTCATCAATACCTTCATGTATAAGCTAAAGTTGAGCAAGGATGGTGGCAAGAGAGGCTTCCATTCCACTCCAGAAGAAGAAGAAGAAGGAAGTGGAGCAAATGAAGAAGAGGGATAGGGACTATGGGCAGCATCCTTAGCAGCACGAATCTCATCCTCTTCCCTTTAAGTGGGAGAAGAATCATCTCACGGATGCTTGGCCTTAGCCACCAACAGAGTAGAGCTCCTAACCAAAGATTCCTTTCTAATAGCAATCATAACATGAGAGGTAGTAGAAGAAGGAATAGACACATGAGCATGCATGAGAGTATGTGAGATAGCAAATGGAAAAATGAGTTTATCATGACTTGTAATGTCTTGATATTTATTCAGAATGGTTAATATCATGTTAGACAAAAAATCTATGGGTAGACCTTCCAGTAAAGAAAACAGGAAACGAGCATGAGGCTCAGTGATGGTGTTATAGTGAGACTAAGGAGTAAGAACAAAGGTCATCGCCATATTAAGAATCCATGGATTCTTAACAAAGTCATGGGTAATAAAATTGAGTTTGTCTCCCCAAGACATAGGACACTCACAAAAACTAGATGCAAGCTCATATCTAGATAGAGCTCTAAGCATAGAAGAACCAGGATAGTCAGGATTATATACCCTTAGAACATAGAGTACTTCGAAAATAAGCTTTGGAGTAACAATGATACATGTACCTCAAAATATAGTAGTGAAATGAGGAACAGAGGTATCGATAGGGTGTATGTTGGAGTTAAACTCCCGTATAAACATACTAGGACAGCTAACAAGTTTTTCACAAAGAAATTCTCAACCACATGATCTAAATGATCTGGGTAGCATAGTATCTGAAAAATCAAATAGGATGACTTGGCGTTCAGCATGAATCTCCCTATTAAAAAAGTTCTCTTCAGAATCCTTCTGGGATTTTATGTCACGGAACTGTGTATGAAGAGGAATAGAAGATGAAGTAGAAGCACATCTAGAGATAGGATTCTTAGATGGAATAGACTTTTTGACCTTGGGTGCCATAGTAGGAAATACTAAGGATAGAAGTAAAGAAAAAAACACATACACACTCAGAAGAGTGTAGTGAAAGAAGAATAATGCATGGGAATGCATGATCATGTGAAATATAAAGAAAATTGCATCATGGGTAAAACCCAATCCAAACTACAGCACTTACAAGTATAATCAAGCACACAACCTAGAAAATGCATGAAAAACTAGAGTAAATGTACTTAGAATGCAGTGCATGGCAATGTGATATCAAATTAACACAACCCATACTCAAAATTTGAAGAAAATTTCAAAAACCCCAAAATCCACCCAAAAAAAAAAAACAATTAAAAACGTAGGTCTAAGTGCATGAAATGCTTGAGAAAAGAAGAGAGGATGAGTTTTAGAACCCTTACCAATGAATTGAAGCTTGGTATAGGCCAAAAATGGGATTGGAATAGGAATTTTGGTGAGAAACAAAGGGTAGGCTCTAGAGCTATCAAAAATATATCAAGATGTCAGTGACCTCGATAAATTGAGAAGGTATCAAGAATAAAAGCTCGATGTATCGAGGAAGGTACCAAGGAGGTATTGAGCAAACAGAAGGTTTGGAAAATTGGCTCAATATATTGGGGTAGTATTGAGAGGTATTGAGAAAAACCCTAGAAAACATTCAATAGAAGTGATAGGTATCAAAAGGTAATGAGAGGTGTTGAGACCAATATCAAGAAGGTATTAAGATATAGAAAAACGTGAATTTTCAAGAGAGAAAAGATATGGAGAAGATGCAAACATGATAAAAACAATACAAACCACACATCAAAGCTTGTAAAGCATGTTAATCACTCAAAAAACATCAAAACATCAAAACCTCAAGATGAAAAGTGATCTAAGATCAAAACACTAAACATGTCTAACCAATTTTATTCTCAAAAATAAGTTAAGACAATTTAGTTAACTTCTACTAACACTCGTATTCCTCCTAATGGCCAAATCACATTGTTCCTGTACATTTGTATCAATAGTATCAAAGAATTGCATGTTATGTGTGAAACTTTTGCAGGTATAAGTGACTCATCATGAAAAAATAATGATATAAGAGAATCAAAAACACTCACACACAATCATAACCGTTTGATGGGGATTATCACCTTTGAGGTACATCCTATAACTCCCACATCTCTAAGAAACACGCTTGCAATCATATTAAAAGCATATCGATTCATTTTTCTTTTTCATTTTCTTTTGATCACAACTTTGCATATATTCATTTTAAGCACAATGAAGCATATCATGCATGGGTATATAAGAGAGAGAAAAGAAAATGTCCTTTAAATTTTTTATTCAAACACCCTTTTTCTTGTTGTGCAAGTGCTACACTTTACTGAACATGGCTTTTATGAATTGCACACAGATGTTTATGATTGATGAGTTTTAGTGGTGACATGATTATTTATGCTTTTATTTTAGGATTTTTTTTTTTAGTCTTACCCGTCAAAATGAGTGATAAAAATATGAGTAAGAATGGTTAACCCATGCATACAAATCACAAAATAAGCCACAAAGCTCATAATTTTTAGTTGTGCATGAAGATGCTCATGTAAGCCACAAGAGATACAAAATTATGAAACCTTGTTTCATTGGCCATTCAAGGTACACAAGGACTAGTATAAACAATGCAATGCATGAAAGCATGATTCCAAAAACAGATAAGGAATCAAGCATGAGAGTCCTACTTTAGATGGGAAGAATTAAAGTAAATGACAAACAGAAAGATAGTTAGGTCTTAGGATCCTTCATCACCCACATAGCACAAGTCTTTGGCAGTGAAGATGAAAAGGAACATGTCCTAGTATGTCTACTAAAGGACATAAAGGAATTAGAATTAATCTAAAATTGAGTTAAACAACTCAAAACTTTTAATAACTCACCAAGAATAGGTACAGAGCCTTTAGACAAAGGATGAGACCTATTAAACACTCACCTATGAGGAAACAACTTGAAATGGTTAGGACGAGTGTGACTAGAAGCACCACAATGGTGACAAACATGAGTAGTTTTAGAACTACTAGGCTTCCTAGAAGGAGGTCTAACTTTCGAGGTTGATAGAGACTTTAACTTAGGACAAATTGGCATAATATGACCAAAAACATGACAATGATGACAAGTGGGGACAAATTCAGATTTTCCTTTCAGCCTAGGAAGAGTTTTAGACATAGGTTTAAAAACTTCAGCATCTACATCAATTTTTTTTACCTTTGTCTATCCTAACTATGTTAGCCTTCAACTTTTCGTTATTCCTTTTAAATGGAGGAATATAAAAAAACTTCTCTTTAGAATTAGGCTCAAAATCAAGTTTGACACTATTTAAATTTTCAACTTCAATTTTAGATTCAACTAGTTGCTCTTCTAAACCTTTAATTTTGTCCACTTGAGATGAAAATTTATTTTTTTTAGTTTCATTTAATATAATGGCTTCATCCAATTTGCAATCAATTCATCTTTTTCAAGTTTGACATTCTCAAATTTAGCCTTAAATTTTGTAGAACTTTTAAGAGATATCATACAAAATTTATAAAGTTTACAATAGGCATCTTGAATATCATCATTATCATTCAACACAATCTCAAGCAAATCAAAACAATCAACAATTTCCATGACAACAGGGGGTCAATGGATCACACATCAAAAATTAAAAATCTAATCAAAATGTGCCCGCTCTAATACCACTTGTTAGGTTAAAAATAGATTGACTCCTGCTAATTAATTCAATTACCCAAGTTGATTAATTAGGTTAAACTACATGCAAATCGTGAAGGCACACACAAATCACCAAATAAACTAAAGTGCAGTGGAAAATAAATTGACACAGTGATTTGTTAACTAATGGGGAAAACCTCTCGCATGACAAAAACCCTATCGGGTGATTTTCAAGTTACTACTCCCAAGAATCACTAATCACAAATCAAACGGTTATAGATACAAGGAATCTTACCACTACCATGGACTATCCCAAAGTACCAACCAATAGTTGAACCTTCATTCCAATCTCCAACTGAACTTGATCTTGTAGAGACTTCTTTCCTTTTGCACGGGTCCCAGTACGTGATTAACTTCCCTACAACTGATGTTTGTTGTTAGATGTAAAGTTCTTCACTTCAATACACGTTGAAGATCTGGAAGCACTTGCTTACAAATCCCTAAGGCGCATAAGAACATAGTAGTTTCTCCAAAAGTATATGAGTTTTGTAGATGAGTCTCCATGTCTTTTATGACTTTAAAATAAAGCTTTTATATCTTCTAAGAGTTTAGTAAACGAAACCTTAGTAATCTAAGTCATAATGGGCCCAAATTCTAATTTGAGAATTCTGGATTTGCGTAGCTCGATAAATTGAGAGCTATTGAGCTAGTGTCAAGGTCCATCATTTAATCTCGATAGATGCTAGTGTCGAGCTTGTGTCGAGACTAGTGTTGAGGTTCACTATTTCATCTTTTATTCACTTGTTTTTTGGTTCAGTTTTCATATTTTCAATGATATCACTTGTTTTGATTTCTCAACATACTTCACAATATTCTAAATACATCTTAGATCTACCTAATTATAAGTAAAGTGCATTTTGTCAAAAAGTATACCAACACATAAAAAATATGACCCTAACACAATTGTTTTTCTTAACCTGCAAACAATTGCATATAGTTTCAATTGCAAAACTTATTTTGCATTTTGGTTCTACCATCGCCATAGTTTTAACATTTAGCCACTACTGATGACTTCTGACTAAGGGGGACAAATTGACGTCTGTTATGGGTGCCTTTCAAGAAATGAAAGTAAGTTGAGCGTGGCAAATGATTTTAACCTTTCAAAATAATAATCTGGCTTTTCATTTTCCTAAAAAAAAAAAAAAAAGATAAAAAAGAGCCTTTGATAAGTATTCAGTAAGGGCATTAAGTTTGCCACTAGTATTCAGATTGGCCATGGAACAATATAAGGGCATTTACAGTTTCTTTTTGTACGTTTTTTTCTTTTTCTTTTTCCTTTTTTTTTTTTTTTTTTTTTTGCACACCAGCTTGAGCGCTTTGATGAATTTTTCTTAAGCATATTATCTTTCAAAGATTCAGTTGATCAGTTAAGAATGAAGTAATTCATTCTTGAGATGTCGTAGTGCTCACATGAGCTCTTGAGCTCATCAATGCCACATAAAATGCTGGCATTGGCATCAAATCCAGAATAAGATGCCACTCTTAGAAAGATAATATTAATTCCCCCACACATAAATAATGCAAAGTGAACTAGCTATTTCGAAACCGAAGCAAACGTCAGATTATTCTGAGAATACGATTCTTGACAATGCATTAATTTACAAAATGCAATAAAATTGATATGGGGTTGTAGGAGATCCAGAAAAATGCCCTGATATCGATATCAAAAGAGTATATCCGACATTAATGAAACAATTCCCCCCTTTCATCCATGCCTCCTTGGATAAAGATTGAAAATACATCCCTTCATTATCCCCTTTCTCTAAGGTTGATGAATCAGTAAAAGGCATATACTCATTAAGTACTCGTAAAGTTTCTATGCTTTGCTATATTTCAAATATAGGCCTGGTCCTATTTGTACAACACTAGAGCATAGCCACCTTGGATTTTCAGCACGTATATGCTCTACTTTGCATCTTACATGAATGATAATGCCGTCGTTTGGCAATGGTCGGTAAGAGATTCTGGTTCCTTTCAAGGTTGTGAGTTCTCTACAGAATTTGGGGGAAATACATAATGGAAACGTTGATTTAGATGTGTATGATGATTGATGTGTGACTAGATGAATTAGCAACCAAAAAAAAAGATAAGTTAATTATTCACTTAAAAAAAAGGATAAATAAGTAGATTATGCAGGTTTTAGCATTATAAAGTATTGATTATTTTAATCAAATTTAGTATTATAAGGTCATTAGTTGTTAGGTACTTGAGTTGTCAGCTTAAAATGTACAGTAGAAAAGGATTAATTCTTGCAACGTGATAAGAATCTCAATATTCTGGAGAAAATGGTCAAATGGATTCTATAGATTGCAATCAAATGAATTAGTACCATATGTCGACCATTTTGTTAAAGATCCAATCCAAGTATTTAGGTTATTCTAGTACCTAAAGTCGTATAATTTTTGTTAATTTAGAAATTGTCATAATAATATCAGAAAAGCCGACTTTTAAGAGCTTTATCATTTATATGAAGATATTGACAAGTACAAATCATATAGCTTCCATGGTATATTCCTCGTCTACAAGAAATTCAAACTTATAGAAGTAGGGAACAGCAAAATAAATAATCCTCCCACATGCACATACTAGTATTTGAAAACAATATGGTTTAGCGAATCAGAATAATTTTTCTGGGTTTAGATAATTGTTCCGGCATTTGTGGTTTTTATTATTTTCAATTCGATTCTTTCATAAACAAGGTAATGAAGGCCTAATCAAGGCCATGCCTAGCTTGCCATCTGTATGATATGGGTGCCCA
The DNA here is from genome assembly GCA_028535165.1 of Quercus tomentella. Classification (NCBI taxonomy): domain Eukaryota; kingdom Viridiplantae; phylum Streptophyta; class Magnoliopsida; order Fagales; family Fagaceae; genus Quercus; species Quercus tomentella. The sequence continues at coordinate 36,382,550 of JAPQVY010000089.1, forward strand.
AAAAATAATAATAATAATAATAATAATAAATGAAAGAAGAAGAAGAATGAGAGAGAGAAGGTTGTCATCTGTATTAACTTCTTTGTATTCATAATGAAAAAGGAAAAGTTCTTTTTACAATTCTTTGTGGCCGCTCGAGATCATTCACATCCGGTGCTTTATTTTATGATTATATCTAGCAGTTCCATCCCGTGCTTTATTTTGTGTTTTTATCTATTTTATATGTTACTGTAGCATCTAATGCTTAAAAAGAATTAAAAAAAAAAAAAAAACTCATATAAAGGTCTATTGTATTATCATTTATATATTAAATACCATTATTTTATTCTACATCTAATTATTTTAGTCCAACAAAATGAGATTAGAATGGATTGTTAAAATAATAATACAAAATAGAATAGAATAAAAAAACTATTTAAATAGAGTAGTAAGAGAATAGAGTATGAAATGTATGGGCATATATATTGCTAAAATGGTAATATAAAATAGATAAAATAGCTTTTCGATGTTGTAAAATGTGTGAACACACACGCATATATATTATTATTATTATTTTTTTTTTTATTATTATTATTTTTTTTTTTTTTTGCATCTGAGGGTATAGCTGCTCTCAAAAATTAGTTGTACCTCCTAGGTGTCAATTATGATAATGTTATTAGATAAGGTGTTTCACATATTGGTTGCCTTCTATCCTTTTTGTGCGGGGAAAGAAATAGTTTTGTACAATTTTCTTGACTACTACAAATGGATATAAATAAATAAATAAATCATGTGATACAAAATTTTTTATAATTATTGAAATGTTACATGTGATTGATGCACACAATAAATACTGTGTCAATGATGGACCAAATGGAAATAATGTTCCATCTAGCTAGATAGGATTCATTTGATTAAAGGCTAAAAAGGTTGACCAGGTCTATCTTCATACACATATACTGTAAAATCCTAAAAAGTTTCCATCTCGGTACATCAAAAATGTCTATCAATCTATAAATGACATAATAAATCAACAATATTCAGAAACCCCGAGTAACAAAGTATAACTTAGTATTTAAGCCATCCACATAAAAAGTATTAAAAAAATTTAAACTGATAACGAATTGGACCCAACATCTAAAAAATATATGACAAAATAGACAAGTAATCTAAAATTATCAAGATTAGGTATCAACAAAAGTTCTAAATAAACCTTGATAAAACAAAGTCCCACAATAAAATCTAAATACAGAAAAGAAAATTCTCTAAAAATTAATGTTTGCATAAAATTTCAACGAAAGCCCACTTGAAAACAAGAAGGTTCGTGTCTTAAACAACTGAGCATTCACATAGATAGTACTAAAAAATTTAGCTTTTAACAATTCAAAAAGTTATTTTTATCTATTTTACTACCCTACTTAACAATACATTTTAACACTTTACCCATTAAAATAATATAAACACCCATTAAAATAACATTAAACACACATCCACAAAATCCATAACAGCCACCGACTGCTACAACTGGCCACCACAACCCAAATACCACCATTGTAAAGCCTATTAAAATAACCACAAAAATAACAACCAGCCATCACATTCCAAACCCATAACCACATCACCACCACCAGTCGTAAAAAGAAAAAGAAAAACCAAAAACAAAAACAAAAACACCAGCCACATGTTGGACCACCGTGCACAAATTGTACCACCAAGCACCATCGAAAATCCTATCAGACTACCGAAGCACCACCAAAAATCGGATCACCGAAGCACCACCGGAAATTAGATTGGACCACGAACCAAACCCGAACCATGAACCACGATAAGAGGGAAGGAGAGTCAGAGAGAGAGAGAGGGACGAGCAAGAGATGAAAGTCAGAGGAGTAAGAGCAAGAGTGAGAGAGACAGAAGGAGGAGAGAGAATTTGTGAGTATTTTATTTTGGAGAGAGAAAGAGTTAATAAAAAATTGAGATTTATCTTTAAGTACTTGCTATAGTAGCTACTAGCTACTATACATTACAGTTTACTATAACATGTTGGAAAAAAAAAAATTTAATATATAGCATCACTAATAAAGCTTGGTTTTTTGAGGTTTTGGGAACTAAAATAGCTGTTTTGCTATAATACAACCTCCAATGTAAATGTTGTTACAATAACAAAATTTAGCAACTAATTGAAATAATATATAATGAACTACACAATGGACAATTGGATTAGGTGCAAACCCCATCTTGAAACGTTTGTATTTGATTTTAGGGTGAGGCTTAGGTCCAGTGCATGTAGTGCACTGGACCCATTAAGATAATGACATGTGTTCAAAAGTGGACATGTGTTATAATCTCAACGAGTCCAGTGCAACCAGACACTAGACCCAAACCTCATCCTTGATTTTATGGGTTCGGTGTATGTCCGGGTGTATTCTTCATTTTATTCATTTTTAGGGAGTCATCACCGGCCATAAGATTTCTAATGTGCAATTGGATACTTACGTCTAATTGAATTTATTTTTTAATAAGTTAAGGGAAATCCTAACGGCTCCCAAGCTAAACTAAAGATCAAAATCATGTCTTGAACCAAAGATCATGAATTTGGAAACTAAGTTATCTGTAGAAAAAGTATTAAACACCCTCACACATCCATCCTTTGAAGGCACCTTATTTTGATTAATTCCTAAGGTTGAAAAATAACTTAAATATTTGGCATTTGTGTGTGAAAAAGTTTGTTTGCAAATCACATTTTGAAATTAAACTAGATATGCTTTAACTACTAGAAAGTAAATTGCAGTCAGCTAACCTCTCATTTAAAAAAAAATCAATTTAATCTCTAATGTATTTTTATCATAAAAAAATTAACAAGAAACACAATGGTTAAATTTGGGAAGGCGAACTTTTTGGCTTGATTTCAAAGTCTAAAGGCTCAATTGATGTAAACCATGGACAAAACACAATTTTTTGGAGTTTTTTGTTAGGACATATGTGATTCAATGATAGGAACATATGTCACTATTTTATGTAATTGGCTAATCTTTTGACAAAACGCACTTTACTTGTAATTGGGTAGATCTAGGATGTATTTAATGTTTCAAGAAACAAGATTTCAAGTTCAAGTATTAAAGCCATGCAAGTCTGTCCAAGAATCAAGTCAAAAAGTGCTATTCATTAAAACTCGACAGCTAGCATCATCGATGTTTAAAAGCTGCTGAAACCCGTGGCTCGACAGCTAGCTCAATAGATGGCTATCTATCGAGGTTTATGAAACTCAGTTTTTCAGGACTATTTTTCATCCATTTCATGAATGTATGTTTAGGCTTTCTTTTTTCACAACCCTAAATATATATAAGGATTATTTTTAGGGCCGTAAAAGGTTACAGAAGTCTCACAAGAGCACAATTGCACAAGTGTGAAGAAGAGTGTGACCGGAAACCTAGTTTGCCCTAGTTCTTCTTTCTCTTGAAGAAGCTACTGTGTTTGTACACCATAGGATTTTGTGACCAAGCAACTTCATGATTTTCATCGTCTGAATGAACTGAAGAACTTTGCAGCCAACATCCTTCTCAAGTTGGTGATCAAGTCGCGTACTGGGATCCACGCAATTGATTAGTCACGTATTGAGAGCCGTGCATTGAAAATGAGAGATTGTCACTACAGAACAAGTCCAATTGGGTATTAGGGTAAGGGTTCAACTGTAGGTTGGTATAAGGTAGTGAGATTCCTTTACTTATAACTGCTTGTTTTGATAATAGTGGATTCTCAGGAGTGGTGACCTTAAAATTACCCTGTGGGGTTTTTGCCATGTAGGTTTTCCCCATTCATAAACAAATCACCGTATCAATTTAATTTCCGCTGCATACTTAGTTTAATTGGTGATTTGTTTGTACTACCACATATATTACATGTTAATCTGTGTAAGGTTGAATTTAATTAACCATCTTCTTGGCTTTATTCCGTGCCAAATTTACTTGTAATTTAGTAATTAGTAACCTTGTGTTTAGGTGGGAATCATATAAGGATAGTGTGTGAGAGAGTGTTAAGAAATGCTCAAGACTGTGTAGTAAAGCAGGAACTCGCGGCTGGATCTCGTGGATGGCTCGCAGTTTGCAAGCCGCTAGAAGATGCACACGAGTGAAGCATGCAGAGAAGTTGAACCATCATGCCAACTGTAGCACTACAGAACAAAAAGTCCAAACTGGCCATTCAGTTAGCTTGCGACTTGGACTCGTGACTCAGTCAAGTCGCAAGGCCAAGTCGCCAGTTCACTTTATTATGGAAAAACTGACTCTTCGCATTCTTTTCTCACCTTAGTATAAATACCCCTTATACCCACGAAATATTGAGAGTTTCCAGAGAGAATTTTGAGGGAGAAACCCTAAAGAAAAACAAGATTGACTCATCCACAATCTTCACATTTTGACTCTTCAAATTTCTCAACTCTCACCATCTCCATTGTTACATCCTTGAGAGGTTCTTTAACCAAATCCTTTTCTTACCATATCTATATCTATGAGAAGGCAATTTGGTGCTCTGGGAAGCAGTTCGGAAGGAACCAATTCATATTAGTTGATGCTATGGGTTATAGCGAAATCTGGTAAGCTAAAGAAGAAATAGGTTCGGCGTAATCTCGTTGGAGTAGGAGCTTGGAGGGCTTAGGTATACTGGGTAGATTAGGCTTGGAGGGTCCTCTGTTGTTCATGTATCCCATCTACATTCTTTAGTGGATTATTTACCACTTGGAGGGCGGCGGAGAGGTTTTACGCCGAGGGTTTCGATTTCCTCTTCGATAACACATCTTTGTGTTGTCCTTGTGTTTACATCTCTCTTCCCTTAATCTTTGCCATTTAATTTCTGCTGTGGATATGATTTTATTTGGTTTAGATTGTTTATCAATTCTGTTATATGCTTATGTTCATATTTCGCACATTAATTGTTTGATAATAAGCTTGAATTGATAATTTGGAAATTAGGGGTCTAAATGTTCATAGTGTTTTATACACATTTTGAACATTCAATCTGATTAATTAATAAACTTGGATAATTAATCAATTAATTTATCCTAAGGGGTTAATACGTTTTCGGCATATCATTTTAGAAAATTATTTTTAAAAAGGAAATTTTAATTGAAAATTGTTAGGTTAGATAATTTGACGCCAGATAATTAATTTAATTTTTCAAGTTAATTAATTAGGTCAAATTACGTGCAAATCGTGGAGACACTAACAAATCACTAAATAAACTAAATATAAAGGAAATTAAATTGACATGATGATTTATTGACAAATGGAAAAAATCTTTCGTAAGGCAAAAACTTCACCGTGTGAATTTAAGGTCACTACTCCCAAGATTCCACTAATTAATAATCAAGAGGTTACAAGTATGAGTAATCTTGCCACTACTTTGGCCTATCCCAAAATACCAACCTATAGTTGAACCTTTGCTCCAATACCCAATTAGACTTGATCTTGTAGTAGCCTTCTTTCTTTGATGCATAAATCTCCAATCTATGACTAACTCCTTTGCACGAATCCTAGTACGTGACTAATTGCAGCAACTTGAATGATTTTTGTTGGTTGCAAAGTTCTTCACTTCATCAATAATGAAAATCAGGAAGCACTTGGTTACAACCCTATGGCATACAAATGTAGTAGCTTTTCACAGAAAAAATTAAACTTTTGGTCTCTGTATCTGTATGTTACGGCTTTTAAAATAAACCTTATATAAATATATATATATATATATATATATATATATATATATATATATATGTCTATCTATCTCTAGGGTTTTGGAAAAGAAACCTTAAACAAATACATCAGCTTAGGCCGAATTTTCAGATTTGGAATTCTGAAATCATAATTCTCGATAGATCGAGCTTGTATCGAGCTTCTTCATTTAACCTCGATAGCAGTATTTGTCAAGCTTCTGTTGAGACTTAATGAAACAATTTTTCTTTACTCATTTCTTGGATCAATCTTCATGACTTTGAAGATACCACTTGATATGTTTGATCAACATACTTCTTGATATATTAAACCTATCTTAGATCTACCCAATTACAAGTGAACTGCATTTTGTCAAAGGATTACCCAATGACAATGAAAATATGACCCTAACAAAAAATGATTTTTCAAGAAAACAACTTATTCATTTCTTTTTAGAGTTTTTGAAAATCATTCTTTTATTAAAAAAAAAATTGTTTTTGGATTTTATGAAAGAAAATAATTTTTGTAATTCTTTTTGAAAAAATGAATATTTTGTAACTTGCGTTGATATTTTAGAGAAAACATTTTTCAAAAAATGCAAAAATCACATGGATTTTGGAAAACAATTTCTCAAGGAATGTGAAAATTCCAAGATTTTTTGGAAAAGTAATTTTTCAAAGAGGTATTAAAATTCCATGCAGTATTTTAGAAAACTATTTTCAAAGGAAAAATTCTAGGAGTTTTGGAAATTATTTTGAAGGGTGGGAAATTACATGGAGTTTTAGAAAAGCAATTTCAAAGGGAAATATAGTGAGTTTTGGAGAAGCATTTTCATGGGTGAGTTGTTTTGACATAAATTGATTTTTGAAAAATGTTTTCTGCATTTTTTGGATGTTGGGGGTGAATAAAATCTTTGGTCATTGAAAATCTTTTTTCAATGTTAATTTAATTTCCGCTGCATTTAGTTTAGTTGGTGATTTGTTTGTGCTACCACGCTTATTGCATGTAATTGAATCTAATTAATTCACTTGGATAATAAATTGATTAATTTACCAAAGGGGTCAATACATTCTTGGGCTATCAAATGGTATCATGCTTGATTTCTTAACTGTTTTTGGAATCATTAATTTGCATCTAGTTTTCTTTTATGCTTTATAGCTATTTTTCTATTTTTGTTTGTGTTTTTTAGTTTTTGTTTTGTTTATTTAAAAAAAAATGAAAAAATCAGAAAATACAAAAACAGTATGTTTGTGTATATTGGTACTTGTGTACCTTGGATGGCCATTGAAACAAAGTTTCTAAACTTTGTATCTCTTGTAGCTTAGATGAGTATTTCAATGCACAACTAAGTAAGTGAGCTTTGTGGCTCACATTTGTGATGAATATGATTAAGTAATCTCTTATACGTAACACTCATATCACTCTTTTTGATGGGAATGACTAGAAAATCCAAAGAAAAAGACATAAATAACCATCTCACCACTAAATCTCGCTAATCATGTATAGCAAAATTGTAATGTTTTTGGCTTAACATAATTGGGTATTTCTTCTCTCTCTTATATGCCCAATCATGATATGTTCAAAAAGAAAAATATGCAAAGAAAATCAAAAGCAAAAAGAATCAAAATGCTTTTAAATATGGTTGCAAGCGTGTTTCTAGGAGATGTGGGAGTTATAGGATGTACCTCAAAGGTGATAGTCCTCATCAAGCAGTTATGATTGTATGTGAGTGTATTTGATTTTCTCATATCTCAAATTGTCATAATATGAGACACTTATGTACTCTTTCTATGTTTTCACACACAACACGCAAATTCTTTTGATACATGTATAGGTACAATGTGATTTGGCCATCACAAGGAATACATGTGTTAATATATGCTCACTAAAATGTCTTAACTTATTTTTGAAATATAAAATTGGTTAAACTTGTTTAGTGTCTGTGTCTATGTGTTTTGGATCTATGAATGCTTTTTTTTTTTTTTTTTAGAGATGGTTTTGAGAGCTTAATATGTTGATTGGATCATGGTTGAGTAGCTTGATTATTGCATTCATATCTTTGTGTTTTTCTTTAAGCTTGACAACTTCTTGATAGATCCTTGACAGATTCCCTTTTATCGAGCCCCTCTTTCTTTCTTTCTTTCTTTCTCAATAGATCTTATCGCAATCTCGATCCATCGAGGTTTCTGGATTTCTTCTCGATAGATGCTCGACAGCTTCTTCGATCCATCGAGCAACTTTCTGTCTGGCCGATAAATTCTCGATAGCTTCTCTATCCATCGAGGTGTTTTTGCCGTCAACAGATCCTTGACAGCACCTCGACAGATTCACTTTTGTCAAGATTTAGTTCTCGACAAATCTCGATAGATATCTTAATCCATCGAGCTGCGATTTCTATTTAAGGTCAGAGCACATATCATATTTCATTTCTCTTTTCTCTCTCTCAACAGAAAACCTTTTTCTCTCACCCCAAACACTTCTCACTCACTCAAATCTCCCTCCCCACCTCTTTTTCAGCCTATATCAAGATCAAAACACTTGGTAAGTGTTCTAATCTTCTCTCTTTTCATGCATTCATGCATTTTAGACCTAGATTTTGGGGTTTTTCAAAATTTTTGGGGTTTTTGAGTTTTTCTTGAAATTTTTGGGTTGGGCTTTGTGAATTTGTTGTTATATGTTCATGCATTGCACTCTCATTGTATTTTAACAATGTTTCATGCATTTAGATATGTGTTTGGTTATTGGAATGTGTACTGGTAGGCTTGGATTGGGTTTTTACCCATGATGCAATTTATATTTTACACGTCACATGTTCATGCATATTTCATGCATACGTATCTTTTCTTTTCTCTATTTCTGGTTGTGATATTTCTCTCTCTCTCTCTCTCTCTCTCTCTCTCTCTCTCTCTCTCTCTCTCTCACGGATAGATTATGCATGGCACCCAAAGCACGTAAATCTACTCCAAGTCGGAATCCTCTTCAAGGTTCTAGTTCTTCTTCTTCTTCTGATCCTCTTCCCCCTCTTTACGTTTGGTTCCATGGTGAGAAGGCCCATTAGGACTTCTCAGAGAACTTTCAGAAACGTGGCGTTCATCCGAAGCATCTTGTTGTTCTGTCGGACTTTTTCAACACTACTCTATCTGGTGTCATTCGGACTCAAGGATGGGATTCTCTTATGGAGGAACCCTTGAGGTGTCTAGTCAAGTTTACAGGAGTTTTACTCCAACATACAAGGCATCAATACCTCTGTACCTTGTTTTGCCACGACATTTCAAGGTACACGTATCGTAGTTACCCCAAATCTTACATCCGAGGTACTACATGTCTCGAGGGTACCACATGCTGATTACCCTGGTTATAAGGGTCTTCGGACTGTGTCTAGAGACGAGTTTCTGCCTCACTTTTGTGAGACACCTTCCATATAGGGTAGGAAGCGAAACACCCCATGCTCGGGCTTTGCAAAAGGTCCAAGATTCCTTAATATGGTGATGACATTTACTCTTACTCCATTGTCTTACTATAACTCTATCACAGAGCCTTGTGCTTGTTTTCTTTTGTCCCTCTTAGTGGACCTCTCCATAGACCTCCCTTCTCACTTCATCACTTCTATCATCGATGTCTATCAGGATTCGGCGACCCGTGAAAAGCTAATATTTCCTTCAGCTATCATGCAGATCCTTTGCCATTTTTCTATCCCCATTTCTGCTTCTCCTTTTTACACCACCATGGTTGCCATAGATGCTAGTTCTGTTTGGCGGAGCCAGGCCTAGCTTCGACCGAAGTGACCACGTGTGGAGACTACCGGTCCTGTTCCTTCGACCTCTACTCCTTCTTCCTCGACTGATGGTGTGACCCTCGAGGTTATCATGACGCAGCTTCAGCACATGGATGCTCGCCTTGACATTCTCTGATGTGTGGTGTCAAGTGAACACTTGTGTCGGTCGTATAGCATGATGATAGGCTCGCCTTAGTGGTTACACCACTTCTCCATCTCCTTCTCTAGAGGCTTCGGCAGATGAGGATAGTGATGATGGTGATGATGACGATGCTAGCTCTTCCAGTAATGATGAGATGATGACCTTTTGGTGTCTTACCCTTTGTCATTTGTGACAAAAAGGGGGAGTAGTTTTGGGATGAGAGTAGTCTTGTACTTAGGGGGAGAGTTAGTATAGGGCATTTTTGTTAAGGGGAGTGTCTATACATTTTGAGGGATGTAGTGAGGTTTACATGTATCTTCTTTCTTTTACTTTAGCCTCTTGTACACCGGTCTTGTGACCATTTATTTACGACATACATTGTACTTTATTTTCATATATATATGATGATGTATGTTGTTCTTCACCTGTCTCTCCATGTGTTGTTTCTTTTCTCTCTTTATACATGTGTTTCTTTATGTATGCAATCTTTATTTCTGTTTCACACTAAGATGCCTTGATAAGTTTTGTTTAAAGTGTTTCAGAAAAACAGGTTGTGAAAATCTATCATGCCATGAACTCTCTTCTTGCAAAGTTTTTCAAGAGTTTATGTTAGGGTTAGATTTTTTTTTTGTATTCCAACAAGTGATTATGAGTCTAGTGATTTAAGACTTTTCTTATGATTCATTTGTTTGTTGTGGTTTTGTCACGGATTGCTAAAGGGGGAGATTGTTAGGACATATGTGGGAATTGTTAGAAACATATGTTATGTAAATTGGCTAATTCTTTGACAAAATGCATTTTACTTGTCTTTGGGTAAATCTAAGTAGTTTCAAGATGATCATTACAAGTGGTTACATTAAAGACATGAAGATTACTCAAGAAATGTTCAAGAAAAGTGCAATCTACAAGTCTCGATACCTCCTCGACAGAAGCTCGATCTGTCGAGATTCATTAAAGCTCGACACAAGTCTCGATCTATCAAGCTTACGGGATTCAGACTATAGCCAGAAACGTTTTTATTCTAAAAGGCTATTTGTTTATGGGTTTGTATAATCCTTATTGAACTAAGAAAACCCAAGGTTTGTGTATACCTATTTGGAATAGGAGAGCCCATTAAGCTCTTATTTAAACAAGGAGGTGAAAAAAGAAAAACCTAACCCGAAAGAGCTTCATAAGGTTTTCTTTTTGAAACCCAAGCCTCCTCCTACAAAAGAAAGAGTTCTTGCTACATTTCTTGTATGCCTTTGGGTTCTATAACCAAGCAAAGTCTCTCACACCATTATTGAAGATCTTATTGGTGTTTCTATGAGTTAGTCATGTACTGGAATTTGTGTATTGAATAGAAAGATTGCCGCTACAATACAACTTCAATTGGGTATTGGGGTAAGGGTTTAACTGTAGGTTGGTATTTTGAGATAGGCCAAAGGGTTTGGTAAGATTCCTTATACTTGTCACCGCTTGTGATTGATAATAGTGGATTCTTGGGAGTGATGACTTGAAAATCACCCGGTAGGGTTTTTGCTTTGGAGATTTTCCCTATTCATAAACAGATCACCGTGTCAATTTAATTTCCGCTGCATTTAGTTTAGTTGGTGATTTGTTTGTGCTATTACGCTTATTGCATATAATTGAATCTAATTAATTTACTTAGATAATTAATTGATTAATTTACCAAAAAGGTCAATACATTCTTAACCTATCATACTTGAATAACCTTTTATATAATGGGCTAGCAAAATATTTTGACTTTCTTACACATCAATTAGCGAATACCCTTTCATATGCTGGTTATGGTTATTTGCATGCGTTGTATAATCGTTTCGTATACGGACTGTAAAACGAAATAATCTAGATAAGATTTTCCTCTTACACGTTGCAGTTTCCTAGCTGCTTTTTCTTTTGCATGTTTAATTGTAATGACCTCTAGTAATCTCTTATCTTATATTCTTTCCTTTAATTTAAGAAGATTTCCTACTATCATTGCAAATCCACCATATAGCTGAATTTAGGATTGGCATTGCGTCACTTTCAATTTAGCATACCATTGGATGGCCGGCCTAGAATCGATACATGAACATATTCGCAGCCAGAAAAGCTTAATGGCATTAAGAATAAGCATTCATTAAAATAATGATTATCATCATCAATTATTTTGATAATGTTGCCCTATTGTTATTGCTTAAAGTATTCCACCTAAATTATCAATGTAACAAGGATGGTTATCATTTTTAAGTAAAGAATAACTTATTCCAATATGATATAATAGGACTACTTAAATCTATCATGTTTGAGCAAATCTAATTGGATTAAATATTCTTTCCATTGTTTTGAACCCTATTGTGTGCTGTGGGAAGTTTATAATATGTCTTAAATCTAAGCCAGAGAATTAGGATTTGCTTGATAAAATGTGACATCATCATTTCAATTGGAATTAACTTTGGATCGTTTTCTGATCTCGATCTGATTTGATTATTTGGAGAAAGTTTTAAACAAATTATAACCTGGTTTATTTATTTCTTTGTTAGCGCATTTAATTATAAAAATCATGCAAACTTAGTACAGAATGAGAACTATTGTTGTCAAAGGCGAAAAGATACGTGGGTCTACCATTACCCCAGCTAGAAAGGGCAGAAACAAAAGTAGAAAAGTTTAATATCAACTGGCTATATAAGAAAATTTCTTTTGCTATTACATGGTTAAATCAACGACTATCCTACAAGCATTAGTTCAGTGTTCTAGCTAGCAAACAAACTAGTAATCAATGCCTTTATCAACCAAATCACTTTAGCCTCTTTTGCATCCCAAAAGTGCAAGTAAAATCTTCACCGTAAAAAGAAGACATGCAAAATCTAGCCTCTAATAAGTCTACTTAATTATAAATATATTAGCTGGTCTCACTGGTTCATATGCGGAGAAACAACAATTTGTGACTAATGGTAAATGCTTTTTATCACCCTTTATTACATCATATTCATCTCTTCCCAGAAGATCCTAGTTGCTGTACATCAACTCGGTGAACTATAGCATATAAATATTTCGAATGATGACTATTATGTATGCTTAATTACTAATTAGATTAACCAAATTGGACCAGTTTTCTTCAAACGTTTGAGTTTTATTGGTTTGCTACATAAAGAAGGATCAACAGAAAATAAGGAACTGAACTAGAAAACAATAATATCTTTACTGTTGGAGTGTCAACTACTGCTGCAAATGGGGATTAATCAGCTTCTTTGTATTATATAGTTGTTTACAAAAAGTGAACCCTGTAACCTTTTATATTAAGCAATAATTAATCTCTTTTGATTGATTTAACCCACTTTGTGCTTTGAGGACCCCTTGCTTTGCTCATTTGAATCACTTCTTTTGGACACTTTATGTGGAAAACAAGGGGGTACTCCATAGTTTGTCTTAAGTTGATTTTACTGGTTGAAGCATTGCAATTTGCAATTTTACCTAGTTTTGCGAGGAAGTAATGCGTTTCCTCAACTAGTGGAGCGGTCACAATGTATAATTTTGCCATTATTAATCTTATCTTTTCATCTATTGTGAGGATTGTCAAGAAAATTCAGAAACGGGATTCATTCACGAGAGATTTGGCAAATCTGACTACTTTAAATAAGATAAAAGACAAGATTGAAGGCCCGATGATTTTTTTCTGTATGTCATCTACTTCTTATTTTTACGTAGTAGATTAGCTGTTCTTTACCATTTTGTGGTGTTTCATATGATTGTGATATGTGCTTGTCTTTATCAATATGAGATTCAGTTTCTTATTAATTGTGGATGCTTAATTGTAGTAGAAAGAAAAATAAACTTTAGTGCGTCTACAATAAATTGGTCAAAAGTTTAAACGCGAAAGCAATTCTGCAGGAAAGGTGAATATTAGCACCATCTAAAGGTTCCTTTTTCCTTTTTGGTTGGTTGATTTTACTTAAAGCCAATGCTAATCAAAGCCAAGAGTATTGTAACTCAATTGGTTGACACTTTCTAATGTTTTCAATGAAAATATCCAGGGTTCAAATCCCCTCATCTCCAACTACTTTTGTTTCAAAAAAAGAAAAAGAAAATGGTAATCAAAGGAACAACGCGGGCCGGTTAAAAGCAGGTACATCACAAAGGAGGGGGTACTTTTATACATGAAGGAAAAAGAAAGGGAAAGAGTTTAAGTTTTACCCTTTTTAGGCAAAAGTATCTGCACTATACATTAAAAAAAAAAAAAAAAAAAAAAAAAAAAACACTAATAAAGTATCTGCACTATGGTTCCCTTTGGCCAGGCAAGTGAATCACTTGATGTTTCTCCATTCTCTAGTAGGCCTAGCATCCATCTACAACCAGAGATTAAAGAGCTGTATGTGAGAGTACTGTGTGAGATCCAAGTTATATTTCTGATCAATTACTAAAGAAGTATAAAGTTGTGATTTACAACTATGTTTTATATTGGCTTTATTCCATGACAAAAAGTGTTGTAATTGCTTTAATTTATTTCCTTGTATTTCTGTGGGATTTTATTATATTGGGTTTAGTATTAAGTTGGTGAAAACTCAAGCTTAATTGAAGATCAAGTGGATTTTGCGAGAAGCTAACCCGCGAAATAGCCACGTGAGAAGCATATGACTGGAAGCTAAAGAGTTGTGCAAGGCTGTTAGTTTTGCGAGTGTCTCGCGGGTAAGCCTTACTGATGACTTGCATAATTTAGCATAATTTATCACTTCTCAACTTTAAACTTTAGTCTAATTTTATTTATTTTTTGTTGATTTTAGACTTCATTATTGTTATTTTAATTTTATTTCAGATTTGAAGAAAATGAAGATTTACTCAAATAAAGAGACATGAAGTAGCTGAAAAAGGTTTTGAGCTGAACAATAGGGCTGAAAAAGGGCAATACATAGTGGCTAAAGGCAGAAAAGAAAGGCAGGAAGAAAAGAAACAAAAAGAAGGAGGCGCTAAACCACAAACAGGGAGAGATTTTTGGGCTGAACTGAAAAAGTATCTTGGGCTGAAGCAAAAACGTTTTGGGCTGAAAATAATATTTTTGGGCTGAACTGAAAAAGCTTTTGGGCTGAAAAAAGGTTTTGGGCTGAAGTAAAAAGGGCAACACGTCTAGAAGAAGAGAAGAAAGAGGCGCTAAAGACAAAGGAAGAAAGGAGAAAAACAAAAAGAAGAAAAGGGGGGCGCTGGGTGAAGAGAAAAGCAGAAGAAAGAGGCGCTGACCAGAAGAGAAAAGCAGAAGAAAGGGGCGCTGAAGCTGAAAGAAAAAGAGAGCTGGAATAGAGAAAGGTGCAGCGCTGAAGTTGAACAGAAAGGGCTGAGCAGATAATTTTTCAGCATTTATTTTCTTTCCAATCTTCTCAGAAAAAATTATGGTGAATTCATTTATGTTGGATTTAATTTTTAGCATGAACTAAACTTTCTTTATTCTAAGAAAACGATGTAATCTAGTTCCGAACTATGCTTGCTTTTCTATGTTAATTTGAACAAATTCTCTTCATGTTTGTCTGATTTATTCTAAGCTTATTGCTTCTAATTAACTGGCCATTAATTAGATGATTTTAATCTTGTGGTTTGCTGTCGAAAGTGGGAATTATAGGATAGATCTTGAATATTTTAGCATAAGTAAATATAGAGATCGAAAGACTTGTATGAACCTATGTAGTATTAAAATCGTTGGTCTTAATGCTTTCTTGCTTTATTAAATTGCATACTCTTGTGTAAAATGATGAACAAGAATGTTTCGAATTGACTGTCGAAAGAGGCTTTTGGATGAGTTTGGAGATTGCTAACAAACAGAGAGAGTTAAATTAAATTAGCTAGATTAGTAAAGCATAGTGAGGAATTATGTGAAATCGATTTCCTAGAAGTTTTCTTCCCATTAAATTGATTTTTGAGCAATATCTCCTTTTTTTTCCTTTGCGTATTTTCTTTAATTTGATTTTATTTTAAATTCCAGTTACAAAAACCTTAGTGACTCCTCTAGATAAAATCGAGATTAGCATAATTTTGGTATTTGTCAAAAGTAAGTTACCAATTCCTGAGGACGATACTCTTCTCATCACTTTACTATAAAACTATGATACTGTGCACTTGCAGTTTTGCACCGATCACTTACCCACGAGACACTCGCAAAACTAACAACCTGGCACAACTCTTTCCCGCGAGGTACTCGCGAAACATTCTGCCTGGAGAATTTTTAAGTGTGACTTTCTTACCCTTCATCCATACTATATATACCTTCATTACCCACAGAAATTGTAAGGAGGCCATTCAGAGAGAAAAACCCCAGATAGGTTTTCTACAACACACACACCCATCTTTTAGAAGAGAGCTACTCATCCTTAGTGAGAAATCATTCTAGCATCTTCTCCTTCCTTCTCCCATTGTCATACCTTAAGAGGAGATTTAGACCCAAACACAACCCACACATTTTCAAAGTGTAGAGAGTGTTTTGGTGCTTGGGAAGCTTTGGGGATTTTCCAAAAGAAGTCGGGGATGCTTGGCAGATGCAATCGGGCGTATTGCGGGATCCGAAGAGTTAGAAAAGACAAAGCTTTGTTAAGTCAGTTGGTAGCAGGAGCTTGAAGGGCTCAAGTACATTGGATAGACTAGGCTTGGAGGGTCTTTTGTTATTTGTGTACTCCAACTTTAATCTCTAGTGGATCGATTTATCACTTGGAGGGTGGCAAAGAGGTTTTTCACCGAGTTCTTCAGTTTCCTCTTCGATAACACATTGACGTGTTATCTTGTGTTTGCATTCTTCTTCCTTACACTTTTAGCTTTCATTTTACTGTTGTGATTTGATGAATATGGCTTAGAGTAGTTATATTGTTTATCCGCTCACATTTATTTTATTCCACACTTAGTTTAAGTTTAAGTAAAATCAACCGAGCTGTAATTTTAATTTGGGGGTCTAAACAGCTCTTGTGTTTTCACACAAATTTGAGCTTTCAAGAAGTTAGTGGTCAAACAACAGAAAGAACTCCAATTAAAGCATGTAATGCAACTAAAATATTTAAGGCAACTCTACCTATCTTTTAGATATAAAAAAATAATAATTAAAAAAAAAAGATTGGAAATATAAAAAGATAAAAGTCCACATTCATTTCTCATCTTTCAGTCCATTTAGATCTTAATCCAACCCAACCCATATTGCTCAGCTGCAAATACAAGGTACTTAAAAGGTTGAAAAGGAAAGCCCAATGAAGCTTGAGTTAAACGAAGCTCATGTTAAATCCTAGACTACTAATTATAGATTTTGTAAAGTTGAATTTATTCAACTATGTGTTGGCCTTATTCTGTGCCAATTTTGCTTGTAGTTTAGCATTTAGAAACCCTGTATTTAGGTAGGAATAATGTAAGGGTTGTGTGGGAGAAAGTGTGAAGATTTGATCAAAAGTGTGCAACAAGAATGTGAATCGCGACTGACTCGTGAGTGGTGACTTGCCAAAATGAAGCACATGTGTGAAGCATGTAGGAAGATGAAGAGTTAGGACAGCTAGATCACTACAGGAAAAAAAGTACAGTTTGGCCTAGTCTGGTAACTGGCAACTGGAACTCGCGACTCATCCCAGTAGTGAAGTGACTTGCCAGTGCACCCTGTTTTACTGAAAATTTACTTTTCACATTCCATCTCATACCCTACTATAAATACCCTTATACCCACGAAATGTAGAGAGCTTCCAGAGAGAATTTTGAGAGAGAACCTTAGAGAAAAACAAGATTGATTCATCCACAATCTTGTACACTTAATTCTCCAAATTTCTCTACTCTCATCCTCTCCATTGTCATACCCATGAGAGGATTATAAAACAAATCCTTACCTCACCAAATTCAGAGTAATGAGAAGGTTCTTGGTGTTTAGGAAGTAGTTCAAGAGAGAGCCAATTCCAATTGTTTGATGCAATGGGCTAATTGCAAAATCCGGAAAGTTAGAGAAGACACTGTTTGGCGTAACCTTGTTGGAGTGAGAAGACACTGTTCGGCGTAGATTAGGCTTGGAGGGTCTATTGCTATTCGTGTATCCCAGCTGATTTTCTAGTGGATCATTTACCGCTTGGAGGGCGGCGGAGAGATTTTTCACCAAGTTCTTTGGTTTCCTCTTCGATAACACGTGCCGATGTTATCTTGTGTTTGCATCTCTCTTTCCCCTACTCTTAGCTTTTAATTTCTGCTGGTTGTGATTAATTAATGGCTTAGAGTAATTTGATAATTTGGGTATTGCTTATATTTCATATTCCACACATACATTGTTTGAATATAAGCTTGTTTTGGAAATTTTGTTTTTAGGGATCTAAACATTCACAAGTGTTTTATACACTAAGTGAGTTTTCAATTGCTATCAGAGCGAGTACACTTGTTTTTTGTTTCATTACCTAAGTGTGATCCTTGACCCTTGTGTTTATTGCTATGGATAGTGCTTTGTATGCTTTTATGGATGTTGTTGATTGTAACATGTCATGTGTTTGTAAAAATGCCTCTATGAGTATTAATCCTTATGATTGTGATGACATGTTACATGAATTTTTGGGTGTTGTTGAAATTCCAAATGTCAAACTCTTGAAGAAAAAGGCTAAGAATTTTCATGAGAATTTAAGCAAGTTCATTTGTGAAAAGGATAATTTGATTGCTAAGCTCAATGAATCCAACAAATTGGTTGAAAAGTATAAGAAACTTGCTAAACATTCTCTTGAAAAAATAAGAGTGTTTGAATGTTTGAATATGGACTTGGATGCCAAACTTGTTTGTTTAACAAACTTGTTGATGTTCTTAAATGTGAAAATGAATCTCTTAAGATGTATGCCAAGTATTTGATTGTTGAACCTGTTGCTAGAAATGAAGAAAAGCTTTGTTGCAATCATGTTGTGTTGCCTGATTTTGTGCCTATTGTGAGTTCTACCTCTAAAGACAAATCGGTGTACATTCCTCCACACAAAAGAAACCAAAAAGTGGAGAGAAAGGCTCTTAAGCCTAAGCCTTCATTTAGGTCTTATCCTAGGGAGTTGAGTGGATCTAAGTTTGTTCCTACTTGCCACCATTGCAGTGTGATAGGTCACATACGACCTCAATGTTCCATGTTGAAGAGAGAACAAAACCATGTTGCTAGATCCCTCCCTAAAAGGCCTAGTAGACCTAAACCCATTGTTTGTTACCATTGTGGTGCCTTTGGTCATCTAAGACCCCATTGCTCTAAGTTTTAAGCTCTTAAAAGAATCAAAAGAAAAGAGAAACTTGAGCTTTTTGGAAGTTGTGCTATGAAAGCAAAACTAGATTTGGGGGAAAATGGTAAGTTGTGGAAGAAAGTTTTTGATGTTCTTACCTCCTTGTCTATGTGCATCTCCAGTTCTCATTCTTCGAACCCTCGTCTCGCTTCTCATGAGACACTCATTCCAAAAAATCGTTCTGTTTGGATGAGGATGAGTTCCTATGGTTGAGCTTATGCTCGTTTGGTACTTTATCTAATTCTTTCGATCTTTGTAGGACTCGTCATGCATTAGATGCTTCATTATCATGCATTTGTGCATCATGTATCTCTTTATATGCATTGTCTTTGTTTTTGTTTTGAACATTCTTTACTTTGGTTTGTGTCAAAAATTCAAAAACACATAAAAAGTATAAAATCCAAAAATTTTGATTAGCAGTGTTGTGCATTGTCACATACATGTTTAGCCTTATACCTCCGTACTAATGGCTTTATGCATTAATGAGGTTAGCTTGTTCTCTATGCACTTGTATCTTTGTGGGAAACATCTTGACATCTATGTGATTGTTGTTAATAGATCTTCAAACTAGTCATGAATGATTAGTCAATAGTTTTATTTATCTTGAGACATGCATAGACTTGTGCCTATATCTCTTCCCACTATTTTTATTTATTTATTTATTTTTGCTTAAAAGATCAACCAATATCAAATCTTGAAAAGAGATAATGAGCTGAAAAAGCCATTGCACAAACTAGTATTTGGCTAGGAAAAATGGAAAGCGACATGTATTTACAAATGTATGGTGCCAAAAGCCAAAGGCTTACTTATCAAATTGAAATATCAAAAACTTCTAGCATCAATCTCAAAAAGAGATGTAAAGATCAAAATGATCAAATGTTATCAAAAGAAAAGAAGCTAAATGAAAAGCTTCTAACTCATTGAAGCTTGGTTGAATTGGTCATTGAAACTTCACATTAGACTAAGAACTATCTCATAATTGATACCCACCCACATCATACATGTCTATGTTCAACGAATGCCTTATTCATTTGTGTGATTGTACTTGATTAAATGTGATGTAGAGGCTCAATCATCTGTTGATCAAACCCAAAAATATTTTTGAGTGTTTTAGTTTTTCTTGGAAAGTAATTTTATTTGAAAATTTTCACAAAAATCCAAAAATTTGCAACTCTGCATTTTCATGACTCACTCGCAAGTGGTCTACTCAGTTGCAAAAAAGACTTAGAAATTTTTTCAAAATCTGGGTTTAAGGATTTTTGGCAACTTATTCGCGAGTCGCAAGTTCATCCAGAAGTGTTCGTGACTCACTGGCGAGTGTAAGTCCTAGTCGTGAAAAAAACTTAGGAAATTTTTCAAAAACTAGGTTTCAAGGTTTGTGGCGACTCACTTGGCTACTCATTCACGAGTCAGTTGAGTCGCGAAAAACTCATGTTTTGCAAAAATAAGGTTAAAAGTCAGATAGTTTTTCAAAACTTTTCACTTTCCCTCGCATCATGTGTTTGTCTCTTTGTCTTCTCCGCCTCTCCTTCTCTCAAAACCACCCTTCTCACTCCAAAAACCTCCATTGGTCTCTTCAATCTTCACTCCAAATCCAAGAAAAGGTATGGGTTTTCACTCCTTTTTACTTTATTTCAAGTTTAAAGCATTCCATTTCATGGATTTGTTGGTTTTGTTGAGATATTGAAATATTGTTGAAGAACATGGGTTTTTGTTGTTTTTGATGAAATTGATATATGGGTTTTGTTGAGAATGATGATATAATGCTTGTTTTTCATGTTTCTGTCAAGATTATTACATGCTCATGCATTGTACAATGTTTTGTGTTGTGGTGTGCATACCATTTTGTTGATAAAATGTCTATTTAGATGTTTTTGTGTGTAATTTTGGACTTCATCGAGTACAAAATTTGGGGATAATCATGTTTCCATGTTTGGAACAACTAATGGTTATATGTTTCACACTTTGCCCCTTGCATGATTTCATGCCTCTTATATGCACACTTTTCCATGTGATGCACACACACACAATCTTTGACATGTTGTGTGTCTAATGCCATGATTATATTATGCTTTGATGTTTAGCATCTTCACATGTCATTTTTTATGAATTTCTCTTTAAATTTTAGTTTTTAGGGTTTAATTTGTAGTTTTTATTTTTGGTACTAACTTGTGTCTAACCGAGTTTGTTGCTGTTTATTGTGTTCTATTTTTGTGGTCTTTGCTACTATGTTTTGTAGATGGCTCCACGAAAAACAGTTACTCAATGTGATGACAAGAGAAAGCACTTTGATGAAAGTTTGTTTCGCTCCCCTCAACATTTTGAGAGATATGCCCTTCAATTCAAAACAGCTCCAATCATTCAGAAGAGACAGGTGTATCTTGATGATCTTAAGGATTTGTTCATTCCTAGCTGTTTTGAAGGACAGGGCTGGGATAAACTTCTTGGCGAATTCCTCAAAATTTGTGATCCTTTGATTAGAGAGTTTTACGCTAATGCATCACTCAAAGAGGAACACATAGAGTGCTAGGTTAGAGGCCATAAGTTCACCCTTGACATTGAAGACATTGATGCTTTGCTTGGATTTGAAGAACAAAATCATGAAGGGTTCACTCCATTCAAGGATAGAATGATATCTCTAGAATCTGTGCAACTTCGCCTTGGTGGCTATAGGGAAGAAGGAAGCCTCAACACAGCCTCCTTTCCCCTAGATTTGAGATGCCTAGCATATATCATGATATTCAACTTGTATCCAGTCAAAAAGTTGTCAACCATCAACAATGCTAGAGTCATATTTCTCATGGAGCTTTGTGAGAACACCTACATTGACATTAGTGCACACTTGTACAACATCATTGTAAAGTCCACAAAGACAACCTCAAGATCAAAGCTTGTTAACCCAACTTTTATAATGAGGATTCTTTATAACAAAGGTGTGGAGACTCCACAAAACATAGGCCTTATGGCGCCAACTCCTCCCATCGACTCTTAAACAATCCTAAGGAGTAGGATTTGAATTCCTGGAGATGAACATGCTAAAGAGACTGAAGAAGCACCTCTTGCTGATACAAAGATTGAAGTGGAAGGACAACAACCTCTTCCAACACATAGTGGTGGTCGATTGAGGAGAGGAGCATCATCATCATCTTCGGTTCCTTCTAATCCTTTTCAGATTATACTTAAAAGGATTGATGGTCTTCGGGATACAGCAGATGAGCATTTCAACAGACTTGTAGTTATCCAAGACCAAATCAACGTGTTGGCAGCCAAGTTTGATAGCTTAACTCACCAGCCTTAGCCTTTTGGCCATTCTGGTAAAAAATGGGGAGTAGTTTGGTAGCTCTTGAGGGGGAGCTTATATTTAGGGGGAGTAAATAGCATTGGTTGCTAGTTGGTTTTTAGCTTATGGATGTAATGGTTTATGGTTTTTATAGTTTTTATTATGGTTTTCATAGCACTTTAATTTAGTACTCTATGGTTTTAGTACTTTGTTTTTTAAAATACTTGGATAATTTGTGTTATGGATACTTGGATATTTTAGTTATTCAGACTTGTAAGGTTGAATTTAATCAACCATCTTGCTGGCTTTATTCTATGCCAAATTTGCTTGTAATTTAGCAATTAGTAACCCTGTGTTTAGGTGAGAATCATGTAAGGGTAGTGTGTGAGAGAGTGTGAAGAAATGCTCAAAACTGTGCAGTGAAGCAGGGACTCGCAGGTGGCTTGCGGCTTACAAGCCACCAGAAGATTCACATGAGTGAAGCATGCAGAAAAGCTAAACCATCATGCCAGCTGTAGCACTACAGGACAAAAAGTCCAAACTAGCCATTCAGTTAGCTCGTGGCTTGGACTCACGACTCAGTCAAGTTATGAGGCCAAGTCGCCAGTCCACTCTATTATGGAAAAAATGACTCTTCGCATTCCTTTCTCACTCCAGTATAAATACCCCTTATACCCACAAAATAAAGAGAGCTTCTAGAGAGAATTTTGAGAGAGAAACCCTAGAGAAAAACAAGATTGACTCATCCAATCTTCACATAGTGACTCTTCAAATTCCTCAACTCTCACCCTCTCCATTGTTACATCCTTGAGAGGTTCTTTAACCAAATCTTTTTCTCACCTTACCCATATCTGTGAGAAGGCTTTTTGGTGCTTTGGGAAGTAGTTCGGAAGGAACCAATTCATATTGGTTGATGCTATGGGTTATAGCAGAATCCGATAAGCTAAAGAAGAAATAAGTTCGGCGTAACCTCGTTGGAGTAGGAGCTTGGAGGGCTTAGGTACACTGGGTAGATTAGGCTTGGAGGGTCTTCTGCTGCTTATGTATCCCAACTATATTCTTTAGTGGATTATTTACTGCTTGGAGGGCGGCAGAGAGGTTTTACGCCGAGAGCTTCGGTTTCCTCTTCGATAACACATCATTGTGTTGTCCTTGTGTTTGCATCTCTCTTCCCTTAATCTTTGCCATTTAATTTCTATTGTGGATGTGATTTTATTTGATGTAGATTGTTTATCAATTCTGTTATATGCTTATGTTCATATTCCACACATTAATTGTTTGATAATAAGCTTGAATTGATAATTTGGAGATTGGGGGTCTAAACGTTCATAGTGTTTTATACACATATTGAACATTCAAGACTATGTTTTATGTATCCTTGCTTATGTAGCTTAGTGATTTTAGTTAATGTCTTGCATTTTCTTTAGTACTCTTATACCCTTGTTGGATTTTGTATCCTTGATACAATTTAAACCTAATGATTCTTGAATCGGTTGAGTGTTGGACATGCAAATGATATTTTGCATTGAGTTTATTAGCTTGCATGTCCGGATGTTCATTCACTATGTGAATGTTCATTGTATTCACTATTTATAATGACTGTTCTTGTATGGCTGAGTTATGCTTCATTATCATTTTCATACTTGCTTGATCATATTGTGCTTGCTCCATATGCATTCTATGTTTTTTGCTTACAATGAAAGTAATGAGTGCATTTTGTGATATTGTTTTCAGGAGACTTGTTCATATCGTTCAAGAGCTTCACAGATCTAGAATTAGGTGTGAGTGAGTTTTGGCAACTATTCTCAACTCACATTTTTAAGTCTAAAGTCTATTTTAGGGTTTTGTCATGGAATAGCCAAAGGGGGAGATTGTAAAGTTGAATTTATTCAACTATGTGTTGGCTTTATTACGTGCCAAATTTGCTTGTAATTTAGCATTTAGAAACCTTGTATTTAGGTGGGAATAATGTAAAGGTTGAGTGTGAGAGAATGTGAAGATTTGATTAAGAGTGTGCAACAAGAAGGTGACTTGCGACTGGACTCGCGACTGATTCGCGAGTGGTGACTTGCCAAAAATGAAGCACACATGTGAAGTATGCAGGAAGATGAATAGTCAGGACAGCTGGACCACTACATGACAAAAGTACAGTCTTGCCTAATTTGGTAACTTGCGACTGGAACTCATAACTCATCCCAGTCGCGAAGTGACTTGCCGGTGCACCCTGTTTTGTTAAAAAATTACTTTTCACATTCCATCTCATACCCTATTATAAATACCCTTATACCCACGAAATGTAGAGAGCTTCCAGAGAGAATTTTAAGAGAGAAACCTTAGAGAAAAACAAGATCCCAATCATATATATTTGATCTCACCCTCTCCATTGTCATACCCATGAGAGGATTATAAACCAAATCCTTACATCGCCAAATTCAGAGTAGTGAGAAGGTTCTTGCTGTTTGGGAAGCAGTTTAAGAGAGAACCAATTCATATTAGTTGATGTAATGGGCTAATTGTGGGATCCGAAAAACTAGAGAAGACACGGTTCAACGTAACCTTCTTGGAGCAAGAAGCTTGGAGGGCATAGGTGCATTGGGTAGATTAGGCTTGGAGGGTCTATTGTTATTCATGTATCCCAACTGATTTTTCTAGTGGAACATTTACCGCTTGGAGGGTAACGGAGAGGTTTTTCGCCGACCTCTTCGGTTTCCTCTTCGATAACACGTGCCAGAGTTATCTTGTGTTTGCATCTCTCTTTCCCTTAATGTTAGCTTTTAATTTCTGCTAGTTGTGATTAATTAATGGCTTAGAGTAATTTGATAATTTGGGTATTGCTTATATTTCATATTCCGCACATACATTGTTTGAATATAAGTGAGTTTTCAAATTGGATGCAATGTTTCTTCTCCTAAATGATCTCAACCGGAGTCATAATCTCTTTCACTTGTTCAGGAAAACTAACTTCAACTTAATAAAGTTGTGCTACCTTCTTTCATTGTACTAAAATTATATATACTAGTGTTTAGCCCGCGCAATGTGTGGGATCGTTTTACATATTAACGAACTTTACATCCAACATAAACTTAGTTATCAAACTTCTACCACATATATTCAAACTTAAATAATGTAGTATATTTAAGTATATAGTGTCCAATATTCCCTAAAATTTTAAAAAATTAGTTTCTTCAAATCACTCGTGTGTACTTCCTTGTTATGAGAGACTAAAAAACAGAATCTAACTTTAAGTAATTAAAACTTACATGACAATTTCAAATAGCAAATCTGCTATTCCTAGGAACCACAATGAATCACATCGAACTAAAACTTGCAAGACAATTTCAAATACCAAATCTACCATTCCTAGGAACCACAATGAATTAAACCATGAGATTAGAGAATTTTACACCAAAAAGTTTAAAAGAGAAAAATGGCTACTGGTTTGGTTAGAAAAATATTAGTCAAATAATAATGCATAATCAATAGTACATTGGAATCTCAAATTCTAAAACCAAACCAATATATAACTCTTAAAAGGGACATTGAATCCAATTTTTTTTATCGCAAAAGAAAAAAGAAAAAGACGTAGTGCATAATCAAGCCACAATATATAAACAAAATAGAATTCCATCTGCAACAAATAAAATGCATAATCAATAGTAAATGGGAATCTCAAATTCTAAAACCAAACTAATTCATAAGTCATAACCCATAAAAACAACATCGAATCTTAATCTTGACCCTAAATTTCAATTGCAAAACAAAAAAAAGAAAAAGAAAAAGCTCACAATCCCGAAAAAGCTGCAATGATACAGAGAAAATTTGTTAAATAAAAGTAAATCATCTATAAGTACTCAAATCCAAAACACTAAGACATACACAATAAAAATAATCATACCGTAGATTATTCTTTTGAAGGTAGTCATATATATTTTTTGTTTTATTTCAATAATTTATAGGAAGTAAATCTTACGATCCACAATATTCAGTATTGTGGAATTGACTAATCTCTGTCTTATTTACACTAAATGTATCACTTTTTGTAAATACAGGACTTCGAGTCCATTTTCTATTGTAACCTCTCTCAAGCCCATAGATATTAGAACCAAGTAGCCTAAAGCTAGAACTGATTTTGTCAGTCCTACTCAAATTATGGAAGCTTTCCCTCCAAAAAGTAGCTAAGGTGGGGATTCTGCATCTAGGAACTTGCAAGATGGAAAAGCACATGGAACCTGTCCTCATCTTAACTCTAAAACTATAGAAGAGCAAGGTTCCTATACAGTTGTAGATTCCATATAACACAATCAATCAGCTTTAACCTGAGGAAGAAAAAAAAATGATAAGAGAATGATTGGAGGGAGAAAAAAAAGTTATCACAATGAACCAACTGCAAATTATCTACCACCTCAAGCATCAATGTTGCATAATGAAATATTGTAGATAATTTTTTTTTGTATTCTCCCCAAAAAAATTCCAAATCTTCATTAAAGTAGAAGAGCCCAACAATTTGACATACATCATCCAAAATACAAAGCCTATCAAACTCTAAGATGCATACTATAATCCAATTAACAATGTGTCTGTTACCAAACCAGACCACCTTTCAAACCCAAGAAAAACCAAAATAAAAGGCTTCCAATCAAACAGACCAAGGGTACATACAATTAAATACAATTAGATTATGGTAATCTTCTCCAAAAATTTCTAACTCCATCAACACCTCTGGTTTTGGAATTGACTTAACTAAATCCTCCAGAGATGAAACCACATTTAGCATTCCAAAACACGATCTTCAGAAATATCTTATCCCCTTTCTACTGGAATCCCATATTGCTAAACATGAACACTTTCTTCACCATCCTATCTGGGTTTAACTTTTCAGTTTCAGAAATTTCTAAGAGTAGATCAAAAACGTTTTGAAAATCTATGTTACCAACAGTAGGAATATAAAAAGAAGTCATCTTATATTTAAACTGATTTTGAAGTGCAGCTTGATTAAAATAACTTAAGCTAACATAATACAAAAACATGCAATAGAGATTCCATATTAATTTGAAGAAGGGAATAAGACTTACAACAATGAGTTTTCTATCATTGAGCCTTCTTTTACCACCTTTATTGCAGCAACAACTGCTACACCAGATGAAATCCCCACCTAAAATAAACATGTTCTCACATTCACCACATATTTTGAACTAAAAGAACCAGCAAGTAGCAACAAAGTAATAAATATCCTTTCCCCCTCTAACCTGATTCTTGATATTAGGTTTCAATTTATTTGGACATTTATTGTGAATGACAAATCACTGGATATTTAAGAAAGATTTTAGTTACACATCTTTTAAATAAACCAAACTCAAAAAAAAAAAAAAAAAAAAAAAAAAAAAAAAAAACCATGTTGCAAGCACAGTATTGATATCAAATGCTAAACGACAAAGTTTTATGATAAGTAATTAATCCAACAATTGACTTGGGGAAGGATTAATTCCAAAAATACAAATAAGGAAGTGTTGTAGAATGGTAACAGACCTCAACCATATATGAGTGAAAGTTAAATCCACCTTCAATAATTTGTAATATATTATAATCTTTGATCATTTAAGCATTAACAAAATTAATGAATGCAGCAGCAAACTATAATGGCCCTTTATAATTGGCATATATTATAATCTTTAGGTAATTTAACAATTTCAGCCACCATTGCACACCCTTAGTGTAGTGGTCACTCCACAAGTATAAATACTTGTGGGGTGTGGGGGGCAAGGGCCGGGGTTTAAGTCTCTAGGAGGGAGTTTCACACACATATACACTTAGATTAGGCTAGAGTAGAAATTCAATCTTGTATCAAAAAAAAAAAAAAAAAAAAAAAATTCAGCAAAAGAAAATTTGGTTTAACTTAACAATATAATAGTTGTAGTAATTTGCAGCTAATAAGGTAGTCATCGAAAAGAACATTAACCTCATGCAATATAAACTTCCTTACTGTGGTTATTCATACAATTTAACATTTATTTTTTACTGGATTAAATGTCATTAGCTAATTATAGAAAGTATGACGTGAAGGAATTAACTGCATGCTATAGAGAACAAATTAAAGAACGATACTAATTTGTAGTGGGTCCTAATCAAGTGAATGTTAAGATGCATGCACTTCTGCTAGTAAGCTACAAAGTTAAGATTACTTTCCTATGGCCAAACCATAGAGCTACATGGTTTTATGCTAGATTTTTCAAAAAAATTATAATGATCCCTAAAAGCCACCAAAAAAAGTAAATATTAGACAATGAGGTCATATTGGATATGACCAACAGGTCCTACCAAACCCTCTTAAATCAGCAAATTGTGACAGTAGCATATTAGTCTTTGAAGTCATTGAAATGACTAACAGGTAGCAGTGTTATTGTCACACATAATTCAATTTCTCCTTATCTTATAGCTCTAGCTGAACTCTCTTAAACCAGCAAATTGTGTCTACTAAAAATTTCAGCACTGTTTAGACCATACAGTTTTGTAGTCTAGGCCTTGATCCTCCTTTGGAGAGTAATCATTCAAACTTATATCAAAAAACTTAACCGTACCATAGTGAATGAACCAATATGTTTCGTA
Source organism: Quercus tomentella (assembly GCA_028535165.1). Classification (NCBI taxonomy): domain Eukaryota; kingdom Viridiplantae; phylum Streptophyta; class Magnoliopsida; order Fagales; family Fagaceae; genus Quercus; species Quercus tomentella. Next base: position 36,411,243 of record JAPQVY010000089.1, read on the forward strand.
TACGCTGAAAAGAAATGCATCACTTCAAAATTAATGCTTAGTGATAAGTGTAATTTTTACATGATTTTTATTATCCTCTTATTTATTAAAATTGTTAGTTTTCCTTTATTTCTTTTGATTTGATTTGATTTTTATTTATATTAATCTATTCATTTGTGCTTTGAAGGAATGAGAAGATTTCAGATTAATCTACAAGGGCTTTACATGCAAAGTGGGGCTAAGCCAATTGAATCAAGTCAACTTACATCTAGCTAGGCATGAATTCAAGAGAAGACCAACCCAACCAAATCCAAGTCCAATTCGGATTAGGATTCCAGCCTGCACATCAGTTAGTATTTTTAGCATAACTTTCGGCTCAGATATCCAATCGAGATGATTCAAGTTGGGCTGGAAAGTTAACTTAAAGGGCTACAACTTTGTAGTTACCAAAAGTCCAAATTATGACATTAAATGGGCCAAAATCGTCGGTTAACTGAAGTCTAAAAATCTGGGATTTTCTCCAAACGGGAATAGGATTCCTTCACCTATTTAAAGGCTCTTTAGGGAAAAAAGAGAGGGGAGAAACCTGAGAGGAAAAGGGGGTGCCGCATTGAAGCATTTTTTTTGGGGAGTCTTTCTGAAGAGGTGGATCTGAGGACAAAGGCGAGAGCTTCATGTTGATCAACCAATTCAGATGAAAGACATAAGTTTTATTTGTTTTCTTTTCAATTTTATTATGAACTAAATTTTATTTTCTAGAGCGTTGATGTAGTCTAGCAATGAACACACAATATATATTCTGAGTTATTTTATTTTTAATATTTCCATGATTGAGTGTTTAATTCTTATTCTTAATGCTTAATATTTCTTTTTACGAATTATTGATTGATCAATTGAATTACAATGAGACTGAGAGGTGATTTGTTATTTTAGTTCTAGAATTAAACACCATTAGTTGAGTGAAAGTAGAGATGCTTTACCGCGATTAGTGTGATTTTTCAGAAAATTCAAAGTATGTAATGAATCTCCAATTAATTAAATTCACATAGAGATATGAATTGTTATTTGAAGATATTTTTTATATTATTCAAGAGAAGATATTGAATACTTAAGGAATTTTTAATCATCAACAGGAGATTATTAGAATTTAATAATTAGGAAGAATAAATTGTGTGGGATTTGTTAGGTGAAATCAACTGCTCTAGATCCATTCTTATTATATTTTTACACTGTTAGATTTTTACGCTTTGTTAATTCTTTTTATTCGTAGATTTATTTTTTAAATTAAATAGTTTAATTTAATTCAGATAGTAGAACGTTCCATTTATTTTTGATTTTCCAAATAGTAATTAATTTAGTGAATTTCGGTATTCAATAACATAGCTAATCCCTGTGGGTTCGACATTTGTTTTCTAAAAACACTTTACTACTTGTTACGATTCTGTGCGCTTGCAGATTATTTTTCGCGAACACTTGGTAAAAAAAAGTGTTAAAATAATAATTATATGATCAACTTCTTCATTTTATAATAGCTTGAACTTTTAGAATACGCATAGTTTAACTTCATTTTCTAATAATGATTCAATTTCTTACCTTGAAAATTCTGCTCCTTTAATTTTTTTTAAACAGATTCTGTTTCAATACTAAATGAAAAAATCCACCATTGTCAGTAAAGCATGCCAACCAAAATGTGTAAAGTTTTGTCATCTAGGAGAAACTAGTGATATTATGAAACTAATCTTGCTTGATATTTTACTGTTTCTGCACATGTTCACAAACACTTTTACCCTAGGTCTTAAACTTCCATTTGAAGTTTTATCCTAAGAATCAATATAGGCAGCATTAAACCTTCTAATATAAGAGTAGTGAACACCTAGAACATAACAGTCTACGCAAAGTGATTCATTGACTTGATATGGGTAATTAGCAAGAGGGAGGGAAAAAGAGAGCTATAAATTTAAGTCTTCTACAATATAGCATTTTTCCTCATAAAACACACATAACTCTAAATTTTGTTTCCAATATATTAAATTATAAGTTATAACACTATTTTCTCAGACTAAATAAAGCAGTACAAATTATGTTTGGTTCAAAATTTTGGTCAAAATTAAATATTATTTTAAAATGGAAAACTCATTGCTTGTACTAAAAACTTAATCTTTCAAAACTAATAAATCGCAGAAAGAAGTTTTAAAGAAAAAAAAAAAGGAACTGAAATTTCCCAAGAAAGAAAGACTTACACAGTACATAACCCACATAGAAATCCAATCCACACAATCATATGTAGAACAATCTCTCAAAAATAATTAGAAAGTAACCAAAAAATCAAAGAAAAACTGACGTCCTTAAATAGATAAGCAGAGTGTTCATGACATTGTCTCTGTAATTGGGTCATAGCAGAACAAATACTTGAGATTATATTATAATCTAAGAGATTAGAGAGGCTTTTAACTAAATAGTTACAGTGTTGAAGACGTTTGTAATCTTCAAGAATCATAAGAAATATAAGGAATAGAGGGGTTGCAAATTTAGGAAAGGGGTTGCAAATTTACGAATAGAAGGGAGAAAGGGTGTGATGTGGATGTAAGATCTTAATAACCTCAGAATTAGTAAATAACGCTGAATAAAGTTACAGCAAAGTACCATATACACTCCCTCTCACTTACATTCAAAGATGATTTGACTTAAATCCAATTACTGTAGCCAAATCCAAATCTAACTCAAATACATAAATATATAGTTATGGCGTAATTTAAAAACGAATAATAAAAAAAAAAAAAAAAAAAAAAAAAAAACCATCACCTGTACTAGTTTCGGCTACATGACAGATTCTCCACTTCTCTCCTTAACTTATTGAAATTTCGTGGTATTTAAATATCAAAAGTAATCCACAATTAGCAAAGGAAACTAACAAACGTAATTGAAATTTGAAACAAACAAACAAAAAAAATAAAACTTTAGAACTGGCTGCAATTCCTTTTACTATTATACCTTCAGATTTCACAACCTAAACCCATTAAAACCCAACATCAAAAACAACAAAATAAAGTCTTAAAATTCTTTTTAAAAATATCAACTAAAATCTACAAAGTAATAGACTTAGTATAAAGAAAGTTATATTATCAAATTTCAAAATCCCACAATTTCACACCCTCTTACAAAACAACAACAACAACACAAACACACACACACAAAAAGAAATAGAATAGGTAAAAGGCCATTAAACTCATGTATGGTTTTCCCTGATTTTAACAAATAGAGAGGAAAAGGGATATGAATCCAAATCCCTAAATTGACAGCAAATCATAATTGAAGAGAATATTAGGAAAAGAAATTGGTATCTTTGTTTTGATTAAATTATAAACTCTAGATTGTAGAAAGATTCCACTTCATTACTGCAGAGAAAGAAATTGAATGATTTAAATCTAGGGAAAAATTCAAACAAACCCATTACCGAAAATATTTAATAAAAAATAGTCACATATCACAATTTTGATTTCCTTAACCCTAATTTCTGGAACCAAAATCTAACTACGATTGTATAAGTGGAAAACATATAGCAAAACTAATTTAACTTTAAATTTGGTGGCAAAAAAAAAGTCAAAGAAAGAATAGGGACCCATTGGAGGCATTGTTAATCAAAAAGTCAGAAGAAGAAGGAAGCGTTTTTTAAGGGAACTTGGAAACAGTTCTCTTTTTTCTTGATCGGAAACTGTGGGGTACATGTAGTTTTTGTCTGATTTCTCATATTTTTCTCTCTCCCAACTCTCTGCGCCAAATCGACTCGTTCTCTCTCTCTGTTTATCAGATTCTCTCTCGGTCTCTTTCAATTTAACGGTATTTTTGTTTTAAACCGTGAAGGGTTTCCCTGATTTTAACAAAGACAAAGGAAAAGGGTTATGAATCCAAATTTCTGAATTTACAGTAAAAACAAAAAAAAAAAAAAAAAAAAGAAGCAAATATCTACAAACCCTAAAACCCAAAACAAAAAGGAATCAAATCTAAACCTATCCAACAAAAAAACTCATTTAAAAGGGGAAAGAATGTATCGGGGCCAGTTCTTACCACCGTCAGTAGCCTTGCCATAGAAGAAAAGTCTATCGGAACTGGCGGTGGTAGGAAGCCGGACTGACAATGGTGGCAGCGACATTCACAAACACTATCTTTGTATCCCTCTCAATCATTCTGTGTTTTAAAAGCCCGAGACAAAAAACAAATTAAACCTAAACCTAGCCAACAAGAAAACTCAATTGAAAGGAACATTTCATACCCAAATCTAAAAACATTTACCAGTGTTGATGGGCCATAGATTTTTCCCGGTGGTCTAATTCTGCCTCTTTCTTTGTTTCTTTCTCCATGTCTCAGGCTTCATCGCCTCTCTCTATTTCTATCTCTGTGTACACAGTATTTCTCTCTTGGCACCATACGAACTCTATCTCTCTTTGTGACTATATCTTTCTCAAGCCCTTCGTTTGTATTTTCACCACTCTGTTCTCTTCCTTTTTATCTGTACAGCAAGCAAGGAATTTTTTTTTTTAAAATAAATTTATGCAGTTAATTTTTATATTTATAATGAGAGGCTTTTAAACGTTGTAGCGTTACCAAGCAATATCATTTATCATTATTTAACTTATACGTGGCAGCATTTTAAGGGGCCTTTTTTCCTAATGTGGCAACACCTCCTCAAAGGCTTCTGCTATTATATATAGTATTATATATATTTTTATCTATATATATATATATATATATATATATATATATATATATATATTATAAGAAACTTGTAATTTTATTAAAATTAAGATAAATTCAATACATCATGAGCAACAACTGATTCAATTAGCGGTTGATTTTCCTCTATTTATGTTACATAATTGTTGCTCTTATCTATTTCTTTGGCAAATTTTGCCAATAGATGTGTAGATTTATTACCTTGTCGCTTCACATGAGAGACTTGAACTGATCTAAAATCTTGAAGCTTATAAGTTACACCAGACAGAATATTTGAGACAACCACAAGAGGAGTACAAAGACCCTGTAGAGTATCAACCACTAGCTTGGAATCACTTTCAACTACCACATCCCTTATACCAACATCCCATGCAAAAGACACTTCGATTTCCATAGCTTTCACCTCAATCTCCAACAACCCAAAGGTTGAATAAGTTTCTTGCTCATAGTTGATGCTACTTTCCTTCATGATCGCGGATTACCACCCCGACCCCAGACCCCCGAGATTGAGTAAAAACTACTCCACCCACATTGACCTTGTAGCATGGGACCGGTGGCAGTGTCCACGACTCAGTCATCTCCAACCTTGGCGGGGCAATGACGTAGTTTGCTACCTAGAATTCAGCAAGCATGGCTCGAGCTTTTTGCACCACCATTGTTGCCGATCAACGAGAACTCCCATGCTTGACTGCATTTTAGTTATACCACATGCACCAAGCTACCATAAAAATCATCTCTAGAGTGGCATCTCTAGCATGTTGGATGAAGATCAAATACCATACCAAGTCCACAAATCCTTGATATCGGATTCCTTATGTCTCAAACATAATACCTGTTAGACCCCATACTTCCTAAGCTTTCTCGCACTCCCAGAACACATGGTCACTAGATTCTTTCCCAGACAACAAGCTTCATAAGTATCTTCATCAATGACCTGCCGATGACGCAAATTCACTTTTGTAGGGATGATATTACGACATACTCTCCGTAAGAAAGTATTTATTTTATTTGGCAAATTCAAGTCCTATAGTCTTCTTTAAAACGTTTTGTGTGTATCAGCATTTGAGGCTCCTGTCGTACTTTCTACTAGATTTTCAGCCACCGCGAGCTTATAGGTGCTTCGAACAGTAAACTTTCCATTTGGAGTATAATCCCACACTAATCTACATGAGGAAGACGAATACTTAAATGAATACTAAGAATTGAGTGGACATCAACTGGGATAAAAATTTGACGCACTAGCTCTTCACGCCATGCAATCGTTTGTGGATCAACAAGTACAGTCACCGTAGATTGAGTGGATAATGTTTTTGTCTGGGAAATCACTCTTAAAGAGGTTGGATCATTAAGCCATTTATTAGTCCAAAATTTGATTGATTTCCTATCACCCACCTGCCATTTACACCATTTTCAGATAATATTTTGCACCGCAATAATGCTCCGCCATGCAAAAGATGGACGAGAGCCCAATTTAGCTCCAAGAAAATCACTATCCAGGAAATACCTCGCCTTTAAAACTCTATAGGTGAGAGATGATGTATTTATCTAGAGCCTCCACCCTTACTTGGCTAAAAGTGCAAGATTAAAAGCTTTAACATCTCAAAAGCCTAAGCCACCCTCCTCCTTTGGAGTACAAAATTTGTCACAACTAAGCCATACCATCTTAGTTTTTTCATTAGTTTACCCCTACCAAAATTTGCGGACCATGCTTGTCATCTCATCACATAAAGTGTTTGGTAGTTTAAAGACACTTATAGTGTATGCTTGTATTGCCTGTGCAACAACCTTTATAAGAATCTCATTTCCAACCTATGATAGCATCTTTTCCTTCTACCCTACTAATTGATTATCCAACCTCTCCTTTAATTATTGAAAAGTATTGCATTTAGATTTACCCACCAAAGATGAAAATCCCAAATATGTCTCATGTTGCTTAATAACCTCAGCCCCAAAGTGGAGTTTTATATCATATTGGATGTCATGTGTTGTATTACTACTGAAAACAAAGAAGTTTTGTCCCTATTTAGTTGTTGTCTAGACGCTCACTCATTGGTTTTCAGAACATTTTCTAGGCTAGTGCAATCTTCCCTTGTGGCTCGGTAGAAAATAAGGTTGTCATTTGCAAAAAAAAAAAAAAAAAGTGTGATATTGCTGGCCCTCTCGAACATGCTTCTACACCTTTTAGTAAGCCATCCTCCACAAATTTCTTTAAAAGAATGGATAGACCTTCTACACAAATAAAAAATAAGTAGGGAGAAAGGGGGTCCCTTTGGCACAATCCCCATGTGGGGGTAATGTGGCCTCGAGGTCTCACATTAATTTTGATAGAGTATGAAATAGAGCATACACATCTCATCATAATATTGATCCACTTCACATGGAAACCCATCTTAAGCATAATATTTTCCAAACAACCTCATTCAACCCAATCATAAGCCTTACTCATATCAAGCTTCACCACCATCTCTCTAACCTTCCTTAATTTCTTTTGATTGATATGGTGCATTGTTTCAAAAGCAACCAATATATTATCAGTAATAAGACATTCAAACATAAACACACTTTGATTCTTACAAATAATGTTTGGAAATAAGTGTTTTAACCTATTTGCTAGAACCTTAAAGGCTAATCTGGAAATGAAATTACTAAGGCTAATAGGTCTAAATTGGGTGATCTTTATGGGGGTTTTTAATTTTAGGTATGATCACTACATGAGTTTCATTGAATTTAGGACCAATACCATGATTTAGAAAGTCAAGGACAGTCTTAGTTACATAGTTACCAACTAAAGAACAATAATGCTCATTGAAAGTTCAAAAACGTGTATAAACACCTTTGAACGTTTAGACCCCCAAATTACAACTTACCAATTCAAGCTTTATATCAAACAATTAATGTGCGGAACAAGAACAAAAGCTTAATACAGAATTGATAAACAATCTAAGCCAATTAAAATCACATTCACAGTAGAAAATAAAAGGCAAAGATAAAGGGAAGAGAGATGCAAACACAAGGACAACACACGATGTATTATCGAAGAGGAAACCGAAGCCCTCGGTGTAAAACCTCTCCGCCGCCCTCCAAGCGGTCAATAATCCACTAGAAAATGTAGTTGGGATACATGAACAGCAATAGACCCTCCAAGCCTAATCTACCCGATGTACCTAAGCCCTCCAAGCTTCTTGCTCCAACGAGGTTGCGCCGAACCTTTTTCTTTTCTAGCTTACCGGATTCCGCTACTAGACCGTAGCATCCGCTATCCTTGGCATCCTCCAATGCTTCCCAAAGCTCCAAAAACACTCAACACTCTAAATTGGTGTGGGTAGTGTTTGGATAGAAATCTCCTCTCAATAGGTATGACAATGAGAAAGGGAATGAGAAGAGACTACAAAGGTTTCTCTCTAAGAATAAGTAGCTCTCTCTAATTGGGTGGGTGTTTTGAAGAAACCTCTCTTAGGGTTTTTCTTTCTGAATGGCCACACATATTTTGTGGGAATGAGGGGTATTTATACTGGTGTGAGAATGGAATACGAAAAGTCAGTTTTTCCAAAAACAGGGCTGGCTGGCGACTTGACCTCGCGACTTAACTGAGTCGCGAGTTCAAGCCGCGAGCTAGCTAAATGGCCAGTTTGGATTTTTGTCCTGTAGTGCTCCAGCTGGCATGACTGTTCAGCTCCCCTGCATGCTCTGCACGTGTGCAACTTTTGGCGGCTTGCAAGCCGCGAGCTTCCCGCTAGATCAAGCCGCGAGTCCCTGCTTCACTGCACAATCTTGAGCATTTCTTCACACTCTCTCACACACTACCCTTACATGATTCCCACCTAAATACAGAGTTTCTAAGTGCTGTATTACAAGCAAATATGTCACGGAATAAAGCCAACACATGGTTGATTAAATTCAACCTTACAATCTCCCCCTTTGGCTATTCCGTGACAAAACACCCTAAAACAGACTCTAGACTTAAACGTAAGTTTGGGAACAATGGCAAAACTCACTCACACCTAAATCTAGAAGCTGTGAAGCACTTGAATCATATGAAAATGAGTCTCCTGAAACACAACAATACACCATGATTATTGTATGCAGAAAAGCATGAAATGCATATGAAACAAGCTATATGTGATCAAGCAAAAATGGAGTTAAGAAACAAACCATGGCTAGATCAACAAAGCAATCACTACAAGGTAGTGACCATAATGCTCATTCACACTTGGAATGAACACTTGAACAAACAAGTAAACAAGCTCAATGCAAGTCACTTGCATGTTCTACACTCAACCAATGCACAACACACTAAGTATATGCATCTAGGAACAATCCTACAAGGGCACAAGAGTGACAGTACTTAACCAGAAAGTGCATGACATTTGGATAGAGGTACTGATTTAACAAAAACATAGAGGCTGCATAAAGCATGGTACAAACCATAAAGCCTACAAGCTATGCATAAACATTAACCCTAAAAGCTTACATAAGCACATGGGTACAAAACACATTATATTAAATAAAAATTTAAACAATATAAACTAATAGTGCTTAAAGTTTCTCCCCTTCAAAATGATGAGAAGTTGTGATGCACTAGAAACATATATACTTGTAACCTGAAACACTTGCACAAAACACATTAGACCCTCAAGGTAAAGCAAGTAATAAAACGACAAGTATAATGTAACAAGTAAATTGCGATCAAGTAAACATGATGTGAAACATGTGAGCAACTTGATCATACACCAAAACAGCCATATAGAAATGACTACAATGATCACATAGCAAAGCAAATGATCATACGAACATGCATTCAAAGAAGCACAATAGTATAGGGAAATATGCATGTCCAAAGCACAAACATGATGCAATGAGAACAACAAAGCATAACTCAAAGCACCATAAAGCCAACAAGAAAACAAACAGAACGAAGTTTTCAAGTTAACACAATGTCTTCTCCCCCTTGGTATATGCATCTCCACTATGGAAAATCTCTCCCCCTACAAATGTGCACGAGAAATAGAATTTCTCCCCCTAAGGATGTGCACAAGAGTCATAACAAGAGTCATATAGAAATGACAAAACACTCCGGTATACTCTCTAGAGTATACTCTCCCCCTTTTTGTCAGGAATAGACAAAGGGTCAAGGAGAAAAGAGGGCAAGAGATGAATGAACAAACAATGATAATGATGCATGAGGGGTGCAAGATGAATGAGAAAATGAAGCTCAAACCCAAGACAAAGTAAAATGCTACAAAGCATAAGGTAAACATGACATGCTAGGATGAAGAAACAAGGTAAATACCAATGCATGACAAAGGTAGCAAAGGTGTGTGCAAGAGGTGGCTAAGTGCAATGCATGACCAATGCATGAAAAATGCACATGTGGGGCAAGGTGTGTTAAATACACAACCAATGAACCAAACATGTTCCTAATGAGGAAACATGAGAAACCCCAAAGTTTGGTACTCATCGGAGTCCAAACAAGCAAGAAAATGTCTAAGAGGCATTTTATCAAACACCTAGCATGCACACTATGAACAATAATGTGAAACAATGCATGAACATCATGAAATCCACCCTTCATACATGTTCTTTCTACCACAAGGGGCCAACAACCAATGCATATCAACAAAAGAAACAAATCCCATAAAGAAATTTGACAAAAATTAAGTTTTCCCAACCCCAATGATAAAAATCCCAACCAAGAGCACAAAACTCTCCAAAACATAATCCAAGGATCAAAAATAATGAAAAGAATTTATAATTACCTTAGAAATGTTAATGGAATGAAAAACCATTCAAATTGGTTGGGTTTTGATGTAAAAATATTGAAAGAGGGGTTTTAGAGAGGATGGGAGAGGTTTAAAACAAGTTTCCCACAAAAAGCCCATTAAAAAGCTGTTTCTGGGCGATTCGCGACTGGGCGAGTCGCGAGGTTCAGTCGCGAGCAAGCCGCGAGCCGCGAGTTTCAGCCGTGAGCCGCGAGTTTCAGTCGCGAAAATTTTCGCGAGTCGCGAGTGAGCCGCGAGCAAGCCGCGAGTGAGCCGCCAAAAGCTTCTGGATGAACTCGCGACTGGGGTTTCGCGACTGGCGAGTCGCCAGCTGAGCCGCGAAAAACTCTGACACCTGTTTTTCAATTCAGAACATGTTTAAACATTGAAAAACAAAGTAAGCACTAAACATAAACACAAAAAGTGATAAAAATCACTTCCAACAACATATAAAATGATCAAAAATCTTTTTGGATTAATCCATATAAGATTGAGCACACACACATCACATTTAGACAAGTACAATCTAACAAATGAATAAGACATTCATTGAACATTAGGCAAGTGTGTTATGTGTGTGTATCAAATGTGGAATAGTCCTTAGTCTAGAGTGAAGCTTCAATGATCAATTCAATCAAGTCATACACAACTAGTACTAAGTCAAGTGGTCTATCTCAATTATAGAAGTGAACATATATGACCTCCCACAAGAAAATAATTACATAAGATTGAAGCTTTTCATTTGGCTTCATACAATTCATATCATTTGATCATTTCAAATCAATACAACTCATTTTGAGCAATACATCTCATTTTGAGATCGATGCCTGAAATTTGTGATATTTCAATTTGATGAACAAGCCTTTGGCTTTTTGGGCATCATACATTTTCATATAAGTCGCTTTCCCTTTTTCCTAGTCGAATACTAGTATGTGCGACGGCTTTTGCAGCTCATTATCTCTTTTCATTTTGAGATTTACATTTATTGAGCTCTTTAAGCAATAAAAATAAAAGAGTGGGAAGAGATATAAGCACAAGTCTACGCATGTATCAAAACCAACATGACTATTGACTAATCATTCATGACACGTTTGAAGATCGATTTACAACAATCACACAAAGATGTCAAGATTTTTCCCACAAAGATATAAGTGCAAAAATAACAAGCTAAGCTCATAAATGCACAAAGCCATTTGTACAAAGGTACAAGGCCAAACTCACATGTGATATGTGCTCAAGCATATATGATCAAACTTTTTGAATTTTTCACTTTTTATGTAGTTTTGGATTTTTACTCACACAAAACAGAAACATAAAAGTAAGATCAGAAACGAAACAATGCATACAAATAAATGCAAGATGCACAAAATGCATGAAGATATGACATTAAATGCATGAAGGGTCCTACAAAGATCGAAAGAATTAGATCAAGGACCAAAAGAGCAAAAGCTCAACCATAGGAACCCTTCCTCATCCAAACGGAATGATTGTTTGGAATGAGTGTCTCATGGGAAGTGAGACGAGGGTTGGAAGAATGAAAACCGGAGATGCACATAGACAAGGAGGTAAGAGCATTAACCACTTTCTTCAACAACTTACCATTTTCCATCCAATCCGGTTTAGCTTTCAAAGCACAACTTCCAAAAAGCTCAAGTTTCTCTTTTCTTTTAATTCTCTTAAGAGCTTGAAACTTAAAGTAATGAGGTCTTAGATGACCAAAGGCACCACAATGGTGACAGACAATGTGTTTAAGTCCATTAGGCTTTTTGGGAAGGGATCTAACACCAAAGGTTTGTTCTCTTTTTAACTTGGGGCATTGGGGTCTTATGTGACCGATCAAACCGCAATGGTGGCAAGTAGGAACAAACTTAGATCCACTCAATTCCCTGGAATGGGACCTAAACAGAGGCTTAGGCTTAAGAGCCTTTCTCTCCACTTTTTGATTTCTTTTGTGTGGAGGAATGTACACCGATTTGTCCTTTGAGGTAGAACACACAATAGGCACAAAATCGGGTACCACAACATGATTGCAACATATATTTTCTTCCATTTTAGCAACAAGTTCAGCAATCAAACACTTGGCATGCATCTTAAGAGATTCATTTTCAGATTTAAGATCATCAACAAGTTTTTTAGACAAAACAAGTTTGGCATCCAAGTCCTTATTTAAATATTCAAACTCTTTCAGCTTTTCAAGAGAAATTTCAGCAAGATTCTTATATTTCTCAACCAATTTGTTGGATTCATTGAGCTTAGCAATCAAATCATCCTTTTCACAAAATAACTTGCTCAAATTCTTTTGAAACTTCTTAGCATTTTTCTTTAAGAGTTTGTCAACAACACCCATAGATTCAAATAACATGTCATCACACTTATGAGGATTAACACTCATAGAGGCATTTTCACAAACACGTGGCATGTTACATTCATCACCAACCAAATCATGCAAAGAGTCATACAAAGCACAATCCATGGCAAATAAACACAAAGGGTCAAGGATCACACTTAGGTAATTAAACCACAACAAGTGTACCCGCTCTGATACCAATTGAAAGTTCAAAAACGTGTATAAACACCTTTGAACGTTTAGACCCCTAAATTACAACTTACCAATTCAAGCTTTATATCAAACAATTAATGTGCGGAACAAGAACAAAAGCTTAATACAGAATTGATAAACAATCTAAGCCAATTAAAATCACATTCACAGCAGAAAATAAAAGGCAAAGATAAAGGGAAGAGAGATGCAAACACAAGGACAACACATGATGTGTTATCGAAGAGGAAACCGAAGCCCTCGGCGTAAAACCTCTCCGCCGCCCTCCAAGCGGTCAATAATCCACTAGAAAATGTAGTTGGGATACATGAACAGCAATAGACCCTCCAAGCCTAATCTACCCGATGTACCTAAGCCCTCCAAGCTTCTTGCTCCAACGAGGTTGCGCCGAACCTTTTTCTTTTCTAGCTTACCGGATTCCGCTACTAGACCGTAGCATCCGCCATCCTTGGCATCCTCCAATGCTTCCCAAAGCTCCAAAAACACTCAACACTCTAAATTGGTGTGGGTAGTGTTTGGATAGAAATCTCCTCTTAATAGGTATGACAATGAGAGAGGGAATGAGAAGAGACTACAAAGGTTTCTCTCTAAGAATAAATAGCTCTCTCTAATTGGGTGGGTGTTTTGAAGAAACCTCTCTTAGGGTTTTTCTTTCTGAATGGCCACACATATTTTGTGGGAATGAGGGGTATTATACTGGTGTGAGAATGGAATACGAAAAGTCAGTTTTTCCAAAAACAGGGCTGGCTGGCGACTTGACCTCGCGACTTAACTGAGTCGCGAGTTCAAGCCGCGAGCTAGCTAAATGGCTAGTTTGGATTTTTGTCCTGTAGTGCTCCAGCTGGCATGACTGTTCAGCTCCCCTGCATGCTCTGCACGTGTGCAACTTTTGGCGGCTTGCAAGCCGCGAGCTTCCCGCGAGATCAAGCTGCGAGTCCCTGCTTCACTGCACAATCTTGAGCATTTCTTCACACTCTCTCACACACTACCCTTACATGATTCCCACCTAAATACAGAGTTTCTAAGTGCTGTATTACAAGCAAATATGTCACGGAATAAAGCCAACACATGGTTGATTAAATTCAACCTTACACTCATAAAACAAATGAGGCATACCATTAGGTCCTAGAGCTTTCTTAGGAAAGTTCACCATGTTCATCAACCAAATCAAATGAATGTTCATATAATTATTCATGACTTACCTCACTTACCTCGCTACACCATAACACTTCAGCACCAATGATTCAATGCGTGTTCAAGTTTTCATGAATGTTCATGTGGTTCATTAAAGCATTAACCCTAATCATCAATCTATCAATCCAAGCATGTGAAACTGTTATGCTACTAACCCTAATGCCAAACATTCAAAAACTAGATTCAACAAGACCTAAACATGTGATCAAAGCTAACCAAAACAAACAAAATAGCAAGACATGGTGAGATAAATCAAATCAAAATCAAATCATATTTCTAAACATACATAACATATAAATCAATTAAGAACAACAAGATCACAAGTTATAAAAGATCCAAATTAAGGAAGGGCCATGAAGAGAGACTCACTTTGCTTATAGAACACAACTTGGTTACTATTTAACTGGCCCCTCAGTGCCTACACAACAAAAGTCAATGAGATATCAAGGAAATCAAAAGATTCAATACTTTATAGGTAATCACAACTCAAAATAAAAAGATGTTCTTAAAAAAAATTAAGAAAGAATGTTTGAAAAATGTTTCTTGGAATGAGATCAATAGTTTCTACCCTAATGAGTAATAGAGAGAGGTTTTGAAGAACCAAAAACGTGCTTGGTGGTTGTAAGTGCAGAAAATTCAGAGATGAGAGTGTTCTTGCATGAGTTTAGGTCAAAAATCAACTCTCTCTTGCTAGGGTCTGAGTTTGGAGGCTGTAAATGCAAAATTTCGAAATTGCAGAAAATCGAACAATTGAAAATTGTTCCACAAACATAATTTTGTATTAATCAAGTACGGAGTACAGTCTCTATTTTGACTCTTTTAAAAAAGTGCTCCTCTGATTCTATCTTCTTTGAATTTCACTTGCGCAAGAAATTCTCTTGACTTTGGTTGGAAGATGGATTGAACAGTCTTCACAACAAATCTCTAGCTTTGAGCTTGTTAGAGATTTGATGTTCTTCAAGTTCTTCAAGTCATTCGAATGTTCTTCAAGTTTTTCGAATGTTCTTCAAATTCTTTAAAGATTCTTGAGACATAGTTTCTTCAAAGCTTAGGCTTCTTGAAAACTTGGTGTTCCAAAATGAGAGGAGAAGTCCTCTATTTATAGTGGTTTCAAAGGATAAGCTCCACTTTAAATTGATATGCTTGAAGATATGTAGTAAACTCTTGATTGGCCCAAATTTTTTTTAGAGATAATTATCTCTATTTATCTATTTTGATAAAGATCATATTTTGATAAAGATAATAATCAATAAAGATAAATAATAATCTCTATTTTATTTATTTATTTTAATAAAGATAATTATCCATCAATTTTGAATAGAAAATTTATCTTTATTTTATTTTATTTATTTTAATAAAGATAATTATCCATAAACTTTGAATAGGGAATTTATCTTTATCTTGTGGGCCAAGTGACACATGGCAAATTTCAATAGAACAATGTAATATCAATTTGGATGACACGTGTCATTTGAAAGCTCAAAATGTGTGAAAACACAAAAGCTTGTTTAGACCCCCAATTCAAATTACGGCTTGGTTGATTTTACACTAACTTAATACTAAGTGCGGAATAGTGTAAACACAAGCATACAAGCAAGAGAGCTACTCTAATCCATATTTAAAGCAACACAGTAGTAAAATGAAATGAACAAGAGTAGGGAAGAGAGATGCAAACACAGATAACACTGAGACGTGTTATCGAAGAGGAAACTGAAGAACTCGGCGAAAAACCTCTCCGCCGCCCTCCAAACGGTAATCGATCCACTAAACAATCAATTGGGATACATGGGTAAGCAAGAGACCCTCCAAGCCTAATCTACCCATTGTACCTAAGCCCTCCAAGCTCCTACTCTAACAAGGCTTCTCGGAACCGTGTCTTGTTTAGCTCTCCGGATCCCGCAACAAGCTCCATGTTGCATCTGCCATCCTTGGCTTCTTCCAATGTTTCCCAGCAGCACCAAAACCTCACTGGACACTCTCAAAGGGTGTGGTAAGTGTTTGAGCTATTGACCTCTCAATGGTATGGAAATGGAGAGGTAGGAGATGAGGAAATTCCACAAACAAATGTGTAGAGAATTGTTGGTATATCAATTTGTAACTCTCAAGTGTTTTAGCTAGGGTTTTCTCTCAGAAGATCTCCTTCACATTTGTGGGTAATATGGGTATATATAGTGAGGGTACAGAAAGTGTGTATCAGACAATACAGACTGGCAGAACAGAATGTCTCGCGGGTGTCTCGCGGGAAGGCCTTACCTGCGAGATACTCGTGAGACACAACTGTCTCCATCTGTACTGACTCTTAGCATTCTAGTCATGTGCAAGGCACATGCTTCACTTCGCGGGAAGCTTAGTCGCGAGACACCCGCGAGAAGTCTTCTAGCTTCACTTGCTTGAGTCTTCACACTATCTTTCTAACACACACAACCCTTACAATCAAATCCCACAATAAATACAAGGTACACAAAATTGAAAATAATTACAATCAAATTTGGCACGGAATAAAAGCCAACAAAATACGAATTTGTAAATCACAACTTTACATCATCATTTGATTTAATTAATTTAATGACATATTAATCTAGAATTTGTCACTATATTTTGATGTGACATTCTATAGTTGGCTTAAAATTTTGCCTCCTACAAATAACCTCTCGAGACTTAGTCATGTCTGTAGACACCGCATTTTGTACCCCTTATGACTCAAGCCCCTGTTTCCCAATGATGTTGAAATTCTAAGACCCAAGGTTGGTTTAGGGCCCAATCAGATTGCAAATTGACTAGAGAGATGTTAAAATGGAAAATATAAATTTTTAATGAGCTAAAAATATATATTTGGAAAATAAAAGCCAAAAGGAACCCTAAGCCTGCGTACACAGGCATGAACTTGCGTGCGTACACAGGCACAAAGCCTGTGCATGTAGGTAGGCTTTCAGAAGAACTAGAAAGACAAGTTTTCTACATTGAAGACTAAGGATTGGAATGAATCCCACATCAACTGGGAGCCATTCCAAAACCCCATTTTCACAATATAAATAGCCATACATGGTACCTTTAAAAAACACATAGAAATCTCATGGGAAAACACTAAGATTCACTAGAAATAGTGAATCAAAGAGGGAGTTTTTCACAAAACATCCTCAAGTCAATTTTACTTGATTAGGGCTTTTTCTGGCCTTGATCTTTGAGTTTTAATATTGCTAATCACTTTCTTATTGGTTTGTTATGGATTTGATTGAGGGGAACAGTAAAAAATCAAGCCTAGGAGCTTTTGCTTTGAGGTTTTTTTTTATTTTATTTTTTTTAACTTTTCTTTTATTCTTTGCTTTTAATTCTATCTTTGATCTGTTTCTTTGTTTGTTTTATGCTTATAACATGTTTGTTTAGACTAGGTTTATGTTTTCTTTATGTTTTAAGCATGCTAGGTTGGTAGAATTTGTGTTATGATTTTGCTATGTTTTTCTGGGCAGAAACCCACGTGCGCATGATCAAGGCTACATATGCAAGCTTGATTATGCGCACGTAGGGTTGTTCATGCGTACACATGAACCAGCCAAGAAACCCTAATTTTGTTTTCTCTTCTGTTTTCACATGTATACCTCTGTTTAGGCTCCTTTATGTGTTTCTGTGTTTTTTAAAAGCTTCTATTTCACATGTTAAATTAGATGCTTGTCTTCACATGCTTAGATTTGGGTTTGTTTTGAGTTGTCTTTATTTCAATACCATGATCATGCATTCATATGCTTATGCATAATGCCATAGGTGCTGATTTGCTGCAAGGTAAGTAAAGGTAAGTCATGCATTTGCTGATATAATTGAGATCTTAATGCCTTGGATGATGATATGGTTTATTGGCTTCATTTCTACCTTTGAACTTAATGCTCATGTGTGCTTGGATGGATATGATGATATGATGATAGGATTTTTGATGAAGCATGATTAGATGTATGATTAGGGTTTGTGTTGTGATGAATGCCTTGATGCCATGACATGTATGCTAGAAATATGATAGGTTGTTTGCTAGGGTATGCCATGATAGATGTATGGTTAGGGATGATTGATGCCATGTTGATTGTCAGATGTACGTTAGTGTGTGTGTGAGTTAGATACAAAATTTAAGTATGCCTTTAATAGGGTTAAGACATAAGACATAATGATGGGAAGCCAACCTTAGGGTTGAGCGGTTTTGGGTGCCTAACACCTTCCCAAGATAGTACTTTAACTTTGAACCCATATCTCTAGTAGTAAGATCAAAAGGTCCTTCCTCAAGAGGACGCTATATATATGGTTCGTAGGCCATTGTAAAAACTAGGTGACGACTCCATCCGTTGTGCCCCACAGTGGCGACTATACTGGGGACTGTGAGTTTAATTCCTATGTGTCCTATGTCTTAACCTTAATAAAGGCTTACTCAATAATTGTTCGCACACACATCACTTGTTTCTATTGTCCCTTTACCTCGGTTGTTGATGAGTGGAAAGATGGAAGGCTCCATTCGGCCCAAGTCTTTCTAAGTTCATCCCACTAACTCACAATGTGTGCCATTGCCTATGATGGGCTTTAAGTACGTTAACAGTTTGCCACCAATCCACAATGGTCCACTTTGGCCCTCGGTTGGAAACATGATCCACCTAGTTGTGAGTGACCTACTTATCTATCCCTTTAGCCTTAGGAAGGCCTATCCACACTTAGAGAGATCCTAGACCTAATCAAGAAAGGGATACCCTTTATATGTCTCTTGTTTGTTCAACTATATATCTTGTGATCAACTAATTCTAAAGGACAAATAAAAGACATAAAATTGGAAGGATGACCCTAAAGCTATGGCATACCCTAAGACAAAGGGACAAAAGAAAAGAAGTTCTCACATGTAAGAGGCTTGTCCCTAAATCTAAAGGTATATCTTAATTTGAAAGGTTCATAAAACCATAGCCTAATTGCTATCATAAGCCAAAACCAAAAAGCCCTTTTGAAAAAGAGGACTTTGGGCCTAATATAACAAGTATGCTATGGACTTAGCATCCAAAATCCTACAAAATCAAAAATGAATTTCCCTAATCTTGTGCCTCTTTGTTGTATGCCTAAGCCCAAAATAATGTGAACTTCATGGACTTTGAGAGGAAGGCTATAATATATTCTAGTTGAAGGGTTACTTCAAAAGAAATGAATGATAATAAAATGAAAAAGAAGAGCCCAAAGGTGATGAAGATATTGTAGGCCCATGTTTGAGACAAAGGGTTAGAAATCTCAAAAGTACATTCTAATGAAAGCCCATGAGAGTAGAATAAGAGCATCATTGTAAATGGACCAAAGCCCAATGAGACAAGGGGCAAGGTCTATGAGAGGAAAAGGAGTGACTTTGTAATTGGGCCTTCATTAAAATGGACTTAAAGATTTTCTAAGAACATCTAAGAATAAAAGAAGAACCTTTTTAAATAGGACATGGACTTAATGAAAAAGGGGAATTCTTTTTAGGCACCATTACACACAAAAATCAAAGATTAAGTTCCTACTCTAATTTAAGTCCAATGGAACGCAAGACGTTCCAAGAGGGGATGAATGCTTTGTGTGAAGAAGCCCTCATGTAGGAGATATTCGAGTGAGTGGAGGCATGAGGCAAAGCCTTTGAGAAGATAATAAGTTGCCTTTCCAAGATAGAAGAAGCACTCATGGAAGGGGGGAAAAAGGATAAAGGGGACAAGGCTAACTATGAACAAGGCGAGATGACTCAAGAGGACATCGATTTGATGATGAGAGAAAGGAAGGTCTGCTAGCTTATACCCAGCTTTATGCCATAATTGAAAAGCACTCCCAGACCATGGACTTTCAAAAGGGCCTATGTTAATGACTTCTTTGAATCGAGAGATGCGAGATCTTAGGAAGATCATGACTAGCCAGAATGGACCTCGAAGGTAAGGATAACTCAAGTCACCCTAGTTTGCTTCATGCTTGAATGTGACATGGAGCCTTCTTCCAACGAAAATCAATACCTCGTGCTGGCTCAAGATGAAGAAGAAGGGGAAGGAGATGATGAAGTGATAAGTTATTGGAGTGAAGATGATAGTGACTGGTTCTTTAACGAGGTGGGAAGAGATTTCCCCAATAAGGGTGAGGTTCTATATGACATAACCAAGGCTATGCACATATGGAAATTGCTGTAAGATGAGGACTGGTCCACTGAGCTGAAGGATTCGTTCGAAGAGGAGGACAAGGAGAAGAGCAACAAATCTTGAAGAAGGAAGAAGATAGAATTCATCGTGCCTGCTGTGGGGCAACTTAATAATTGAACTTGGGTTGGGTTTTCTAAGAGTGGGGAAAACAAATTTTGTAATGCAAGCCCCAATGTACTTTTCAATAAGATGAATTTTGATTTGGCTTATTTTAATTTGTCCTATAATATTGAAATTCTGCACTTAAATGATTCAAATGAATTTGAAAATGAAATTAATAAACAATTGGAAAAGAAAATTGAACCTATGGAACTAACTTTTGAAACTCTTAATTTGGGCAATAATGAGAATTTATGGTTAATTAAAATTGGCTTAACACTAAATGAAGAAGAAAGGAAAGATCTCAAGGATCTCCTCATAGAATTCGAAGAGGTGTTTGCATGGTCCTATGAAGATATGCCCGAAATTGATCCTGAGATAGCCCAATATCACATTGATACCCATGACCACATGATAGCCGTTAAGCAAAAATTAAGGCGCATGAGAATTGAATGGCTCTTAAAGATCAAAGAAGACGTTGCAAAATAGTTAAAGGTATGGTTCATTAAGTCCATACACCAAGTGGAGTGGATAGCCAATGTTGTGCCGGTACCCAGGAAGGATGGAAAGGTGAGGTTGTGTGTGGATTTTAGGGACTTGAATAAGGCATTCCCTAAAGATGATTTCCCCCTTCCCCACATAGATGCCTTAGTGGATAACGTGACTAGTAGTGCTTTGATGTCTTTCATGGATAGCTTTTCGAGGGTTAACCACATCAAGATGGCTCCTAAGGACATGACTAAAACCACTTTCACCACTGAATGAAGGATTTATTATTAAACAACAATGCAATTTGGGCTCAAGAATGCAGGTGCTACTTATCAAAGGATGGCTATAGCCTTGTTACATGATATGATGCATAATGAGGTTGAGGTATACGTTGATAACATGATTGTAAAATCCAAGGATAGAGGTGGCTACATCATTAACTTAAGGAAGTTCTTCGAAAGAGTCAAGGAGTATAGGTTGAGGTTGAATACAATACATCATCAGTTGGCTAAGAATGAGAAGGAAATAAAAGGATTCCTAGGTCGACTACAATACATCAGTTGGTTCATCGCCAAGCTCACATTTACTTGTGAGCCCATCTTCAAACTCCTAAGGAAGAATGGACTCCACACATGGAATGATGAATGTTAGAAAGCCTTTAAACTTATTAAGGAATATCTCCTCCATCCAGCTATCTTAGTACCTCCACAACAAGGAAAGCATTTACTATTATACCTTTCTATCATAGAAGATGCAGTTGGAAGTATGCTTGCAAAAGAGGACGATGATAAGAATGAAAGGGCAGTGTACTACTTGAGCCAAAGGTTCCATGATACTGAGACTAGGCACACCCTATGAGAGACCTCGACGAAAAGCGTCCCTCAAATAAAAGATTTGGTACCTTTCAGTGAACCTCTATTTTTGGGTAAGTGGTGTGGAGTCGCCAATTATTTTTTTTATACAAAAAAAAATACTAATTACAAAATACATGATTGAATAGTTCCATTCATTGATTAAATAAAATTACATATCTGAAAGAAAATTAAAAAGTTACATGGCTTTGGGTCCTAGTTACAATCTACCAAATATTTACATGGCTTGTTATCCTAGTTACATTCTACCCAAAACAAATGAAGACAAGGCTAGATTTACTAAACCAAAAACCTAAATCCAGAGGCTAGGTTTCGGAATGGGATGGTGTTAGGCACCTATTCCGCCCAGATAGAGTCTAGTCTTATAGACTCTAGTGACCAATGTACTATGTTATGCATGTCATGAATGATATGTTGAACATGTGAAACAAATTAAATCACACAAATTTATTTATGAATGAAATCTCTTCCAATTTTTTTAAAAAATTTAGATCTATTTTGGTGATTAAAAAAAATTGATTTTGGTTTGTCAAAATACCAAATCTGTTTTGTGAGATAAAAAAAAGGGTTTTGGAGATAAAAATTCAGATTTGTTTTATGATAATAAAAAAATGGTTTTTAATAGTTAAAAGAAAAAAATCAAATCTATTTTTAATAATAAAGATTTTTTTATTTTTTTTTATGAAGAGGTTCTCATTCACAAAATAATTTAATGTTACATGACTCAAACAAAACAACAATTCATGATCTCTTTCTTTATTTCAAAAATCTGCATATGTTTTAAGAAAAATCAGATTCGTATCTTAAGAAAGATACAAAATTAGTTTTGATGTGAGAAAAATTTAGATTTGCATCTAAGGAATATGCAGATCCCTTTTATTTTTTATTTTTAAAAATTTAGATCTGCATCTAAGAAAGATGCAGATTCGTTTTATTTGAAGAAAAATTCAGACTTGCATCTATGAAAGATGCAGATCCGCTTTATTTGAAGAAAAATCCAGATCTGTAGCTAAGAAAGATGAAGATCCGTTTTATTTGAAGAAAAATAGTTGACTACATGTAGATCTTTAAAATTAAGAAACAGATTATATCAACAATAAAGAAATCAAGAACATGTTTTTATAAACTAGATTATGAATAATTGAAACAATTAGACATACATCATCACGATAAGAAAAGAATAAAAATAAAAGGGATTAGAAAACAACCTCTTGCATGAGCACTCTTCTACTTGAGAGGATGTTTTAGGGTTCAAAGAAACTTATTCAGTTATCTTTGAAACCTAAAAAGCCTAGCTTCAACAGAAAATCAAAGAGGAGATTAGAAAATATGAGCTGTTTAGGAGCCCAAAATGTGTGCCTTTCAAAGCGTGGAAAAAAAGTGCTGGATTTTGAGGTTCAATTTCTATTTATAGAGGCCAGAAGACTCTAAAAAATAGGTATGGATGATTAGGGTTTGAATCCAGAAGCATCCTTTTGCGAAACGGTCGAAAAGGGTGTGCCTTATCATTACCCGAAGGCCGTTAGGCCAAAGCCCATCACATGAAAATTCGGCCCTTTTAGAGTGCCGTTCGGCACTCCAAAAGTGCCGAATTGGCCCTATGGCTTCAAACACTCTTTCATGTTCGGGTGCCGTTTGGATTCCTCTTCTAGGGTTTTTTGGCCGGTCCTTGTACCTAGACGCGTTTTCATCCTCCATCTATGATTTTTCATCTCTTTTCAGGATAATTCAGGCTATTTAAGAACAATTATCTTGAAGGTAAATACCTTAAAATAAATCTTAATAAAGTTCAGATTATCCAAAGTTTTATTGTTATCCAATCGTCCCTTTTATTCCCATGCATGCATCCATATTTTAAACACTGATTATCAACCAATCACAAAATTATTTAATTAATTTTAATTGTTTAACCAATCAGAATTAATTTAAATTGATCATGTATGGTCGATTCTACCTAGACACAATGCATGTTGACCATGCAAACTTGATCATGCAATATCTTTTGATTCGATAGACCAATTTGATAACCGGAGACACCGCTACGACTGTTAGAATCTCAAGATCATTTTTATGATATGTAATGAATGAATTAATGCATGTAATGCAAAGACAAAATGATGCATGTAATGTAAGAACAAATTAATGCATGTAATGCAATTATGATTTTTAAGGTACATGGATTGGTCATTCAAGTCATTCTCCTTGATTAAATTATGGGTACAAAATTGAGTGTCTACGCACCTCTATAGAGAAGTTATGCTTTGCACTCATGTGGGCCGTAAAGAAGTTGAGACACATCATCCTACCATTCCGAGTATGGGTGGTAGCTAGAATAGATCCCTTGAAGTACCTATTTGAGAAACCATCTTTGAGTGGAAGATTGTCAAGATGGCTAATCCTATTAGCAGAATTTGATTTGAAGTATGTGACAAGGAAGACTATCAAAGGGAGCGTCGTGTCTGATTTTTGCGCTGAGAATCCTGTAAAGGGAGAGGATGGAAAAGAAGACTTCCCGGATGAGGACATTTTGGATATTGAGCTAGGGGCCTGGAAAATGTATTTTGATGGAGTTGTGAACCAATACAAGAATGGAATAGAAGTACTTTTGATAACCCCCAATGGATCTTATGTGCATTTGGCTCTCAAATTGAACTTTGAGGCAACTAATAACATGGTAAAGTATGAAGCTTATATTACTGGAATGAAAGCTCACCGAGAGTTAGGGGTAAAAGAGGCCAAAGTTTTTGGAGATTCGACCTTGGTTATTTTCGATGCCCGACCTTGATCGGATCGGGGTGAAAAAACCGCCGCCATCATCGCAGGCCTTCGTTCGACCACCTGTCGTGGCGACAGATCCCGCACGCATTGGGTCCTGTTAGAAGGTCCCTCTCGAAATATGGTGTGCACTATGTGCTTCGTGCGGAGTTTTGAGTGCTCTCTTTCTCAGTGAAGGAAGGTAGGCCTACCTTTGGCGTTATGGCAAGAATCTGGGCCAAATTTTAAGGGATTACCAAAGGTGAGTGGAGTCGCCACAAATCATTGGGTTTTTCAAAGGTGTGATTGGTCACCTATTTCTAGTTGATTTTATTACCGATCCTAGGTTAAGAAAAATGAAATTTTTCCTAGTCTAATGTGGATGGCAAAAAATCTAGATTCTTAGGTCCGGAAGTTTGGTTACGAGTGGGGAAGGTGTTAAGCACCCCACAACGCCTGTTCAAGGACAGTTCTTTGTTTTGACAAAACCTTAATTTTTGAAAATTAGCAGTAAAAACATGATTTTGGCCTTGGCTATTGGGGCTTTGCATGATAGGGACTTTGAGGTTTGGCTTTTGAATGGGAGTGGTTCCAATCTATGCTTTCCTAAGGCATTCGAGCAAAGTGCTAGATTTCTACTGTGAAAATCTAGTGACAAGTCACCTTACTTTCACGGCGGAAATTAGGCATTACTTGCCTTAGGTGGCACGGATTATGACAATCACACCGAAGGGGGAGGAGGCAAGTAGGTATATATAAACATACATCATGCACAATGCAAGCACTCAGAGCAAGAAAGTAAATGCCTACATCCCTAGAGCATGGCCCAAAATATAAGTGCAAGAAAATAAACTAGGGTCACCAAACTGTAGAGATGAAGACAAATGGTACACGGCATGATATACCTAATACAGACCATCTAGGGGAGAAAGGGAGGAGGAAGGAAGGGGTTTAAAAGAGTACATAACCAAAGGGGAGAAGCTAAAATCCTAAACCTACTGACTACAGCCGCTTGGCTTAATCACATGCTCGCGTCTGCATCCCTTTTGCTTGCACTTGGGAAATCGTGCCCTAGCTCCATGCGTTCTCGCTCCATGTGTGTACATGCAAAGGCAAAGACAAGAAACCAGCAGACAAGTAATGGAAGGAAAAGATGCAAAGAGTATATGAAAAGGCATAAAACTGATGAGCATGATAGACATGGCAAGCATTGCAGGAAAGCAAGTAAACAAGCGAAAAAGCAAACAAGCAAGAAAACGAACAAAAGGTGGTGTCCGCAAGGGACAAACGTAGGTTTGGATCAAATGTCCATAACTTCATTGTGTTGAAGCATGGATGACACACTAGCAAGCAAGATTCTTGCATGGACATGTAAGCAAGCATGTAAAGATGCATATAAAGCCAACAGGTGGCACAAACAAGCATGGCAAGCATATCATTGCACAGAGCAGAAAAGAGGAAAGGTATGCACAAAGCAACCGACATCATGGTGATGCCTCCCAGGTGGTTACACCCAAACAAGGCCTCATGGGCATCGAGTGTAACCACACAACCACAAACCCGCTAAGGGTGTCAAGCGTGGAAAAGTCTAAAACAAGAGAGGCTAATACAAGCATAAAGTATAGAAGCAAGCAAGCATAGACATGAAAAATGGGTGATCCAAACCCTTTGATATGGGCCAAGGTGTATAGACGATGACAAAGACCATAGGGTCTAGATCGGGTCCGAACTAATAGGCCAAAACATAAGAAAGAAAGATAAAGAGACAAAAGGGCTACAATAGCACATGGCATGACAAACATACCCTAGTTCTAGGCACGCGAACATGGCATAGAGCACATTATAGATCGCGAGTCCAAAGCATAGCTGCTGGTTCACCCACTGTAGATTGTGAGCCTAGGACGTGTGTCCCTAGCTTACCCACTATAGATTGTGAGCCCAGGACGTAGCTACTGGTTCACCCACTGTAGATTATGAGCCTAGGACGCGCACCGCTAGCTTACCCACTATAGATTGTAAGCCCAGGATGCATGTCGCTGGCTTACCCATTATAGAATGTGAGCCCGAGGACGCATGTCGGCGGTTCACCCACTATAGATCGTGAAGCCGGAGCGTAGCTGCTGGTTCACCCACTGTAGATTGTGAGCCTAGTACGCATGTCACTGGCTTACCCACTGTAGAATGTGAGCCCAAGATGCATGTTGCTGGCTTACCCATTGTAGAATGTGAGGCCGAGGACACATGTCACTGGTTCATCCACTATAGATTGAGAGTCCAAAATGTAGCTGCTGGTTCATCCACTGTAGATTGTGAGCCTAGGACGTGCACCGCTAGATTACCTACTGTAGAATGTGAACCTGAGGACGTGTGTCACTGGTTCACCCACTATAGATCGCGAGTCCTGTGCGCAGCTGCTGGTTCACCCATTATAGATTGTGAGCCTAGGACGTGCATCGCTAGCTTACCCACTGTAGATTGTGAGCCCAAGATGCATGTCACTGGCTTACCCACTATAGAACACTTGTAAGAATCTACTTTTTTGTGAGATCATATGCTTGACATAGACCTGCATAACATGTTTAGGAAAAAGTGTTAGTTCATCTATGTTGCCATTTAACTTTTGGGCTTACCAATTGTGTCAGAATTTCTTGTTGTTTTGTAGATCATGTCTCGAAGAGCTGGTTCTAGGGGAGACCAGGTGAAGGCCCTCGTGGATGCCACGTCCCAAAAGGATGATTCTTCTAACGATGAAACCGCTTCAGTTGGCGGGTAGGTGGCTCGAGTTCTATAGACGATATATCTATAAAGACTCGTTCAAGGAGGTAGCGCTTAGTCGAAATGGCCAGCGTCTGCTCCATGTCTTATACTGTTTCTGGCGAGGCTTCCTCACGGCACAGGCCGGCTAGAGGGAAGAGGCCTTTGGAAGAGAGATGCAAGCCGAGGATCTCATCATAGACATTGATGCTGACTTTTCTAGGGTTGTTGTCTTGCTAGGGTTAGGCGTTTGGAGGTGCAGCTTGAGGCCTAGGTTCCTACCACATCAGGTCGGGGTCGATGCTCGCACAGGAGCTATGGATAGAGGTATTAGAGACATTTACCTTCAGCAGGGGCTGAAAGACCATCCTTCCACACAGGCGTGGAGGGGAGAGGTATGTTATATTTCTTTCTTGGTCATTTAGATTCCTATTATATGCATGTGCTAACAAATAGCTTATGATTTTGAATGCAGAAGGGCGACAAGCTCTAGGGTCGGGGTGCCTGGTCCACTTTTCTCCAGCTGGTGTTTGCTCCCAAGACCCATTAGCAGTATGTCGAGTTTTTGAGAGAGTAGGGATTTGGGGATTTTTAGCAGATTCCTCCATTCACCATAAGGCACGGGATCAAGAAGGCTTTGGTACGGTGGTTCCACGTCGACACAAGTACCTTTCACTTGAACTGTAGGGAGTATGCGATCCTCCCTCTTGATTAGATGGCCATCTTAGGTATCAGAGTTGGTGGCCTCCCAATTCTGACCGAGGAGATGAGCTTCGAGATGGCTAGCGAGCTCTTGGGCATCCCTTTTCCATTGACTGTGGACACGAGGGGATATTTCGGGCCCACTGCATCGCCACATATCATCACTGAATGGCTGTAGAGTAACATTCCTTGGGACATGGCACCCACTAACATTCATCTTCGTTGGTTTTTCCTATGGTTTCTCAGTAGTTGTTTTTTTGGCAACAACTGGTTGGTGTTGACTAGCTAGCTACTATGGGCCATGGGAGTGATCTTCGTCATTTAGACATACGATTGGGGGTCCGTCACCTATTGCTTCTTTATTTCTTTCTTGAGGCGAGCCTCCTAGCGGGATTTTAGGATTTTGGAGGGATGATAGCAGATTTTGACGTGGTGGGCATATGAGTACATCCCAACTTTATGACCACAGTACAGCATGTCACTATCTTTGCAGCCTTGGACTGCATTACTTGGGATGAGATTATAGTCTGCCCCTATGATGGTGTACTGCAGGGGAGGCTAGAGCTCATTATTGCCATGGGCCAGTCAAGGATACGATGTTGGTTTTGGGCCCTGACGGGCTGGGAGTTCTTTTTGGCAGAGAGGACCTTCCATCAGGTCATGCCGGTTTATGGAGTATCTAAAGATCCGCCTCCTCTTGGCTTGTCATTCAAGACCATTGTCTTGGACGATCGAGTTGTTAGGATTAGTGCCCTTAAATCCTATTGCATGATGCTATGTATGATATTATGTATGACTTAATATTGTGATTAATAAAGTTAATTTATTATTATCTGAAATAATGGTAACATGAATATTCGAACATTATCATATAGTCCATAAGATGCATAGTATGTGATTTATGTGATTAAGTCACAGAAGATATAAGTCACAAGTTCTTTGTAAACTCAGAATTTTAGTTCTTAGTTGGTGATGAAATTGGGCATTTCATCTATGAAGACTATAACATATCAACTAAGATGATTTGTTGTGATCATGGAAGTGAAAACTTCTAGTTGATGTGTTGATATGTTTTAAGAGTTAAAACATATTGAACTAGACCACTGTGAGATTTATTATTCTCCTAACGACTGCTAAATGAATAATAAATCTCACGATTTATATTTACATGAACTCTTAATCCTGAGAGAATAATGGACCTGATTATGGAATGTAGGTTGCTTTTATATATCGAGAGTGAGATCTAAAGTTATGATCAAAATCTCAGTATGTTGGGCAGCCACATTTAGTGTTGATGGAACATATATTCCCAAGAAGGAATTCATAGTCTCTTAATGGAGATATAAAATATTCTCTTGAGATAAGTTTAATGGGTTCGATTATTCAAAGTGCTAGGCCTAACCACTTTAGTAAGGAATTACTAAAGTATATATTTATGAAATTGGATTTCATAAATATATGATGAATAAGTTAAAAGGATTAAACTGGGTACTCAAGGATTAAGATGTAGTGATCTACAAAGTGGCAGTCTTCACTCATGACTTTGTATAACTACGAATATTTTATGAAGGGGTTGCATGTACAATAAAGTCTTGGGATATAATTTATTAATAAGGTCTAGAGTGCAATTATATTTATATAGTGGTATTAAATATAATTAATGGTAACTTTGAATTTGTCAAGAGTTGATAGAAAAGATAGTGGTGATGATGATGATGATACGGACCAGTTTATCAAGGGTAATGATTCTCCTTAGGGTTAGCCATTTGTTGTAGCATGATGTAGCCCCTAAGTGGGCATGTATTTTTTCCATGTTTCTTGTAGAAGAAAGAGACTAGGAACCCTAGGACTAAGAAAGACAATAATAAAAGGTCTCAATAAAAGAAGCTGCATTTCGGTCATCACCATGGAGTTTCGAGACACACTCGTCCAAATTGCTATAAGTGATTAGCCACTCAACAGAGCAATAGTGTGTTATCATCTACTGGTCAAGATCAGATTCCACCATCTTTGGGTCCTTTTGGAGATCTTCTCAAGGCCCTTATGTTCCTTTCGAACTTGAACGGTTTCAATTATTCCCCCTCACCTCCAGAACAAAGGTTCAACTTTAGGAAAGGATCTTCCCCCAAAACCATAGTTTAGAAAGAAAAAGGCACAATGTCATTCAGTCACTTTTTCTCTCTCTCCCTTTATGTTTTTGCATTACTTGTTTGTTTTGCTTTCTTGTTTTTGAGTCAGTCTAGTTTAATGCTATGTGTTTTTCTTTATGTTTTTGTTTGGTTGTTTTCAGTTTTTATTTTTATTTTTTCATAAAAATAAAAAAGAAATTGAAAAATACAAAAATATTGTGTGTTTGTGTATATTGGTACTTGTGTACCCTAGATGGCCATTGAAACTAAGTTTTCTAAATTTTGTATCTCTTGTAGCTTAGATGAGCATCTCAATGCACAACTAAGCAAGTGAGTTTTGTGGCTCGTGTTTGTGATGAGTACGATTAAGATTGTCTCTTATATCTCATACTCATATCACTCTTTTTGACGGGAATGACTAGAAAATCCTAAGAGAAAGGCATAAATAACCATCTCACCACTAAAACCCGCCAATCATGAATAACATCTGTGTGCTTAGGCATAGCAAAATTAGGATGTTTTAGTTTACATAATTGGGTATTTTCTTTTCTCTCTCTTATATGCCCATGTTGCTATGCTTAAAAAGAAAAACATGCAAAGAAAACAAAAGCAAAAAGAATCAAAATGCTTTTAATATGATTGCAAGCATGTTTCTAGGAGATGTGGGAGTTATAGGATGTACCTTGAAGGTGATAGTCCGCATCAAGTAGTTATGATTGTGTGTGAGTGTAATTGATTTTCTCTAGTCTCAAATCTTCATAATAGGAGACATTTATGCAATCTTGCTATGTTTCACTCACAACACACAAATTCTTTGCTACTTTTGATACATGTGCAGGTACATTGTGATTTGGCCATCACAGGAGATACATGTGTTAATATATGCTCACTAAATTGTCTTAACTTGTTTTTGAAATATAAAATTGGTTAGACTTGTTGTGTATGTGTGTGTGTGTGTTTTGGATTTATGAATGCTTTGTATCTATGTTAAGAGATGTTTTGAGAGCTTAATATGTTGCTTGGATGTTTGTTTGAATAGCTTGCTTGTTGCATACATCTGTATGTGTTCTTCCACCCCTAAAAAACCTTTTTTCTTCAAGTTTAACAGCTTCTCGACACATCCTCGACAGATTCATTTCTATCGAGCTTTGTTCTTCAGGTCTCAATAGAATCCTCAACAGATTCTCGATCCATCAAGGAATTTTCCTATGCTCTTTGCCTTCTCAATAGCATCTCAACAGATGCTCGATCCATCAAGATTTTTGGGTTTCTTCTTGATAGAATCTCGAAAGCTTCTTTGATCCATCGAGCCAAATTTCTGTGCTCTATTTCTGCTTGATAGATGCTCGACATATCCTCGATCCATGGAGACCATATTTTAGCCTTTGATAAATCCTCGACAGATCCTCGATAAATTCACTTCTGTCGAGATTTAGTATTTGATAGATTCTCGATAGATATCTCGATCCATCGAGCTGCGTTTTCTTTTTAAGGCTGGGGCGAGATTTCAGATCTCATTTTCTCACTTCTCTCTCAATAGAAACTTTTCTCTCTCGACCCAAACCTCTTTCTCACAATCAAATCTCCTCACCCACGTGTTCTTCGGTCTAGATCAAGCTTCAAAAACTTGGTAAGTGTTCTCATCTTCTCTCTTTTCATGCATCCATGCATTTTAGACCTAGGTTTTGGGGTTTTTCAAAATTTTTGGGGTTTTTGAGTTTTTCATGAAATTTTTGGGTTGGGCTTTGTGAAATTTTTGTTATATGTTCATACATTGCACTCTTATTGTATTATAACAATGTTTCATGTATTTTAGGATTGTGTGCTTGATTAAACTTGTGAGTGTTGTTAGGTTGGATTGGGTTTTTGCCCATAATGCTTTTAATTTTTGCATGTTACATGTTCATGCATTCATCATGCATGCGTTCTCTCTTTTTATTACTTTTCTTAGCATGTGTTGTGTTTTGTTCTTTCTCTCTCTCTCGAATAGAACCTCTCTATGGCACCTAAACAGAGAAAATCCACTCCAGTTCGGAACCCACTTTAAGGTTCCAGGTCATCTTCTTCAGATCCTCCCATGCCTTTCCACATTCGGTTCCATGATGAGAAGGCCAAAACGAACTTCTTTTAGAACTTCCAAAAATGTAGTGTTCATCTAGAATGTCAGGTTATTCTATTGGACTTTGCTGACACTCCTCTCCCCACTGTCATTCAGACTCGGGGTTGGGAATCTCTACTTGAAAGACCCATGAGGTGTCCTATTGTGTTTATTCAAGAGTTTTGCTCCAACATACACAGCATCAATACCTCTATGCCTCATTTTGTTACTACATTTAGAGGTACACGTATCGTAGTTACTCCAGATCTTATATCCATGGTACTACACATTCCTAGGGTAGCGCATCCTGACTACTCTAGAAGTGATTGTCTATGGACTGTGTCTAGAGACGAGCTTATCTCTTACTTTTGTGAGACTCATTCCATATGGGGTGGTAAGCTAAACACCCCATGCTTGGGCTTTGCCAAAGGCCCGAGATTCCCTAACACGATGATGACATTCAATCTCACTCCATTGTCTCACTATAACTCCATCACTGAGCCTCATACTCGTTTTCTTTTGTCTCTTTTGGAGGATCATTCCATCGACTTTCCCTCTCACCTTATCACATCTATCATAGATGTGTATCAGATACTGCTACTCATGATTCATTTCTTTGTTGTGGCTTTGTCACGGATTGCCAAAAGGGGAGATTGTTAGGGACATATTTGATGTAATTAGCTAATCCTTTGACAAAATGCACTTTACTTGTAATTGGGTAGATCTAGGATGGATTTAAGACTTCAAGAAACATGTTGCTCAAGTCAAGTGTTAGAGCCATGAAGATCTGGCCAAGAAACAAGTGAAGAAGAGCTGTTCATTAAAGCTCCACAGAAGTCTCAACAAAATCCTTTCTATCGAGATTTAATGTTAAAGCTCGATAGAAGCTCAACACAAGCTGTTTCTGTTGAGACTTACGAAATTAAAAATTCCAAATCTGAATTTTGGCCCATGCTAAAATATTTGTATAGGGTTTCTTTTCTCATAACCTTAGACATATATAAGGCTTATTTTAAAGGCCGTCATGCATGTAAATAGTGCCCTAGTTCATCATTCTTTCTGAAGAAGTTACTGCGTCTTTACGCCAAGGGTTTTGTAACCAAGGAGCTTTCTGATCTTCATTGTCGATAACGTGAAGAACTTTGCAGCAACATCTTCTTCAAGTTGGTGGAGTTAGTCACATACTGGGATCCGTGCATTATTGGTTAGTCACGTATTGGAATTCATGCATTGAACGGAAAGATTGTCACTACAATACAAGTCCAATTGGGCATTGGGGTAAGGGTTCAACTGTAGGTTGGTATTTCAGGATAGGCCAAAGGGTTTGGTAAGATTCCTTATACTTGTAACCACTTGTGATTGATAATAGTGGATTCTTAGGAGTGGTGACCTTAAAATCACCCGATGAGGTTTTGCCTCTGTGATTTTCCCCATTTGTAAATAAATCACCTATGTCAAATTTATTTTTCACTGCATTTAGTATAATTTGGTGATTTGTTTGTGCTACCATGCTATTGCATGTAATTGAACCTAATTAATTAACTTGGGTAATTAATTAATCTGCAAGGGGTCAATACATTTTTGCCCTATCACATATTTTGAACATAAAAAACTAAGATGACTTATGCCCACACAGACCGTATGCTCTCAGCTATTTTTCAAAAATTCAATACTGTTGATATTTTTGTTCATTTAACACTTACTTGGAAAGAAATATGTACTTGCTACTACACTTTTTCAAAGAGCTATCTATCAAACTAAAAAAATAAGTAGTTCACATCTTCGGCACAATTATTATACCATCTCCAAAGCAAGAACACCATGACCTGAGTCTTGAATCAAGTTGTTCAAAGGATGCCCTAGATGAATGCAGTGCCAAAAGGGGGCATACCTTCCTTGCAGTAACAATGGTCTTGCAAACAATGGTTGAACCAAATGCATATTCTAAAGCACTCTACAATTCGAACCCTTCCAAGCATATCTCCTTGATGTGCATTGTTAAGGG
Organism: Quercus tomentella; assembly: GCA_028535165.1. Classification (NCBI taxonomy): domain Eukaryota; kingdom Viridiplantae; phylum Streptophyta; class Magnoliopsida; order Fagales; family Fagaceae; genus Quercus; species Quercus tomentella. The sequence goes on from JAPQVY010000089.1 coordinate 36,445,532, forward strand.
ATTTAAGTGTACGGAAGTGTTAGTTGATTAAGATTTTAGAGATCAGAATTCGAAACCCTAGAGTTGATTTGTTTGTGTTTGGGAGGTGAGAGATGGTTTGAATTTTGAAAGTGAAAATATTTGGACTATGAGTTGTGTGTGTGAGTTAATAAATTTTATTGGTTTTGGTTTGGATTTGTCATTGACATCATTTTATTTTATTTTTGATCAAAAACTTGCTATTTCGACAATTATTAAATATTTTGTGAAAAATATTATAACTCAAAAGTTATTGATTCTAATTCCTAGCAAACTTTGAAGAATAAATACATAAAATTATATGAATGTATGACACACTATCATTTTATTATAGTTTTGGTTTTAATATTTTCAATTAATGAAATCAATTGAAAAGGTTGATTTAATTTCAAAGTTACTTTCAACTTTTGGCTAGGGTGAGGCCAGTTTCTGGTAGGCTTGGGCTTGATCCAATACCTCATAGGCACTCTTTCGTAAACATTCTCACATTTTTATTTTTTATTTTTTCTTAGCTAAGGAGTGATGTTTCTTTTGTTCTCATTTTTTCTTGGAAGATAACCAACAATCTTATAGCTAGCTTAGTGGTATTGCTCAATCTCCCTCAATTCCCAAACCACCGATTATTCAGCTAATTTTGCCAAATAGCATAATTCTTTAAAAATTTAGGAGAAAATCATCTTGCTAAACTTATTTAGTTATGTAGTTTTAAGTATTATGTTTAATCAAATTGTCACGTAAGCCCATAAGAGTCAAAATCTTATCTATATATAGACACTATTATTAGGGTATTGATAGATATAGTTCATGTGATCTTCCCATATAGAAAAATGAGAAGGTTGCCCATTAATTCCTAGTCAAAAGAAGTCATCACAGCCTACCAGTATCTGTGCATGGTAGGAGTACAAATGCCCTCTCTCCTCGAAACTGGTCAATGGAGTAGTGGTCCCAGCAATATCAACAAATGGACCCATAACAGAATCAGCATATATGTAACATGTACCTAAGTTCCTATATGCTCTCCAAGAAAACCCAACTCCTTTATCAAAAAATTCAACGGTAGGATGACCAATTGGCTTCAAACCAACCCAACGAAAAGCCAACGAAAAGTCAAACTCAAATCTACCACAGAAATCGATAATGATTCTCAGGCATGACTGATATTTCTTCTTAGCAAAACGGATAGGCCTACACTTCACCAAGTGCCTGGCACAACGCTCATACAACAAGCTCTGCAGAATAGTACTGTGAACAGAAGAAGTGACTATGTGGCAAGAGCCTGCCTGATCCTCATCACTTTGCAGAATGTCCAACTAAACATAAAAATGTCCTAAGAACAGGGGAGCCAATGGCAAACTTACCTCAGTAGATATCTTAATAGCTAATCGAAAATATAAAGGCTTCACAGCATAGTGGGGATGAGAGCCAAAGATAAACTTACAAAGCCAAAATGTGATAAAGGCCGCATAGCGAGTAACAACAGAGATCTTAGAGGAGGAACCAACCCAATATGACAACTTCGCATTGCCTCTCATCCTCTTCTTCAACTCAGCCTCCACAGCCTCTTCTTCTAGAGAAAGCTCTAAGGTGCCAAGGTCAACATCACCAAGGATGGGCAAAAGCAACTGGTTTGCCACATCTTCCAAAGTCACGATAATCTCACTACAAGAGAGAAAGAAAGTGTGAGTGGTGGTACACCACCGACGGACCAAATGACGAAGGTTGAAGAGATTCCTATAGTTAGATAAGTAGCGGGATGAGACAATGGCCTTCAATACACCGGCCCGCTGTAGCAACCCCATAAAACTCGTGTCGGACAACTCCCTATCCACCCATTCCTTCCAACACAAAGTCGTACCCGATCTAAACTCGAAGAGAATGGGCATGAGGAGTAAAGTACCTTGGCAGATGGCAAGGTCTGGAATCGAAGAAGCCAATGGAGCACAAGATACATCCATGTTGTGCTGGCAAAGGGTAAGCCACACATGGCCTGGTGGCAGCAACATGTAATCACCGAGAACTTTTGGGAAATGGGTATGGGTATCATACCAAGGATCTATAAGAGGAGCGCACTCACTATTAGGGGCACGCTATGCTTCCTCCTCGTCAGAATGGCCCGATGCGGAATAGATGGCCTCTTTGTCTACATCACGCGCCGTGGGAGCATCAGAGACAACCTCTTTTCCCTTACGGCAAGAAGAACTTTGACCTTTCGCCGACATCATGGTGTAGTGATTGATCGGAGTAAATGGATGAAAGTGTTTGAGAGAGAGAACACGGTGAAGAAAGGGAAAGGGAGAAAGTGTTTGTGTTTGGCGTATGAAGGGAATCTCTCTTAAATACCAACGTCATTAACGCTAACACGAAAGGATGCGATGGGTCAGCCATCGGATGAGGGATGGAATTAATGAAGTGGTGGCTACGTTTCAGAATAACTGCTAAACTGGGAAATAAGACAACACTATTCATGGCAAGAAAAGAAAAAATATATAAGTTGGGGTCCACTGTTTGAAAAAGCCCACAAAGGAAAAGAAGAAGGAAAGACAAAAAGGACAAGGAAGTCTTTTATTCGCATATGAACCGTAGGAGCGCTTCATATGCTCAAGGGGCTAAATGTTAATGCTCATTTTGGGAAGCCCGCTAGAAGGAAGAAGCCCAACAATATGGGCAGAGAAGAGTTAGTGAGTGGATAGAAAAACCATTAAGCCTAAGTGATAGGAATAATGAATCATAGGCCCATAAAATAAACGAATGGGCCTTGAGGAAGCAAATAGGCCTAAAGGAGCCTAGAGAGAGAGAAGTAGCAAACCCATGGGCAGTATGTGATGTAGAAAAGTGAGAATCGGCCACAGCAGGCCCAAAGTAATGCAAATAAAGAAAGTAATGGGCTAATGGAAAGTTCATGAGCCCCAAAAATGAAGGATAAGGTAATTGGGTCAAGGAAGCCCAAATGAGTTAGTAAAAACCCATGGGAACGCAGAAAAAGGGCTGAGGATGCCTAAGGAAAGCAAATGGGCCAAAGATGCCCAAAGGAAAGAAATGGGACAAAAGAGCCCAAAAGCAATGAAATGGGTCAAGAAAAGCCCAAAGTAGCATGAGTATAAAGTCAATGGCCATCTTGAGTCATTGGGAGAAGAAAAAGCAGCAGGCCCAAAGAGGTCCAACGGGCACAGGTCAAATAACACCACAGCAGGAACGACAAAATGGCATGGCAGGAAATAGCAGCAGGATTACGGAAAGAGCAAAGAATGGGCTCAAGAAAGGGAAGCCCACTACCGGGCAAGGCCCAGCCTTTAAAATAAAGCAAGGTATAAGGAATAAGAAATCAGAAAGCAATTCACGCCATAATGGGTCAAGGGTGAGAGGCAAAATGCACAGGTGAGCCTCCAGAACACAGCAAACGCATGAGCAGTGGGCAAGTTTCGGACATACTCAGAGTGGAGCACGCACAAGGCCCAGACATCACCAGCCTGTACCTAGCCAATACAAGAAGTGGTGGGTCATGGGTCAGAGGTAAGAGAGGGTATAGTCTGGTGGTGGGGAGAGGGGAAAGCCTATTCTAAAGTTCCCACTCAGGTTCTTTTAGGGGAAATGTCCTTCTAGAATGACATACTACCCAAAAGAAGCAAGGATGAGCTGGAACCACTAGGTGCATGCCATGAGGGATAGGAAGAGAGAACACCCACACTGTGGCGGATAAGAATGCCACGGTGAACAAGCAAACAAAATAACCTTCTTTGTCTGGTGGTGGGAAATGGCGCAGCCAACACAGGTAAGTGGTGGTGGCTGGACAACTGACAAACTAGTGGAGGTCGACAAGGACACCCAGACCAGACAAAGGTGGTTAAAAGCTAAAAAGGTAAAAGTCAGTCATGGCAGGTAGGAACATTATCACGGTAATGGGACCACTAGAAGAGAATCACAATATTACTAGATAGGGGAGCACTGAGAAAAGAAGAAGAATTAGAAATAACGAAAACAGAGAGCATAGCACCAATAGGCTAATCCCCTCTCTCCCTCTAAAAGGCCTACTCTCTGTTAAAAGGAAAGGATTCTTTTGAGCACGAGCCATTTAGGCCCGTTCCTTCAAAGTGATTAATTTCTACGGCAGGATCTTCTTGAGAGATTATTCACGTTGAGGAAATGGTTCCCTTCTAGGTTTCGGTCCCGTAACATAACTCAACACAACAGACCGATATTTCCTTCTTTGATTTAATAACTCATTATTACTTATTCTCTACTTATTTCCGCTATTTCATTTATAGGGTGTTTCTTGTCATTTCGCTTTATTTACTCTGTCTAACGGCAAAAGTATTTTTCTTTTACCATTATTATCATATCTGCTTGCAGTGACTCATCTGAAGCAGCTCCGCCTACCATGGGCATGTGAACATAGTTTTGGCAAATGGGGCATAGTTTGTGCACAAGCCGAACCAAAGTGAGTTACAGTTGGACCGGTCTTAACTCCCTTATCCAACTTGTAGAGTGACCATCGCACCAAGGATATGTGGTGGTTGTTTCATTGTTATCCTTGCCAATGTTGTCATCACCTAACTAATGCTTAAACTATAAAAAAATAAATAAATAAAAAAACCCACACTTTTTTAACTCAGAAACAGGAGCAATTAATCAGAAATAGATCTGCCTTTCATTGACTTAAGTAACTTATTCAAAGTCTTCTTTTTGTGTACGTGAGAGGGGGGTTTCCAAGTCTTCATTGGTGAAAAACGCATAAAAACCAATTAGCTTAAGTCATAATTAATTAAAAACTGTTAAAGATGTCCGATTCTCTTCTCTATATGTTAGGTAAACTTTTTGCTCGACTATTTTAATGGTGTCCTTTTCTTTTTCTTCTTCTTCTTCATCTCTTTTTTGTCTTGAATGGTATTGATTGCGTTGAACTTCCCCTCATAAGATAATAGTAAGTCTTTCTCCACAAAGAAACAAAAGGGTTTTTCTTTTCTTATAGGAAGTCAACGTAGTATTTCCAAATTCCAACAATGTGGCTCTTGAACTAACTTTGTACCCCACAAACACTTATACTTGTAGAGTGACCATCGCACCAAGGATATGTGGTGGTTGTTTCATTGTTATCCTTGCCAGTGTTGTCATCACCTAACTAACCCTTAAACTTAAAATAATTATAAAAAAAATAAAAATAAAAAAAAAAAACCACATTTTTTTAACTCAGAAACGGGAGCAATTAATCAAAAATAGATCTACCCTTCATTGACTTAAGTAACTTATTCAAACTCAAAGTCTTCTTTTTGTGTACGTGAGAGGGGGGTTTCCAAGTCTTCATTGGTAAAAAACGCATAAAACCAATTAGCTTAAGTCATAATTAATTAAAAACTGTTAAAGATGTCCGATTCTCTTCTCTATCTGTTAGGTAAACTTTTTGCTCGACTATTTTAATGGTGTCGTTTTCTTTTACATCTCTTTTTTGTCTTGAATGTTATTGATTGCGTTGAACTTCCCCTCATAAGATAATAGTAAGTCTTTCTCCACAAAGAAACAAAAGGGTTTTTCTTTTCTTATAGGAAGTCAACGTAGTATTTCCAAATTCCAACAATGTGGCTCTTGAACTAACTTTGTTATTTAATTACTATCACGTTTTCCCTGTTCTAGATTCCTTAAAATACAATTCTGTACCAATGCCATGGTCCGGAATTGTGTTTGGCTAATCGTCACTCTAGTGTAAGCCGTGGACTCAAATTAACAGATAGCACTTCAAGCTAGTGGTACAGAACAACCAGGTGTATGCATATACAGGCAAAATGGTATTCCAAAATGATAAAGCTTATATCCCATGACATTGGCCAAGAGAAAGAATGCAAAACGAAATGGTATTCCAAAATGATTACCATTCACACCTAGTCATAACTGAACAGTCAGGTGTGCATATAAAGTTCTACCAGTGGAAAAGCTACCCTTTTTGTTAAAAGGTAAAAGGCATGAAGTAATAAAGCCTATGCAAAACACTTTGGCACGTAGAGTTCGCTGAAATGTGAGTCACATTACATGATTATTGCAAATTATTTTACATTATCTTAATCTCATTACCTTCTTAAATGAGAGAATAATCTAACATTATCTATCAGTAGGATTATAATAATTTATCCAATTGACAGAATTGAACATGCTAAAAAAAATTTATTTACAAAATTGTCCTAATATATTTTCAAACCATAGCCTCTCTCTCCCTCTCTAAATCAAGCCCTAGCTGAAGATGAAGACTTCTTTGGAGGAGGTGGTCTGAATGAAGACAACAAAGACAAAGACTTCGTTGGAGCATAGTATGATGGAGATGACATTTCCATCTCCAATTTGGGGGCAAGTCATGATAATTGATGGTGTTAGGTTCTAAAGACTTAGGATCTTATGTATTTAGAACTCTAATGTGTATTGTTGGCAAACCATGATCAAAACAAGATGTTTAGTCGTGTTTAGACTTGCTCAAAGTTGGTTCATTTATGTAAAGTTGGAATTAAGTTGATGCAGAGTTAATAGTGCATTTCAGCCTAGTTCGATCGATCGAAGCTTAGGCTCGATCAATCGAAAATCGGGCAAAATGCGTTTTCTACAGAATTCCAACTCAGCCCTAATTTATTTAAAACGTTTAGGGTTTTATGTTTTTGCCCTAGGTATATAAGGCAAACCCTAGCCACGTTTTAGTGTGGCTCATATTGCTGTTTGTGTAAATCTCTTGTGAGATCTGTGAAGAGCTTTCCTTTACACAAGCTTAGGATTATCAAGAAGGAGATTCGTTCAAGAACTTGATGATCATTCAGTTGCTGCCATAAGAACTTAAAGAAACACAAGCAGGTGTGCTTGTACTTGCTGGAGAATCCAAGAAAGAAGGAGTTCGTGGTTTTGGAGCTTGCACGTGGTTGTGTCAGTAAGTTTCTACTGGTGGGTAGCAATAGGATGTTAGTAGTCTAAGTCCGGTTGAACAACTTCAATTCTTTCATAGTAGATTCAGGTTTACGTTGAGGATAGTTAGGTTAAATCCTCCCCAGGTTTTTACTGGTTTGGTTTCTTGGATGATCATATCATTGTGTTATTTATTTTTCCGCTGCTTTGCATGATATGATTGTTTGATTGTGATAACCTAGATTTGGAATTTGGACTAAGTAACAACTTGGCTAATTACCTAGGTTAATCCAATTGTGTTTTTAAGGGGTCTAAAAACTATCAGATGGAATTGGAGGAGTGATCAGGAGACGATGATCCGACAGTTAAGGTTCATTTGGAACCAGTCATTAGAGCCGATTTGCCTTGGGGTTTGAAGCTAAAATTGGTGGTTAATAGTCCCTTGAATTTTCAAGGGGAAAAATTAGAAAGGGAAAATGAGAATTAAGAGATCCAGTGAGGAGAGTGATAAATAGATCTAAAATTAATATATGCATTTAGTTTGGATAGTGAGAAAGTGAAAGAAATGTCTTATTTTTGTGTAAATGAAAAAATGAGTTGTTTGGTTGGTGAGAAAGCCAAAAAAAAATTGTTTTGTTATTAATTTTGTGTTTTTTTAAATAAAATTTTAGTTATTTTAAATAGATATATATATATATATATATTTTTGGAAATTCACTATAAAAATTTTAATTATATTCTTGGTACATGATGTGAATGTAACTAATTAATGAGCCAAATACTACTGTATTGTCATATTACAATAATCAAATTCCATGAATCTAAGATTACAAGAATCAAGAATCTAATATTAGTTTCACTTAACATTGTAACATTAAGCGACACAAATGCCCATTTATGGAATATATGCACATCAAAGTAGAGTACAGTGAGAAATATTAAAATATAAAAAGCAATAAATCTTCACAGAAATTTAAAAAGAAATGGAAAGATATGTGCAGACAAAGTTTATATATGCAGGTCTACGATAAGATATCCCTACTCAACTTTCAGATTAATTAAAACTTCAGAACTGACACACTAGCTAGATTGTATTGATGAAGAGACATTACACCCACATCAATCATCATCCTCAACTTCCAGCATTGGCATTTAAGGTTTTTGTTGGATAATATTGTCGTTAGAGCCGAATGGGAGAGATGATGAGAAGGTATTTGGTATCAAATGATACCATGTCAGCCGAATCAAAATCTAATAAGTGTGAGATATATCAGCAAAAAATAACTAACACACTAACAAACGAAAGATATGTGTTAGTGGATAGTTTTTTTGCATACTTGTCTCTTGTTTATTCGATTTTGATACAGGTGACGTGATATTATTTGATATAAAATACTTTTTCGAGAAAAGATACACCATGCATCTTCTTCGATTCATAATTGATTAAAAACCATACATGAATTCCCACTACAAAAAAAAAAAAAAAGCTATTATGGTGGGTTTTTTGCGGCTGGTGCGGAATTTTCCGCTATATGTCACATATTGTAGCGCTTTTTTGGACCGCCCCTGTACATGAGATATATTGTGGCATTCCAATGGACCGCCACAATAGATCTAGTCTTTTGCGGCATACTATAGCGGCGGTACGTATATAAAATCGTCGCAATATATGTGTTTTAGAGATGTTAGACTTAGATACTGCAGCGCCCCAAAAACCTGCTGCAATAAATATAACCTTTTGCGGCATACTATAGTGGCAGTCTATAAAATCGCTGCAATATATAAGTTTTAGCGGCATGTCAATGACGGCTACAATAGATATGTATTTTGCAGTGCTTTTTCTTAGTTATAGCGGCGGGTTGGACCGTCGCAATAGACCTTTAAATTGCCCGCACCTATAGTTCGAATTTTCCCTTTGTTTTTTGTCCCTTCCCATTTGGCTTTCCATTTTAGCGCCGTTACACACACACTCTCACTCTCTCAAAATCTGTTCACTCACAAAGGTGTAAGATTTGAACTTTGCATTGAGTCCCAAATCCTCCATAATCGACCCAATCGCTTCCCTACCAAGCTTCCACAAGCTTCGTCCTCGCCTTGCCATCAACTCCATCTCTGCCGCCGCCGCCTCGTATCCTCGCCATCGCCACTCTCTTCAGGTCCAGCCCCGGCCCAGGCCCAGGCCCACCACCTCACATCCTCTCCTGCCAACAGGTTGGGTATTTCCATGGGTTCCACCGTCTGATCCATTCGGTTTTGAAATTTGGTTCATCGGAGATCTCACTCACTGGAGACTAACTCATCTCAACCCACTCATCTCGCCGGGTTTTTCTTCTTTTGCTTCTTCATCAAATCGATCTCTTTCACACCCACTCTTACTTTAAGTTCTTCTTCCTAAAGTTTTTTTTTTTTATTTTTTTTTATTTTTGTTGCTAAATGAATGCCTTTGTTGTTTGATATTGTCAAATTGGGGCAATCCTGAATATCAATGGCCAATCTGACCTGATGCGTTCCATTTGTGTTCTAATATCAATGCTTGTTTTATTGTATTTTCACTTACTATAGGAGTGCATGTTCTAATTAAATAAATCTAAGTAGATTAGGTTTCAATTTTTTTTCTTTTTTTTTTGGAAATATGATAAATAAATTATTACTTTTATCACCTAGTCCCTTTAATGTATTTCTCAAACTTAGGTCTGATTGGTTCTCTTGGATCAATAGTTATCAAACAGAAGAGAAGGAATGATTATATTTCCAGCTATAGTAAAACAAAATCTTGATACTGATTGGTTCTTTTCTCTGTGTTTTTTATTAAAATTTTCTAATCGTGTTCATGTTTCATGTATCATTCTGTTTGGGAATTCAGCAAATGTGACTAGAAGCTTCATTGTATTTCTATAAACAATCAATTTTCTAAAATCAGCTTAAGAGTTGAAGGTAGGTCCTTGTCTCAGTTTGCCAAATGAGAAAGATCAATGCTTTTAAATGTGCACTTCCTCTCAATATGCTTCCTTTTTTGGTTGTGGAGATTTTTTTGGGCTGATTTAATTTTTATCTATTAGGTGGGTGTGTAGCTTTTAGGTGGTTGAAGGAGGAAGCAATCCAGTGTATGAAAGGGGCAGATTGGCCATTGATATTCAAGATTGCCCCAATTTGACAATATCATTGACAATCCAATGTATGTTGTGAATTTTCTAAGTTTCTTTTTTCTTGTTTATTTGTTTGTTGAAGAACGGAGAAAACAAAGCTAGTGAAAGTTTTTTGAGTTTGAAAGTACTATGTTTGCTCTTTGCTTTGCTTAATGTACAATCTGGATTGAGGATCCCTCTGCTTATGCATACAAATTGCATTGAGGACCCCTTTGCTTATGCAAACCATTTATGTTTATTTTTACTTATTCAATGTGAAGATGTGCTTGGACTAATAATATTGATGATAATTTAATATTTTCTGGGTGCTACATTGCCACTTGAATTGATGTTTTGTTGAGCATGACTTTCTTCTTGTCTTCCATGATTTTGGATAGCATTTGGTTCAACAAAAGATTAAGGTCCTTGTACAAAGTTGCTTTCAAGGATCTTAAATATGGTTTCTTTTTTTGGTTTTGAGTGGCATGGGATCCTTAATCTTTTGCTACTGTACTGAGACTTGCTTAGGGATATTTATTACTTTCTTGCCTTCCAAATATGAATATATGATAACCAAATGGTATATGACTATGAGAAGTTACTTTTACAAATATGGTCTAAAAAGATCCCATGTTTCAAAGACATTCTTAGGTATTGTCTCCTTGTTTGAGTAGCATGAGCTGTGATACTTACAAATAAGTGTGTTTGTTTAAACTATGGATTTGAATAAGTTTCTTTTTTTTATTTTTTTTTTTTTTTATGAATTGGTCCAAGTATGAAAATTTTTATACAACAAAATAGAAGATGAAGTTTTTGTGCTTGTTTAAACTGTTGATTTGAATAAGTATAATTTTAATAAGTTTCTATGCAAACAATTTTATGAATTGTTTTTTATAGTTGCTCCTACAAAATAATCAGACCCATTTATATTATTTATGCAAATTTTGAATACCCATTTCCCTATTTGGAAATTTATGGGGTTTTAATGCTCTTGTTTGTCAAGTCTGAGAATTAACTTAGGTTTATATATATTCTTTTCTTGTTGGCAGATTGCAAAAAGAAGAGGCATTATAAGTTCGTGTGATCAAAGCAAGTGAAGTTGGTGAAAGACTTATGGCAGCTGACCATTTGTAGATCTAACCAACAGAGGAGAGTTGTGGTTGTTTAGTCTGTTTGGGAGAGTTGGCTTGGGTGCTCTTCAAAATTCAAATTCCAAAGTTGGTGATGACATATCAATTTTAGTTAGATGACACTTTTTTTATTGGTCCATTGCAAGAATTGCATATTTACCAATTGCAAGTGATATGCTCTCTGTTTTTGCATATCTTTCAAGGCTTCTATTTGGATAAGTGGCCCATTGAAATCCTTCTCATTATCAGCTATAATGTACACTAAACGCTTGCTTCACCGCTACTTCAATCATACTGGCATACTGAACATTTCTTCATGAATTCAAATACACAAACGGTATGCAGTAATTAAAAAGTACTAGTGATTATACAAGCAAGCCACACTCTAAAAGCCTAGAAGACAATAACCCGGATAGTTCAAAAGGCTAAATTTTCTTCCTTTTTCCTTGTTTGATCAAAGGATTTTAACTATTAAAGAATTGCAGTCAGGGGCGGAGCCACGTTGTCCCTTGGGGCGGCCGTGGCCCCTGCAAAAAAGAAAAAAAAAATCCATTAGAGTATGTAAGAAAATTGATTGGGCCCCCCAATGTTAGACATCCAGCCCCCCCTTATCTCCACTATTCTCACAGCTTTAGTTTTAGGCCTTTGTTCTCACAGCTTTAGTTTTAGGCCTCTATTCTCCCAGCTAAAAGCCTTTAGTTTTAGGCCTCTATTCTCCCAGTTTTAGTTTTAGGCCCCTTATACTCCAAATAAAACAAAAAGCTGGCCCACTTATGTTTAAATACTCAAAATCTATACACAAAAACAACAAAATTTCACTTTCTCCGTCTCAAAAACCCACCCACAGAATCCCAATTCTCTTTACTTTTTTTTTTTGTCTTTTGTGATACACTTTCACTTCCCACTGGTACTGCCTACCAGGCCCCAAAACTTAACATCAGTCCTCCAGTCCCAAAAAAAAAAAAAAAAAATCCTAACCAATTTTTTCTTTCTTCTTGCTTTCTAAAACAAATCACTTAGCATATTTTATATCAAATTTCAGGATTTGGAACTTGGTGACTGCCTAGTGAGTTTTCTTCTCTTATTAAAGCACTAGACCTTCATCTCTTTAGACTCTTTTTACTGCTCAGCTCAGCCCTCCTTTCAAACTCAATCCTCACTATCCCCAAAAAAAAAAAAAAAAAAAAAAAAAAAAAAATGACCATTATTTTCTTTCTTCTTGCGTTCTTAAAATAAATCATTTAGAGCAAGGGCGTAGCCAGAGGGTGAGTTTTCAGTTTTCGCTTCATCTTTTTTTAGTGTTTTTTTTTTTTTTTTTTCCCTCAACTATCTACACTTAAATATTCACATGCTCTTTAATTTTTCATAGATTTTTAGAGAAATATATGGTTGAAGGCATGGGCATGGGGAGGTTGTTTGTGATGAGTCTTGAAAGTTTCTAAGGTTTTTTTTTTTTTTTATTAACTATTTTTGATTAGTTAGATATCATGTGGCAGTGAGTGTTGTTAAATTGTTTGGTTTATGTTGTGTACTTGTGTGTTTAATTTTTGCTTTTGTTTGAGTGGTTATTCTTAATTAAAAAAAAAATTAAAATACAGAAAATTTGAATAATAGGAATGATAATGGGTTGACTGTTTAAATTGTAGTGGAAATTTTATTTTTTTTCTTGAGTATGAATAACATCCATATAATTAAGTAAAAATTTCTAATTAAGATTTTATTTTTTAAGTTCTTTTCAGGTTAATTTTTTAGTCACATTTTTAAAGTTAAAAGAATTATGAACAAACGAAAAACAATTGATGCATTCTTAAAGAAAATATATGTTAGCAATTCAAAATTTAGGACACTTGTGGCTGTTGAAACAAATGTCACTGTAGAAATAAATGTTGATAATTCAATGCCTGATGAACACCCCTCCAAATATTCAAGAATTCAATCTGAAGAGATAGATCGTGATCCAGGATCACGTAAACAAATATATGAATTTCTTATCAACAAATAAGATGAAATCCGACGAGTTTATCTCAAAGAAGGTCCATATCAACCTAAATATATAGACTATCCATACAACGATGATAGCCATCGTTGTCGAAAATCGGCCCCCCCATGTAAAAAATCCTGGCTTCGCCCTTGATTGCAGTCAAGGCAGAATCCTTCACTCCCTTCATCGAAGAGACACACGTAAACAGTTTCACCTGGAATTTACCGTTTCGGCCGTGTTTTATAATGTGTCATAATGGGTGCAGCTTCCCGTTTAACTGAAAGGACATTATTTCAAAGATTTGATATATATTGTGATAAGTTGTAATGAAGTAGTGCTGGAAAAAAACTCACATTGTCGACTTCTTGTCAATGCCTTCCTTTCTACACATAAGAAAAACAAAAGTTAGATATAAAAAATAATAATAATAATAATAAATAAATAACTAGTTTACTGCGGAAAGGGGTAGACAAAAAACAAGAAGCAAAAACCTTTTGTTTTTTCCCAAACAGAACACAGTAACCATCTACACGCCCTCACCGAACTATAAAAATTGAAATCGTAGTCGCGCGAACTCTCTAGCTGCTTCGTTTGAAGTTTGAAAGTGATGGTGGAGGCGGAGGGTTGGGTGCTGCCGCAGGCGGTGGAGCAACTGATACAGCCAATATGCAGGGAGCAGAACCAGACGCCACCGGGGACGGAGGTGAGACAGGAGCTGGCGTTGATCGGTGAGGAAGAGGCTGTAAATTTGCTCCGTAAAATAGCGGCCTCCACCATAAAGAAAACCTTGAGTGCCTTTATTATGTACATGATCCGAAAAGCCAAACAACCTCACTCTAATAATAATGATACTCCCTCTTCCTTAATGGATTTTTGTTAATGTTAATGGATTTTTGGAAACTACAACCCATGGATTCAGTATTTCGGATCATGTTAATGGATTTTTGTCCCAGTTATTGGAAACGTGTTAAAAGTATAGCGAAAAAACTACACCAAAATTTCCTCTTCCTTCTTTTAACACTCTTAAATCTTAATGCTAAGATAATTTTATTTCCTATATATGTTAGGATGGATCTTGGGCATAATCTCTAATATGTATATGAATGTTCAAAATGTGTGTAAAACACCCTTGAACGTTTAGACCCTCAATTTACAAAATACCAATTCAAGCTTAATATCAAACAATGTATGTGCGGAAAATGAACATAAGCTTAAACAGAATTAATAAACAATTTAAATCAAATAAAATCACATCCACAATAGAAATTAAATGGTAAAAATTAAGGGAAGAAAGATGCAAACATAAGGACAACACAACGATGTATTATCGAAAAGGAAACCGAAGCCCTTAGTGTAAAACTTCTCCACCGCCCTCCAAGCGGTCAATAATCCACTAAAGAATGAAGTTGGGATACATGAACAGTAGAAGATCCTCCAAGCTTAATCTACCCAGTGTACCTAAACCCTCCAAGCTTCTTGCTCCAATAAGGTTACGCCGAACTTTTGTCTTCTTTAGTTTACCGGATTCCGCTATAGCCCATAGCATTAACCAATATCAATTGGTCCCTTCTTAACTGCTTCCCAAGCACCAAATAACATTTTCACAGATATGGGTATGGTGAGAAAAGAATTTGGGTAATGTACCTCTCAATAATGTAACAATAGAGAGGATGAAAGTAGAGGAATTTTGAGAATCAAATGATGAAAATTGTGGATGAGTTAATCTTGTTTTTCTCTAGGGTTTCTCTCTCAAAATTCTCTCTGGAAACTCTCTACATTTCGTGGGTATAAAGGGTATTGATACTGGAGTGAGAATGGAATGCGAAGAGTCAATTTTATCCAAAACAGAGTGGACTGGCGACTTGGCCTAGCGACTTGACTAAGTTGCGAATTCAAGCCACGAGCTAATTGAATGGCCAGTCTGGACTTTTTGTCCTCTAGTACTCCAGCTAGCGTGACTGTTCAACTCCTCTACATGCTCCACACTTATGCCACTTTTGGCGACTTGCAAGCCGCGAGCAAGTCGTGAGATCTAGTCGTGAGCCACTTGCTGAGTGCACAAACTTGAGTTTTTCTTCACACTCTCTCACACACTAACCTTACATGATTTCTACCTAAATACAGGGTTTTTAAATGCTGAAATACAAGCAAATTTGGCACGGAATAAAGCCAATAAAATGGTTAATTAATAATAATCCGACAATTAAGGTTATTTTGGAACTAGCCATTAAAGCCAATTTGCCTGGGGGTTTGAAGCCAAAATTGGTGGTTAATAGTCCCTTGAATTTTGAAGGGGACAAATTAGAAAGGGAAAATGAGAATTAAGAGATCTGGAGAGGAGAGTGATAAATATATCTAAAATTGATATATGCATTCAGTTTAGACTATGAGAAAGTGAAAGAAATGTCTTTATTTTTTGTGCAAATGAAAAAAATGAGTTGTTTGGTTGGTGAGAAAGCCAAATAAAATTTTGTTTTGTTATTAATTTTGTGTTTTTTTAAATAAAATTTTAGTTATTTTAAATATATATATATTTGGAAATTCACTATAAAAATTTTAATTACATTCTTGGAACGTGATGTGAATATAACTAGTTAATGAGCCAAATACTACTGTATTCTTATATTCCAATAATCAAATTCCATGAATTTAAGATTACAATACTCAAAAATCTAACTGTGGTGGGCCTTTTTCGCAACTACAGGTTGGGCTGCCTCCTGCCACGCTATGGCCTAATGGTTCTGGGTAGGAGAGTTAGGGCCGGCTTGACTACAACACACCCCAAACTGGCTTGTGCACAAACTAGAGCCCCTTTGCTAAAACTTTAGTCACATGCCCATGACAGATGAAACTATTACAAGAAAATTATGGCAAGCAAGTGTAATATAACAATAATAAGAGGAATATGCTTACTGTCAGCCAGAAAACAGAAAATATCAAATCATGATTTTAATAAAGGAAGAAGTAGCACAGCAATATAAAATGCAACATAAATGAGATGATAATAAAGAAAAAAGGGAATAACACCAATGCTTGATCAATGAAATGAAAGGAAGAATGGTCAGTCTGCCATGCTTAGTTTCCCTACAGAGTAAAATCTAGGAAGGGAACCACTCTTCAATATGAGCAATCTCACAGAAAGATCCTGCCTCGGAAATTATCCACTTTGAGAGAATGGGCCTAAATGGCTTATCCTCAAATTCCTTAATCCTTACTAGAGGGAAGGCTTTTAGAGGGAGGGAAGGGAAAATCCTATTGTTGCATGCCTACACTCTTGCTTACTCTATTGTTTTTCTTTCTAATTCTTTTTTCCTTCCTAAGTTTTTCACACTATTTTTCACTTTCTTGTTTCCTTGTTCTTTGTGATATTGTTATGCTATCTCCTTCCTTCTTCTTCTTCTTGTTCTGTGCACGGCAGAGGACCCTTTTATACCGCCTACCGTGACTGGGTTTTTACTATTTTACCCCTTAACCGCTTTTGTCTTGGTGTGGGTATCCTTCCCAGACCACCCACTGGTCTGTCAGCTGCCCAACCACTACCACTTACCTTTGCTGGCCATGCCACATCCCATTACCAGACAAAGAGTCTTATTTTGTTTGCTTGCTCACCATGGCATTCTCATCCGGATAAGGGAAGGCATTCTCTCTCACTATCCCTCATGGCATGCACCTAGTGATTCCAACTCATCTTTTCCTTTTTTGGGTGGTATGTCATCCCAGCAAGACATTTCTTCTAAAAAAGTTTGAGCATGAGCCTCAAAATAGGCTCTCCCCTTCTCCTCACTGCCAAACCATACCTTCTTTTACCTCTAACCTATGGTCTACCACCCCTGTATTGGCTGGGTATAAGTTGGTGGTGCCTAAGCCTTGCACGTGCTCCACTTCCATGTGTGTCCATGGCCTGTCTGTTGTTCATGTGTTTGCCATGACCTGAAGGCTCATCTGTACATTCTGCTGCTTGTTCTTGACCTCTTGTGGCATAAATGAGTCTCTGAGCTTTCGTTCTTTATGTATTACTTCCTTCTTGGGCTGGGCTTTGCTTAATTGTGGGCTTTTCCTCCTCTAATCCATTTTTTACCCTTTTTGTGAGCCTGTTAGCACTTCTGCCATGCTATTTTGATATTCCTGGCGTGCTATTGTTTAACTCGTGCTTGCTGGGCCTTTTTTGGGCCTACTGTATGTTTTCCCCTTGCTTAATTCCAGTGGCCAAGTATTATCATTGGGCTAGTATCCTGTTTTGGGCTTCCTTGGCCCAATACATCACTTCCGGGCTTCCTTGGCCCATTCCATCCTTTTGGGCATCCTCAACCCATTTCATTTCCTTGGGCATCCTCAGCTCATTCCAATCCTTCATTCCCATGAGCTTTTGCTAAGTCTTTTGGGCTTCCCCAGTCCAAATTACCATATCCTTTTCTTTTCACGGGTAGCTCACGAGAAGTCTTCCCGCAAAGTGAGGCCATGTGCATAGCACATGATTGGAATGCGAAGAGTCATGACAACTGGTTTTTGCGAGTATTTCACGAGCAAGGCCTTCTCTCGAGATACCCGCGAAACATTCTGTTTTGCTATTTTGGCATATCTGCTCCACTATGTCTTCACCCACACTATATATAACATCATTACCCACATACTGTAAGGAGTGCTTTTCAGAGAGAAAACCCTAGACACAAACCCTTGAGAGTTAAAGATTGATATACCCACAATCCTCTACATAATCCTTTATGGTTTTCCTCAACTCCTACCTCTCCATATCCAAATCCTTGAGAGGTTGATAGCTCAAACATTTACCATACCCATTCTGAGTGTAAAATGAGGTTTTAGTGCTGCTGGGAAGCATTAGAAGAAGCCATTTGTTTGGTGGATGCAATCAGGTTGAATTGCGTGATCCAGAGAGCTAGAGAAGACAAGGCTTCGTCAAGTCAGTTGGTAACAGGAGCTTGGAGGGCTCAAGTACATGGGGTAGACTAGGCTTGGAGGGTCTTTTGTTATTCGTGTACTCCAACTTATTCTATATTAGATCGATTTACTGCTTGGAGGGTGGCAGAGAGGTTTTTTACCGAATTCTTCGATTTCCTCTTCGATAATACGTCTCCGTGTTATCTTGTGTTTGTATACTTCTTCCCTACTCTTTTAACTTTCATTTTATTGTGTCATTTGTTGAATATGGCTTAGAGTAGTTTGTTTGTTTGTTTGTTCGCTCACATTTACTCTATTCCACACTTAGTTTAAGTTAGCACTTAGTTTAAGTTAGAGTAAAATCAACTAAGTCGTAAGTTTTAATTTGGGGGTCTAAACAGCTCTTGTGTTTTCACGCATATTTGAGCTTTCATCTCATAATGCTCGTAGGTTTGCTACTTCTTTCTCTAGACTCCTTTAGGCTCGCTTGCTTTCCTTGAGGCCCTTTTGCTATTTTTCAGGCCTATGATCCATTATTCCTACCACTTAGGTTTAATGTTTTTTTTTTTTTTTTTTTCTCAATTTACTAACTCTTTTCTCTCATATTGTTGGGCTTCTTCCAGCTATTGGGCTTCCTTGCCAAAGTGGGCATCAACATTCAACCTCTTGAGCATATGAAGTGCTTTTGCGGTTCATATGTGAACAAAAAAAGACTTTTCTTCTTCTCTCTGCCTTTTCTTCTTCTTCTCTTTTTCTTTGCGGGCTTTTTTGAATAGTGGGCCCTACTTTTTTTTTTTTTTTTTTTTTTTTTCTGTTCTTGCCGTGAACAATGTTGTCTCTTCAAATTTTCCAATTTAGCAATTATTTTGAAACACAACCTCCCCTTCATTAATTTCTTGCCATATCCGATGGATGACCCATTGCATCCTTTCATGTTAGCGTTAATGTCATTAGTACTTAAGTAGATTCCCTTCACATCACTGACACAAAACACCTTTTTCCTTTCCCTTTCTTCACCAAGTCTTCTCCCTCAAACACTTTCATCCATCTATTCTGATCAATCATCCTACCATGTCACCAGCAAAAGGCGAAGGTTCTTCCCGCCGTAAAGGAAAAGAGATTGCCTCCAACAATCCTGCCTCCAAAAACATTGGCAAAGACGCTCCTCACTCCGAATCGGAGCGCTTTGATGAGGAAGAAGGACACCGTGACCCCGATAGGGAGTGCGCTCCTCTCATAGATCCTTGGTACGATACCCATGCCCATTTCCCGAAGGTACCCGGCGAGTATTCACCTTCGCTGCCGAGTCGTGTATGGTTTTTCATTTGCCGTCCTAACACAGAGGTGTCTTGGGCTCCGTTGGCTTCTTCGATCCCCGATCTTGTCATTCACCAAGGTACTTCACTCCCTATGCCCATTCTCTTCGAATTTGGGTCGAGTACCACTTTGGGTTGGAAAGAATAAGTAGACGACGAGTTGTCCAACAAGGGTTTCATGGCAGCGTTACAGCCGGCCAGTGTGTTGAAGGCCATTGTTTCATCGCGTTGTTTGTCCGACTATAGAGACTTGTTCAATCTCTACCATTTAGTCTACCAATGGTGCACCGCTACTCACACCTTCTTTCTTTCTTTCTTTCTTGCGGTGAGATCACCGTGACCTTGGAAGATGTGGCAAACCAACTGCTTTTTCCCATTCTTGGTGATGTTGACCCCGGTGCTTTAGAGCTCTCTCAAAAGGAGGAGGTCGTGGAGGTCGAGTTAAAGAAGGGGATGAGTGGCAATGCAAAGTTGTCACACTGGGTTGGAGCTTTTTCCAAGGCTTTTGTTGCTACTCGCTGTGCGGCCTTCATCACATTCTAGCTCTATAAGTTCATCTTTGGCTCTCATCCTCATTATAGGAGCGTTGTGCTAGGCATTTGGCAAAGTGTAGGCCTGTCCGTTTTGCCAAGGAAAAATACTAGTTGTGTCCGAAGGTTATTACTAATTTTTGTGGTTGATTTGCATATGATTTTCCATTGGCTTTCCGTTAGGTTGGATTAAAGCCATTTAGGCATCCTGTTGTGGAGTTTTTTAATAAGGGAGTTGGTTTTTGTTGGAGAGCATATAGAAATTTAGGTACTGGTTGTTGATTCTGTCATGGGCTCTTTTGTTGATGCTGTTGGGACCACCACCCCTTTAACTAGTTTTAATGAGAGGGGTATTACATACTTGGCAGCCACCAATGCTGGGTGGTTACCTTATTTGGCCGACGAGGGGATTCGGTTTGTGCATTATTCTACTGATAGAGTGAGGAGGAAGTTTGGGTTTGATTAAGATATTCTTAATGATTTTTCTGCTATTATGGAGTCTACTACTTATGTTCGGCTATTCCTGAGAGAAAATACCTTTAAGTTTTGGAGAAGGCGTTTTACAACAGTCACCATTCCAGGTTCACAAAGGGATAGTATTTGTATTGAGGCTATGTACGGGTACTGGCAAGCTATGATGATCTCATTTGAGCATGAATTGTTGGGCAACCGTGGGTTTTCTCTTATTCCTCCTGATAGCCTTCACGCAATCATTTCTGCCAACTCTCGATTGCTTCTTCCCACTAAGTCTATGGTAGCATATGTTAGGAAGCAGAGTTGGTCTGCTATATTTAACTAGGATGCAAAGGAGAAGGGGTGGTACTGGTATGCTAGTGATTTCCTCCTAGGTTGGGAGAAGAAAGTGAAGGCCTATACCCATGAAGAAGGGCTCCGCGTCTCGGTCTGCCAAGCCTAAGCCTGCCAAGAAGGGTGATAACTCCTCCAAGACTTGTTATGATATTATCCCTTTTGACGGCAACCTTCCTCCCATAGGTAAAATAGTCTTGAAGAGTTCTCCTCCTCCTTCTACTCTTACCCGTTCCAACAGGCGCCCTACTGCAAGCAAGTCTAGGCCTGTTGCTCCGCAGTCATCTGCTGATGCTCCTCCTTCTAGCAGGACCCGAGGCAGCAAGAGGAAGACATCTCCCCCTCCTTCGTCTGCCACAACTAAGAGAAGAGTATGTTATCTCTAATTTTGCTTTTCTATTTTTTCTTATTTATAGGACTTTTCTGCGACTAACCCCATATGCATGTTTACTTATTTCCTTCCTTCTGTCCCCACTTTTTGCAATCTAAGCATAAGAAGGATACTTCTGCCACCCGCCTCATATTGCTTGATGAGCCCGAGTTGGAGGTATGTCTTTCCTTTTTGCCTATTACATGTGTTCCCGTTGCCACATGTTATTATGTGCCCCGTTTCTTTCTCTCTCTCTTTTTTTTTTTTTTTTCCTATTTTGTGTTCTTCAAGCTAAGCCCAAGCCCATCTCTATTCATCACCGCACAACTGAGGAGGTTTCTGCTGCCATGGGCTTCCTTTGATAGGGCTGATGTGGTGGCTGAGGCCATGGCTTCTGCTGCTCCTGCACAGGGGGTTCCTTCCGAGACCCCCATCCCTTCAGCCGAGCCTAGACCTATAGAGGAGGGTGCCCAGACCGAGAGGATTAGTGAGTTTGCTTCCATTCCTACCTAGACCCCTACTCCTTAGAAGGGAGTTATTCTTGTGGCTGCTTCCCAGACTAAGATTGCCTCCCCTGCTACACCTCTTGTTATTTTGACCAGCGATCCTTTCGCAACTTTATCTCAAGCCGTAAAGGATGGCTCTTCTCTCCTCATCCATTCCTAGCTCTACCACTTGTGGGCCTGATGCAAACTTGTCTTCTGATGAGGGATCTGAGGAGGTTCTTGAGGATTTTGATAATGAGCCTACCATGAAGAAGAGGGTCTTTGATTCCGATGTGGAGGACAGTGATGAGCACGAGACCGAAGCTATGGGTACGTATTCCTTAGGCCTTCTCCCTCATCCTTTATCATTTCCGTCTCTTCTCTTTTTCTTTTTACATATATCTTCATAACTTTTTGATGCAATCTTTATTTATTTTGCAAGTTCATTTCTTCTGACCACAGATATTCCTAGGGTGCCAAAGACTGCAGCAGACATTGCGATGCCTACAGCCCTCATTCCTGCCACACTTGCAGCTCTTGCTTCTGCCATACCTACAGCACCTGCATTTGCCACACCTACAACACTTGTTTCTACCACACCTACAGCCCCCATTTCTACGAGCCCTGTTATGTTTTCCTTCTTCCATTTCCTTCCTTATCTTTGTTATGAACTCGTTCCCTTCATTTCATCCATTCCTTATACTATATTCCATATCTTCTTTCAAGTTCGATTCTTACTAGTATGGTTGCACCCTCTCAATTTGAGGTAGGCAGTAGCTCTGCCACAATTCCAAATCTTATGGGCGAGGCTGCAACCTTCTTCACTTGCTTTGACTAGCCTGAGGTTAATGATCTTGATCCTGCGGACTTCTAGGGTGCTAGGTCTCCTAATGTTGATTTCCACGGCTTCAGGGTTCCTAGGGAGTGTGCTTCCTATTTGGAGGCAGTCTATAGGAGTCGTGGAGACTTCATGTGGGGTTTCTTCTTGGTCGTTCTGCCAAGGAGCATTCCTTGAAGTTGTTGGGGAGCGTAATGAATACCATTAAGCACAACTTCATTGATACTATTTCTGAGAGGATCTTGTAGTGGAGGGCCACAGTTCAGGAGTTGATTAGAGTGGGCTTTGTTGTAGAGTTTATGCTGGACCACTTACATGAGAATGCTCAAGCCTTTTTCATGAAGAAGGTTCAACCTACTGTGGATGTCATTGATACACACATCAAGGCTTTGAAGAAGAAGGTGGCAGACTTGGAGGGACGTCAAGAGCGCCTACTTTCTGGTGTTGCTAGACCTAGTTGTTTTAGAGATCAAACTCTCATTTCCAGATTCGATGAGACTATGTAGTTTCTCCTTTGTTTCCTTTCCCTTATTTCCCTATCTAGTACACTTTTTATTTTCTACAGTACTTATTTGTCAAGTCTGACATGACAGCTATAGTTTGGGTTTGTAAACTATGATACTACATTTGCTACTGCTTTTGCTATAAGTATTGTTATGACTATGATACAATGTGCTTTCTAATACTTCATAGCATGCTATAATACTGTCTTGTGACATGATCACTTGGAAAAAAAAAAAGAAAAAAAAAAAGGGATAACTACATGATGTCTTTTTTTTTTTTTCTTTTTTTTTAAGCATAATATCATTTTAACAACTTGCCATTGATGGGGGTCCATTAGATATTTGCCATCCATTTAGGCCAAACAATAATACCCACTTGCGTGGGCCTCTCTTATCATAAGGGGGTCCCTCCCATTTTGGTGAGAACTTAGATGATCTTGTCATACCTCACCTGATGTGATCTGCTACCTTTAGTACAAGTTGTCTTTCTGAGAATACTCTCTCCCTAGTCATCCTATCATAAACTTCAGTCATTCTTTGTCTGCATCTGCGACTGCGTTCTTAAGCCTCTACCCTTTTTTCGTCCCCTCTAGGTCTTCAGACCTTTCTGCCGCAAAAACTTCCTTCTCCTTTTCTTTCTTCCGCATCTGCATTACTCTCAAAAAAGGGGTCATCACTTCAGCTTGGCTCATCACCTCTGTTCCGTAGACTAAAGAGAAGGGTGAAAACCCTGTAGCTGACTTAGGTGAGTTTTGGTAAGCCCAAAGGGCATCTGGCAAATGCGTCACCCATCCCCTAGTATATTCCTAGCTCATCTTGTTGATAATCTTTATGGGAATCTTGTTTTTTGCCTCTGCTTGCCCATTCCCTTGAGGGTAATAGGGCAATGACCATTGGTGTTTGATCTGATAGAACTCTAGCATCTTTCTTACTTCACTATTGACAAAGGGCGTGCCATTGTCACTAATGATTCTGTGGGGTACTTTGAATCACACAATTACGTTTTCCTTGATAAAATTTGCCACTGCCCCTCCTATGGCTTTACGGAGTGGTATTGCTTCTGTCCACTTAGTAAAGTACTTCGTAGCCACTAGGATCCATATGTACCCACATGATGGTGGATTGACTGGTCCCACCAAATCAAGCCCCCAACTGTGGAAGGGCCATGGGGTGACCATGCTGTGCAAGTTCTATGGGTGAGTGTGAATCGAGTTGGCTTGTACTTGGCAACTGTGGCATTTCTTCACAAATTCTGTTGTGTCTCTCTTCATGGTGGGCCAATAATAACTCATTTGTAGCAGGCATCTGTACAACTTTTTCTTTCCTTGGTGCTCCCTACACTCTCCTACATGTACCTCTTTTATCATTTTCCTTGCTTATTCGGGACCCAAATATCGTAACGGGTCTCCATCATACCCTTTCTTGAAAGGACTCTGTCATGCAAAAAGTAGCACGTTGCCAACCTTTTAAGCCTGTATCTTTCACTTTGCTTGGATACCCTCTATCAGGTATTACACAAACGGGTTTTGTTAGGGTAATTTTGATGTAATTGGCTAATCCTTTGACAAAACGCACTTTACTTGTAATTGGGTAGATTTAGGATAGGTTTAGTACTTCAAGGAACAAGAGTTCAAAGTCTAGTATTGAAGCCATGCAAATCTGTCCAAGAAACAAGTGAAGAAGTACTATTCATTAAAGCTCGACCGATAGCTTGACAGATTCATATCTATCAAGGTTTAATGCCTGATGCTCAACAGCTACTCGACAGAAGCTGTATCTGTCAAGAATTACGAAATTCAAATTTCCAAATCTATTTTCATGCATATCCATGTGTATTTGTGTAGGGTTTCTTTTCTCACAACCCTAGGCATATATAAGGATTATTTTAAGGGTTGTCTCATGTGATGCAAAGTGAATTTTACAAGCATATTGTGACTGAAGACAATTTGCCCTAGTTCATCTTTCTCTTGTAAAAGCTACTGCGTCTTTGCGCCAAGGGTTTTGTGACCAAGTAGCTTCTTGATCTTCATCGTTGGATGAACTAAAGAACTTTGCAATTAACATCTTCCTCAAGTTGGTGTGTTAGTCACGTACTGGGATCCGTGCATCAATTGGTTAGTGACGTACTTGGAGCCGTGCATTGAAATGAGAGATTGTCACTACATTACAAGTCCAATTGTGTATTGGTGTAACAGTTCAACTGTAGGTTGGTATCAAGTATTGGGATTCCTTTTACTTGTAACCGCTTGTTTTAATAATAGTAGATTCTCGGGAGTGGTGATCTTAAAATCACTCGATAGGGTTTTGCCTCGGTGGTTTTTCCCATTCATAAACAAATCACCTGTGTCAAATTTAATTTCCGCTGCACTTAGTTATTTGGTGATTCGTTTGTGTTACCACGCTTGTTGCATGTAAATTGAATTAATTAATTCATTTGGCTAATTAATTAATTGATTGAATTGCCATAAGGGGTCAATACATTCTTGGCCTATCAGTGGTATCAGAGTAGGCACACTCTGATTAGGGTTAATCTTGCTGTGTGATCCATTGACCCTTATTGTCATGGCTTCAAATGGCATGAAAAGACCTTTAGTTTCAAATACATATTGCTTTTCTAACCCTTGTTTGATTGAGTGTTTCAGAAAATGCAAGTCTAATAGTTATTTGAAAGCTTTCTTGATGATTGTTGAAAAAGGTCTTACTGTGACAAAGAGGAAATACCTAAGGCAATTCTTCCTTAAGAGCCTAAGGTTGTTCAAGAAGAAGTTGATCAAGAGCCCGTTTCTCCAAGTACTCCAAGTGTTGTAGAAGTCTCAGCAGATATCCCTACATCACCCGAGTTTGAATCTTATGTAAAGAAAGGACCTTCCTGGAGGATTAAGCTAAATCACCCTTCTAAAGTTATTGTGGGAAATATGAATGAAATTACACTGAGAAAGTGTACATTTGATAAATGTGTTGCTAACTTTGTGTCATATTCTTACTATTTGTTGTAGGTTGAACCCACTAAGGTTGAGGAAGCTCTCCAGGATGAAAGCTGGGTTAAGGCCATGCATGATGAACTGCTCCAGTTTCAAAGGAATGATGTTTTGACCTTAGTACCTAGACTGGAAGGAGAGCACATCATTGGCACAAAGTGGATTTTCCACAATAAAACTGATGAAAAGGGAAATGTGATCTGCAACAAGGCTCGTCTTGTGGCACAAGGATACTCTCAAGTGGAAGGAGTTGATTTTGATGAGACATTCTCCCCTGTAGCTCATATGGAATCCATTAGGGTTCTCCTAGCCCTGGCTTGTCACTTGAAGTTCAAGCTTTACCAAATGGATGTGAAGACTGCATTCTTGAATGGGTTCCTTAAAAAAGATGTCTATGTGGCTCAGCCTAAAGGATTCATTGATCCATACTTTCTGGATCATGTGTTGTACCTAAAGAAGGCACTCTATGGACTAAAGCAAGCACCCAGAGCTTGTTATAACTGGCTTACACAATATTTGGTCTCACATGGCTTCACAAAAGGATAAGCTGATCAAACTCTTTTTATCAAAAGGGAGAATGGCGAGTTGATAGTTACTTAATTCTATGTTGATGATATCATCTTTGGATCTACAAAGGATGAACTTGCACATGACTTTTCGAAGCTTATGCAGGCCGAGTTCGAGATGAGCATTATTGGAGAATTGACTCACTTCCTTGGATTGCAGATTCGTCAGCAAGAGTTAGGTATATTCATCTCTCAATCCAAATATGCTAAGAATCTTGTGAAAAAGTTTGGTTTGGAATCTGCTAGTCTTGTTAGAACCCTCATGAGTCCAAATGTTAAACTCACTGTTGACTTGTTAGGAAAAAGTGTTGATTCATCTTTATATAGAAGCATGATAGGTAGTCTCCTTTACCTTACTACTAGTAGACCTAACATTAGTTATAGTGTAGGAGTTTGTGCTAGATATCAGGCTAATCCCAAAGAGTCTTATATGATTGTTTTAAAAAGAATCATAAAATATGTCAAAGCCACTTCCGACTTCAGAGTGTGGTATAGCAAGGACACAAATGATGTCTTAGCTGGGTATTCTGATGCAGACTGTGCTGAGAATGTAGATGATAGAAAAAGTACATAAGGGGGTGTTTTTATATGGGTAATAATCTTGTCTCCTAAATGAGTAAGAAGCAAAATTCCATCTCATTATCCACTGTTGAGGCCGAATACATTGTTGTCAGTAGTTGTTGCACCCAACTTCTATGGATGCAAAAACTTCTTCTCAATTATGATATTCGTCAAGAACATCTTACCATTTACTGTGATAATACCAGTGCCATTATTATCTCAAAAAATCATGTTCAACATTCTCAAACTAAACATTTAGAGATACGACATCATTTCATTCGGGAGCTTGTTGAAGATGGCACACTTACTCTTGAGTTCATCCATACTGGTGATCAGAAGGTAGACTTGTTCACCAAGCCTCTTGATAGCAAGTGGTTTGAATTCCTACACCAAAACATTTGTGTAATCTCTATGGAGTGATCTCTCCTCTTTCTCCTCCTTTCTCATGCATTTGCATAACCAAGCAAGTGAGCTTTATGGCTCGTATTTGTGATGAGTACGATTAAGTAATCTCTTATATTTAACACTTATATCACTCTTTTTGACGGGAAGGACTAAAAAATCCTAAAAGAAAGGCATAAATAAACATCTCACTACTAAAGCCCGTTAATCATGAATAACATTTGTATGTTTTGGCATAGCAAAATTAGGATGTTCAAGCATAATTGGGTATTTCTTCTCTCTCTTATATGCCCATGTGTGATGTGATAAAAAGAAAAATATGCAAAGAAAAATAAAAGTAAAAATAATCAAAATGCTTTTAGAATATGATTGCAAGCATGTTTCTAGGAGATTTAGGAGTTATAAGATGTACCTCGAAGGTGATAGTCCCCATCAAGTAGTTATGATTGTGTGTGAGTATATTTGATTCTCTCATATCTCAAATCATCATAATATGAGACACTTATGCACTTTTGCTATGTTTTCACACACAATACACAAATTCTTTGCTACTTTTGATACATGTGCAGGTATAATGTGATTTGGCCATCACAAAGAATACGTGTGTTAATGTATACTCACTAAACTGTCTTAACTTGTTTTTGAAATATAAAACTGGTTAGATCTGTTTAGTGTATGTGTGTGTGTTTTGGATCTTGAATTTTTTGCATTTTTTTTTGTTGTTGAGGGATGTTTTTGAAAGCTTAAAATATTGATTGGATCTTTGTTTGAGTAGCTTCCTTGTTTTCATTTATTTTTGTGTGTTTTTCCTCTCTTTGGAAAATTGTTTTTTATCAAGCTCGACAGTTCCTCAACAGATTCTCAACAGGTTTCTATCTATCAAGCCCCTTGGACTTCTTTTCTCGACAGATCTTATTGCAATTTTGATCCATCGAGCTATCTTGACTTTGTCTCGATAGCTTCCCGACAGATTCTTGATCCATCGAGAAAGTTTCTATCTAGCCGATAGATTCTCGCCAACTTTTCGATCCATCGAGGTGTTTTTGCCATCAACAGATTCTCAACACCTTAACAGATTCATATTTGTTGAGATTTACTGCTCAACAGATCTCAACAGATTCTCGATCCATCGAGTTGCATTTTGTTTAAATGGGTTCAGCATGAAATCAAATTTCATTTCTCACTTCTCTCTCTCAACAGAAACTATCTTCTCACTCTCCAAACACCCTCTTCTCACTCAAAACCTCCTACCCACGTGTTTTTCAGCCAAATCTAGTCTAAAATCACTTGGTATGATTCTCCAATCTCTCTTTTCTCATGCATTTCACGCGTTAGACCTAGGTTTTTGGGCCTTTTGTGAAAATTTTGGGGTTTTTGAACATTTTAAGATTTTTGTAAAAGTTTTGGGTTGGATGTTGTTTAATTGATGCTATATGATCACGTATTGCATTCCATTTGCATTTTCACAATGTTTCATGCATTTAGATGTGTGTTTGATTGTTGAAAAACTTATGTGCTGGTAGGTTTGGATTGGGTTCAACCCATGATGCAATTTTTTTTAGCACGTCACATGTTCATGCATATTTTATGCATACGTGCTCTCTCTTTTCTTTTGTTGGTACTCTGTTGTGATTATGGTCTATATTTCTCTCCCTCTCTCTCTCTCTCTCTCAAATAGATTGTGCATGGCACCCAAGCGCAAATCCACTTTGTCTCAAAACCCTTTTCATTCTGGGACATCTTCTTTTGATCCTACTCCTCTTCACATCCAGTTCCGTGATAAGAAGGCCCATAAGGACTTCTCGGTGAACTTCTCTAAACGTGGTGTTCATTCAGAGCACCACGTGGTTCAATCGAACTTTTTTGATACTGCTCTACTCGATGTCATTCACACTTAGAGATGGGAATCTCTCTGTGAGATGCCCTTGAGTTGTCCCACCGTAATCATACAGGAGTTCTACTCCAATATGTACAGTATCGATACCTCTATACCTCAGTTTGCTACACATATTAGAGGTGCACATATCATAGTCACTCTAGAGCTTGTTTCTAGGATACTACACGTTCCATGGGTAGCGCATCCTGACTACCCTAGATGTCCACGTCTAAGGACTGTGTCCAAGGACAAGCTTCTATCTCTTTTTTGTGAGACACCTTCCACATGGGGTGAGCACCAAAACATCTCATGCACGAGCTTTGCAAAAGGTCCGAGGTTCCTAAACATGGTGATGACTTTTGTTCTCCATCCATTGTCTCACTATAACTCCATTACAGAGCCTCGTGTTCGATTTTTTCTATCCTTCTTAGAAGACCTCTCTATAGACCTTCTTTCTTATTTCATTCTCTCTCTTATAGATGTTTATAGGGATACAATGACCCGTGATAAGCTTATTTTCCCTTCAGCTATCACGCGGATCATTCGCCATCTTTCTATCCCTATTCCTGAGTCTCCTCTCTTTACTATCATGGGTGCCATTAGCACGGCTTCTGTTCGATGGAGTGAGGCCTAGCTTCAACCAAAGCAGCCACGAACCGAGACGACGGATTCTCCAGCCCTCTCTATCCCTTCTACCTCTGCTTCTTCTTCTTCGAGTGGTGGTGTGATGCTTGAGGTGATCATGGCGCAGCTTCAGTGCATGGATGCTCGCCTTGACACTCTCAGTGATGAGTTATGTCAGGTGACCACCTGTGTCGATCAGGTAGCACGACGACAAGCTCGCCTTGGTGGCTTTGTTGCTTCTCCATCGCCTTCATAGAAGACTTCTAAGGACGAGGATGCTAATGATGGTACTGGTGATGATGATGAGGATAAAGATAAGAATGCTAGCTTTTCCAGTGATGAGGAGATGACGACCTCTCAGTGACTTACCCTTTGTCATTCGTGACAAAAAGGGGGGAGTAGTTTTGGGATTATGAGAGTAGTCATATATTTAAGGGGAGAGTTAGCATAGGACATTTTTGTTAGGTGGAATGTCTATACTTTGAGGGATGTAGTGAGGATTATATGTACTTCTCTTTTCTTTTCTCTTTAGTTACATTATCCTTTTGTATACTGGTCTTGTGACTATTTATAGATGACATACACTATACTTATTTATCATTTATATAAATGATGATGTATGTTGTTATTCACCTATCTCTCCATGTGTTGTTTCTTTTCTCTCTTTATGCACATGCTTCTTTTATGTAACACAATCTTTATTTCTGTTTCACACTAAGATGCCTTGATGAGTTTTGTTTAGGGTTAGATTTTATTGTATTCAATAAGTAGTTATGAGTTTAGTGATTTAAGACTTCTCTCATAATTCATTTGTTTGTTGTGGTGTTGTTAAAGATTGCCAAAGGGGGAGATTGTTAGGGTAATTTTGATATGATATTATAGGGTAGTGGAAGTGTTAATTAAGCTACAAGACATTTGGCTGCCTTTATATTTTAAAATGCTCTATGTTTTCTATCACTTTCTATTTTCCTTTCCTATCCATCAAGTGCCAAGGAATATTGAAAGTTCACAATAATTTTTTAATGAAACAAGACGGACTGTTTTCAACATAAACCTTAAGCTAGAGAGAGAGAAAAGAAGAATAGGAGGCTGTAGGTTATTAGCAACAAATGTAATCTTTAGTACAGTTACTTATTTGTTTTAACTTACATTACTTATAAATGAATTGCATGAGGTTGATTAACTGTTTTTGGCACATTACCAATTATTTTTAGCTCTTTTTTTTAGTGTTACATTTTGCTATAGGCTTTTGTTTCTTCAAATTCAAAACCAATTGAGAAAGGAAATTAAGGTATCAATGGAGCAAAAGTTTTATTTTAGGAGAAAGAGCTGAAAATTGGTAGTTTCATCATTGTCATGTAATAGAAAGTTCCAAGCTCATGCGGCAAATTGTGCTTAAGTTCTTGAATGGTAGGGTATAACATGGGTTTTGAAATAGGTGCCTAGGGTCAACTTAACGATAGTGTGTGCTAGGTTGGATAATTGATTGATTGGTGTTATTATTGCTTTCATATGCCTCTTATATCTATGACTGAATTCATAGATAGCTTACCTTCTTCCATTAAGAATTTTCCAATTTTGTTATTACAACTTGAGCTATGCATTTTTTCCTTGCTTATAAAAAAGGATACAAGTGCAATTTATGAAAGTTAGAATAACAATTTGCTATCATTTTTCTTTATTAAATGAAGATAGAAGAAATTTTTTTATATATTTTATAGTTTTTCATAGATATGTGTTTGTATATGAGTTTGTTTAATTTTATATTTCTGTCTAATTTATTGGTCTCTGTGATGTTTCCAGCAAGATGGTATTCCTTTTTTGGTGATTTTTATTGGCTTTACTTACACTAAGTGCTATTTGTTTGCCTGTTAATCAAATAGTTCGATGAAAGCGATAGATATAAGTGCAATTTATGAAAGTTAGAATAACAGTTTCTTATCTTCTTCTTTTTTTTATTTTATTAAATGAAGATAGAAGAAAATTTATTATATATTTTTGAGTTTTTCATAGATACATGTTTGGAAATGAGTTTGTTTAATTTTATATTTCTGTCTAATTTATTGGCCTTTGTGATGTTTCTAGCATGGTTTTCCTTTTTTGGTGATTTTTATTGGCTTTACTTACACTAAGTGATGTTTGTGTTCTTGTTAATCAAATAGTTCGATGAAAGCGATAGAAAATTTAAGTAGAATTTCATAGTGGGTTTGTGTGATTGTGTTTGAAATTGTAATTTTAAGATAGATTTGCTTGATTTTGATTGCTCAAATTTATTTTTCCTAAAGTAAATGTATCACAACAATACTTTTTGGGTTATTGATATTGTTGGGTTCCTTAGAATAATGGTTAGAACTCTAAGCCATATGGTCATGGTTGTACGAAAATGTTTGCTCTACTTCTACCCTCTACAACGCTCTAATATGTAACATTGGTTACACATTTTTGGATTGGATATTGGCTTTAGGATGTTGATTATAATGACAGAATTTTGTATAACCTTATACACATTCTTATGCAGTGACCACATGACATTTCTTAAAGCTTTTGAAAAAATAGAAGGATGCAAACCGTAATGAAAAGAATCTTGTCACCTTGCAAATGACAAAGGATACAAGAATGCAATTTGTAGATCTATTTAGCATTGGCTTTTTAAACAAATTGATGAGTGCTAATGTAAGTTCTTTAAGATTTTCAAATTTTAAAGCATTTGATTTTCTGAAATCTTATAGTTACTAAAAATTTTCCTGTGCATCGCACGGGTTAGCGACTAATTATTATTATTATTATTATTACATAACATAAACTCAACAACCTAAACTCAACAAAACCAACTTTTTTATTTAATAACTAGTTTTGATGCACATGCAAGGCACATAAAAATCATTATAAGCAAATATTCATAATAAACAATTATGTGATTCTATCATGGCTTTCTTTAATTCAAAGCTAATAGAAGATAACAAAGTATTTTGAAGACATAGAGATAAAAATGAATCATAGCCAGTAGTGGTATCCTTTGAGGATTGAATCACAATGCTTGAGCATAAGATAGATGTGATCCAAGATGCAGAGGACATGTTTATACACTTCAAGTGAAAAGATTACAAATTCACTTTATTATGTTGGATTTTTATGTCAATCTTCTTACTCTTAATCCTTAGAATAGAGTAGGAAAATATGTAACAATGTCGTGTTTAGCATTTAGCATGAAACGACGTCATTTTCCATATATATAAATTTTTTTTTTTTGAAATTATCCTAATATAACATATATTATATATTAAAATATATAAATATTTGTATGTATTGGTTCGGTGCGGTGCAATATGTTCCGATTTTTGGATTTTGGCTCTGACACCTTTACTGCACCGGTGTCGGTTTCTTCCCCAGTCGTATGCTCAACCTGTTAGGCTTCGTCGATCGGGGCATCTAGTAGTGCCGTGGCATCGATACCAGTCGGTTAATGCACACCCCTAGGATACTAATACTAGAAAATATTCAAAACTTGTAGCTAAAAATTTCCCACCAACCCAAAATGAAATTCATAATCATAGACCATACGGTACATATATATGATTAAAAGTATGAAATAAAATAGAGAAAAATACAAGGTAGCAATGATGACATAGAAAAAATTAAAATAGTGAAGCCAGAAGCTCATAAACTTACTGTCTCACTTTAATACAATGGTGCTATCTATGACTTGTTAAGTTTCCCAATCTTCTTAAGCTGATTATACAAGATACCATGAAGGCTAAAGGCAAAAAACTGTAGCTTTGAAAGGTACATTCTATTCTATAGTGCCTCAATGGCTAAAAATTTCCAAAGACCAAAGGGATATTTAACGTGTATGTGCTATACTACTATTGTCAAAGATTCTAGGGGAAATTAGATCTAATCCACCTGTGGTTAGGCTGGTTTTGATAGTGACTACCTATGTTTTGAGGTTTGTCACTTAACCCACCTATGGAGCCCTCTATTGTGTAGCTGTAACCCACCTCACTCCTAAGAGTGCAGCTGAAATTGGGAGGCTAAAAATTAGGAGGAAAATATTTCTATATCAAACCCACCTAAATTGTAGAAGGTAGACAGCCAACAAATTCAAAATACCATAGCTAGCTGTCCTTATTTCTTATGGAAAGTCTAACGGCTGTTACACATAATTTGCTCCCTATTTTTTCTCCTTTGTACATATCCATCTAAATGGATAATATATAGAATGTAATGGTTTCTATATAAATGAAATACCAGCTCTCTCTATCTCAAGGTGAGATAGAATTTCTCAAGAATTCTTTATGGTATCAGAGCCAACCGTGAGATAGAGAGAGAAACAAAATTCTATATTTTTTTTTCTTCTTAAATCCACCATGTCAACCACATCGAACTCTTTCCTTGCCCTCACTCAATCTGATGACTACCCATATCCTATGACACAGAATATTGCAAATTTTGTGTCACTTCGTCTCTCCTCTACCAACTTCTCTAGAAAACACAAATGCTCAATATCCTTAAGAGCTATGACCTCCAAGGCTTTATCAAAGGTGAAGTTCAACCACCACCCTAGTTCATCAATAATGCTGACTCTGGCACACAAACTAATCCTCCATTTGTGAAGTGGCACAAAACTAATTGTCTTGTCAAAGGTTGGTTGACAACCACTCTCTCTGAGGAAGTTCTTGGCATTGTTGTACACCTCAATACTGCTTTTGAGGTCTGGAATGCATTGGTTCATGCATTTGCTCATGTCTCAGACCGAAGCCTTGCACTTAAGTAGCAGCTTACCTCTATAACTTGAGGCATTGATACCTTAGTCGTTTATCTCCATCGATTCAAAGCAGCGTGTGATGATCTTACAGCCATTGGGAAGCCAGTTCTAGATACAAGAAATCATGGTGGCTACTCAATGGGCTTGGCAAAGAATTTGAGGTGTTCACTACTACCATGTTGAGACCACCAGTCCCTCCATACTCTAAAATTGTCACTTTACTGGAGAGTTATACTGAAAGGCATAAGCTTAATGCTCAACCCACTCCTCAAACAGCTTT
Source organism: Quercus tomentella (assembly GCA_028535165.1). NCBI lineage: Eukaryota > Viridiplantae > Streptophyta > Magnoliopsida > Fagales > Fagaceae > Quercus > Quercus tomentella. The sequence goes on from JAPQVY010000089.1 coordinate 36,480,453, forward strand.
CTATGGCCATTGCAACAATAAAAATAAAAGAAACAATAGTGGTCAAGGGTCCTTAAATTCTAAGGGATGTGGGTTTGTTCAAGGTGCTCAATCTGCACCAAAGAATTCCAGCCATCCTACACAAAATCAGGCAGCAAATTCACCAATCATCATAGCCAAAAACACAAAAGATGAATCACTTATCTATCAGATTTGCAACAAAAGGAACCACAGTGCCCTCAAATGCTTTAACCGATTCAATCATTCATTCATAGCAAATAATATTCCACAAGCATTGGCAGCTATAACCATTGCCGACAGTCAAGATTCTAAGTGGTTCCCAGACACAGGAGCTAGTGACCATATTATTGGTAACCTAGGTAATCTTCACTCTTTAACTTCTTATCATGGATTTGATGGTGTTATGATTGACAATGGTCATACTTTACCTATCACACATATTGGTGAAACTACTCTTGGTATTGGTTCTTCTTCTATTCACTTAAAAGATGTGCTATTAGTTCTTGATATTAAGAAAGATCTGCTCTCTGTTAGTAAACTTACTACTGATTATCCACTCATCTTTGAGTTTGATGGACATCGTTTTGTGATAAAGGACAAGACAACCAACAAGACAGTAGCGAAAGGAAGTAAACAAGGTGGTCTTTATGCCTTTGATAAAGGTCCAACAGCCCTATTCTCCCATCGATTCAAGCGGGTTACTAGAGATTGTTGGCACTATTGCCTCGGTCATGCACACCAAAGGATCATTGATCACTTGCACTCAAGAAATTTCATTTCTTTTGCTTCAGAATCTAAGTCTTCTTCAATTTGTACTAGTCAAATGGGGAAATCATGTAGGCTTCCATTCTTGCCTAGAGAAAATGAAATAAAAATCAAATTTTACAAAATTCATTGTAATCTATGAGGGCTAGCTCCTGTTTCTTCTAGAGAAAAGTTTCGCTACTACACAATCTTTGTTGATGAGTTTACCAATTTTAATTCGTTTTTTCCTATGAAAAAGAAGTCAGAATTTTTTAATTGCTTTGATCTATTCTATAAATATGTGGAATGTCAATTTAGTGCAAAAATTTGTGTCTTTCAAAGTGATGAAGGTGGAGACTTTGCAAATCGTGATTTCTTGCAGTTTTTAGCCACGAAAGGTATTCACCATCAATCTACTTGTCCAAAAACACCAGAGCAAAATGGCAAGGCTGAGAGAAAACATTGAAATATCATTGAATTGGGACTCACCATGATGTTCCATGAACATCTACCTCCAAGATTTTGGACAAATTGCTTTTCCATAACAGTGTTCCTAATCAACCGTCTACCATCCCAACACCTCAACATGGAATCTCCTTTTTTCAGACTCTATGGAAGAAATCTAGACTTTTCTTCATAACGAGGATTGGGCTCAAAGTGCTTTCCTTATCTTGGTAAGTATAGATCACATAAGCTTGATCCAAAGTCCTTTCCTTGTGTTTTTATTGGCTATAGCATGAAGCATAAGGGGTACAAATGTTTGTATCCACCGACAGGGCAAGTTTATATCTCACGCCATGTGGTCTTTAATGAATCTATCTTTCCTTATTCCACACCTACAAGCTTTTATAAGAGTGATCCTCTTGAGGGGGAGCTTTGCATCTTCTCAGAATGGGAGATTGATCAACCAAGTGATTCTCTTCCACCTTACTCTACACCACTTTCAACCTTTGCACCGCCTGAATCTCAAGATATCACTAGCCAATTACACCATCAATTGCATCACACTTCCTCCTCAGCTGAGCCTCCTACAGTAACCATATCAAGCTCTTCTCTGTATGAGCCTTGTCAAGCATCTTACTTAGATCCACTAGTAGAGACCACTCCTATTCCTCCTGAAACAAACCCAACTCAACACCCCATGCTCACTCATTCCAAGGTTGGTGCATGTAAGCCCAACCCCAAGTATGCGAATCTCCATATAGCTCACATAAAGCATGATATCCCAACTAAACTACGGTCCATTCAAAATGTCAAACGTCACCTAGGTTGGGTAGTTGCCATGGATGAGGAAATGGATGCCCTTGCTATAAACAAAACACGAACCCTTATTCCATACAAAATTGAGATGAATGTGATGGGATGTAAATGGGTTTATAAAGCTAAACTTAAACTCGATGGCTCCTTCAAGTGACTCAAAGCACGATTAGTTGCCAAGGGGTTTCATCAAGTTGATGGCATAGATTTCTCAAAATTCATCTCTCTTGTTATTAAACCTACTAGTATTTGACTTACCCTTACAATAGCAGTTGTTAAGGGATGGGAGATTCGCTAAATTGACGTAAAAAATGAATTCCTTCATGGCTTTCTATCTACTCCCATTTACATGCATCAACCACCAGGCTATGTTGATCCAATACACCCTACTCATGTTTGCTAGCTAAGTCGTGCCCTATATGGCCTCAAACAAGCCCCTTGCGCTTGGTTTGATAGGCTTAGTGACTTTCTTCTTCAACTTGGCTTTTATTGTAGCAAATCTGACCCGAGTTTGTTCATTGTCAATCTTCACATGGAGTTCTTATTTTGCTACTCTACGTTGATGATATGATAGTCATCGATGACAACCCAAATTGGATTCAATGGCTTATCTCTCAATTGGCTCTTGAATTCTCCATTAAAGATTTGGGTTTCCTCCATCATTTCCTTGGCATTGAAGTCCATCGAAATACCCAAGGTATTTTCCTTTCACAGACACGCTATGCTTTGGAACTTCTAGATCGTGCTACCATGACATTATGCAAACCAATTTCGACACCCATGCCCTCAAAAGGTTGGCAACTTCCCATCAATAATGATCCCTACCCTAATCCCACACATTATCGTAGCCTAGTTGAAGGACTACAATATCTTACCTTCACTAGACTAGGCCTTTCCTATAGTGTCAATTTTGTATGTCAATTTATGCATGCTCCTACAATGGCTCATTACCAGCTTGTCAAATGCATTTTGCATTATGTCCATGGGACTACTCACTTTAGGTTACAAATTTTGGCCTCAAGTACTCTTGATTTGTATGGGTTTTCTAATGCTGATTGGGCAGGTTGCTCTATTAGCCGACAATTTACCACAGGATTTTGCACATTTCTAGGCAGTTATTGCATCTCTTGGAGTGCCAAAAAGCAATCAACTATGTCTCGATCTAGTGCTGAGGCTACTCCATGGCATCCACTATAGCTAAACTCACATGGTTGTCCTTCTTACTTCGTGATCTTGGTATTGCCCTTCCTCACCCACCAATACTACATTGTGATAACTTGAGTGCCTTATATATGACAGTGAATCCTATCTTTCATGGAAGGACAAAACACATTGAATTAGATTATCACTATGTTCTTGAAAGGGTGGCTCTTGGTTCTCTTGAAACCTGCTTTGTTCCATCCAACCATCAACTAGCTGATATCTTTACCAAGCCCCTCTCCAAGGTTGCCTTCGAGAATTACAAAACAAACTTGGCCTTTGTCTTGATCCACGGCCAAGTTTGAGGGGGAGTAAAAGTGCAGTTGAAAATTAGGAGGCTAAAAATCAGGAGGAAAATATTTCTATACCAAAACCACCTCAATTGTAGAAGGTAGACAGCTAGCAAATTCAAAATACCATAGCTAGCTGTCCTTATTTCCTATGGAAAGTCTAATGGCTGTTACACATAATTTGCTCCCTATATTTTCTCCTTTGTACATATCAATCTAAATGGATAATATACAGAATGTAATGGTTTCTATATAAATGAAATACTAGCTCTCTCTATCTCAAGGTGAGATAGAATTTCTTAAGAATTCTTTAACTCCATTCTGTTTGTAAACCTCATTTACTACATAAGCCAAATTTTAGAACACTCTCTTAAGACACATTTTAAGGGACTCACTCAAGACACATTTTGAGGGAAAAGACTTATCCAAGAACAAGAAACTATAGATCTAGCAAATGAACTACTAAAATCGCATTTTGTGATAGAAATAGTGTGCATGAGATCTAGCTTTTTGTATTGATTTCAAGCAAGGAAATACAAGTTTTGACCATCATTCTCCTCTCACATAGGTAAGTGCATGTTCTAGGGTTTAAAACATTTTTGAAAAAAATTGTACTGATTTTTACCACATTTTGATGTTTGTAATTAGGAATCAAAGATTCACTTTGCACCATGTCTTCGTCATGTGACTTTTACTCAAGTTCCAGTTAGCATTTTTGTTTGAGAGAGAGATGTGTGCTAAGAATCTCTTTGACACTATCTAACTTTGGGAGGAGGTTTTTGGGCTATTACTTTTACAATGATGTGAGTTATGTTGAATAAAGTTTTTTTTTTTTTTTTTAATGAAAAAGTGTATAAATTGAGTAATATATGATTTGGGTAATATGAAAAAGTGTAAAAAGTTTATATATATATATATATATATATATATATATATATAATTTCATAAATTATAAATTATGTCCAAGAAGAAGTAAAGACTTGCAAGTACTTCAAGTAGTTTGAAAAAAAAAAAAAAAACATTTGTCAGCGTGATTCTTTCCCTTTGAAAGTGTAACAGTCACAACCCATTTTTTCAGGGGAAAAAAAATCCTAGAAGTTTTAATTATACATAAACCCCACATTACTTTTCTATTAAAAAAAAAAACCCACATTATCGTAGTCTTGGCTCCGGGTGAGTTTGGTTTAGCTTTTTGAAAAAATTGTGATTTAAAAAAGTGTGCTATGAAATTGTGTTTTTTTAAAAAAGTAGAACGTTTGGTAAAAACTATCAAAAAGTACATTTTGAAAAAACTGAGTGTTTGGTAACACTAATCAAAATTTTTGTTTGAAGTGTAAATTACTAAAAAGGAAAAAATATATATAATAGTATCTTTTATACTTATGGCTTTACATTCTTTTTTATTATTATCCACAACATTTCACAATAATTTTATAACAAATTGTAGATAGCAAGTTATTATTGGTGAGTAAACTATTTATGTTAGTGATAGCCCAAATTAAAATTGATAATAATTTACCACCTAAAATTTGTTGAAAAAAATATTGTGAACCTACATTACTAAAATATAATTATTCTGTTTTTTAATATATTTATTCGTACCCTTATCCCCACACCCAACCCAACACATTTCTTCTTCTTTTTTATTGTTTTTTCCTTCCGTTTTTTCTCAGCCACATTTAGAACCAACCCTTCACCTTTTGTCCTTTTTTTATATTATTTTTTTATTTTTTATTTTTACCCTTTGTCTATTTTCCTTCACAAAGTCAGCCCACACCTGCACACTACTTCACCTTGATCTTTTTTTATTCTTTTCTTTTCCTCTAAATTCAACCATTCACACACGTCTTCTACAAAGAACCAGCAACTCCTCTCAGATTCCCAACCTCCCATCTTCCAATTGAAAAGCATTGCGGCCTAAGATAATTTCTCTTAATTTCACCCAAAACCTTCAATACCTCTCTCTCTTCATAACCCCAAAACCAAATGGGAATTGAAGTCAGATTGATGCATCAGAGCTCCTCCTCATTACTTAACATTAGTCATGTCGGAAGATTCAAATCGAGTTGTTGAGAGTGAGATTGGCAGTGGAGGTTCTTGCATATTGTTGTTATGATTCTCTATGTTTGTCTTTTCAATTTTCTGTGTATTTTGTGATTAGAGATATGGGGTAAATTTGGGAGTTCATGAGAAAGTTATGGGTAATTTGGAGATAAAAGGAAAAAAAAAAAAAATCTCAATAGTATTATTTGCGATTTGGAATCGCATCTCTTGGGGTGGAATGCCAAAACACAAAAAATCGTGTTTAAGGGGCCAAAACGCACGATTTCAAAATGTTACCAAACACACTTTTTGGGTTTTTGATTTTTTTTTGGCTGAATTTTGGGTTTTGGATTGACTAATGCACCTTTTGGGCTATAAAAAGTTGAACCAAATGGGCACTCCATTCTACACATGTATTGTTGATTTTAATATTGAGAATTTAATGCTACTTGGCATCTATGTCTTTGGTTCAAGTTGCATTATATTAAAGCATATTTGCACCCTTCATAATTTAAATTAAAAAAAAAAAAAGCATATTTGCATGTCACCTCTTTGAGAAGAGTTGTTAAGAAAGTCCCATTTTGTTTTGAATTTGATTTGCGTATGATTTGCTACGCTTTGCTCATGTAAGTAAATGATATAAGTTTGTATGTTCTAGAATTTCAAACTTGGACCATGTTTGTTGTTACGACTTTTGTAATCCAAGCATATTGGGAACTGAATTTTGTACCTTTTGTGACATAATATGAATATGAACATGAATATAATGGTTTCTCTTCATGTGATTCATGTTCTTTGATGCATACGAATTGTGTTTTGGGAACCACCTTGAGGTGAGATTAGGGTTTCTTTGATTTAGAGAGTTAGGCTTTGAGCTTCATTTTTTAGTTATGCTAAGGTAGAATAAATAGCACTAAGCTTTGATCTTTAGTTTAGGTGTTGTGAGCATTCAAGTTTGAGCTCATTTGGTTTTAGGCTCTTGGTTCCTTTACTTTTAGGTAAGAGATATGTGATATGAGCATATGGTAAGTCATGAGGTTTATTTAAAAAGCTTATTATGCAATAATTAAAAAAAAAAAAAAAAAAAAAAAAAAGCTAGTTACATTGCATATAGTCATGTTTAAGACAAATGTATGTTTGTGAGCTTCTAGAATCTAAAGTAAATGCTTTAAGCATATTGATGCATATTGTATCCTTGTTGTGTAAGTTCAACTTGAGATGGATGCAAACCACCCCCATGTTTGATTATCTAAGAGCATTTACAATGGTGGTGCTAAAAAATTTAGCTTTTAGTAACTCAGAAAACTACTTTATCTATTTTAAGACTTTACTTTACAATATACCCAACATCAAAAGTTCTATTTTTTTACCACTTCATTTAAATATTCTTTTTGTATTATTTCCTTATTCTTCCTCAATGTCTCTTTCACTCTCTTCCTCTCCTTGTCTCTCTATTCTCTGAAGCAAGAACAAGTGAATAGCCAATAAACCCACACCTCTTTCTTCTCAACCCATCAAACTCACACCGACACCCACCGCCAGCCACCATCGCCACCACCATTGCCACCCACAACTCCCACAAATTGGAACCCATAACCGCCACAATTCACGACGAGCCCAACCCATCAAAACCCATTGTTGCGTCAAACCTAACCCAACCACCAATGCACAACAATCCACAACGAAACCCACCAACAACAACAACCAGATACCCATCCACCACCAACTGAAACCCACCCACTAGCCACTACCATCATCACCACTTTGGCCATAAGCCAAAATCAAATCAAAAACTACCACAAAATCCCACCTTTCAAATCCAAACCCAAATCTACAATTCCTAATACTAGAACAAGCTCAAAAATCTCACTAGGTCTTAAAATGTGACTAAATGGAGAGATTCAAGCCCAAAATTCCAATATTCAATTAATAGAGGCTAGTGATGCATTACAAGAATGAAATCAAAGTGCACAACAACAAATAGATGAAAAATATGTATAGTACACTAGGTCTAAAATTATTTTTCACATATAGCAGGAAGAGGAATTTGAGAAAAGCGGTGAGGAGAGAGAGAAGACTCCTTGGTACCACTATGGCCTCAGAATTGTGTAACTCCTTGATGTCTGAATGAAATTTTGTTATGAAGTTAGGGTTTTAGAAGCAAAATGTGGCTTGGTTGTATATGATTAGATTAAATGGTTTTAAATCAAGCTTGTGACATCCTTAAGGACGGGTCTCAATATAAGGAGTGAAGCTATTGACCCCTATGTTGTTAAAAAAATTGGAAAGCTTTAGATTTTCTTATATCTTAGGTGAAAGGAGAAGCTGCTTTAGTCATGAATGAGGAAATTCATTGACCAAAGCTGATTGGCTGCACATTCCTAGCTAATTCAGCCCCTAAGGGTTTGTTTTCTGTGGTAGATTGTACCAAAATTTGACCAAGGAGTCAACTTATTTTTAGAGGCCTAAAATGGGCGTATCTAAAACTTCAGTCACATACAGTAGGAGCAACATGTCTTTATTTGAGTGAAAACTTCAGGTACCTGACCATTTACATGAACTTTAGGTGCTACAGCTATCACAAACCCACTCAGTAACACGCACAACTCAGGCTAATGCAAAAGGTTCAAAAAGAGTCAACTCATACCCTCCGGCCTCCAAACTGTACTCCCTCAAATTTCCCTTACGTCATACATGCTTGGTTCATACTTAAAAGAATAAAATAATTTATAATACATGAATTGGGTCTACAAGGAAGTCGAGCTTGACCTAATCAGACTTGTAAAAAAATTGTCATGAAAACAACCATGAACACTGTCTAAATGCATTATTATTATTATTATGAAAAGTTGTAATCTTTCATGACAAAAAGTTTATGATGAAAGGATTTGCTGTTCTTTTAAAGATAATGTTTTTGATTTATGTTTAACTTACAAGGTTATTAGATTTCAATTCTTTATGAAAGTTTTGTGACTATAACAAAAATAGTTATGTTGAGCCATAGATATATGATTTCAAAGAAACGGTCAATTTCGCATAAAAAAATCAATGTCAAAGGTCCTAATATTCTTACATGTAAAGAGAACAATTATTTTCTTTAGGTAAAAGTTCTTTTAAGTTATTTTAAGAGCATCATAAAGCCTATTTATGAAAGATGTTTTCCATTACGCATATCTCCATAAAGAAATGTTTTGATTTACCTAAATTCTTACTTAATTCTCATGTAACTTACTCTTAATGAGCTGTGTAGCTCACCCTTATTATTTTTTAATCATTGCTCTAGAGTAGTGGGAGCCTTAATTGAGTTATAGAGGAGTTGGTTTTAGTTTTCAATGGTCTAGCTTTGGGTTTTAGTAGTGTTGCACGTAACTCTATAGTGATTTGTTTTTAAGGATCTATTGATGAGAGTTGTAATCTTTAATGTGATAAAACAATATATTATGTGAAATTATGAAATTTGAAAAATTGACGGTCTTGTTATTTTTTAGAGTAAAATGCTAGATGTTTTGAATATCAAGTGTAATAAGAAAAAAGTTTTTATATTAATTTTAGTTGGTGCGTGTTGATATCACGTTGAGACTTGGTATTAGCAATTAGCATGTCTGTCTTGGTTGGAAATCATGGTAATGAGTTTAGGTTGTGATAGTTTTAGGCCTTAGAAGCTTATGTAACATAATATTACAGCTTTAAAAAAAAAAAAAAAAAAATTACATCACCCAATAACTTGTTATTGAGTTCATATTTTGAAAATTCCACAGTTGGATTATATGTTTTATATGTTCTTAACATGGATGCTTTCATGTCAATAAGATATTGTTTACTATTCGATCTATAAACTCATCTTTTATGCATTATTTAAACTATAAAAACTTGAATTTAAATAATTAATTAATGATATGACTATTAATTTTTGATCACTTTGAAAATTTGCAATAATAGAGAATATATAATGATAAAGTAATTCAATTATAGAATTATCAAAATTCACATCAAATTAAGAAATATTAGATGATGTAATGGTGCTTAAAGCTACACAAAGTATAACTTGAACTATGATCCTATAAAAAAAATAAAAAAAAGTATAACTTCAACACAACTCAAAATATTTAGTTTTTGGACTAAGTACTTTAACCCTATAATATGAATAATTTTAACAAAATAAAAAAATGGACACCAAGATTTTTGTATTCTTATTATATATAGAGATTACCAAAAAAAAAAAAAAAAAGCATTTTCAATTATCAACCAGCAATCTCAACCCTATCGTTGACATTGTTTACTCAAAAAGTTCAACTAATTACGTGGTTATCAACCAGCAATCTCAACCCTATCGTTGGCATTGTTCACTCAAAAAGTTCAACTAATTACGTGGAAGGAAATGTTTTTTTTTTTTCTTAAATTGCATGACAGGCTAAGTCAATTTTTTATCAATTGAATGATGACAGATTAAACGGCAAATTATATCCATTTACAATTGTTATATAAATCACGTAAGTGAAACAGGCTTTGATAAGATGACAATGCGAATCCAACTAACGTCCCTCGTAGCATGCTTATCTGTCTAAGCAAAGCATTCAAGCTAAGCAAACACATAATACTAAAAAATATATATATTTAAAAGAAAGAGATAAACTAGCCTTACGGTGAGCAAGACAGGAAATGACTAAATCCAACCAACCAAACTAAGTTCTGGATATATATACTCATATTATTTCAAATTATTAACCCTCTATTTTATTTTAGGTTGTCCAAAACTGAAGTTTTATTTTCAAAACTAATAAATAAAATAAAATTCGTGTCTTACCCTTTATTTAATATTATTATTATTATTATTTTGTGGAGAAAAAACCATATATTTAAAAAAAAAAAAAAAAAACTCAATCCCAATATTTCTTTACAATTTAAATTAACAGTATTTAGGGAGAGAGAGAGAGAGAGAGAGAGAGGTATTAGCGTACAGTAGACGGTATGTGGCGTATAGGTACTGGCCGGTCTACTCTACATCTACAGCAATGAGTGGGACTGGGAATGGGAGGGGAGGAGTTTGACCTTGATTCTCTCTCACTTTGCACACTTTCCCAAATCACAACAAAATTTTACAAAACCAAAAACTGTTAATAGAATCGAACAGAGACAGAGGATAAATCCAGTCGTTGGAGATTATTAGATTTGGTTCGAACAGACCCAAAAAAAAAAAAAAAAAAAATGCCATCTCAAATGATCCTACCCATAACAAACCCTTCACATTCCTTATTGGAAAAACCAAATTCAACTTCTGATGATGATCCAATAACAACAACAACAACAAATAGTCTTCTTTTTGAGGATGAGAAAGCCATTTCCATTAAGCCCCTTCTCCCTCGGACCTTAAGCTACACAGATAGTACTACTACTTCGGCCACCTACTACCAGCAGCGCCGCCGCCGGATCGCCAGTGAAAACTCTTTGTCTTCGCTCTCCTCTTCTGCCCCCGACCGCCGCAACTCCTTCGGCCACGACGTTGGCCATGCCGCCGCCGAGACCTTCTTGATCACCCGTTTGAGTTTGAAGCTCTTGAGATACCTTGGGTACAATCTTGCTTTATTTTGTTTTTTTTTTGTTTATTGGCATTGGAATTGGCTGTTGATTGCTTGGTTGTTTCAGTTTTTATTAGATTTAATGTGGAAAGTTGAATTCTTGTTCATATAGGTTGTCTTTGAAGGTTGATTTCTTATTTAAGATCTTTGCATCTCAGAGAGAGCTTATTTGAATACGTTTAGCTGGAGGAAATGGAGGGAAAATTAAATGATGCCAACCGTTAACAGAGAGTGCATATTATGTTTGTTGATCTGGTTGGTTTTTTCTTTCAAAAAAAAAAAAAAAAAAAAAAGTTTCTAGGAAATAAGATGTGTTGGTGCTGTATTAGGTAGATTTTGGTCACTACTGCTAATGAGTTGGTTTGAGAAATGGTAAAAAAAATCTGTGTACCTTAAACTCTTTAATGAGAAAGGCAGGGGATGTAGTTAACTCTTTGTTTCCCCTCTATATACTTGTTACTTGTTTCGAGAGTTTTAAGGTTTTGATTGTACCTTTTAAATTTCATATAGCTGGGACTGTTTATGTCATAGATTGGAAGTGCGGTTAATTTCTTGCCAACCCTAAAAGTTATGTTCGCCAGTTCTGGTATCAGTGACGGTTTTATCAATCTTGCAGGCAGGTAGTTTATTGTCATCTATAATTGTTTTATTTTTCAGGACAGATGGTAGTCCACTTTAAAGGGTTTGTTGTATTTGATTGCAGAGATTAAAGATGTGTTGTGTTCATTTTATTGAATTCAAGGGGAGAGGGGGGGGGGGGGGGGGGGAAGGGATGAGCCGTGTTATCAAAATTGAAGATTCATTTGAGATGTGTTAGATGAGTCCTAACTAATTACAACATGTGTTACAACCTAATTGAGCACATGACTGATTATTGGGGCCTTCCCACGTGCAAAGGGGAATTTTGGCTTGGCTTTGGCTTGGTCTTGGAATGAATCAAGGCATCTTGCTAAAAGAGTGCTAATTGGCACCTTCAGACATCCAATCAGGACTTTAGAGTGTTGATTGGAGCTCACTGTTTCTCGATTGGGCACTTAGGCTGACTGGATCGTTTTGACTTCATTTTGGGCTGCTGACTTTTGTTTGGGCTCCTGATGAATAACCTTTTGATTGTGGATAATTTTATTAAGAGGAATGTTTGTCATGGTCAAATGGTGTTGTATGTGTAAGTGTAGCTATAAAACTGTGGATTGTCTATTGTTACATTGCTTATTTGCTAGTGCTCTGTGGTCCTTTGTATTTTCTGTTTTGGGATTCAGTGGCTGGTGCCAAATAAAGTGATTGATATCTACTTTTACTGGAACTGGAAAAGGGTTCTTGGTTCTCGTAACAATAGTCTTATTTGGAATGTGAATACTCATTGCATTATGTGGACAATTTGGAGAGAGTTGAATAATCAAACTTTTGAAGGTGTTGAGAGATTTGCAATTGAGATTTTTTTTTTTTTTGAAATATGATTTGCTGGATAGCTTGTAATTCCTAATTAGATTTGGTAGATCTCTTAAACCTTAGATTGTAGTTCTTTAGGAGGCTTTAGTATTTGAGTTGAATAATTGAACCTTTGAAGGTGTTAATAGATCTACAATATAGGTTTTTTTTTTTTTTTTGCACTTAGTTTGAATTTGTACTGTGATTGACTGATAGCTTGTGATTCCTTCTTAGATTTATAGATCTCTTAAACCTTAGATTGTAGTTCTTTAGGAGGCTCTAATATTTGAGTTCCCCTTTCTTCAAGAAAATTCTTTATTACTTGTCAATTTTTTTTTGTCTGTGTAAGTTACGCACTCAATGGATCTTGAGCCAATGACCTCACTTTCTACCTAGAACTTGTAAGTGTTGGAGGTGCTAGTATAGCTCACTGGAAAAAAAAAATGTATGAAGTAGGCTTTCTAAGAGGGATATCAGTAGAAAATCTATTATGTGTGGCTTTTAATGTGTAGGTCAGTTAATCATCCCAATCACATTTACATACTTGAAGTAGTTTCAACTCTAATTTATGATATTTGAAGTTATCCTGGATTTTGAAATTTCAATTATGTATGCTGTAATGTTTGTTTGAGATGCTTTTCTGGCCTATCCGAATTATTAGATGCTGCTAATCACTTGAATTTTATTCAGGGTAGGTTACAAATGGATTACAAGATTTCTGGCCCTTAGTTGTTATTCCTTTCTACTTTTCCCAGGTTTTTTTCAAGGTCTGTAACATTTATAATTCTGTTGCAAAAGTTCCATGCATACTCTTTGCAGTATAAACATTGTACATATAATTGGTCATATACATAGGGTTGACCTATATATATATATATATATTTGGCAAACCTTTGGTACAGTTCATTAGGTGTTGTACCTTAGGTTCCTTAATTAAATTCAACGAAGTGGTTGCATTGGCCAATAAACAATGGTTGAATTTAGTTATCCTTGGAGAAGATAACAATGATTATGCTGCATTGGCTAATGCAATTAGATGGTTAAATTTAAATGGGAAAGCTAAGGCACAGTACATAAGAAACTGTACCGATTTGCCCATATATATATATATGCTTATGACAAATTGTAGGCCAGACAGTGACTGTACTACAAGGCACTTAGCAGAGCTGATCTATGCTTGTCCTATCTAGTGGAGCATAACTACTCTGCTTGTCTTTTGCAGTTGGATATTACTATTTCTTCTCTAGTCAGGTCCGCAGAAGCATAGTTTATGGTGATCAACCGAGGAATAGGTAACTTAAAAATGAACTGGGCTGATTTATTGTGCATTTCGGTGCAATGAATTTTTTACACCCTGTTTAATTTTATGGATTTCATGACAACTGTTTAAATTTTGTTCTGCAGGCTGGATCTGTATCTCCCCAAAAATAATGATGGTCCAAAGCCAGTTATTGCATTTGTAACTGGTGGAGCCTGGATTATTGGGTGAGGGCTGTTTTTGCTGATAGTTGATATTTGTACTTGAAATGGGAAGTCTAATAAAATAATAATAATAATACTAGTAAAAGAAGAATTTTTTTTTTTTTTAAAGTTTTGGGCATGTAGAAGCAACAGATAGAGGCATACAATAAAACTATATATGTGACTGATATTGTACTTAAACTGGTAATTGATAAATAATAGCTTAAGCAGAAGATGAAAAAAAAAAATAGTAATGGGTACAGTAGGTAGTTCTAGTATCAGAAATATTTAAGTTGTAGGTTAGATATCAGAATCTAATTTTGTTTTGTTATTCATTCAATTACAAAAATTGGATCTAAGTTGATTAAAGGGTTGTCTTGTCAGATTTTGTTGATTTCTCAAATTTACATTCTTTTTTTCGTGCGTCATATGCATTCTTCTCTATGTCCTCAATATGTTTTCAGACTTCTTTTTGTTTTTTCATCTTTTTTGATGCAGTTACAAAGCATGGGGTTGTCTTTTAGGACAGCAGTTATCAGAAAGAGACATTATAGTGGCATGCATAGATTACAGGTGATATGATTTACTTTAAGCAACAGCATACTGTTGTACATAATAAATCTCATCTCATATTCTCATCTTGCCAATGAAATCTATGTTCCGGATGAAGTTATCTTATGAATCTATTGAGATTTGGGATTGTGTGTGATACTATCTTTATATGATATCAATCTGAAATGTTGTAAAATTCTATTGCCTCTTAGGGTTATTAATTGTTCATAATCTGTTGCTAACGTTACAAATAATAAATTATTATCTCATCTCATCTTACAAATCTTTGAAAGAGAATTGTATTTGAAAGACAATTATGTCAAGATAATTTACTACTTTTTCTCACCACCTTGACCCATGTTTTTGAAGGCCTGTTTTTGGGTCCTTGTAGCACCTTGTACCATAATTCAATTACTCCATACCTGCATTTTTTTGTTTCTGTTGTACAGAATCACCTTTTAGACAGTATTATTCTTTATTATTAGCACCAATACGTGGCACCAGTACAAATATTAAATTGAGGTATCAATTTTTTTTCTAATCATGATTCTCAGTAAATTACTCTATTTTTTGATGGTACCACAAATTTTTCTACATGCTTCAATGTGTTGAGCTACTTATACAAGTTTGCAGGTAAGATATCCATCCTCTGATGTTTGTACGGTATCTAACTCTGGCCTCCCAAACATCTTATATTGGTTGATGATTGCCACTCATGTCTTAGCATCCTTTCAGTAGCTCATATTTTGAATTATTTTGTAACCTGACAACCTCTAATCTTCATTATAATCAAATGATCTTTTTATAATTCAAATTGCAATAGGAACTAGTCCATGTGTATCCGCAATAAATAATTTTTTTAAGAGACCTGCTTAAGGTCAGCAGAAGCGGCAGGTCGCAGGTTCAAGTATGAGAACCAACCTCTCCAAAACAAATTTTGGGTAGCGCTACCTACCAAATCACCTATCCCAAAGTCCGAAAAAGTAAGAATTTTGTGCACTGGGTATGACTTGCTTAAGGTCAGACTTACCAAATTTGAAAAAAGAAAAAGAAAAAGAAAAAGAAATAATGGGTCGATGTGCTTTTTGAAGGGAAAGAATATTATGATATATTGGGACCATCCTTGTGTCCTTGTGATGATGGTGTTGCCTGCACATTGCACTTCCCTTTTATGTGTTCAAATGCTATACAAGGCACCAATTGACTGATTTTTAACTTGCAGTTTCTATTGTTTTGTTCTTCTCTGTTTATAGAAGTAGCTTTTGAAATTTTAAAATTTTAAAATTTATAATTCTGTCTCATAATATGAGGCATGATTTTGTATATTCTTTTCATGGACAAGGACAAGTAATATGCTTGCATGATCATCTTTAGATCTTTGTTAAAAATCCAAAGAATTACTTGTATGATACTTAAAGGGTAGCTTCACACATTACATGATTACTTCATTTGCTATTGTGATCATGGATGTAGCTTTGAAGAAGCCCTGATTTAATTTACATGAGGTTGATTCCTCTATGTGGGTGAATTCTTTGTAAGTGTATAACATGTATACACTTGTAATACTACTTCATACTAGTATGGGTCTTAATTGAAAACTCATGCAGGAATTTCCCTCAGGGAACCATGAGTGATATGGTAAAGGATGCTTCTCAAGGTATCTCATTTGTGTGCAACAATATTGCTGAATATGGAGGCGATCCTGATAGGTAATAATCACTTCACATTTTTCTATACATCTAAGCATGACTCCTGTATTTGGGCAAGAGAGAGGCTTGGGGGTGGTGGCAGTTGCTAATAGAGATGTTCTGCTCATGCTTTGTTTGCGCAGGATTTATCTAATGGGACAGTCAGCTGGTGCCCATATTGCTGCTTGCACCCTCGTGGAGCAGGCAATTAATGAAGCTGGTGAAGGAGAGAGCACTTCTTGGAGTGTTTCCCAGATAAAGGCTTATTTTGGATTATCTGGAGGGTGGGTTTCTATTGCAGGTTTTTTTGAACCTTGCGGAACTCTTTCCTGTGTTTCAGGCACAGTAATCCAAGTAGATGCTTCTTGTTAGAATAATGGTAAATTTATCATTTCCTAACATCTTGAACAAGATGGTATTAAAGAAGGTGGTCTGAGTTCAAATTTAGGCTCCACTCTACATCCTGACATTTAAAAATTCCATGCCTTGTGTCCCACTTATTGAGGGAGAACTAGGCTCACATGTGAGGGACAGTTTTGGAATAATGGTTAAGTGATTCAATTCATCATTTCTTATTAGCTTAAACTTTGTGAACAAGTGGTAGTGTATTACTTCAAATGATTATTAGAATATCTCACGTGGAGATTTTCTCTAATGATTCTTTGAATGTTGGGTTGATACAACCAGTAAAAAGCTCTAAAACAAACAAGATAACTATCAAAATAGTTAAAAATATGGCCTAGTTTCAATGTGGGACCTAATTGGCTTAGTTCATAGTCTACTTAGTTATTATTGAGTCTAGTATTATGTCTGCTCGAGTTTGAAAGTTGCTGGTTCAGTTTTAATTAGCTTATACTTAAGTAGGGGTAATTTAATTATTTCCAAATTTTCTGGAATGGGCTGCATTAGAGATCCATGAGTCTTATTTTAAGTTTTGGTCCTTTTGGAATCTTTTTTTTTTTTTTTTTTGATAGGTAAGAAACATGTATATTCAAAAAACTGCTAAATGCAAATTAGCACTAGCATATCATAAGTACAAGAAAAGACAGAGAAGCAAAAACATAAAAAAACACTAATTGCAAAGAAGAAGAGAGCTAAGGAATAAAGGAAGAGAATCACTAGATGTGAGTCCCCAAGCCCTAGCCCAATCAAAAAGGGAACTAGAAAAGAGAGCAAGTAGTTGGTCATCAGATCTATCCAAATCCTCAAATGTCCGCCGATTGTGTTCCCTCCAAATACACCACATCAAACACAATGGAATTAAATTCCAAATGTGAGATGAATGTTTCCCCAACCAATTCCACTAGCCAAAAAGAAAATCTGACACCGTACATGAGGGGACCCATGAAATCCCAAAGGTTCTATAGGCAAAGCACCATAGCCGATAGGCCTTTCCACAATGCAACAACAAATGATCCACTGCCTCCCCACAACGACACATAATACACCAATCAACGAAATCAAAGCCCTTAAGCCTCAAATTATCTCCTGTGAGAATCCTATCTCATGCGCCTGTCCAAACAAAGAAAGAGACACGCCGGGGTGCCTTAACCTTCCAAATACCCTTCAATGGAAATACAATGGAAGAAGAACCATGTAACTTATGATAATATGAGTGGATAGTAAAATCCCCGTTCTTTGTCAACTTCTATGTCATACGATCACCATTAGTCACTAGAGGTAAATTGGATGCCAAGAGTCGAAAGAAATCGTCCACCACCTCTGCCTCCCAATCATTAGGACCCCGAATGAAACGAACATCCCAAGTTCTCCTATTCCCCGCTCCTTGACATATCAAAGATGATTCTATGGAAGCTTCTTTGTTTGCAGCAAAATTGTACAAGACTAGAAAAGCCAAATGGAGAGGAAGATCTCCACACCACCTATCTGTCTAGAATTTCAATCTATCCCCCACCCCAACCTTAAACTGGACATTTTTGCTATAAACACTTCCCATCCCATCCGAATACTTCTCCACAAACCACACCCATGAACACCCCTTCCCAACTTAGAAGTCCATCCCACTGTTCTTCCCCAAATTTTAAAGCTACCACCCTCCTCCAAAGCCTATTCTCCTCAATTCCAAAATGCCAAAGCCACTTTCCAAGTAAGGCTTTATTGAAAGTGGTCAACTTCCTAATGTCCAAACTGCCATTAGCAATAGGCATACACACCTTATCCCAACCCAACAAATGTGTCTTAGAGTTAACCCATAAGAAGTCCCTTTGCAGCTTCTCAATTTTTTTCGCCACGTGTAGGAATGGTGAAAAGAGATAAGAAATAAGTAGGGAGGCTACATAGCGAGCTTTTAAACAATGTCAGTTTGCCACCTTTTGACAAATACAACTTCTTCCACCCCGCTTTCTTTCAATTTTTTCCAATATAGGGTTCCAAATAGAGGGGGATTTGTGGGACGCCCCCAACAGCATACCAAGATAGGTCATTGGCAGGGCCCTAACTTTACAACCCAATATCTCTGCCAAAGCATGCACATTATTTACCTCGCCTATAGGAACCATTTCACTCTTAGCAACGTTAACCTGCAAACCGGTCACAGCCTAAAAACAAAGAAGCAACAATCGAACATGTAGGATTTGCTCCACCGCTGCCTCACAAAACAAAATAGTATCATCCGCAAACAGCAAATGCGAAACACATTCCCCTCTGCCCCTCCTGCCCTTTTACCTAAAGTCACTAAGTAGTCCTACCCCTTCCATTCTCTTCACCATCCTACTAAACACCTCCATTATAACTAAAAATAACATGGGAGACAGCGGATCCCCTTGTCTCAAACCTCTAGAGCTACCAAAAAAATTAGCCAGAGACCCATTGACTAACACAGAAAACTGCACTGTAGAGATACAAGTTCGAATCTAGTTGCACCATTTCTCCCTAAAGCCCATTTTCTTCAACAACTTCAGAAGTGCCTCCCAATTCACATTGTCATATGCTTTCTCAATATCTAACTTATAGATCACCCCATGAATCTTACTCTTCGTCTGGCTGTCAACACACTCATTGGCAATGAGAACTGAATCAAGGATTTGTCTACCTCCCACAAAACTATTCTGAGATTCAGATATCAGTTGATCTAACACCACTTTCAATCAATTTGCCAAAACCTTGGCTAAGATCTTATACATGCTCCCCACCAAACTAATAGGTTTGAAATCTCGAATGTTAGAGGCATCATTCTTCTTAGGGATTAAAACTATAAAGGTAGCATTAAGAGATTTCTTAAACTTACAGTGCTGATAGAACTCTTCAAAAACTGCTAAAACATCTCTTTTTACAACTCTCCAGCAATGATAGAAAAAGACCATAGAAAAGCCATCTGAACCTGGAGCTTTATTCCCTTCCATATCTCTAACCACTGATATAATTTCGTCATTCTCAAACCTCCTCTCCATCCAACCCCTCTCCAACTCCCCAATTTGATCAAACTCTAGACCTTCCACGAAAGGTCTCCACTCTTCAGACTCTTGATACAAAGTTTTATAAAATTGAACTACCTGAGCGGCCACATCTGCTTCTTCCTCATAAATCACCTCATCCACTTCTAAGAAACTCAGATGGTTATACCTTCTATGGGAGTTAGCCATCTTGTGGAAGAACTTAGTATTATTATCACCCTCCTTAATGCACAGCATCCCCGATTTCTGTCTCCGTGAGATCTCCTCTAGAGAAAGAAGATGCTCTATTTGCGATCTCACTTCATTTCTCTCATTCATCTCTGTTCAGTGAGTCCAAGAACCCCATCCTTAGCATCTAGTAACTCTAACGCCCTCAATAATTCTTTCTTCTTGCGACCAACATTGCCAAAATCTTAGCGATTCCACTGAATAATGTCTTCTTTCAAAGATTTCAATTTTTTAGCAAACACATAACTAGGTGTACCCGAATGACGATTCCACCATGAATCAACTCTATCAACAAACCCATCCATTTTCAACCACATATTCTCAAACCAAAAGGGACTTTTCCCCCTCGCCATACCCCCTGCCTCCAAGAGAATTGGGAAATGATCTGAAATAGGTCGTGGTAGAATTGACTGGATCACATCTGGAAAGTGTTGCTCCCAGTCATGCAACACCAGAGCTCTATCAATCCTAGACATGGATGGCTGGTTAGTACCACTGGACCATGTATAACTCCCTCCCTCCAAAGGCAAATCTATCAACTTTAGGTCCTCGATAAATTCAGAAAACTTTTCCATAGCTGAAGTAAGCCGAGATCCACCCCTCTGTTCACTAGGAAAACGAACAACATTAAAATCCCCAAAATAGCACCAGGGAACATTCCAGTACTGCTGAACACCAACCAACTCTTCCCACATATAACCCCTCATATTGTTGTCATTTGGGCCATACACCCCTGAACATGCCCAAATAAAACCATCCTCCACCCCTTTGCATTGACCGACATTGAGAACGAACCCACCAGAGCCTCTAACTTTTCTAAAACCCTTCTATCCCACATAATCAAGACTCCCCCAGCTGTCTGATCAGCATCTAGAACCGCCCAATCCACATACAGACAACTCCACAAGCTGCAAACCATTTGTCTATCCATGCCATCAAGCTTTGTTTCTTGAAGGCAAATAACATCACACTTCCACTCTCGTAACAAATTTCTAACTACCAAATGTTTTTGGGAGTCGTTCAATCCTCTAACATTCCATGAAATCATTTTCAACTTCATTTATACTTTTAATTCCCCATTGCTTTTACTACTGCACTACCAACACCCTATCGCCCATCATAATTCACCGAGGAAATTAAATTCCTCAACTCTCTTTTCCCTTTACCCGTTGAGGAGGCTGCCTTTTGACTAACCGCTGCTTTCTTCCGTCGTTTGTTAACTACCTCCATCTCCCTTTCTAGCCTTTGAAGATAGTTAATGCACAGCCTCTCATGACGGTTCACAGAAAGCCCAACCACTTTATTAAAACCTGGGATCCTATGCTTCACCCAACTTGAGACATCCAACCTACTAGCAAGACCCAACACCTCAGTATCCTTGTGCATTTCCATCGACAGGTCCTGCCCCGGAGGAGCAATAGTAGATAGCGGATTACATTCTGTCAAACTCTCCTCCTCACCCAAAATAGCTACTTTTGAGATAGCCCTTCCCTTCTCCAACGAGACCCCCAAATTAGATAAGCCACAAACTGACTTTGATTTGATCAACGCTAAATTGGGTTGATTAGTCTCAATAACATCTATCTGCCTGGTGCACTTGTCATCCACCCCCTGAAACAAATGCACACTACTCCCACTTCCAGCTTTATCCACACCATATACACCAAAATCCACCAACCCAACATCCATCATTCTATGAAGGGCTGCTGCCAAGAAAAAACCTGGCGTATCTACCCTGTCAACCTTACCCAGAGGCATTACGGAGTCATTGGAGCTAACCCCAGCACTATCCAACACCATCTGAGTCACTGTGTGGCCTTCGAAGCCCACCACAGGATGTAAGTGATCCTGTGATTCACTAGAGGGACCCCCCACGTGCTCCCTTTGATTGACCCATTTGGAACTCCTCAATCCACCTTTATACACAACAGGATTAGTATGAACCCGTGACCCTCTTGAAGGACCCACCACATGCTCCCTCTGATTCCTTTTCACCCAATTTTAGGCCACCTTTATAAGAGTTCCAAACCACACGCCTTTTACCTTCCCCATTCACCTCTACAGTCAAGCCTACTCCTGTCCAGTCAAACTTCCTCAAATCACGTTTTTTTCCATAACCATGTATATTCCAATTTGAATTGAATTTCAATAGAAATCTTCTCTTATTTCCTACTAGATTTGTCTCTCCAAAATTAAATTCCTCATTAATGCACCGAGAACCCACATCTCTTCCACCTAGAGACGTCGGACCTGGTATGCTCACCGGTGTACCGCTCAACATCCTCTGTTCAATTACTGGGTGCTACTTCCCACGCACCATATCGGCATAAGTTTTGAATGGTTGAACCCCTAAGTTGTCCTTATGAAGCTGAGCTACAAATATTGATTGCCCAGACCCACCATTCACATAGTTTTCAGGTTCTAGCGTCTTCCTTAACTCTAACCCAAAAACCCTCCATCCATTCTTTGCTCTGCCTTCAGGTATAATAATGGACCTCCTAGACCCGCCAATTTTAAATTCAGTCAAAAGTAGAAACAGGCCAACAGAGTTGGAGCTCTGTTGGAGGGTGTAGGCTAAATCACCTTCCCTGACCTTATAAAAATCCTTCGGATTGATCCCAACGGCAATCTGTTCTATACTCTTCATCAGCCATTGAGCCACATACTTACCCATGAAGACCGACTTCATGAGGTACCTACTTCTTTCAAAGATCCTTAAAGAAAAATACCGTCCCCCTTCCTCTACCACTAGTTGAAAAAATTTGGATTTAATACAAAAACTGCGAACACCACTCATAATGGCTACAACAGGTTTTGCTTGATATATATATCATCCTTTTTTGTTTTGTTTTGTTTTTTAATCTTTTCCTAGTTAGTTTAATAGTTCTTTGTTTTTGTTTGGGATTCCAAGTATTTGTTGGAAAATAATTAGGAGTAGCTTATATAAAGAATTTTATTGGGTTCTTCCTAAGTATGATAGACTTGGGTTTGTCTTATTTTTCCACCCTCATTAAATTCACTGTTTTAACACCAAACAACCATCTCCTTTAAGATTCGATCTTTTTATGACCTAACCATCTCTAAATCCTTAAACAGTAAACCCTATTCAAGAATCCTTCCAGAGCCTATCAATTCATCAAAAAAAAAAAAAAAAACCAAAAAAAAGGAATCCTTCAAGAACCTATCAAGAAACCTCATTTAGTGCTGAGTTTAGTAAAGGTCCTGCATCAAATTAGTATCATAGCTCTCCACTGCTTCTGTCCTGCTTGGTTCTTGCAGTGATTGCATGCAGTATTCAAATGTGAATTTTTTATCATCAGATCATTCTGGCCTAGTTTTATTTATTTTTTTTCTTCTGAAGTGTTTCTTCTAAAGTGTAAGGATTAGATCAGAACTGCAGATGTTTTTATATGTGATGAAAATTTTATTCAAATTGAAATGAATTAATGCATATGATGATCATAATACATTCCCTTCCTCTCTGCAAGTTACAATCCAATATTCCAAAAAGCAATGAAACCTGAAAAGGAATCACAATGTCAATTTCCCAAAGGTTGATATCAGAAATGCATAATTTGACTGTGATCTTGGGGTGTTAGGGTGAATTAACATGGTTGACTTTGTCTTTCCCTAAGCTTAGCCTCAAGCTTTATAGTGCCACTATGTTTTAACAATAGTTTCTAATTTGTTGGTATCCAACTATAAGGGACGTAAGTTGTTGGAGTTTATAATTGAAAAAAAAAAAAAAAAAATTTGATATGCTTATACTTAAATCATTTAAACGTGGATATACTTTTTTAATTACCAGTAAGCAAAAAGCACAGAAATAAATAGTGGTCTTGTTCTAGTTATGAAATCATTCTTGGCATTTTCACCTGTTGTTTTTTTCAAGCATTTTGTACCTTATTTTTCTTTATATTTGCAAATAAAAGATGCATTCATCTTACATTCCTTGTTATGTCCACAAACAGGTACAATTTGTTTAAACTAGTAGACTATTTCCATAGTCGAGGCCTGTACCGTTCCGTCTTTTTAAGGTACCTTCCCTCTTCTTTGAATTGATCACTTGAATTTTTTTTCTTTTTTCACTTATTGAGTTATTGTTGAAGATGAAATATTTATTTGGTTAATACCTTAATCTTTACCAGTCACTTTTTTGACCTGATTGCTTGAAAATGTCATACAGCATAATGGAAGGAGAAAAATCCCTGGAACGATTCTCTCCTGAAGTAGTGGTCCAGAACCCAAACATTAGAAATGCTGTTTCCCTCTTACCACCAATTATTTTATTTCATGGTACTGCAGATTATTCCATACCTTCCGATGCCAGGTCTGAGTCTGCTCTGGATTGAACTCTGTGATTTACTTTAATTACTATTAAATCAAATATTGCATGAGGTTCGTTGGAGTTTTTTAGATAAATTTTTATAACTGGTATTCTTGTTTCAAAGTAACATAAATAAGCAGTTTTGCTAACTGTAGTGTTAATTTCCACTTACATCTTTCAATGTAACATATATAAGGACTTCATTGGTGATATTTGTGTTTTTTGCATATGCATAGATAAACTTACAAAGATATATCTGAACCATAGGTTTGATGCTTCATATACATACATATATATATATATATATGGCCTTTTTGGTTTTAATTTCTATTGTTGGTTTTGAAGTGGTTATTGCATTTTTGGTGTAAATTTCCACTTACATCTTTCTAGCTCACTGTAGGTGCCATTGTGAGTGTACGATAGAGAGAGATTGGTGAGGGTATGCTTGGATTTTGTGGGGTGTTTGGTCAATTAAGTTTGTGTGTGATTGAGGAAAATGGGTGTAATGACCCAAGAAAAAGCACTAGCCATATTTATGCTATACCCTAAAAGGAGTAGTCTAGTCACAATTGAGACCCCTTGTTGGTGTTTATAAAATCTAGATCAATCGAGAATATGCCTGATGTAGGAGTCAACACACATCCACACAACATAAATCAATATCAAAATCAATCCGGGGCATCACAATGGGTCTTTGGCTGGTAATGGATAGGTTCTTGTTGGTTTTGCATGTGAGTGGTGTTGGGGTTTGGTCAAGGTATTTTAGGGTCGTCTATAGACATGGCAAATAGGTTGGGTCAAGTTCTAGTCGACCCATGTTTCTTCACATGAATTTTTTTAAAAATAAATAAAATAAAAGATGGATTTAAAAACATGTGCCTATATTATCTTTTAGAGATAAGCATTGTATCTGAACTTTAGAAGACAAAAAGAAAAAAGAAAAAAGAAAAAAAAAAAAAATTCACTCATCATTGCAAAGCCTACGACATGTACATAAATACAAGCACTCTTTACCGATGAAGAACATCACATCTTATCAAATTCCAAAATATTACATATAAAATCACTATTTGAAATCTGAAGGGATCAATCCCAATTCTAGCACCAATTTTTATTTATTTATTTTTTCCTTTTTGACAGGTTAGAAAAAGTATTATTAAAGGACCACTTAATGCAAAAAACATAAAGCAGCCTAAGATTACAAAAATAAAAATAAAAACGAAAACTACATACAATAAAGAAGCAAATCTACAAACATCGGGAGAGATTCACTAGATGCAAGTCCCCAAACCCAAGACCAATCAAACAAGGTGCCAACAAAGGAGGCAAGCAGCTGATTTTCTAAACTCTCCACATCCTCAAAAGTACTACTATTGCACTCCCTCCAAATACACCACATCAAACATAACGAAATCAACTTCCAAATGCTACCTAATCAATATCTAGCATGTTACCTAATCATAAACTTTTGCATCTAGCAATGTCATACTCACCTAGATTCTGAATGGTAGCAAAAAGACATAATGTATAGCAATTTGAGTGAGCAGTGAACCACTACAAATCAGTTTTACCTGATAAAACAATGCAACCACCACAGTAGGCCTTCTAAAATTACCTAATTGAGATACCAAGTTTGAACTGCTTTTGGGCTCTAATTATCATTATCTTTTGTGCAGTACAAGTTTTACGGAAACTCTTCAAAGAGTTGGGGTAAAAGCTGAATCAATTTTGTTTGAAGGAAAAACTCACACTGATTTGTTTCTTCAGGTAAGGGGAAACTTAATTTGTTGCCTTTAGTTTGTTTTGTCAATATGTTGCTTTTGTGGATTGGAGAAATCTCTGGAGTTGTCATCTTTTTGTGTCTATTTGGAGTGATCCTTTCAATTGACTACGACTCTCTTGATAGGAGGATAGTTTCTGCTACAGTTTTTTTTTGAATCTATCTCATCCTGGTCTAATGGTCTTTTTGCATAACCATTCGATTTTCATTCAATGTAACATTGAAATTGCTTCAAATGCTTTGTTTGTTCCTGCTTATTTAAGAAACTGGTTAAAAGATCTCGTTGTCCCCTCATCTATCTTTGTCATGCATATTTAGATAATTGTGAAAAACAAACAGAAACTTGATCAATTTAGTTATATTTGTTGACATGCCATTCAGGATCCAATGAGAGGTGGTAGAGACGAGATGTTTGAAGATTTAGTAGGTATCATTCATGCTGGTGATGCAGATGCCATTGCCAAAGATGCAGTGGCTCCTCCAAGAAGACGCCTTGTACCTGAATTTATGTTGCAGTTGGCTCGAAGAGTTAGTCCATTTTAGCTATTTTTTATCCCTAAACTGTTAAATGAAGAACCCATTTTTTTGTTGATATGTACATATACTGCAGTGGTTATTGTATTTGGGTTACTGCAGTGGTTATTTTCCCTCTACCTTTTTTTTATTTGCAGTTGTTAAGAGGTTTGTTCTTTTTCTTTATAATACTCATTGAGAGAAACAGCGTTTACGCAATCATGGTTTTTTAAAAACTACAAATTCAGTGGGATGTTTTAATGAGTTGTGGGTATTGGATCTCTGGTATCTTAAGACCGTCCATCTTAGGGTTCCTTTGCCCGCAAGGCCGCCCCTAGGCCTAGGCCATTTTGGCTGTGCTCTAGGGCCCTCTAACATAGAAAGGCCCCAAAATATAGGGACAAAAATGTGTTTTATTTTTTATTTTTAATATATATATATATATATATATATGAGTTACATTATACATTGATATATTATAGTTTTATTATAGGAAATTCCCAATTTAATCTCCAACTACAAATTAATATTTATGAGCTTACATTTAGATATTATGGGTCTGTTTGGATATCGCTTATTTTGCTGAAACTGAAAACTTATTATTGAAAGTACTGCAGATAAAGGTAAAAATTAGTTGAAATAGTACAGGGGAACTTATGAATAATGCCAAAAAGTGCAGTAAGGCCTATGAATAGTAGCAAAAATAAACTGAATAGTGAAATAATTTATAATTTTAATCCACATCCAAATGCACACTACGTATGCAAATTTTATTTCGATACCTAAATCACATACAATGCATCTCATGGATTATACATAATGTCCAAATTCATATAATTCTCGGATATTAAACAAATTGAATTTTATGGCACAAATCCCAATCCCCCCCTCCTCTGTGGGGGTGGCCGTCCTTGATGAAGGACACAAGGTAGTGCTAGTTAAGTTACAAGTCTTTTAGCCATAGAGTTTCCACTTAAAGTTACGGAGAAATTACATTTTATTATTGTAAACTATTACACTAATTACACTATGTACTCTAAACTTTTCAAATGGAAGTTTTGCACCATAAATACAGTTTGCACCTCAACGTCAAATTTGTTATTGACTTGGATGGAAAAATATGCTGCACCATGTGAAAAGACCTAATTGCCCCTCATCTCAATTCCTTAAAAACAAAGAGGAAATTACACTATCACACCCTAAATTATACTCTTTATTACACTTTGTATCCTAAACTTTGGATTTTGGTCCAAGTTGACAGTAAACTTGACATCAAGGTGCAAAGTGTAACGAGGGTTATAGTTCTTGGTGTAAAATGTACATTTTAAAATTTTAAGATGCAAAGTATAATTTGAGGTATAGTTTAGGGTAGTAAAATATAATCTCCCCTAAAGTTACGTAAGATACCATTAGATATGACAAAGTCACTATTATCATCGGTGACCTTGTTTCTATCTGCTAAAAGTGACCATAACATTTTTAAATAAAATAAAAGGGAAAGGAATATAGGTTACCACATGACATGGTGGAGTTCATCATTGTATTTGACACACAATCTTTTGTGATCCAATCAAGATTGTGAATTTACTTTTCAATGTGACGTGAGTTACCATTGAATGCGATAATGTTACTATCATGTTATTGTTTGCCAAAAGTGACCAAAAAGAGAAAATTAGAAAACAGAAGAACAAGGTTAGCATGTGACATGGCATACATTGTCAAATTTGATGTAACTCTCCTACTAGGATCTTATCAGTGGATGTGATAGAGTTACCATTACTTGTGACCTTTTTACTAATTTGCCCAGAATGACAACAAAATTTCAATTAAAAAAAAAAAAATCGGTTTAGACCACAATGTTGTGAAATTCGTCTTGTATTTCACACACACACAATGCTATATAATCCAATCATAGATAAAAAATAAATAAATAAATAAATAAATAACTTAGAAAATTGCAAAATCACTACTCAATGTGACTCGAGTTACAAGTAAATATGACAACATTACTGCCTATACAATGTGACCAAAAAATAGAAATTACAAAAAAAATATAGGAAATTATATTGTTTAGCTCGTGATGTGATGGCACAGTCTAAAAACTAAATCATTTCATAGTCAAACATTTAAAACATAAAATAAAATAAAATAAAAAAATCATACAAAACCGTGGAGCTACTTCTCAATGTGTGGTGACTTACTAGTGAATGCATGTAAAAGTAACTGTCAAAGTGATTACTATTTTTGTGCGTCTCTACTTATAGTCAAAGTGATTAAAGAAAAGAAGAAAATCTATATTAAACAAGATAATAATATATATATCTATAAAGAGAGATAGAATGTTGGAAATATCAAGAAGTGATAGTTGAGCTATAGGACTCTTAAGGTAATAGCCTATATTAGCTCGCTATAACATGTTAACTTTCAAAGGTTATGTAAAGAAAAAAAAAGAGTGAATGGTAGAATTCTCTATGTAAGATAGAGTTGGTCCATTAAAACTTCTTCTCTCCTCTCTTTTATTTTATTTTTTCCTAACAATAGTATTTAGAGCTCTTTGAACACATTTGTGTAGTCACTTCGTTCTACACACATCATGTACATTGGATC
This sequence comes from Quercus tomentella, assembly GCA_028535165.1. Taxonomy (NCBI): domain Eukaryota; kingdom Viridiplantae; phylum Streptophyta; class Magnoliopsida; order Fagales; family Fagaceae; genus Quercus; species Quercus tomentella. The sequence continues at coordinate 36,509,560 of JAPQVY010000089.1, forward strand.
TCATTAAATTTTAAAAACCACTAGGACAATACCTTAGAATTGGTCTTTGAAACTTCAAAAAGGAATATATATATATATATATATATATATTTTTATAGATGCTAAAACATCTCATTTTACGAGGATCATTACCTCATAATAAAGGAATCAAAATCAAGCAAACCCCATATATTTAGGGGTGAAAATCAAATCAAATGGACAAAGCTGTTTCATATTTTTGTTTTTGTTTTTAAATTTTAAACATCAAATCTAATCTTTTTTAATTTAAAGTATTAGATTATAAATTTAAATAAATAAAAAATAATCTAAATTATCAAATAGAAATTAGTTATTGTATTAAAATTACGAAAATAAATTAGTCATCAAGCCTTCTTAGCTCAGAGGTAGAGCGAGTGGCTTTTAACCACGTGGTTGCGGGTTTGATCCCCACAGATGGCGATAATCTCGTCATATTTTTTTTCCCCTAACAATAGTGTTTAGCGCTCTTTAAACACTTGTGTAATCACTTTGTTCTACACATCATATACACTAATCTCACTTTGTTCTACCTCGTGCACATTCGTAGAGGGAGAAATCCATAGGGGAGATGCATATATCAAGGAGGAGAAGACATTCTTTTATGAGAAAACCTTGTTTTACCTTATGCTTGTTTTCTCGGTGTTTTATGGTGCTTTGTGTTCTATGCTTTATTGCTCTCATCGCATCGTGTTTATGTGTTGAACATGCATACATCCTCATGCTTGTTCGGATGATCATTTGCTTTGCTATGTGGTCATTGTAGTCATTTCTATATGACTGTTTTGGTGTATGATCAAGTTGCTCATATGTTTCACATCATGTTTACTTGATCGCAATTTACTTGTTACATTATACTTGTCCTTTTATTACTTATTTTACCTTGAGGGTCTAATGTGTTTTGTACAAGTGTTTCAGGTTACAGGTATATATGTTCCAAATTCATCACAGCTCCTAAGATTCATGATAGGGGGAGAAAGAGAGAAAGAGCTTTGTGCTACATTAACTATGTTTGCTTTGCTCATAGTTCATGATTATGCTTAGCTATTTAAAATATTATGTTATGTTTACCTTATTGCTTTGAAGCATCTTTTTGTACTCTTAAGATATTGCCAATATGTCTTGAGTACCTCACTCTTGTGCCCTAGTAGGATCTTGTTCCTAGATGCATATACTTCATGTATTTTGCATTGGTCGAGTGTTGGACATGCAATTGATCCGTGGGATTGCTCTTTATTGCATTGCGTGTCCGGATGAGCATTTACTTGCTAAATGTTTATTGTAGTCATTCTTCAATGACTGATCCTATTTGATCAAGATATGCTTACATGTTCCATTATGTTTACTAACTTGATCACATTTTACTTGCTCATATACGTACCATGTATTCAACTTGTCATAAGTTTAATGGAAGTTTTGTTTGTGTGCAAGCGTTTCAGGTTACAAGTATATACGTGCAAGTGCTACACAGGTTCTAGATTAGGTGTGAGTGAGTTTTGCCACTATTCCCAAACTCACGTTTAGTCTGTTTTAGGGGTTTTGTCACGGAATAGCCAAACGGGAAGATTGTAAAGTTGTGATTTACAACTATGTATTAATCAGCTTTTATTCCGTGCCAAATTTGATTGTAATTTCATTCAATCTTTTGTATCCTGTATTTATTGTGGGATTTGATTGTAAGGGTTGTGTGATAGAGAGAGAGCGTGTGAAGACTCAAGCTATTGAAGACTGAAGAGGTTTTCATGAGTATCTCGCGACTTAGCATCCTGTGAAGTAATGCATGTGCCCTGTACTTGACTGGAATGCGAAGAGTCAGTACAGATGGAGACAGCTGTGTCTTGCGAGTATCTCGCAAGTAAGGCCTTCCCACGAGACACCCACGAAACATTCTGTTTTGCCAGACTGTACTATCTGATACACACTTTCTGTACCCACACTATATATACCCACATTACCCACAAAATGTTAAGGAGTGCTTCTGAGAGAAAACCCAAGCCTCAAACCTTGAGAGTTAGCGATTATCATACCCATATATCTTTACACATATGCTTGTGGATTTCCTTAATTCCAACCTCTCCATTTCCATACCATTGAGAGGTTGATAGCCTAAACACTTATCACATAGATTGTCAAGTGATCGTTTGGTGCTGTTGGGAAGCATTGGAAGAAGCCAAGGATGGCAGATGCAACATGGAGCTTGTTGCGAGATCCGGAGAGCTAGACAAGACACGGTTCCGAGAAGCCTTGTTGGACTAGGAGCTTGGAGGGCTTAGGTACAGCGGGTAGATTAGGCTTGGAGGGTCTCTTGCTAACCCATGTATCCCAACAGATTGTCTAGTGGATCGATTACCGCTTGGAGGGCGACGGAGAGGTTTTTCGCCGAGTTCTTCGGTTTCCGCTTCGATGACACATTGGTGGGTTATTTTGTGTTTGCATCTCTCTTCCCAACTCTTTTACATTCCATTTTACTGCTGTGTTGTTTTGATTATGGATTAGAGTAGCTTTTTTGTTTATCTGCTCGCATTTACACTATTCTGCACTTAGAACTAAGTTAGTGTAAAAACTATCGAGCCGTAACTTCAATTTGGGGGTCTAAACAGCTCTTGTGTTTTTAACAAATTTTCGAGCTTTCACTTCAAAAAGGAATGATTTGATCACATATTTTTATTTTTTGTTGTTTTAAATTTTTAAAATTTTATAGATACTAAAACATCTCGAGGATCATTACATCATAATAAAGGAATCAAAATCAAGCAAACCCCATATATTTAGGGTAATGTATTTTTATTTTTATTTTTAAAGATACTAAAACATCTCATTTACGAGAATTGTTACCTCATAATAAAGGAATCAAAATCAAACAATCCCTAAAGTGTTTAGCTCTTTGAACACAATTTTTCCTCTAACAATAGTGTTTAGCGCTCTTTAAACACCTATGTAGTCACTTTGTTCTACACATCATGTACACTAATCTCATGAAATTTTAAAAACCACTAGGTCAATCTCTTGGAATTGGTCTTTGAAACTTCAAAAAGGAATGATTTGATCACATATTTTTAATTTTTGTTGTTTTTAATTTTTTAATTATTATTTTTATAGATACTAAAACATCTTGAGGATCATTACATCATAACAAAGGAATCAAAATCAAGCAAACCCCATATATTTAGGGTAATTTATTTTTATTTTTATTTTTATAGATACTAAAACATCTCATTTACGAGAATGGTTACTTCATAATAAAGGAATCAAAATCAAGCAATCCCTAAAGTGTTTAGCTCTTTGAACACAATTTTTCCTCTAACAATAGTGTTTAGCGCTCTTTAAACACCTATGTAGTCACTTTGTTCTACACATCATATACACTAATCTCATGAAATTTTATAAACCACTAGGTCAATCTCTTGGAATTGGTCTTTGAAACTTCAAAAAGGAATGATTTGATCACATATTTTTAATTTTTGTTGTTTTAAATTTTTAAAATTTTATTATTATTATTTTTATAGATAGTAAAACATCTCGAGGATCATTACATCATAATAAAGGAATCAAAATCAAGCAAACCCCATATATTTAAGGTAATTTATTTTTATTTTTATTTTTATAGATACTCAAACATCTCATTTACGAGAATTGTTACCTCATAATAAAGGAATCAAAATCTAGCAATCCCTAAAGTGTTTAGCTCTTTGGACACTTTTTTTCCTCTAACAATAGTGTTTAGCGCTCTTTAAACACCTATATAGTCACTTTGTTCTACACATCATATACACTAATCTCATGAAATTTTAAAAACCACTAGGTCAATCACTTGGAATTGGTCTTTGAAACTTCAAAAAGGAATGATTTGATCACATATTTTTAATTTTTGTTGTTTTAAATTTTTTAACTATTATTTTTATAGAAACTAAAACATCTCGAGGATCATTACATCATAATAAAGGATTCGAAATCAAGCAAACCCAATATGTTTAGGGTAATTTATTTTTATTTTTATTTTTATAGACACTAAAACATCTCATTTACGAGAATTGTTACCTCATAATAAAGGAATCAAAATCAAGCAATCCCTAAAGTGTTTAGTTCTTTGAACACAATTTTTCCTCTAACAATAGTGTTTAGCGCTCTTTATACACCTATGTAGTGACTTTGTTCTACACATCATATGCACTAATCTCATGAAATTTTAAAAACCACTAGGTCAATCTCTTGGAATTGGTCTTTGAAACTTCAAAAAGGAATGATTTGATCACATATTTTTAATTTTAGTTGTTTTAAATTTTTTAAATTTTATTATTATTATTTTTATAGATAGTAAAACATCTCGAGGATCATTACATCATAATAAAGGAATTAAAATCAAGCAAACCCCATATATTTAAGGTAATTTACTTTTATTTTTATTTTTATAGATACTAAAACATCTCATTTACAAGAATTGTTACCTCATAATAAAGGAATCAAAATCAAGCAATCCCTATAGTGTTTAGCTCTTTGAACACTTTTTTTCCTCTAACAATAGTGTTTAGCGCTCTTTAAACACCTATGTAGACACTTTGTTCTACACATCATATACACTAATCTCATGAAATTTTAAAAACCACTAGGTCAATCTGTTGGAATTGGTCTTTGAAACTTCAAAAATGAATGATTTGATCACATATTTTTAATTTTTGTTGTTTTAAAATTTTTAATTATTATTTTTATAGATACTAAAACTTCTCGAGGATCATTACATCATAATAAAGGATTCGAAATCAAGCAAACCCCATATATTTAGGGTAGTTTATTTTTATTTTTATTTTTATAGAGACTAAAACATCTCGTTTACGAGAATTGTTACCTCATAATAAGGGAATCAAAATCAAGCAATACCTAAAGTGTGTAGCTCTTTGAACACAATTTTTCCTCTAACAATAGTGTTTAGCGCTCTTTAAACACCTATGTAGTCACTTTGTTCTACCCATCATATACACTAATCTCATGAAATTTTAAAAACCACTTGGTCAATCTCTTGGAATTGGTCTTTGAAACTTCAAAAAGGAATGATTTGATCACATTTTTTTAATTTTTTTTGTTTTAAATTTTTTAATTATTATTTTTATAGATACTAAAACATCTCGAGGATCATTACATCATAATAAAGGAATCAAAATCAGGCAAAGCCCATATATTTAAGGTAATTTATTTTTATTTTTATTTTTATAGATACTAAAACATCTCATTTACGAGAATTGTTACCTCATAATAAAGGAATCAAAATCAAGCAATCCCTAAAGTGTTAGCTCTTTGAACACTTTTTTTCCTCTAACAATAGAGTTTAGGGCTCTTTAAACACCTATGTAGTCACTTTGTTCTACACATCATATACACTAATCTCATGAAATTTTAAAAACCACTAGGTCAATCTCTTGGAATTGGTCTTTGAAACTTTAAAAAGGAATGATTTGATCACATATTTTTAATTTTTGTTGTTTCAAATTTTTTAAATTTGGTTAGGACATATGTGATTCACTTGTTAGGAACATATGTCACTATTTTATGTAATTGGCTTATCCTTTGACAAAATGCACTTTTCTTGTATTTGGGTAGATCTATGATGTGTTTAAAACTTTCAAGAAACTGTGTTTCAAGATCAAGTGTTGAAGACATGTAAGTTTGTCCAAGATTCAAGCTGAAGAAGTGTTGTTCATTAAAGCTTGACAGCTAGCTCGACAGCTAGCTATCCTTGAAGCTTAAGAAGCTGTTCCAGCCTCGTGGCTCGACAGCACCTCGACAGACAGCGATCTGTCCAGCTTTATGGAAAACAGAATTTCAGTTCTGTTTTGACTTTAATCCGTGATTATGTGTTTGGGCCTTCTTTTCTTCTAACCCTAGACTTATAAAAGGACTATTTTAAGGGCCGTCAAAGTGTACACAAGTTGCACAAGTGTTGAGCAAAGTTTATTTAAGCAATTTGTAATCGGAGACAAAGTTTTGCCCTAGTTCATCATTCTTGTGAAGAAGTTGCTGTGTATGTGCACTGTAGGGTTTTGTAACCAAGCATCTTTTTGATCTTTATCGTTGAGATGAATTGAAGAACTTTGCAGCCAACAACCTTCTCTAGTTGGTGATTGAAGTCGCGTACTGGGATTCGCGCATTGGTTGGTCACGTACTTTGGAGCCGTGCATCGAAAAAGTAAATTGTCACTATAGAACAAGTCCAATTAGGTATTGGGGTAAGGGTTCAACTATAGGTTGGTATAAGGTACTAAGATTCCCTTACTTGTAACCGCTTGTTGTGATAATAGTGGAATTTCGGGAGTGGTGACCTGAAAATCACCCGATGGAGTATTTGCCGCGTAGGTTTTCCCCATTTGTAAACAAATCACCGTGTTATTTATTTTTCGCTGCATACTTGGTTTATTGGTGATTTGTTTGTGCTACCACGCGTTTGCATGTTAATTAACTTAATTAATTCACTTGGCTAAATTAATTGGTTAATTTATCACAAGGGGTCAATTCGTTTTTGGCCTATCAAGTGGTATTAGAGCAGACACACTCTGATTAGGGTTTAATCTTTGCTGTGTTGATCCATTGACCCCTGTTTGTCATGGATAGAGGACAGTCGTTAATCATACATCCTTTATTTGATGGCACTAACTATGCATACTGGAAAATATGCATGAGAGCTTTCTTGCAGTCTTTAGATGAGAAAGTGTGGCAAGCTGTTGAGATAGGCTGGACCAAGTCAAAGGAAGCGCCGACCGATTGGGATGATGCTGAGATCAAGGCAGTAAACTTCAACAGCAAAGTGTTGAATACCTTATTTAGTGCGGTCACCAATGAGGAGTTCAAGAAGATATCCTCCATAGAAACTGCTAAGGAAGTATGGACCATCCTCCAGACAACCTATGAGGGAACAAAGGCTGTTAAGGATTCAAAGCTTCAGAGGCTAACTACAAGCTTTAAAGAGATTAAGATGGAGGAGGATGAGTCGTTTGATGAGTTCTATGCCAAGCACAAGGACATAGTGAACTCAGCTTTTAATCTTGGGGAAACCATTCCTGAACCCAAGATTGTGAGAAAGGTGCGCAGATCTTTACCTGAGAGATTCCATGCCAAGATTACGGCAATCGAGGAATCAAAGGACATTGACAAGATTCCTTTGACAGAGCTGGTTGGAAATCTGCAGACCTACAAGCTAGGGTTGACTAGGATTGGTAAGACGGGTAAAGGCAAGAGCATGACATTAAAGGCCAAGAGCAATGAGACAGATGAGTCTTCAGATGATGAAGATTTTAAGATGAAGTCCTACATCACCAGGCAGTTCAAGAAGTTTATGAAGAATGCCAATGGAAAGGGCTTTGACAAGGACCATAGGCAATCCAGTTCTTCTTAGTTCAAGATCCAAGACAAAGGGAAGAAGGATGCAAGGGATGTCGGTCAGTACACTATTCCCGCAGGACCTAAGTGCTTTGGGTGTCAAGGGTTCAGTCACATGAAACAAGAGTGTCCTACATATCTCAAGAGTATTGGGAAGAGCAAGGCACTTGCTGCTACCTTGAGTGACACCGAGCTTGAGGATGATTCTGACAATGAGGATGACGGAATCTTGAATGCCTTCACTGCCACTGTCAATCCTACTGTCAAGCCTATGAGAAATTATACAAACTTTCTGAGAAACATGAGAAACTTTACAGGCTGATCACCAAGAAGCTTAATGATGTGGAACTTGAATGTGAAGAGCTTTCCACAAAGTTTGATGAGACTAACCAGACTATTGGAGCACTGAGGTACGAAAACAATTTCTTGGCTGAGAAGACCAAGAAGCTTGAAGCGGAGCTGTTTCAAGTCAGAGCTTAATTGGAAAGGACTTTAAGTGCAAAGCTTGATGAGATGCTCAGTCTTCAGAAATCTGCTTCTGATCGAACAGGTTTAGGGTATGGTTTTTCTTCCTCTAATACTGCTTCCACTAGTACTACTGTTTTTGTTCCTCCTAGCAATAATGTTGAAATTGAGAACAATGATGTTAAAACTGATTTAGCTAGTGAGAACTTTGACAAAGGAAAATCTATCATAGGAGCACCCCTTAAGCAAGATAAGAAGGAAGCTAAGAACCCTAGGGCTAAGAAGGCTAACTCTCAAAAGCCTAAACAAAAGAAGCAGCATCTCTATCATCATTGCAGGGTTGCCGGTCATACTCGACCAAATTGCTATAAGTGGCTTGCCACTTAACAAAGCAACAACATGATAGCATCTGGAAGCCAGAATCAGCTTCAATCCTCTCTTGCTCCCCTTGGAGATCTTCTCAAAGCCCTCATGTTCCTTTCGAACTTAAACGGTTTTAATTCTTCCCCCTCTCCGCTGGTTCAAGGGTTTAATCAAAGAAATGGTTCTTCTAGGGTGTGAAAGGAAAAGGGCTCCAAGTGATTCTATCACTTTTCTCTTTCTCTCTTCTTGTTTTTGTATGTGCATTACTTGTGTGTTTTGCTTTCAAGTTTTGAGTCAGTCTAGTTTTTATACTTTGCATTGTTTAACATGTTTTTGTTTGTTTTCAATTTTGATTATTTTTTTTAAATATAAAAATAAAAAAAAAATTGAAAAATCAGAAAAATACAAAAACAGTGTGTGTTATGTGTACATTGGTACTTGTGTACCTTGGATGGCCATTAAAACAAATTTTTCTAAATTTTGTATCTCTTGTAGCTTAGATAAGCATCTTTATACACAACTAAGCAAGTGAGCTTTGTGGCTCTTGTTTGTGATGAGTAAGATTAAGTTATCTCTTGTACTTAACACTCGTATCACTCGTATCACTCTTTTTGACGGGAAGGACTAGAAAATTCTAAGAGAAAGGCATAAATAACCATCTCACCATTGTTGCCCGCCAATCATAATGTGACACCTGTATGCTTCGGCATAGCAAAAGTGCAGTGTCAATGACATTTGTGTGCTTAGGCATAGCAAAATTGGAATGTCAAATGCTTAACATAATTGGGTATTTCTTTTCTATCTCTTATATACCCATGCATGATTTGCTCAAAAGAAAAATATGCAAAGAAAAATAAAAAGCAAAAAGATAAAAATGTTTTAAATATGATTGCAAGTGTATTTTAGGAGATGTAGGAGTTATAGGATGTACCTCGAAGGTGATAGTCCCTATCAAACAGTTATGATTGTGTGTGAGTTAAAGTGATTTTCTCATATCTAAAAATCGTCATAACATGTATACACTTATGGAATCTTGCGATGTTTTCACACACAACACGTAACATTCTTTGCTACTTTTGATACATGTGCAGGTACAATGTGATTTGGCAATCACAAGGTTTTACATGTGTTAATGTATGCTCATTAAACTGTCTTGACTTGTTTTTGAAATATAAAATTGGTTAGACTTATTTAGTGTGTGTGTGTGTGTGTTTTTGGGATCATTGTGCTTAAATTTTTTGTTGAGAGATGATTTTGAGAGCTTAAACTGTTGATTGGATCTTTGGTTGAGTTGCATGCTTGATTGCATTCATATTTGTGTTTTTCCCTTCTTGAAAAATGTTTTTTTAAGCAATCTCGACACCTCCTAGATACCTCCTCGACACCTGGCTATCTGTCGAGCTCTTAAGGTCTTTTCTTATCGTAATCTCGACAGATTCTCGACAGTTGGTGGATCGAATGAGAAAGTTCCTGGATCCTCGATAGCTTCTTGACAGCTTGTGGATCAATCGAGCTTGTTTTCTTATGTCTTTGCTTTGTTCCTCGACACCTGTATCTGTCGACGTTGTTTTTCTCGACAGCTTCCTTGACAGATGTCTCGACACCTCTTGACACCTCTATTTGTCGAGAATTACAAAGGAGCTATATATTCCCTCTTTGCGATCCGGTTCTCACTTCTTCGATCTCTCTCGACCTGTTCGCACCTGTTCCTCTCCTAAACACCATCTCTCTCACTCCAATCCTCTTCCTAAGTGATTTTTCAAGCTTTTTCAAGTTTTCCCTTACTTGGTAAGCTTCTAAACTCCTTCATTTACATGCATTCATGTTTTGAAACTTAGGTTTTGGGGTTTTTTGAAAAATTTGGGGTTTTTCAAAATTGATGAGTTACTGTTGAAATTTTGGGGTGGGTTTTTATTTAAATGAGTTTCAAATCTCATGCATTGCATCACATTAGCATAATAATAGTATTATCATGCATTTAGATGTGTGCAAATTGATTGTGTGATGGTAGGATTGGATTGGGCTGAGCCCATGATGCAATTTCTTTTGCATATCACATGTTCATGCATTCCCCATGCATACGTACTCTCTTTTCAATATATTTGTTATATTTGAACTGCTTTGGAGCTTTTCTGATTGTCTTTCTTTCTCTCCCTCTCCTTCTGTTTACGTTAGTCGTGTCTATGGCACCTAAACGTAACCCTTTGCGTTCTAGGACATCGTCTTCTTCTGATCCTACTCCTTCTCATATTCGGTTTCGTGATGAGGATGCCCGAAAGGACTTCTCGGAGAACTTTTCTCGACGAGGTGTTCATTCGGAACGCCGAGTCATTTTGGCGGACTTCGCCGACACTGACTTTCCCAGTGTCATTCACAGTCGAGGATGGGAGTCACTATGTGATGTCCCGGTCACTTGTCCTACCGTGCTGATCTAGGAGTTTTACTTCAACATGCATGGTTTCAATTTTTCAGTACCTCTCTTTTCTACTCGCGTTCGAGGTACGCGCATTGTAGTCACACCGCAGCTTGTTGCGGATGTGCTTCATGTTCTGTGGGTAGAGCATCCTGACTACCCCGGTTGTGAGCGTCACGCAGATTGGGGTGATCGTTAGTTCACACCATGTCGGCCTTTTGCTAAAGGTCCTAGATTCATGAATATGGTGATGACTTTTTTTTGCACCCACTCTCTCACTATAACTCTATCATAGAGCCTCGTGCTCGATTTTTGCTTTCTTTATTAGAGCACCTCACTATAGATTTTCCTGCACATTTCATTCTTTCTATCTTAGATGTGTATGGGGATACGGCTACCCGTGATAAGCTCATTTTCCTTTCGGCTATCACGCGGATTCTATGCCATTTTTCTATCCCTTTTCCCTTTTCTAACCATTTTCCTGTCATGTGTGCCATAGACTACGCTACCGTTAAATGTAACGAGGCGCAGTTTCGGTCTCGGCAGTCGGATTCAGCAGCTCTTCCCTCCCATTCTGCTCTGTCTCGTTCTGCTCCATCCACATCGGCTCCCTTTTTTTTTTTTTTTCTGGTGATATAACTCTAGGAGACATCATGGTGTAGCTGCAGCGCATGGATGCTCGCCTTGATACACTCTTTACGGAGTGGTATCAAGTGAACATTTGTGTCTGTCGTATTGCACGGTGACAGGCGACCATGGGTGGTTATGCTCCTGAGGCTTCTCCTCCACCACCTCCTCCAGTGGCTTCTAAGTCTGAGGATGATGATGATGATGATGGTGATGATGATGATGCTTCGGATGATGATGATGGAGATGCTAACTCTACCGATGAGATGTCTACTTGACACTCTTACCCTTTATCACTCGTGACAAAAAGGGGGACTAGTTTTGGAAATGAGAGTAGTCATTCTTAGGGGGAGAGTTAGTATAGGACTTTTTGTTAGGGGGAGTGTTGATATCTGAGGGATGTAGTGAGGATTACATGTATCTTTTTCTTTTCTCTATTTTTTGATACATTTTTTCTTGTACATGGGTCTTGTGACCACTTTTGACATACATTGTACTTATTTTCTATATATATGTCGATGTATGTTTCTTTCACCTACCCTTACATGTGTTGTTTCTTTTCTCTCTTTATGCACATGATTCTTATTACGTGTATGCAATCTATTATTTCTGTTTCACACAAAGATGCCTTGATGAGTTTTGTTTAAAGTGTTTCAGAAATACAGGTTGTTAAAGTCTACTTGCCATAAATTCTTTTCTTGCAAAGTTTTTCAAGAGTTTGTGTTAGGATAGATTTTATTGTATTCAACAAGTGAATATGAGTTGAGTGATTTATGAGTTCTCTCATATGATCATTTGTTTATTGTGGTTTTGTCACGGATTACCAAAGGGGGAGATTGTTAGGACATATGTGATTCACTTGTTAGGAACATATGTCACTATTTTATGTAATTGGCTTATCCTTTGACAAAACGCACTTTACTTGTATTTGGGTAGATTTAGGATGTGTTTAAAACTTCAAGAAACTGTGTTTCAAGATCAAGTGTTGAAGACATGCAAGTCTGTCCAAGATTCAAGCTGAAGAAGTTTTGTTCATTAAAACTCGATAGCTAGCTCGACAGCTAGCTATCCATCGAGCTAAAGAAGCTGTTCCAGGCTTGTGGCTCGACAGCACCTTGACAAACAGCTATCTGTCGAGCTTTATGAAAAACAGAATTCCAGTTCTGTTTTGACTCTAATCCATGATTATGTGTGTGAGCCTTCTTTTCTTCTAACCCTAGACATATAAAATGATTATTTTAAGGGCCGTCAAAGTGTACACAGGTTGCACAAGTGTTGAGCAAAGTTTGTTCAAGTAATTTGTAACCGGAGACAAAGTTTTGCCCTAGTTCATCATTCTTATGAAGAAGTTGCTGTGTATGTGCACCGTAGGGTTTTGTGACCAAGCATCTTCTTGATCTTCATCGTTGGAATGAACTGAAGAACTTTGCAGCCAACAACCTTCTCTAGTTGGTGATTGAAGTCACATACTGGGATCCGCGCATTGGTTAGTTACGTACTTGGGAGCCGTGCATCGAAAAGGGAAATTGTCACTACAGAACAAGTCCAATTGGGTATTGGGGTAAGGGTTCAATTGTAGGTTGGTATAAGGTACTGGGATTCCTTTACTTGTAACAGCTTGTTGTGATAATAGTGGAATTTCGAGAGTGGTGACCTGAAAATCACCTGGTGGAGTTTTTGCCGTGTAGGTTTTCCCCATTCGTAAACGAATCACCGTGCTATTTATTTTCCACTACATACTTAGTTTATTGGTAATTTGTTTGTGCTACCACGCGTTTGCATGTTAATTAACTTAATTAATTCACTTGGCTAAATTATTTGGTTAATTTATCACAAGGGATCAATTCGTTTTTGGCCTATCAAATTTTATTATTATTATTTTTATAGATATTAAAACATCTCGAGGATCATTACATCATAATAAAGGATTCAAAATCAAGCAAACCCCATATATTTAGGGTAATTTATTTTTATTTTTATTTTTATAGATACTAAAACATCTCATTTACGAGAATTGTTACCTCATAATAAAGGAATCAAAATCAAGCAATCCCTAAAGTGTTTAAATCTTTGAACACAAATTTTCCTCTAACAATAGTGTTTAGCACTCTTTAAACACCTATGTAGTCACTTTGTTCTACACATCATATACACTAATCTCATAAAATTTTAAAAACCACTAGGTCAATCTCTTGGAATTGGTCTTTGAAACTTCAAAAAGGAATGATTTGATTACATATTTTTAATTTTTGTTGTTTTAAATTTTTTTAAAATTTTTAATTATTATTTTTATGGATACTAAAACATCTCGAGGATCATTACATCATAATAAAGGAATCAAAATCAAGCAAACCCCTTATATATAGAGTAATTTATTTTTATTTTTATTTTTATTTTTATAGATACTAAAACATCTCATTTACGAGAATTGTTACCTCATAATAAAGGAATCAAAATCAAGCAATCCCTAAAGTTTTTAGCTCTTTGAACACTTTTTTTCCTCTAACAATAGTGTTTAGCGCTCTTTAAACACCTATGTAGTCACTTTGTTCTACACATCATATACACTAATTTCATGAAATTTTAAAAACCACTAGGTCAATCTCTTGGAATTGGTCTTTGAAACTTCAAAAAGGAATGATTTGATCACATATTTTTAATTTTTAAAATTTTTTAATTATTATTTTTATAGATACTAAAACATCTCGAGGATCATTACATCATAATAAAGGAATCAAAATCAAGCAAACCCCATATATTTAGGGTAATTTATTTTTATTTTTATTTTTATAGATACTAAGACATCTCATTTACGAGAATTGTTACCTCATAATAAAGGAATCAAAATCAAGCAATCCCTAAAGTGTTTAGCTCTTTGAACACTTTTTTTCCTCTAACAATAGTGTTTAGCACTCTTTAAGCACTTGTGTAGTCACTTTGTTCTACACATCATATACACTAATCTCATGAAGTTTTAAAAACCGCTAGGTCAATCCCTTGGAATTGGTCTTTGAAACTTCAAAAAGAAATAATTTGATCACATATTTTTAATTTTTATTGTTTTTAAAATTTTATTATTATTATTTTTATAAATACTAAAACATCTCGAGGATCATTACATCATAATAAATGAATCAAAATCAAGCAAACCCTATATATTTAGGGTAATTTATTTTTATAGATACTAAAACATCTCATTTACGAGAATGGTTATCTCATAATAAAGGAATAAAAATCAAGCAAACCCATATATTTGGTGGTGAAAATCATATCGATATGCCAGTAGACAAAGCTATTTTATATTTCTTTTTAAAATCCACACATCAAATATAATATTTTTAAATTTAAATAAATAAATAAATTATGGTATCAAAATGGAAATTTGTTACTTAGTTACTGATTAAAAGTACGAAAATAAATAAGTCATCAAACAAGCCTTCTTATGGCTTTTAACCACGTGGTCGTGGAAAAGTCACGTGGTTGTGGGTTTGATCCTGCAGAAATGGTGATTTACCCTTTATTTTATTTTTATACATTTTCTCAAAAAAGAAAAGAGAAAAAAAATCAGTAAAAGGAAAAAAAAAAAAAAAAAATCAATGGACTCACTTGTGTGTGTTTGCTTTAAAAAAAAAAAAGAATGAGTAATTGTTCCACGTTATTTAAGTGAGTGTGTTGTGTGTAGTATAATTTGTCATATTCTCCTTTAAAAAAGTTACTGAGACTTTTAAGTGGAGTTTGTGATATATCTTTCTATCATAACCACTTTCTCTTTCCCTTGTGTGTGTGTGTTTGTTTCTTAAAAAAGAAAAAATTTAATATTTTTAAATTTAAAGTTCCAGATTCTAAATTTAAATAAACAAGTACCAAGAAATTAGTTCAGTATTAAAAGTATGAAAATAAATAAACCATCAAGCCTTCTTAGCTCAGAGGTAGAGCGCGTGGCTTTTAACCACGTGGTCGTGGGTTCGATCCCCACAGACGGCGATTATACAAGTGAAATTTTTTATAATTGATTTTCTCAACAGATTTCATTACTTTTTTGAGCATCACTTTCACAACTAACACAATTTTCATCCTATACCAATTAGGCAATTACAACTTGCCACTTCAGCAGTCGTGATGAAAAATTTTCTTAAATTCCTAATTAGATCGGTTTGGGTTTCCTTAATGTGGAAATAAGGTTTTTCCTTAGTGTGAAAGACAAGGATTTTACTTGATGTGGAAGACAAGTATTTCCTTTTTTGATTTATTTATTTTTAATTTTTGAGAAAGGACAAGTATTTCCTTCATATAGAAGGAAAGAGGGGGTTTTTTTTTTTTTTTTTTTTTGAAGTAATTAGGTATTTCTTATTCATCAATGAATAGAATTGAAGTATTATAAATAAGCATTGTTGCAAATTGTTTTGTGGTTTTTGCTCAAGGGTTTTCCTATATGCAGAGAGGAAAAGACTCTTATTATGGAGTGAATTCTTTTTGAAGAATAGTTTTGTAGTTTCAAAGAATACTCGTGTTTATGTATTGAGAGTTTGTTTTGTGAGTGTGAGAGAGTCTTGGGGTGTATTTGGGCTTTGGGATTGTGAGTTTATGTTTATGAGGTTTGTGAGAAGTTTATTTATTTTTTATGTTGGTAAGGTTTGTGAGTGTTGTGAGGTTTGATTTACTATACATATTTGTAATCTATATCGTTGATGGTAAATTTTTGGTTGGTGTTGCTCGTGGATGTGGGCATTAAGTTGGCCGAACTATGTTAAATATTGTTGTTCGTGTCGATATTTTATTTTCTTGTTTAAGTAAATGTATTTTTGCTAGCTTTAAATCACAACAATTAATATTAGAGCTTCCGCTATTGCACATGTGATTTTTTTTTTCTTTTCTTTTTTACAATTTATTGAGGTAATAGATTATAATTAATGCAAATATCACCTACACTGAAAGTACTACTAACATCATTTTTATTATATATCAACAAAAATAAAACTTCAATTCAAATAATTATGAAATCTGTCATATTTTTTTTTTCAACTTTTTAATTTTTGGTTTAATTACACATTTAGTTCTCAATCTTTTACTCATGTTTTAAATTGGTTTCTATGGTTTAAAATGTTTTATTAAAATCCTTACACTTATAAGTATGTGCCAAAAGAGTCCTTGCTTTAAATTCTTGCTTTGATTTTAAGTTGAGATTGTTTTGTGAAATTTCAAAAAATTTGATAGTAACAAGAGAGACGAGATTAGTTATTCAAATATTTTGTCTACTTCTTTTATTTTTGTTTGGAGATGGAGAAATTCAAAATATACTATATGCAAACAATAGTTATTGAACCAGACCAGAAATGAAATTGCAAACCAATTTGTCGACAGCGTATCCTGTGGAATTTGTCTAGGAGGGAGCTATTGGAAGAAACAAAAAGTTACAGAGCTGAGAGTTTTGAAGTCTAAACTTAGATGAACAGAAGGGAACGTTGGCAGGGCAGCTTGACGAGACGAGGCACACTTTTAACGTTTTCCTTGGCAACGAGCTTTTGTACGAAATATTCTTATAGACTAGAGTTTCCCTGATCGCTATCATAGCAAAAGTCATTGCTTAATCAGTAATTTTTTTTTTTTTTTTTTTTGTGGAGATACACAAAAATGAAGCTAATTATTAGTTAAATAATTTAGAAGTTTGCCTAAGAAAATGTTTCCCACATAAGTGTGATATATGTATTGGACATCAAATTCATTAAATAAAGCAGATTCGACTATAAAATAAGACATCAAAATGTAAGACGTATGTAATTTAATTACTCAATATTTAGTTGATCAAACTATATATCATGTTATTTAAAAAAAGCAGCATTGTTGACAAACAAAAGTACATATGCCAAGAAGATCGTTGTTATTACATTAGGCCAATCCTAACTAGCTGACTTACATAGATATCAACTTCCTATGGTTACACAAATTAACCAAACCATAAAGAGCATTACACAAATTTAACTTTGATCTTCTTGTAGTTGCTTTTGTCAGACATCATAGCATTGAGCACTTTTGATTAGTGCTTTGATGCTGATTTGCCTCCTTTTCCCTATACAAAAAAATCATAATATTTCTAATTAGAACAAACACATCAAAGCAATGAGCATGAATTTCGATACAAACCTACTATGTCTTAATCAAATTTCACAGAATTCTGTTGACGATCGCATGGCAGATGCACGTTTAAAAACATGGGGACATGGTAGTTATGTAGCATGGAATTCAAAATAGAGAAACTTGTTGCACTTCAGTATGTTTGGACTATGGACACACCAAAAACCCGAGTTGAAGACATGATTTTTAACTTGAAATTGTCTTTAATGCACATTTTTAATTGTTTTTAGACCTGTGTGTACGGACACAGGCGTGTGTAACAAACACTCCCCTTTGAAACATATGTACTAAGATGTGTCATGCTATGTATTGCGTACCTTCTTCTTAGGTTCCTGAGGCTTTTGTGCGGCCTTCTTTGCACCCGACTTGGATGCTGGAGCTTTGGCTGCATTATCAGTAGACTTGGTAGGCTCCTTCTTGACCTGCCCAAACAGTTGTGTGCCAGCAGGTTTTTCAGACTTCACTGAAGCCATTTTTCCGGAGACTCTTAACACAAATGGAATATAATTAAAGTGAAAGCTTGTAAAACTTGGTGGACTCTTGAGTACTATCTCCTCCCAAACATACTCTTTTTATAGCAGATTTCTACCACTGTGGTAGAGGAATTCGAATCACAATTTGCAATAAAAGATGACAAGGGGATGGTGGTATTTCAAGAGAATGGAATAACTGATATCGTAGAGCACTTGAAGGCTTTAGCATCATATGCTCTGCGTTGTAACTTCTTTTTCTGATTATATTATTTCTTGATAAACTTAGCATATCCTCTCATAGGTTTATAGTTTTTTTTTTTTAAGGAATATATATATATATATATATATAAAAGACGATGTGAGGTATCATGTATTATGGCTAGGTAAGCAATCAACGAATAATTATTTTCTTATCAGAAAAAAAAAAGGAATAATTATTTTTCTTTCGCATTATTATTTTCTTTTTTCTTTTGAAGGTGTGTCCCAGAATAAAGGGCTAATATTTGGTGCCACAAAAAGTACATGCTTCCAATGGCATTGTGATTATTACCGCAATAAAGCCTGGTGTCTATGTTGATTCGAAGCTTAATTTTTCCATTTAATTCTCACCTAGTTTAATCTTTAGATGGTTGATTATGTTAAATCACAAATTGTCCCAAAAAATTAAATTATTGAGATATGGTAAATTTAATAATTTAACTATATACTTTTAACACTTCTTCTCATGTATGGGCTGAAACTATTTTTTTAATAAGTGAGGTCCAACATGTGAGATTTTAAATGGGAGGTAAAGTGGAGGAATAAGAATCAAAGTCAAGACCTCTTGCTTTGATACTATGTTAAATTATTGAATATTATCTCAAGATATGCGTATGGTGATGACTTATATGTTTGATTAGGTCTATTTCAATTGTTTTGTTCCGCTACCTTGACATTAAGTAAAAAACCATCAACTTTATCTGTCAGTCTCATGTCAATAACTTTAGCCTCACTATTAGTTGTTGTCTTCCTTGATGTTGTAAAGTTTTAATTTACAACTATGTGTTTTATTGGCTTTTATTCTGTGTCAAATTTGATTGTAATTTTGTTCAATCTTTTGTACCCTGTATTTCATGTGGGATTTATTTATAAGGGTTGTGTGTGAGAGAGAGAGGGTGTAAAGACTCAAGGCACTGAAGACTGAAGTGTGTTCGCGGGTAGCTCATGAGTAAGCATCCCGCGAAGTGATGCATGTGCCTTACACATGACTGGAATGTGAAGAGTCAGGACAGGATGGAGACAGTTGGTTTTTGCGAGTATCTCGCGGGTAAGGCCTTCCCGCGAGACACCTGCGAAACATTCTGTTTTGCCAGACTGTCATTTCTGATATACACTTTCTGTACCTACACTATTTATACCCACATTACCCACAGATGTTGAGGAGTGCTTCTGAGAGAAAACCCTAGCCACAAACCTTGAGAGTTAGAGATTATTATACCCACAATTCTCTACACAATTGCTTATGGATTTTCCTCAACTCCTACCTCTCCATTTCTATACCATTGAGAGGTTGCTAGCCCAAACACTTACCACACCCTTTCAGAGTGTTCAGTGAGGTTTTGGTGCTGCTGGGAAGCATTGGCAGAAGCCAGGCTTTGGAGGATGCAATCGGGCGTATTGCGGGATCCAGAGAGCTAGACAAGACATGGTTCCGAGAAGCCTTGTTGGAGTAGGAGCTTGGAGGGCTTAGGTGCATCGGGTAGATTAGACTTGGAGGGTCTCTTGCTAATCCATGTATCCCAATTGATTGTCTAGTGGATCGATTACCGCTTGGAGGGCGGTAGAGAGATGTTACGCCGAGTACTTTGGTTTCCTCTTCGATAACACATCGGCATGTTATCTTGTGTTTGCATTCTTCTTCCCTACTCTTTTAGCTTTCATATGTTTGCTGTGTTATATTGAATATGGCTTAGAGCAGTTTGTTTATCCGTTCACATTTACTCTATTCCGCACTTAGTATAAGTTAGAGTAAAATCTACCGAGCCGTAATTTTTAATTTGGGGGTTTAAACAGCTCTTGTGTTTTAACACATTTTCGAGCATTCAGATGTCTTAGGCATTTTCAAAGATGCATGTTAAATAGATTATTCTTTACAATATTATTACTAAGACATTATGCACCTACTACAAATAAACCAATACAACAAAATAAGACATAGCATAATATTATTACAAATAAACTAATAATTGAATATTTTTCTTTCAAAAAAACTAATTATTGAATAAAAAATTAATATTATGATAACTAGTCGCTGATCCATGTGATGCATGGGAATAAATAATTACTTTGTAATTGTGGTATGATGTATGTAAGATTGAATTTAATCAACCATTTTGTTGGCTTTATTCCATGCCAATTTGCTTGTAATTCAGCACTTAGAAACCCTGTATTTAGGTAGGAATCATGTAAGGGTAGTGTGTGAGAGAGTGTGAAGAAATGATCAAGAATGTGCACTGAAGTAGGGACTCGCAACTGGATCTCGTGGGTGGCTCAGGACTGGCAAGCCTTCAGATGATGCACACGAGTGAAGCATGCAGAGAAGCTAAACTGTCATGCCAGCTGTGGTACTACAGGACAAAAAGTCCAGACTAGCCATTCAGTTAGCTTGCGGCTTGGACTCGCAACTTAGTCAAGTTGCGAGGCCAAGTCGCCAGTCCACTCTGTTATGGAAAAACTGACTCTTCGCATTCCTTTCTCACTCCAGTATAAATACCCCTTATACCCACAAAATGTAGAGAGCTTCCAGAGAGAATTTTGAGAGAGAAACCCTAGAGAAAAACAAGATTGACTCATCCATAATCTTTACATAGTGACTCTTCAAATTCCTCAACTTTCACCCTCTCCATTGTTACATCCTTGAGAGGTTCTTTAGCCAAATCCTTTTCTCACCATACCCATATCTGTGAGAAGGTTTTTTGGTGCTTTGGGAAGCAGTTCGGAAGGGACCAATTCATATTGTTTGATGCTATGGGCTATAGCGGAATCTAGTAAGCTAAAGAAGAAATAGGTTCGGCGTAACCTCGTTGGAGTAAGAGCTTAGAGGGCTTAGGTATACTAGGTAGATTAGGCTTAGAGGGTTTTCTGCTGTTCATGTATCCCAACTTCATTCTTTAGTGGATTATTTATCGCTTGGAGGATGGCGGAGAGGTTTTACGCCAAGGGCTTCGGTTTCCTCTTCTATAACACATCCTTGTGTTGTCCTTGTGTTTGCATCTCTCTTCCCTTAATTTTTGCCATTTAATTTCTGCTGTGGATGTGATTTTATTTGGTTTAGATTGTTTATCAATTCTGTTATAAGCTTATGTTCATTTTCTGCACATATATTGTTTGATAATAAGCTTGAATTGGTAATTTGTAAATTAGGGGTCTAAACGTTCAAGGTGTTGTATACACTATTTGAACTTTCAATTGGTATCAGAGCGGGTACACTTGTTATGGTTTAAATACCTAAGTGTGATCCTTGACCCCTTGTGTTTATTTGCCATGGATAGTGCTTTGTATGCCTCTATGCATGTTTTGGATGTTGATGAATGTAACATGCCACGTGTTTGTGAAAAATGCCTCTATGAGTGATAATCCTCATGATTGTGATGCTTTGTTACATGAATCTTTGGGTGTTGTTGATATTCCTAACATCAAACTCTTCAAGAAAAAGGCTAAGAAGTTTCATAAAGATTTGAGCAAATTATTTTGTGAAAAGGATGATTTGATTGCTAAGCTCAATGAATCCATCAAATTAGTTGACAAATTGCTAAGCTTAATCCGGGACCTGACAAGGAACATTTTGGTACCGGCGAATCCTACCAATGGTGTGTCTGATGATAGAAGCCACTCTTTGTCGATCCTCATTTGTTGGAAGGCAGGATAGTAGAGGATGTTAGCTGAGCTCCCATTGTCCACTAGGACTCGTCGGGTATTGAAGTCCCCTATTGACAAGTTGATGACTGTTGCATCGTTATGAGGGTGTAGAGTCGTCGAGCATCTTCTTTAGTAAAGCTGATAGTTGGGTCATCGACCCTTGTTAGCTTGGGCAAACGACCAGTGATCTGGACATTTTGCACCATCCGTAGGTAGGTATTTCTTGCCTTCCTAGAAGAACTAACCATTGTTCTTCCTTCTACAATTGCCCTTATTTCTTCGAGTGGAGCTCTCAGTTGTTCTTCAGCCCGTTGGTTAGGCTTTGGATCCCTCGGCGGGTTCTCTTCGGCTCTTTCTCTCCCGACGAATTGTTGTAGTTTCCCTTGCTTGATGAGGGCTTCTATCTGTTGTTTTAAGTCATAACCCTATGGTCCTGATGGAAACGACAATACTTATTCCTCGGTCTTTCGTTTGGATCACCCTTCAGCTTGTATGGCCACGCTAGTGCTGGGTTGTCCCTTAACTGTATAAGGACTTGTTCAAGTAGGGTGAAATTGTCCAGATGGACTTTTTTCAGCTTGGAGGTCTCGACCTTCTTGCGTCCCTTCCATCATTTGTCCAGGCGGACTTTCTTCCTTTATCCGGACGGGGTTCATCCTACCTTTCCCTTTTCTTCGGTCTGCCCCCTCAGTCTATCATGGCATCCTTAGCATTCATGTACTCCATAGCCCTATACAACATGTCCGCCATTGTCTTTGGGTCATTCTTATAGATGAAGAAAAGGAATCCCCAGTATTGGAGTCCATTGGTGAAAGCTGTGACCAAAACCTTGTCGTCGACTTTGTCAATCATAAGTGCCTCCTTGTTGAATTGAGTCACATATGATCTCAGGCTCTCGTCCTCCTGTTGTTTGATGTTTAGTGGGCTTACTGAGGACCTCTTGTATCCCTACCCGCCACTGAAGTGTGTGACAAAATGTCCGCTCAATTCCTTCAAAGTTAAGATGGTATTGGGGGGTATCTTACTAAACCACACTCTATCCGGTCCTTTGAGTGTAGTGGGGAATGCTCTATAGATGATTTCATCTGGGACCCCTTGTAGGTGAATGAGGATCTTGAATGACTCCAGATGATCGAGTGGGTCCCTTGATCTATTGTATGCCTCCACTTGTGGTATTAGGGATACTTGGCTAGGAGGGGACAAGAGATGACTTGTGTTGTGAATGGTGAGTCGGTTCGATGAACTAGTTCATCCAAATTGGTGGACACTTGCCCTCACAAGGCGTTCATCATCATATCCACCTTCTCTTTCATCATCTACATGTCCTATGCCATGCATATCGCACCATTCTCTAGTTCAGATGGGTGGTTAGTGTCCTTCTGTTGATCCTGCTTGATGGTGACATTGCTTTCTTCCTGATCTTCCCTATCCTGCCAACCCCTGTCAGGAGGTGGTTGTCGTTGCACTCGTCATTGTCCTGTTTGTCATCGGGATGTTGTTCATTCCTTCTGTTCAATTGTTGCTCCCACTCTTGATTGCATTGGGTGAGTTGCAAGACTGTCGCAGCGAGGGTTTGCACTTGCCTTTCCAAGGTGTTGAAGGGGTTTCTGGTCTTCTGGTTCATGATAGCCATTGGTCGCGCCTAGACCATGCAACTCTTTGTCTTAGAAGTAGTGATATGGCTAATCACTCGTTCTGTACAGATGGCATCAACTGATGATGCACAAAATCGTCAGTGAATTGATCGTCCACATGCATGCCAATTAGGGTTAAGTCAGTGATAGAGGAATATCCAAGAACTCAATAATGTGAGAGCTAGGAAATTTCATGTACCTTAATAAAGAGGGGGTTTCGTGCTTATATAGTGGTGTAGAGCTGAACTTTTCTTGTAGAAAAGATTTGGAGTTAAGGCTTCGAGATCTTAGGGCTTCTCTTCCCCTATAGGGAAGATACGAACGCGTAGCAGGGTCTTTGGGTGTAGTGTGCAAGTTATTTCCATATATGGACACATGAGTGGAGAGCACGTAAAAAGGTTTGTGGGACCCAGTGTACTCAACCGTTGGTATGATTATCCATCCGTCGGTATGATTATCCATCCATCGATATGCAAATGGAGGATGATGGCAAACTGTCTGTCGGGTACCTACGCGAGCTACCCATCGAGGCCAAATGCATGATACTCGATGAGTCTCTGGAAGCTGATAGCTCTTAGAAAAGAATGAACCGGTGAACCATTGGGGCCTTAAGGGGATCGAATGGGATGTGCATCCCGACGGGTCCATGGCAGATGGTCCCATTTGGTGAGGCACTTACCCGACGAGTCAAATAGTCCCAAAAACAATTTTAGATGAAAATACCCCTATCATTATATTTTTATATACTATCTTTATAATGAAATATGATAGCATTTAACAATCAAAGGAAAGAAAAAAAAAAAAAAAAAAGGAAAAAAAAGAAGAAGAGAGATAATAACTTAAAAACAGAACCAAATTGTATAAAAGGAAAAGGAAGGGATAAATGAAGAGTGATGTTAAGGTTGATAGTAATGGGGAGATGAAAAGATAAAAGTGAAAGGGAAAGGTTGGAGAAAATGTAACAGTAAAGTACAAAATTAATAAAAAATTGTAAAAAAAATAAGAGAGAAATGGTTGGAAATAAGTGGGTGATGTGGCCGCTACGTAGCTTAACAGAAGCATAGCATCAATTGAATAACATTATATTGTTATATAATATCTTTATAATGCAATATGGTAGCATTTAACAATAATAATAAAAAAGATAATAACTTAAAAACAAAAAATCAAATTGCATCAACCTAAAGTAGAGTTCTAAAGAACATAAAAATTCATTAACATAAAGTAGAGATACCAAAAAAAAAAAAAAAAAATCCACCAAAAAAAGGAAGAGGGTAATAACATATTTTGTGAGAGAAAATATGTATAGAATGAGAGAGAATAACAAATTTATAGTAAGAAGATGGGGATAAGAAGAATCAAACTAAAAGAAAGAGAAATGGATAAATGAAGAGTGATATTAAAGTTGATACTAGTGGGGAAATGAAAAGGTAAAAGAGAAGGGGAAATGTTGGAGAAAATGTAACAATAAACTAAAATATTAACAAATACATAAAAAGAGTAAAAAAGAAAGAAAGAAATGGTTGGAAATAAGTGAGTGATGTGGCAGGTGATGTGGCAGTTGATGTGGCTCAACAAGAGCGTAGTAACAATAAATGTTACACTTCATCTTTTAGATATATATATATATATATATATATATATATATATATATATATATATATATAGATGGTTGTACAAAAGTAACAAAGTTAAATGTTCCACAACAATGCATACAAAACAACTGTCACATAGAAAAAGATACATGTAAGAAAATCACATGCCATAAAAGAATTAAAATTATTGATCATACTAGAGATAGTCATCCTACATTTTATTTGCTATACTATTTTCGTAACATTGCTCCTCTTCTAGCATCTACATCATTAGCATTTGTATTTTTTCTAGATTCATTATATATGTCACTATTAGAGAGCACATGATAAACTTTTGCAATCAACCTTTCACCTAGATCCATTCCCATAAGATAGTTGTGCAAAATACAAGAAACCAAGATTATCTTAGCAACTGTATTAGTTGGAAAAAAAGGTTTCGTCATTCCAAATATAATAGGAAGTCATTTCTTTAACACACTAAATGTCCTTTCAATGACATTGCTCAAAAAGGATTGCCAATGATTAAATATTTCCTTAGCATTTTATAGGCCGCAGGCCGCATGTTGAATACTCTTTTAAATGATAGCGTACATCCTTGTATGGCGTGATAAGTCCACTTTGCAACATAAAGCTCACTTCTACTAGATAATATTTGCCTATTAATAAAATAAGTTATAAAGTATCAGTATTTCACTATATATTTTATATAACATAACTATGCTATGTTTTTATTTTATGTATGTATAGTTTGTATTTATAAATTAACATTACCTCAGGGGATTATAGGTTAATCTTCCTTACTTAAAATGTTTTTAATTATCCTAGAGTTAGAGGCCGTCCCTTCTCATCTAGGTAAATCATATGTAAATCACAGGTCAAAATCATATGCTGCCAAAAATATTTTGAGTTGTGTACTCTTTCCTCCCTTGATATCTAGACGCATCTTTTGTAGACACTTTTACATGAAGATGTATCCCGTCAGTTATCCTTACACAATTTTAAAATTAAAAGAAACCTATTAATTCTATAAATTTTTGTATTCAAATTAGAAAAAAAAAAAAATTCCATATAACTGTTTGAAAATATATTACCTTAAAGTATGGGTAAAACCTATTATTGTTTTGTATTTGTGGAGGAACCTTTGATCCATTAGGTGTAGATGCCCCCTAAAAAATATTTTGCTCCCGGATTTGATTAGGGTGGTCACACACTAGGTCCTTGGCGACGTGAATCTTGTGTACTTGTGTCTCTAGGGTGGGGTGTGTGTAAGTGAGTCCATTTTTCTTATTTTTTATTTTTATTTTAGGAGTCGCCACCAATCATTGTTTTGGTATTAGGTGTGATCGGTCACCTATGTGTCTAATTCATTTTAAGTTACCTAATTATCTAAACCAAAATTTAGGGGTTTATTAATTAAGGAAAACCAAAAGATCTCGAACCTAAGATCTTGGACTCGGAAGTTTGGTTACGTGTGGGGAAGGTGTTAGGCAACCCACAACGCCTATCCGAAGATAGTACCCCATTTTAATTTATTTCAAACATTGTCTATTTATTGAAGAAATAGAATACTTGGCATTTTAGTTTTTTAAAAAGGTTTTGCAAAAAACTTATATATATATATATATATATATATATATATATATATATATATATATATATATATATAGACACACACATGTGAGTAATTATTTATTTATAATACCATGTGAATATTAACTCCGGTGAATATTTACGAATAAGGCATGTGAGGTATATACATAGGTAGCATGTGAAGGAGCATATAAGCATGTGAGTAGAATATTTAATAGATAGATAGCATGTGAATACTACTATATACAAACAAACTACAACACAAAAATAAAAGGAGAGAGTTAGAAGAGTAGCACCTTGTTGTCATCCACAGTTTTCTCATTTATTATCATGCAAAAAAGATGACAAATAAAATATGTTAGTGCCAAAGAAATAGGAGGGACAATGTAAACTTGATTGGTGTCTATGGGTTCAAAGAGTTGAACATTAGGCACAAATCCTAGACAAAACCATTCTAAGGAAAAGTTTTAAATACAATGTATGAACAAATTTACAACGTTATTTCCATTTTATTTTTTTAAAGGAAAATTGGAAGAGACACATTTTTTTTTGAGAGATATGTTTTTATTGAGAATTTTTAAGAAAAAATTTTCAAAATTTGTTTAAAAAAAGAAAAAGAAAAGTCCCTTTTGAACAAGCAAGGTTGCAAAGGAAAAACGAGTTTTCATTTTTTTGAAAAAAAGGGTTTTTGTAAGATGCCATGATTTCGAGAAAAAAGAGTATTATTTAAGTTAAAAAGATTTCTAAAAAAAAGATTCATGGGTTTTTATTTTTGAAAGAAAAAGACTGTTGGGTTTCGAAAAAAATCCCATGATTTTTATGCAAAGACAAGTTTATTTTAAAAAGACATTTGCTTGTTCAAAAGATTTATTTTATTTTATTTTATTTTATTTTTATTGAGATAAATTCCAATGTGGTAGAAACACTTTTGAAAGCATTTTCCAACATCGTAAAAACATTCCCTTTTTTTAACACAAAATTTTCAGATTTAAAAGAAAATAAGAAAACATTTTGTTTTGAAAACTTTTTAGAAAAAGACTTTTTTTTTTTTTTTTTTTTGAGGAAAGTTTTAAAAGAAGGAATCTTTTTTTTTTTTTTGAAAGATTTTGTTTCTAAAAAGAACTTTTTTTGGGGGGGGGGGGTAAAAGGGAGGAAAAAGAAACTTTATTTTGAAGAGCATTTCCTTAGAAAAGTATGTAAAGGATTTGTTTTTACCCATGAAACTTTAATTTATGG
Organism: Quercus tomentella; assembly: GCA_028535165.1. Taxonomy (NCBI): domain Eukaryota; kingdom Viridiplantae; phylum Streptophyta; class Magnoliopsida; order Fagales; family Fagaceae; genus Quercus; species Quercus tomentella. The sequence continues at coordinate 36,537,365 of JAPQVY010000089.1, forward strand.
CAATATGATTGAGAAAAATAAAGAGCAACAATATTGAGAGTGCTATGTATTTAAAAGCAAGTAAAATAAAGTGCTGAAAAATAAATAGCAAGGAAAGTAAAGTTCTGAAATTTAAATAACGTTAAAATGAAGAGCTGAAAAAATAAATGACTTTAAAGTAAAGAGCTGAAAAATAAAGTGCAGAAATTTAAATGACATTAAAATAAAGTGCAGAAATATTGTAAAGATTGTAAGGATTCATTCGACAACATAGCCAGGCCGAATGACTAATCCCCTGCCTCCTCATCAGGAAGGGAATGTGTTGAACCATGGACGACGCTCTAGCAAGCAAGATTCATGCATAAACATGTAAGCAAGCGTGTAGAGATGCATAGAAAGCAACCGGCATCATGACGATGCATGGAAAGCATATCATCGCACGGGGCGGAAAGGGGGAAAGATATGCGAATCGAGGGCAAACAAAATACGGTATCAACACTCTCCTAATAATGGACAATTGGAGAAAGAGGAAAGTAAGCCTTCAACCAGGAAGACATATGGATGGGGGACCACCCATGCCTAATCCCATACCTCCCATATGGAACCTTAATGAATATTGCCACTTCCACCAAAAAAGCAGGCCACAAAATTGACAATTGCTTCCGCCTCAAACATGAGTTACAAGACCTCATAGATAATGGAACCTTCCCAAATCCTAACATCAGCACTAAACCCAACATTAGAAAGAACCCTTTACCCGATTACCATAGGGCTCCCCCTCTATATCAAAAGTGGGTGCAAATAGATGAAGTTGAATGGGATTGCTCGAAGTTGATAGAAACCACAAATGTCAATGTCAATGCCACAGAAGTTCAAGGGATATGGGACGAGGAAGATGAAGCCTTGAAGGAGGTGGTAGCAATATGGGGAATACTTCCCAAAGGAGTGACGAAATTGAAGAAATGAGTCTTAGAGGACAATGAAGCAAATATCACTAGGAGTGGGAAGCACTACAAGCCATCCTTTTTGGAAAAGGATCATCTTGGTAGGGATCTAGGGAAAGGGTCCAAACCTACAGAACCCAAAGGAGACAAAGAAGAAGAGGATAGGGTCTTAATGCAATTGAAGAAGACCCAAGCTCATGTGTCTGTATGGGGCCTACTCATGGCCTCTCAAAAGCATCCTAAGGCTTTCTTGGATTCCTTGAATGGGAAAGAAGTACCTATAGAAACTACACCACAAGAAGTTTTGTCTCTCACGGGGGTCGAGGGCTCCTCACACCCCCTCCTGGCCATTTTCGATGAAGATCTCCCTCCCGAAGGAGCGACTCACACTATGTCACACCCCAAACCCAAAAGGGTCCAAAGCATGAGAAATACATCCCAAGGGTACCTGTAGATTTTTCCTTTTTGGCAAATCAAACTATAAGAGATCTTTATTTTCCTTTCTTTTCCAAAGGATAAGAATATATAACCATACTAAAATCTCCACATTATAAGTCGGAGCTCTATAACACATTTACGAACAATAACTAAAAATCATGTGCCTCCATATAATACATGAATATATTACAAAACTCTGATTAAATTACACAAAGTCACAATCTTATTAAAAAAAAGGACCTTAACATCGAGTCTAGGCCTACCAGGTCAAAGGCTAACAAACCTTAAGTGCTCCAATAGAATTAATTAAGGTCTCGTTGAACATAACAAGATCGAGTCACCAACCATTTACAGCAAAAGTCTCCAAATTTAACATAGCACTCTAATTATCACCAAAGAAGTAAGCCCCATACCCAAGGTATAGCTAATAAATTTGAAAAACTGTTAGAAGGTGGGATGAGCTAACGCCCAGTAAGTAGCATAATTAATGGGGGTGGGGGAAATGCAAGTTTCATCTTCAACAATAATAATATGACAGGAATGATTAAATAATGAAACACAAATTTTCTCAAAGTAAATACCTTGAAACTATATATTATAATCTGTGAGCAGCAACAATATAATTTTCAAAACCATAATATCTAACATAAGGTATATTATCACAAATATACCATACTACCACATAGACCGGTCAAGGGATCCACCCATTCACAACTGGCATGATATTGTCATTTCTGGTATGCAAACTCTTGGCCCTATGGACAACAGCCTCACCTATACCCTCAAGGTTTTTCTTTCCCCCCATGGGTAGTAGGGAAAGCGCGTCAAATAGGACCTCTTTTGCATGTGGTCTCTTGGCCCCATGGGCAGCAGCCTCACCCTCACACAATCAAGGAATTTGTTCCCTCCATGGGTAGCAAGGAAGAACCTGTCATTCAAAGTGAAAAGGCACTGATCTAGATTTGATTTCGTTGTCACAAAGACTATGAAAACCAAATCGGATGATGACCGGGAAATCACACATGGCATGGTGTTAAAAACCACATAAGCTCACAAGTTACATTACTTTGAAACACATAGTTCATATCTAAGTAGTTTCAGAAAAACCTTAAATAAATTAACTTCTACAAAGTTTGTAAGGTTTTCAACTTCATTCTTGTCAAGAGATTTTCTATCAACTTCCCGCGTAACAAGACAAGATAAGCATCTTTGAATTTTTTAATATACCATAAAATCCGTGATTTCCTTATCAAAGATTAAATAAAAGATGCTCATTTTTCCATATCAACAATTCATGCATTTTCCCAAATGCAATACATATAATCACATATATATATTAAGGTTACGACACGATAGTTTTTAGGAAAATATAGTTCCATATGTAGTTTCCAAAAGTGTGTCTAACCCAAAAACAACATTTATGCAACATGGTTATTTTTCAAAAATCCCATTAAGAAGCTACTTACCTTGCAACCTGCAAAAAGCCTAATTCTCCAAGCTCCAAAGGAGATTAGCTAGAACCTCAACAATATCAAGCAAACCTAACACAATAAGAATAAAGCTTAAAATTGTATCTAACTACAATTTAGGAATTGCTAAATAAGCACTTAATTAGGCAAGCCTAGTATTTAACCTCATCAATAACATATTCCTCTTACAAAGTTTCTTAACAAATTAATTCACAAGGCATAGACTCCAATTTATAAAGTTAACCCATTAAATATCATCTCCAACATTATGACTAGCTTCCATAAGATTTACACAACATCATCAAGAGACCCATGGAAGCAAAATCAAAATATCCTCCAAGACAAGAAATTTAGAACTTCAACTAACTCCAAATAAACCCAATAGCAATGGAAAAATTAGATTTACTAACCAACACATGTTATAACTCAAAACCCCTAAATTTCCACCATAAATAAACCTTAGATAGTCATCACTAACACAAACCATAAACCCACTCATCAAATAATTCCACCAATACAAAACCCATACATACAAACACATAAATATCACTTTCGATGCTCATAAATCACATGGGTATCATTATTAAAACTTAGATAAAAATATAACCTCAAGAAAAATATAAAACTCAATAAAGGGATTAGAAATTTTACCTCAAATAAAAGATGAAGATGCTTAGAGGTTCCTAAGGATTTTCCGGTGACATTGCCGGAAAAAATGATGGTGGAGATGGTGGCATGGAGTTACCGATGGGAGAGTGTGAGGGAGTGTTTTTGTGTTTGTGAGAAAAAGAAAGAAAACAAATGAGAGGAAAGGGATGGCCGGCCAAAGAGAGTAGAGATATTTGTGAGATGAGTGGTGGGGGTTAAATGGGGTAGGTGGGCACATGTCGGTCTCCTTAAGGCGGCCCATAAGCTCCATGAACGCCTCAAAGCTCATATCACTCATGATGAAGCCGGCGGTCTCTAAGATGCTGAGGAAGGTGAGTGTTGAGGGGTACGGTGGGAGGCTGAAGCAACCAAAGCCTCTCTTGTAGCTATATCTAAAAAAGAGAGGGAGAGAGAGGAGGGAGTAAAAAGAAAAAAAAAAAAAAAAAACAAAAAGGAAAGATGGAAATCATGAGTGAGAAAAAATAAAAATGATGATGAAAAACGATATAAGGTGACTTGATGGGTTGAAACCCGAAAGGCAATCCATGCAAAATTAGAGGAATCCTACTAGGTTGAGAACCTAGGAAAAAGTTAGGGATTATACCTGAAGAAGAAGAGGACTTCCCGCAAAGAAGCTTGCTTCCTTCCTATGAAAGACATCCAAACTATTGAGGGTTTCCACAAAGATCAAGCCCACTGGATTGCCTCTCCTCAGCTCATAAGCCACCATGCACATCCGAAGATCCACATAACTTAACTTTTGGACCAAGAAATACCTTGCAAGGGCACATAAGCAAAAGGCACGAAGGAAGTACGATCGTGGCCTCTCACCCTCAAGAAGGGCCGAATTGGAAAAATAATCAAAGACCAGTCTAAGATTGAGTTTGCTAAGGATGCACCACCTATTTGCTGTGGCAGCAGGGACACCTAACATAACTTGTAGGAAGGAAGGAAGATCCCCACCCGTGGTAGGGAAGATGAGGTCATCAATCTCCGGTTCACCTATGATAACAGCAAATTCCTTGATAATGGGGTATATTTCTAGTCTGTTGAAGCGGAATACATGCCGAGAAGGAACCCAATAGTTGGCCACAACACAAAGAAGAGGCCCATCCACCCTAATCTAATGGTAGGGGAAGATGCAAGAAAGACCATAAGGAGCGATGGAATTCTTGAAATCAGGACCAAGCTTTCCTAATCCAAGTGGAGACATCAAGAGGAGAATTTTCTACCATTGGGGGACCTCGTCATCATCGTCATCACCGTCATCATCATCCTCATCCTCAAAAGCCACAGGAGGAGGTGGTGGAGGAGAAGCCTCAGAAGCAAAACCACCTGTGGACGCCTATCGCCGTGCTATACGATCGACAAGAATGTTCACCTGATACAACTCCGTAGAGAGTGTATCTAGGCGAGCATCCATGTGCTGCAATTGCGCCATGATGTCTCTAAGAGTCACATAGCCCGAAGAAGAAGAGGGAGCGGATGTGGGTCGAGCAGAACGAGATGGAGTCGGACGGGTGGGAGGTGCAGAATCCTGCTGTTGCGACCTAAACTGCGCCTCACTACGTTTTACGGTAGCGGCATCTATGGTACACATGAAAGTGAAGGGGTTGGACGCGGGAAAAGGGACAGAAAAGTGGCGTAAAATCCTCGTGATAGCAGAAGGAAAGATGAGCTTATCACGGGGCGCTGAATCCTGAAAAACATCTATCAAAGACAAAATAAAGTGGGAAGGGAAGTCTATGGTAAGTTGCTCAAGAAGGGATAACAAGAAATGAGCACGAGACTCCGTAATGGAGTTGTAGTACGAGAGAGGATAGAGTACAAAGGTCATCACCATGTTAAAAAACCGTGGGCCTTTTGCAAAGGCCGAACAGTAAGTGAACTGGCACTCACCCCACTCTGAAGGACGTTCACAGGAAGGATAGTCGGGAAACTCTATCCTAGGAACCCTAAGCACATCCGCAACAAGCTGCAGTGTGACAGGAATAGAAATACCTCTGACACGAGTAACGAAATGAGGTACGAAATGGTTAATCCCGTGCATGTTGGAGTAGAACTCCTGAATCAGCATGAGAGGACAAATGACGGGCTCGTCACAAAGAGACTCCCATTCCCGACTGTGAATGACAGTGGGAAGGTCGGTGTCAGCAAAATGACCCAAAATGACTCGGCGCTTCGAATGAATGCCTCGTTGGGAAAAGTTCTCTGAAAATACCTTGTGGGCATCATCATCGCGGAACCGAAGAGAAAGAGGTGCATGATTAGAAGATGAAGAAGCATCGGAACGAAGAGGGTTCCGAGCCGGAGTAGATTTACGCTTAGGTGCCATAGACACGACTAACATAAACAGAAAGAGAGGGAGAGAGAGGAAAAGACAATAAGAAAAGTCCCAAAATAGTTCACAAGAAGAAGAATATGTGAAAAGAAGTACATATGTATGGAGAATGCATGAACATGTGACATGCAAAGTAAATACATCATGGGCTCAACCCAACCCAATCCTATCAGCACACAAAGAGATTGCACACATCTAAATGTATGATAATACTGTTATAATGCAAATGCAATGCAATGCATGAAGTTTATAAGATCAAATCTTCAAAAACTAACCCACAATTTCAACAATATCTCATCAATTTTGAAAAACCTCAAATTTTTGAAAGAAATTCCAAAACTTAGGTTTCAAAAACATGAATACATGAAATGCAAGAGAATAGAAGCTTACCACGTGAAGAAAAGCTTGGTGAAGCTTGAAGAAACCTTGTAGAACAAATTTGAGGGAGAGAAGAGAGTGTTTGGGAGAGAAAACAAAGATCAATCGAGAGAGATATCGAGAAAAAGACAGGCGGATCACACGAGAAGCTTAAATAGAACCCTCAGTAAATCTCGACAGATGAGGTGTCGAGGTGGTGTCGAGACATCTGTTGAGTAGGTGTCGAGAAAAACAACATCTATAGATCTTGTGTCAAGAAGCTGTTGAGGAATAGAAACACCAGAAGCAAGAGATGAGGCTCGATCGATCCACCAGGTGTCGAGAAGCTATCGAGGGGTTAGAAACTTTCTCGATCGATCCACAAGGTATCGGGGTGCTGGCGAGATTGCGATAAGAAAAAGCTTAGGAAGCTCGACAGATAGCTAGCTATCGAGGAGGTGTCGAGCCAGCTTTTCAAAACAGTTTTTCAAAAGGAGGAAAACACAAACATGAATGCAATCAAGCATGCAACTTAACCAATGATCCAAACAACATATTATGCTCTCAAAAACATCTCTCAACAAAGATTTTTAAGCACATGGATCTCAAAAACACACACACACACTAAACAAGTCTAACCAATTTTATATTCCAAAAACAAGTCAAGACAGTTTAGTGAGCATACATTAACACATGTAAAACCTTGTGATGGCCAAATCACATTGTACCTGCACATGTATCAAGAGTAGCAAAGAATTTTGTGTGTTGTGTGTGAAAAGACATCGCAAGATCTGCATAAGTGTATACATGTTATGACGATTTCAGATATGAGAAAATCACTTTAACTCACACACAATCATAACTATTTGATGGGGACTATCACCTTCGAGGTACATCCTATAACTCCCACATCTCCTAGAATACACGCTTGCAATCATATTTAAAGCATCTTGGATCTTTTTGCTTTTGGTTTTTCTTTGCATATTTTCTTTTTAAGCAAATCATGCATGGGCATATAAGAGAGAGAAAAGAAATACCCAATGATATTTGACATTCCAATTTTGCTATGCCTAAGCACACAAATGTCATTGACATCACACTTGCTATGCCGAAACATACAGATGTCATACATGATTGGCGAGCAACAGTGGTGAGATGGTTATTTATGCCTTTATCTTAGGATTTTTTAGTCCTACCCGTCAAAAAGAGTGATACGAGTGTTAAGTACAAGAGACAACTTAATCTTACTCATCACAAACAGGAGCCACAAAGCTCACTTGCTGAGTTATGCATAAAGATGCTCATCTAAGTTACAAGAGATACAAAGTTTAGAAAACTTTGTTTCAATGGCCATCTAAGGTACACAAAACACACACTGTTTTTGTATTTTTCTGATTTTTTTTTTCAATTTTTTTTTTTAAATTTTTATATGAAAAACAAAACAAAGTAAAACTGAAAAATAACCAATCAAAAACATGTTAAACAACCAAAGCATAAAAACAAGATGCAAATGCATGAGGAAGGAAGAAAAGAGAAGAAGATCATCCCATGGAGATAACACCAATGTTTTGACGAAGGAATTCAAAGCGTTTACTGTCAAGAGGTTTGATAAATAGGTCAGCCTTCTGATCATTGGTGTGAATAAACTTAAGTGTGAGAGTACCATCTTCGACAAGCTCCCTAATGAAGTGATGTCGAATCTCTATGTGTTTCGTTCTGGAATGTTGAACCGGATTCTTAGAGATGTTAATGGCACTGGTATTGTCACAATAGATAGTAAGATGTTCTTGACAAATACCATAATCATGGAGGAGTTTTTGCATTCATAGGAGTTGGGTGCAACAGCTACTGGCAGCAATGTACTCAGCTTCTGTAGTGGATAATGAGATGGAGTTTTGCTTTTTACTCATCCAAGAGACAAGATTATTACCCACATAGAAACAACCCCCTGAAGTACTCTTTCTATTATCAGCATTCCCAACCCAATCAGCGTTAGAGTACCCAAAAGCAGTCATATGGGACTCTTTGGGATTAGCCTGATATCTAGCACACACTCCAACACTGTAACTAATGTCAGGTCTACTAGCAGTAAGGTAAAGAGACTACCTATCATACTTCTATATAGAGATGGATCAACACTTTTACCTAACAAGTCAATAGTGAGTTTAACATTTGGGCTCATAGGGGTTCTGACAGAACTAGCAGATTCTAAACCAAACTTTTTCACAAGATTCTTAGCATATTTAGATTGAGATAGAAATATACCTGAATCTTGTTGACGAATCTGCAATCCAAGGAAGTGAGTCAGCTCTCCAATCATGCTCATCTCGAACTCGACCTGCATGAGTTTTGAGAAACCATGAGCAAGTTCATCCTTAGTCAATCCAAAGATGATGTCATAAACATAGACTTGAGTAACTATCAGTTCGCCAACTTCTGTCTTGATGAAGAGAGTTTGATCAGCCTTTCCTCTTGTGAACCTATGTGACACCAAGTATTGTGTAAGCCGATCATACCAAGCTCTGGGGGCTTGCTTTAACCCATAAAGTGCCTTCTTGAGGTACAGTACATGATCCAGAAAGTGTGGATCAATAAATCCTTTTGGTTGAGCCACATAGACGTCTTCTTTGAGCAGTCCATTTAAGAAAGCAGTCTTTACATCCATCTGATATAGCTTGAACTTCAATTGGCAAGCCAAAGCAAGGAGAATTCTGATGGACTCCATACGGGCAACCGGAGAAAATGTTTCATCATAGTCTACTCCTTCCATTTGTGAGTATCCTTGAGCTATAAGCCGAGCCTTGCTGCGGATCACATTGCCCTCCTCATTAGTCTTATTGCGAAATATCCACTTTGTACCGATGATGTGTTCACCCTCCGGTCTAGGTACCAAGGTCCAGACATCATTCCTCTAAAACTGAAGGAGTTCATCATGCATTGCTTCGACCCAACTTTCATCATGAAAAGCTTCCTCAACTTTTGTGGGTTCAACCTGTGACAGATAACAAGAATAAGACACAAAGTTAGCAACACATTTATCAACAGTTCATTTCCTTAATGTTAGTTCATTCATATTTCCCACAATAACTTCTGGAGGATGATTTAATTTAACCCTGGATGAAGGTCTTTTCTCTACATGAGATTCAGAATCTGGTGAAGTGGGTATATCTACAGAATCTTCCAGAACACTAGGAGTACTGGGAGTACTTGGAGATGCAGGTTCTTGTTCAATAAGTTCTCGAACTTCCTTAGGCTTAGGAGGAAGAATTTCTTTGGGTAACTCCTCAATACCTTTCTCAGAACTGGAATCTGAAGACTCATCAATAACAACATTCACTGTCTCCATTACCTTCATAGTTCTTTTGTTGTATACCCGATAAGCCTTACTTGTGGAGGAGTAGCCCAAAAATATACCTTCATCACTCCGAGAGTCAAACTTTCCCACATTCTTTCTATCCTTGAGGATGAAACAAGTGCTTCCAAAGATTCTGAAGTACTTCACATTCGGCTTCCTTCCTTTCCATAACTTATATGGAGTCTTCTTGGTACCGGGTCTGAAGTGCACCCTATTAACCGTATGACAAGCAGTGTTAACGGCTTCTCCCCACAAGTTTCTAGCCATATCCTTGTTGTATAACGTGGCTCTGGCCATCTCCTGAATAACCCTGCTCTTTCTTTCTACTACACCATTTTGCTGAGGAGTAACAGGAGTAGAGAATTCTTGAGATATACCTGATCTTGTGCAAAAGGACTCCATATATGAGTTCTCGAATTCTTTACCATGGTCACTTCGAATTCGATCAATCTTCAGGTTCTTCTCATTTTGCAATCTTGTGCATAAGGCTTCAATGTGCTCAGGAGCATCAGACTTGGATCGTAAGAGAATGACCCAAGTGTACCTAGTGAAGTCGTCTACCACAACCATGATGTATCTCTTACCACCAAGAGACTCGGTTCTATCCAAATGTAGAAGCTCCAATGGCCTAGATGTAGCTGATGTCTGAGTGCTTGGATGCTTAGCTTTTGTTTGTTTCCCAAGCTGACATGGTCCACACACCATATTGCTCATTTTACTAAGCTTTGGTATCCCCAAGACTGATTCATGCTTAGATACAATAGAAAGATGTTTGTAACTAGCATGTCCCATCCATTGATGCCATAAATCTTCATTTGGCAAACGAATGCTATTGCACACAATATCAGCATCAGGAACCAATCCATAACAGTTGTCTAAAGTACGAACACCACTTTTGAGTTTCTTTCCAGACTTATCCATAACAAGACATTTTCCCTTTGAGAATAGTACCATGAAGTCTTGATCACATATCTGTCTTATGCTGAATAGGTTCACCCTTAGACCTTCTACATAGAGAACGTTTGCAATGTCTGGCAGTCCAAGTAGAGAGATAATTCCCTTTCCTTTAATCTGTGATTTGATCCCATCACCAAAAGTGACATTGCCACCCTTTTTAGACTCGAAAACCTTGAAGAGAGATCGGTCTCCAGTCATGTGTCTTGAGCAACCGCTGTCGAGGTATCACAAACATGTGTCTATAACTTTAAATGCGGACTTCATCATAAAACACACTTCATGTTTAGATGACAAATTAGTGGGAATGGTGCTTTCTCTCATCTGCCTTTTTCGAGCTAAGCCATTAACTTTCAATCTTCTCAGATGAACAAATTTGCACATTTTCATTCTGAGATAATCTAGTTTCTTCTTAGCCAAACTGAGATCTTTTTCAATAGTCATCATAAGAGAATTCAAATAAGTTTTAGACTTGTATTTTCTGAGACACTCAACCACGTCCACCAAAATCTGTCCTTGAGCTGCCTGAACGGTCAAGACATGATCCAACGTGCGACGAATGTCTGAATCATTCGAAGCAGTCGGTGGAGGAACATCAGCATCAGTAGCAGCACCTGAAGTCTCAGCAGCAGCAGTACCTGTAGAAGAGGGAGGAGGGGGAACACCACTAGATGACGCACCTCTAGGACGAGAAGGAGAAACTCTTAACTGAGCAGCCCTCTGATGAAGAAAGGTGGCACCTATGGGAGCAATCACATGAACAGGCTCACTAGACGGAAAACCATCTAGACCTAAGTAGAGCAAAATTCTATGAATGAAAATAGGATGAATCAGTGCATGCCCTACGGCAGAACTCGTATGAACCTCGTTTAAAGAACGAAGGAACAAGTAAGGAAAACTGATAGACGCTCTAGAAACAAAGGCATACAAAAACACACATCGCTCTAAAAGGGATGGTGTAGAAGTGAGAGATAGGCCACAAGGAATGACATGCAATCCGAAAGAAGAGATAGGCAGTCGGTAAGCTCAGCGGACGTGATCCGAGAATCAGAACCCCACTGGATAGATGACCCAGTGATGTAAGACATGACAACGTCTAATGAGGGTGACTCATCATAGGGATAGTCAGCATCCCGAACAACCGACACCCCAAGAGCCTCAGCCACTACCCGAGGGGTAATGGTGAACTCTACACCTCGTATCCAACTCCTAACTAGGGTGTTGGAATCATAGATGTGGCAAGAGAGATTCGAGTAGAACTCTCTAATCAGGGCGGTCGGGGGTGGATGATCTATCTCTAAGAGAGGCAACCAACCTCTAGACTCAAAATTGGCCCTAATGGCCGGATTAAGCGCATCTAACACAACAGCTTGCTCAGACCAGATCTTACGCTTACAGTTCAAAGTGTCATAGGCTTCTCTACACTTATCATTCTTAAACAGCTCAACTCTAGTGGGAGACTTAGAGGAAGTGGAAGTGGTCCTATGAGCTCTAGTTTTCCTAGGCATGGTGCTAAGATAAGGACAAAACACAGAGCGAAAGAACAAAAACACAAAACCAAAACCAAGGGCAGACTGCAAGTTAGCACAAAAACAAAATATAGAATAAAAATCTATATGATGCATGAACAAGTTTAAATGTCATGATGCATGTTCTAATGCAGCGAATTAAGTCCAAAAGGTTCAAATTACAAAATTGGCTTGAACATTAAGAGTTTTAACACAAAAAACCAAAATTTGGAAAACCACTTGATCAATTTGAAAAATATTGACGAATTGATCATTACACATGATATAATAACAAAAATAATGACCAAATACATCAATTTGATAAGCCAATTTCATCAATTTAAGCCAATTTGACAAAATCCCCAATTCGGATCAAATTCAAAACCCTAGAATTTTCAATTTTTTAAAAACCACAAAATTGATCAAATTAAACTATAGGGAACATCATTATAGCATTACAAAAACCCATTGATCAATTTCACAAGAATAGGTTCGAATCATCAAAAACCCCAATATGATGAAAGTTCCGAAAATACCCATGATAATGCATGAAATCAAGAAATAAACTTGAAAAAGAAGGGCAAAAAGGGACTTACCGGCCTCCAAGGACAAAAACCTTGCAAAAATCTTGAAGGAAAACGACAAAAATTGGATGGTGGAGCCTAGAGCCAACGCGGAGAGAGAGAAAAGAAAAGAACTATTTGAAAAGTAACTTTGAAAAAGTCCAAATCTGTCTTTTAAAAAAAACTGATTCACGAGTTTCGATCGGTCGAAAATCAGCCTCGATCGGTAAAAACAGACAGAGACTCCCTCTCTCAAATTTTAAAAATTTTGATTGGTCGAAAAACAGAATGGACCGATCGAATTAGGCAGAGGCTCACCATATTTTTGAGGAAAAACACAATTTTTGAAAAACAAAATGATTTAACTTAAAGCATTGAAATTTAAGAACAAAAATGCATGAGTATGAGATGATATGATTTTCAAATCAAGGATATGAAGTCCAAAATTCCCAAAAACAAAATTTCTTGCAGTCTCCACAAATTTTCAAGCAACAAATTAAGTTTGCACATAATTCAAAGTATTTGCAATAACTTGGTTGGTCAGACCATAAACACACACAATAACATGTACAATGTTTAGCAAAGAGTAACTTGTGTAGTGTGTGCAACTAGCAAAAACTTGAGATACATGTGAGGTGATATGTGAATAGCAATCAATCACAAAGTCTACAAAATTCATCACAAAGAATTTAAAAGAGACTATCACCTAAAGGGTTACATCATATAACTCCCACATCTCCTAGATCATAAGCTTGCAATCATGTTAGTTTCTTGTATTTATGCCTCATAATATACATTCCAATTTTAAGTTATGTGAGTTTGGCATCAAGCCTAATAGTACACACCAATTTTGATTTTAAGAATTAAGCACTTTAACCGAGGCTTCACCTTATGTTCTTTTTGTGCATGTGCTACACTTTCTCGAGTACAAAATCTTATGATATGCACTAAGGTGTTCATGATTGGCTAGTGAACAGTGGTGAGATGGTTATTTATGCCTTTCTCTAAAAGTTCAAGTACAACATTTAAAAACATGTGACTTCAAGATTAAGACATAGTAATCAAAAACCATAAACATCTTTCCCACACAACATGCACTACAAATCTTCAACTAGTAGAGTGCAATAAATAAACTCATCAGAGCTAAACAAGGTACAAAAAGACATGTTATGTGAAAATAAATTGACCAACCTTGTTCTCAAAAACCAAGAAGAATAATGCAAAACAAAATGTGTTTCCTTTTTCTTCCTTTTTTATTTATTTATTTTTTTTATTTTAATAAAAAAAAAACACCTAGAATGAAATGCATGAATGTTATGCTATGCAAATCCTAGAAACAAAAAAAAAACAAAACCAAAGAACAATGGTCACAAAGGGTAGAGCAATGAAGCACAAGGACCATGTCAGAAAGACTCAGTTAGGTCGAGTCTTTTGCATCCAAAACCTTTTAGATGCACCACGAGCATTGGAGTTCTTATTCACTTGAGAATGATTACCAACTCCAGAATTGGAATAAAGGTTTAAAGCTTTTACCAAATCACTAATAAGTACCATAGGATCAAGTGCTTGAGGCACAGGTACTTTTGGTTTGTTTGCTCTCTTAGCAGCTTGTAGCTTGTAGCAATTTGGACGGATGTGTCCAGTCTTTCCACAAAAGTGACAAACCCATGCAGGCTTATCATGTGTCTTGTCCTTAGATAGGGTAGGCTTCTTAGGCTTAGATTCTTTCAGATCAACCCTAATCTTCTTAGATGATGAACCTTCTAAGGGTTTAGCAACCTCACTCACAGAGGGTTTGACAATTTCACTCACTATCTCACTCACCGAAGGTTCAGAAGAAGAAGATGAAGGAATAAATTTAGTGGAATGGGGAGCGGACACAGAGATGCTATCAACATAACCTAATCTAGTTTTGTCAGAAGATGACTTTTGAACACTCAGCGTTTGATCAAGTTTAGAACTAGCAGATCTAGCAACAGATAAATCAAGTTCCAAAGATTTAACTTTATCAAGCAAAAGCATGTTTTTAGTTTTCACATTGTTCAAAAGATCATTAGCATCAAACAATTTAACAAGCAAATTTTTCTTTTCAAGCTCAAGAGATTCAATTTTCTTTAGGCCAAGTTCAACATTCATAGCATCCTTTGCAGCAACTTTGCAAAGTTTGTTATAGGCCTCTTGAAGATCTGCATCTTCAAAGAGTTCCCCATCAGAAGGGTTCTCTTCAACAGATATGCTCTCATCAACTACAGCAGTAGCAGTGAAAGCAATGAAGTTTCCATCCTCATCATAATCAGACTCATGATCAGAAACTTCACCATCACTAAGGGTTACAGCCATAGCCTTACCCTTAGACTTCAAATAGGTTGGACATTCAGATTTCATGTGTCCATACCCTTGACATCCAAAACACTGAGAGCCCAAGGAATTGTTGGAAGATTGACCTACTCTTTCTCTAGGCTTATCATAGTTGTTAACCTTAGTGGGATCATGCTTCCTAAAATTTCTAGGTTCAGCAGTGTTTGTGCCTCTTGCCTTTCTATTGCTATTCCTAAGAAGGTTTCTAAAGTTCTTGGCAAGATAGGCAATCTCTGTAGCAGAGAGCTCATCATCAAATCCACCACCTTCAACATCATCAACTGACTTAAGAGCCATTGATTTGGATTTGGTAGTTTTGGGTAGATCCAACTCATAGGATTGAAGAGATCCTACAAGTTCATCAACAGGGATGGAGTCCACATCCTTGCTTTCAGTAATGGCAGTCACCTTGGGTCTAAAGTCTTCAGTCAAAGATCTAAGAATCTTCCTAACAATTTTAGGTTGATCATAGATTTCACCCAAGTTAAAAGCAGAATTAACAATATCATTCAATTTAGCATAGAATTCATCAAAAGATTCATCATCAGACATCCTAATGCTTTCGAATTTAGAAGTCAATTGCTGCAATTTATTTATTTTGACAGCCTTTGTGCCTTCATGCACAGTCTGGAGGATATTCCAAGCAGTATGAGCGATCTCAACATTCGAGATTCTTTTAAATTCCTCCATAGAAACAGCGTTAAAAATCGCATTTATAGCCTTGCTATTAAACGAAGCTGCTTCTTTTTGAGAAGTTTCCCACTCACTAACCGGAGTAGTGGGCTTCTCCCATCCATATTCAACGGAGTTCCACACCCTCTCATCAATGGATTTCAGGAATGCTTTCATCCTTACTTTCCAGTAAGCATAATTATTCCCATCAAAGTGAGGAGGAATAACTAGAGAATGTCCGTGTTCCATGACAACAGGGGTTAAGGATCAACTCAGTGATCAAAGGATCAACAACAAAAGAGCTACCTGCTCTGATACCACTTGATGGTTTTTAGACCCCTTAAACAATTGATTAAACCTAGGTAATTAGCCAAGTTGTTACTTAGTCCAATTAAATAAGTCTAGGTTATCACAATATAAAAGATCAAATCATGAAAAGCAGTGGAAAATAAATAACACAAGATATGATCACCCAGGAAACCAAACCGGTAAAAACCTGAGGAGGATTTGACCTAGCTATCCTCAAGGTAAACTTGAATCCACTATCTTGAAAGAATCGAAGTTCATACAATAACACTTACAAGCCCCCACGCTCGACTTCTTATTGCTACCAACCAGTAGAACTTACTGACACGACCACGTGCAAGCTCCGAATCCACGGACTCCTTCTTTCTTGGATTCACCACCAGATGCAAGCACACCCGCTTGTGTTTTCTTTAAGCTTCAATGGCAGCAACTGAATTGATCATCAAGGCGTAGATAAATCTTCTTTTTGAAAACCCTAAGTTTGTGTAAAGGAAAGCTCCTCTAGATCTCACAAGAGATTTACACAAACCGCAAATATGAGCAATACTAAAACGTGACTAGGGTTCGCCTTTTATACTTAGGACAAATAAGAAACCCTAAAAACGTTTTAAAACAAATAGGGCTGAGTTGGACGAATCTGCAGAAAAGTATTCTGCCCGAGCTTCAATCGGTCGAGCCTGTCGTTCGATCGATCAAGCTAGGCCGAAAGGCACAATGCTTCCTGCTTTAACTCGATTCCAACTTTACATTGACACACAACTTTGAGCTAGCTTTAAACACTTCTAAACACATTGTTTTGATCATGGTTTGCCAACAATACACATTAGAGTTCTAAATACATAAAATCCTAAACTTTAGAACCTAACAGGATCCACCCATTTACAACTGACATGATATTGTTCTTTCTAGTATGCAGACTCTTGGCCCCATGGACAGCAGCCTCACCCATACCCTCAAGGTTTTTCTTTCCTCCCATGGGCAATAGGGAGAGCGCGTCAAATAGGACCTCTTTTGCATGTGGTCTCTTGGCCCTATGGGCAGCAGCCTCACCCTCACACAATCAAGGAATCTGTTCCCCCCATGGGCAACAAGGAAAAACATGTCATCCAAAGTGAAAAGGCACTGATCTAGATTTGATTCCGTTGTCATAAAGACTATGAAAACCAAATCGAGTGATGATCGGGAAATCACACATGGCTTTGAAACACATAGTTCATATCTAAGTAGTTTCAGAAAAACCTTAAATAAATTAACTTCTACAAAGTTTTTAAGGTTTTCAATTTCATTCTTGTCAAGAGATTTTCTATCAACTTCCCACGTAACAAGACAAGATAATCTTTGAATTTTTTTAATATACCATAAAATTCATGATTTCCTTATCAAAGATTAAATAAAAGATGCTCATTTTTCCATATCAACAATTCATGCATTTCCCCAAATACAATAACAAATATGATGCATTTTCATATATAATCATATATATATATATATATATTAAGGTTACGACACGATAGTTTTTAGGAAAATATAGTTTCCACAGGTAGTTTCCAAAAGTGTGTCTAACCTAAAATCAACATTCATGCAACATGGTTATTTTTCAAAAATCCCATTTAAAAGCTACTTACCTTACAACCCGCAAAAAGCCTAATTCTCCAAGCTCCAAAGGAGATTAGCTAAAACCTTAACAATATCAAGCAAACCTAACACAATAAGCATAAAGCTTAAAACCATATCTAGCTACAATTTAGGAATTGCTGAATAAGCACTTAATTAGGCAAGCCTAGTATTTAACCCCATCAATAACATTCCTCTTACAAAGTTTCTCAACAAATTAATTCACAACGCATAGACTCCAATTTATAAACTTAACCCATTCAATATCATCTCCAACATTATGACTAGCTTCCATAAGGTTTACACAACATCATCAAGAGACCCATGTAAGCAAAATCAAAATATCCTCCAAGACAAGAAATTTAGAACTTCAACTAACTCCAAATAAACCCAATAGCAATGGAAAAATTAGATTTACTAACCATCACATGTTATAACTCAAAACCCCTAAATTTCCACCATAAATAAACCTTAGATAGTCATCACTAACACAAACCATAAACCCACTCATCAAATAATTCCACCAATACAAAACCCATACATATAAACACATCAATATCACTTTCAATGCTCATTAATCACATGGGTATCACTATTAAAGCTTAGATAAAAATATAACCTCAAGAAAAATATAAAACTCAAAAAAGGGATTAGAAATTTTACCTCAAATAAAAGATGAAGATGCTTAGAGGTTCCTAAGGATTTTCCGGTGACATTGTCGGAAAAAATGACGGTGGAGATGGTGGCATGGAGGTACCGATGGGAGAGTGTGAGGGAGTGTTTTTGTGTTTGTGAGAAAAAGAAAGAAAACAAATGAGAGGAAAGGGATGGCCGGCCAAAGAGAGTAGAGATATTTGTGAGATGAGTGGTGGGGGTTAAATGGGGTAGGTGGGCACATGTGGTCCAAATAAAATCTGACCATTACCTTTTTTTTTTTTTTTTTTGACTGGGACGTTACACACTAGACCTTTGCAAATCACCATTGAATGCATGGGTGCCAAGGTTCCAACTGTTCTTATTAACAATGGATCTGCCCTGAATGTTTGTCCTTTTAGGACCGCCCTCATTGTTGGCCTAGACATGGAGACCATCATTCCTTCTCCCTTGATTGTAAGGGCATATGACAACACTTTAAGGAAGGTCATGGATACTTTTAAGGCTCCTTGTAAGATTGGGCCAATGGAAACCATTGTGGAATTTCATGTCATGGACATCACCCCAAATTACAACCTTCTCTTGGGAAGAGCTTGACTTCACGCCAATAGGGCAATCCCCTCCTCACTACACCAAAAGATGAAGATCCCGTGGAAAGGAGGGATTGCTATAGTGCTTAGAGATGATGGGATCCTAGCACCAATTTGTGGACTCGAGGAAGGAGGAAGTGAGCTTCAAATGAGTGGCTTTGAGTTTGTGAATATGGCTAACTATAGGTTGAAGGGTGAAAGGTATGCTACCGATTTGTTCCCATATTGTAGCCACGAGGTGATTGCAATAATGAAGAACATGTGATACATGCCTGGTATGGGCCTTGGAAAAGAAGGAAAAGGGGTAGTTGAATTCCCCAACATCAATACTCAAATGACTAGGGAAGGTTTAGGATTCTTTGAAGTCTGTGATAGAATCAAGAAGAACCTTGTCACTCTCAATGGGAACTTCGTGAAGGAAGGGGGAAACTTCTCCTATTATGGCTTCCTCGAACCTTGGGTAGGTAAAGATGGAAGGGTGTATCCGGGTTAGGAGATGTTCTTTAATGAAAAACTCACTTTTAAGGAGAAGCCTACCATGGTGATCAAAGAGATGCGAGATTGGGTGAACTACATGGATGCTTAAGCAATGAAGGCCATGGTGAAGATGAGTGGGGACGTATTCGCCATCACCAACGAAGAGCCAAGTGATCCTTCCAAATTCATCATGCCTATTGTAGGGCCCATTAATAATTGGACTTGGATTGAGTTTTCTGAAAACATGGGCAAAGAGTTTTGTAATGCAAGTTCCAATGTACTTTTCAATCTTTTCAATAAGATGAATTCTGATTTGGCTTACTTTGATGTGTCCCATAACATTGAAATTCTGCACTTAAATGATTCAAATGAATTTGAAAATGAAATTAATAAACAATTGGAAAAGAAAATTGAACCTATGGAACCAACTCTTGAAACTATTAATTTGGGCAATGATGAGAATCCACACTTAATTAAAATTGGCTCAACTCTAAATGAAAAAGAAAGAAAAGATCTTCAAGAACTCCTCATGGAATTTCAAGAGGTGTTTGCATGGTCCTATGAAGATATGCTGGGAATTAACCCCGAGATAGCTCAACATCACATTGATACTTATGACCACATGGGATGCGGTTGGAAGTATGCTTGCATAAGAACACGATGACAAGAATGAGAGGGCCATATACTATTTGAGCAAGAGGTTTCATGATTATGAGACTAGGTACACTCCCATAGAAAAGTCATGCTTTGCACATGTTTAGGCCGTATAGAAATTGAGACATATCGTTTTACCTTTCCAAATATGGGTGGTAGCAAGAATGGACCCATTGTAGTATCTCTTTGAGAAACCCGCTTTGAGTGAAAGATTGTCAAGATGGTTGATTTTGTTGGTAGAATTTGATTTGAAGTATGTGGCTAGGAAAACTATCAAAGGAAGCGTCGTGTTAGATTTTTGTGCCGAGAATCCTATAGAGGGAGAAACTGGTAAAGAAGACTTTCTAGATGAGGACATTTTGGGTGTTGAGTTAGGAACATGGAAGATGTACTTTGATGGAGCTGTAAACCAATATGGGAATGGAATAGGAATACTCTTGATCACTCCCGAGGAATCTCACATGCCTTTGGCAATCAAGCTGAACTTTGAAGCAACTATTAGCATGGCTAAATATAAGGCTTGTATTGCCAGAATGGAAGCTCTTTGAGAATTGGGGGTAAAAGAGGCCAAAGTCTTTGGGGATTCAACTTTGGTTATAGCCCAAGTGCAAAAATTGTCGAAGGTGAAGGAGGAACATTTGAAACTGTATCAACAATACTTGGAGGACTTGACCAAGACCTTTGATAGAATTGAATACACAACCATTCCTAGAGTTCAAAATCAATTTGTGGATGCCTTAGTTACTTTAGCCTCCATGGTTGAGATACTCAAGGAAGTGTGGACACGACCTATGGAGATTGAGCAAAGTTATGAAGAAGTGCACAAAAGGAAAACTGAAGCTTTTCAGTAATGACCATAGAGGAAGAGGAAGTTCCGTGGTACTATGACATAATGAAGTTCTTGGAACTAGGGGCATATCTAGATGGTGCCGACAAGAGAGAACGTTATTCCATTAGGATGATAGCAACACAATACATCCTATGTTGAGGACAACTCTATAGAAGATCCTATGATGGCATACACCTTCGTTGTTTGAAGAAGGAAGAAACTGAGAAAGTAATGGAAGAAGTTCATCAAGGGATTTATGGCCTTCATATGAATCGAAGAATGTTAGCCAAGAAGATCCAAAGGATAGGGTACTTCTAGAATACAATGGAGATCGATTGTGTGGACTATGTGAAGAGTTGCCATGATTGTCTGATGCACACCAACTTAAACCATGTACCACCTAGTGAGTTGTATAGCATGTCTTCTCCATGACCATTCTAGGTTTGGGGCATAGACGTGATTGGAAGGATAGCTCCTAAGACTTCAAATGGGCATGAATACATTTTGGTGGTAATTGACTATTTCACCAAGTGGGTGTAGGCAGTCTTCTACTCCGTATTGATGGCTAAGCATGTGGCTCGGATCTTAGAATACAACATCATATGCCGGTTTAGGGTGCCCCAAGAGATCATTTCTGATAACGGTTCCCACTTTGAGGGGGAGGTGCGAAGGATGATGGAGTTGTACAACATTGAGCATCACAAGTCCTCACTGTAACGACCATAAGCTAATGGGGCCATAGAAGAAGCTAATAAGAATGTGAAGAACATCCTAGCCAAGAAGGTAGTGACATACAAAGATTGGGTCGAGAAGCTTCTGTTTGCCTTTGGGGTTATAAAACTTCTATCCATGCATCGATTGGGGCAACACCTTACTCTTTAGTTTATGTTAGTGAGGTGGTGGTTCCTATTGAGGTGGAGATACAATCTTTGAGGGTATTGGTGGAAACCAAGGTCCTAGAAGAGGATTGGGTTAAGGCGAGATATGAACAATTGGCTTTGATAGATGAGAAGAGGGCTAAGACACAATATAATGCACAAGGGTACCAAAAAAGGAATGCTAGGACATTCAACAAGAAAGTGAAACCGAGAAACCTTAAAGAGTGGGACTTGGTCCTAAAGGTGCTTAGAGATGAGACTTTTGATTCAAGAGGGAAGATGAAGCCAAGGTGGTCTGGGCCTTTAATCAATAAGAAGATCATGTTTGGAGGTGCTACAAGAATCATAGATTTGGATGGGGAAGTGATGCTTCACCCAATCAACATGGATAGACTCCGAAAATACAACATCTAGGAAAAAGAAAAAGAAAAAGAAAAAAAAGGCCTACTAGGTTGAAAACCATAAAGGGCAGCCTAGGCAAAAATGAAGGCAAAAGAACCCCGCTAGATTGAAAACCTGTAGGGGTGGTCTAGGCAAAAGTTAGGGGAAAAGACCATGGGCATGGTGAAAATTCCCGAAAGGACATCACGGGAAAAAATTACATGGCAAAAGAAAAAGAAAAAAAAAAGAATAATAATGACAATAAAAAAAGATAATAAAAGGAAATTCTCTCATTGCTCAAATTAAAGGATAATAAGATTTTTTTTGAAAGTTCAATTAGTGTATAAAACACTATGAACGTTTAGACGCCCAATTAACAAATTACCAATTCAAGCTTAATATCAAACAATTAATGTGCAGAATATGAACATAAGCTTAATACAGAATTGATAAACAATCTAAACCAAATAAAATCACATCCACAGTAGAAATTAAATGGCAAATATTAAGGGAAGAGAGATGCAAACACAAGGACAACACAACGATGTGTTATCGAAGAGGAAACCGAATCCGCGTAAAACCTCTCCGCCACCCTCCAAGTGATAAATAATCCACTAAAGAATGTAGTTGGAATACATGAACAACAGAAGACCCTCCAAGCCTAATCTACCCAGTGTACCTAAGCCCTCCAAGCTCCTACTCCAACGAGGTTACGCCGAACCTATTTCTTCTTTAGCTTACCGGATTCCGCTACTAACCATAGCATCAACCAATATGAAATTGGTCCCTTCTTAACTGCTTCCTAAAGTATTAAACAGCCTTCTCACAGATATGGGTATGGTGAGAAAAGGTTTTGATAATGTACCTCTCAAGGATGTAACAATGGAGAGGAAGAGAGTAGAGGAATTTAAAAAGTCTTTATGTGAAGATTGTGGATGAGTCAATCTTGTTTTTCTCCAGGGTTTCTCTCTCAAAATTCTCTCTGGAAGCTCTCTACATTTCGTGGGTATAAGGGGTATATATACTAGGGTGAGAGTGGAATGCGAAGAGTCATTTTTTCAAAATAGAGCTGGCTGGCGGCTTGGCCTCGCAACTTGACTGAGCCGCGAGTTCAAGCCGCGAGGTAACTGAACGGCTAGTCTATACTTTTTGTCTTGTAGTGCTCCAACTGGCATGACGCTTCAAATTCTAGCATGCTTGGCACGTGTGCAACTTCTAGCGGCTTGCAAGCCGCGAGCCACTTGTGAGATCCAGTCGCGAGTCGCTGTTTCTTTGCACAATCTTGAGCATTTCTTCATACTCTCTCACACACTACCCTTACATGATTCCCATCTAAATATAGGGTTACTAATTGCTAAAATACAAGTAAATTTGGCACGGAATAAAACCAACAAGATGGTTGATAAAATTCAACCTTACAGTTTTCATAGGGGATTTAGAACATTCCAATCCTTTATTGAATTCAAAAATAAAAACATGAGAATCATAAAGTGCAGAAAAGTAAAACATAGGGCCCATCATGATAGTCACTTAGTCTTCTGTGCTTGCTAGTCTTCATGTAAGCTTTCTCATCCCTTAGAATCCACTTCATGTCATCCTCCAACCATTGCTTATACCCCGGAATGGGATAGATGTATCGAGGAGGAACAATGCCTTTTGTCACCCTACGGCGTGGCCAAGCTTCACTGATCCTGCCCAAGATCCTATTAGCAAACACCGTGGTGTGGAAAGCACCCTCATCATCAGGAGCTCCTTAACGCTCTCCAAATTGCCTTGAGATACAACAAGTGGAGTAGTAAGAGCCGCATCGAAGCCCAACTAAAGTCACATAGTGTTCCTTGTAGCAACTATGGACCACGCTTGAGATATGCCACCATTTCATGACCCACTGAATGTCAGTCTCCTTAAGGCGGCCTATAAGCTCCATGAACACCTCAAAGCTCATGTCACTCATGATGAAGCCGGCGATCTCTAAGATGCTGAGGAAGATGAGTGTTGAGGGGTACGGTGGGAGGCTGAAGCAACCGAAGCCTCTCTTGTAGCTATATCTAAAAAAGAGAGGGAGAGAGAGGAGGGAGTAAAAAGAAAAAAAAAAAAAAAAAAGGAAAGATGGAAATCATGAGTGAGAAAAAATAAAAATGATGATGAAAGACGATATAAGGTGCCTCGATGGGTTGAAAACCGAAAAGCAATCCATGCAAGATTAGAGGAATCTCGCTAGGTTGAGAACCTAGGAAAAAGTTAGGAATTATACCTGAAGAAGAAGAAGACTTCTCGCAAAGAAGCTTGCTTCCTTCCTATGAAAGGCATCCAAACCATTAAGGGTTTTTGCCAAGATCAAGCCCACCAGATTACCTCTCCTTAGCTCACCCTCAAGAAGGGCCGAACCAAAAAAATAATCAAAGACCAGCCTAAGATTAAGTTTGCCAAGGATGCACCACCTATTTGCTGTGGCAGTAGGGACACCTGATCTAACTTGTAGCAAGGAAGGAAGATCCCCACCCATGGTAGGGAAGATGAGGTCATCAATCTCCGATTCACCCATGATAGCAGCAAATTCCTTGATAATGGGGCATATTTCTAGTCTGTTGAAGCAGAACATATACCGAGAAGGAGCCCAATAATTGGCAGCAGCACAAAGAAGAGGCTCATCCACCCTAATCTGATGGTAGGGGAAGATGCAAGAAAGACCATAAGAAGTGATGAAATTCTTGAAATCAGGACCAAGCTTTCCTAATCCAAGTGGAGACATCAAGAGGAGAATTTTCTACCATTGG
Organism: Quercus tomentella; assembly: GCA_028535165.1. Classification (NCBI taxonomy): domain Eukaryota; kingdom Viridiplantae; phylum Streptophyta; class Magnoliopsida; order Fagales; family Fagaceae; genus Quercus; species Quercus tomentella. The sequence continues at coordinate 36,562,111 of JAPQVY010000089.1, forward strand.
GGGACCTCAAAAAAGTGTTCTCTGGGTTGGAAATACATTGGTGAGGGTTTTAGACTCAAACAGATACTTTTATACTTAAGTAAGTCGGTTAGGGTTTTCTGATTTGCATCCCACGTACGCAGAGTCAACCCTGCGTATGCAAAGCCATAGTTGTGTACGCAGGCTCATCTCCATGTACGCATGGCACTTGGCAGAAGCCCATGTTCCCCTATTTTAGGCAGAGATTTTTACTCCAAAGCATCCCTAGGGTTCCTATGACCTAAAGAATCATTCAAGACACATTACAAGCACAAGATTGTAAGCATCAAAGAAGCAAAGTTGTATAGAAACATACAATTTATGATATATCTCGTAAATTAAGTGCTAAGTTCCCAATCAAAAGCATAAATGTAAAAAGATGTTCTCAATACAATCCTTTGTCTCAAACTGAATTCAAATGTTGCAAAAAGGGAAAGAAAAACACGAAAAGCAAAAAAAGAAGAAGAAAAAGTTGTGTTGTATGCCTATATGTGTTGTGATTGCAGGAAATCAACGGTGCCACCTCTTCCTCTATTGGTAATTTGGGGTCTGAACTGAAAGTTCAAATATGTGTAAAAACACCCTTGAACATTTAGACCCCCAATTAACAAATTACCAATTCAAGCTTTAAATCAAACAATTAATGTGCGGAACATGAACTAAAGCATAACACAGAATTGGTAAACAATCTAAGCCAATTAAAATCACATCCACAGCAGAAAATAAAAGGCAAAGATAAAGGGAAGGAAGATGCAAACACAAGGACAACACGCGATGTGTTATCGAAGAGGAAACCGAAGCCCTCGGCGTAAAACCTCTCCGCCGCCCTCCAAGCGGTCAATAATCCACTAGAAAATGTAGTTGGGATACATGAACAGCAATAGACCCTCCAAGCCTAATCTACCCGATGTACCTAAGCCCTCCAAGCTTCTTGCTCCAACGAGGTTGCGCCGAACCTATTTCTTTTCTAGCTTCCCGGATTCCGCTACTAGACCATAGCATCAACCAATGAATATTGGTTCCTTCCTAACTGCTTCCCAGAACACCAAACAACCCTCTCACAGTAATGGATATGGTGAGAACAAGGTTTTGGTAAAAAGGCCTCTCAAGGATTTGGCAATGGAGAGGAAGAGAGTTGAGGAATTTGAAGAGACTCTAATGTAAAGATTGTAGATGGTTCAATCTTGTTTTGCTCTAGGGTTTCTCTCTCAAAATACTCTCTGGAAGCTCTCTATCATTTGTGGGTAAACGGGGTATTTATACTGAGGTGAGAGAGGAATGTGAAACGTCAGGTTTTTCAAAACAGGGCTGGCTCGCGGCTTGTACACACGGCTTGACTGAGTCGCGAGATCCAGTCGCGAGTTAACCATATGGCCAGTTGTCCTGTTTTGTCCTGTAGTGCTCCAGTTGGCATGACTGTTCACCTTCCGGCATGCTTGGCACGTGTGCTGCGTCTGGCGGCTTGAAGCCGCGAGTCACCCGCGAGACCCAGCCGCGAGTCTCTGTTTTCTTGCACACTCTTGAGCAATCTTCACTCTATCTCACTCACTACCCTTACAACAAGCCCACCTAAATACAGGGTTACTAAATGCTGAAATACAAGCAAATTTGGCACGGAATAAAGCCAATTAGATGGTTGAATAAATTTCAACCTTACAATCTCCCCCTTTGGCTATTCCGTGACAAAACCCTAAAACAGACTCTAGACTTAACATGTGAGTTGGGAACAGTTGATCAAAACTCACTCACACCTAACTCTAGAAGCTGTGAAGTACTTGAATCATATGAAGAAAAGACTCCTGAAACACAACAATACACCAGGATCATTGTAAGCAGAAAATCGTGAAATGCATATGAAACAGGCAATATATGATCAAGCAAAGATGGAGTTAAGAAACAAACCATGGCTTGATCAACCAAGTAATCACTACAAGGAAGTGACCATAATGCTCATTCACACTTGGAATGAACACTAGGACATACAAGGTAACAAGCTCAATGCAAGTCACTTGCATCCCAAACACTCAACCAATGCATAAAACACTACGTATATGCATCTAGGAACAATCCTACAAGGGCACAAGAGTGACAGTACTTAAAGAAAATGCAATACATTTAAATAGAAGTACTGATTTAAACAAAGCATAAAAAGGCTGCATAAAGCATGGTACAAACCAAAAAGCCTACAAATTATGCATAAAACATAATCCTAAAAGCTTACAAAAGCAACATGGGTACAAGTCAATATAATCCTGAAAAAAAATCAACAATATATATATAAAAGATTAAACCAAGATTATAAGAAATGAGTTAGAAACAAAAGTACACCAAAACCGCAGTGTATCAAACCCATATAAACACTAGACCAAAAAAAATAAGATAAAGTAATGCTCCCCCTCAACATAATGCTCCCTTTCAAGGTCTGTTTCTCAAAAATTTCTCCCCCTTTTTGACCGGAATGGCCAAAGGGTCAGTTCCCATGATTTGTGGTGAAGCTGTCGAATTTTGCAGAGAGAATATCCAGCTGATCCTGCATGGCTATCATTCTCTCAAACTGCTCTGTCTGGACCTCTCTGAGTCCATCAAGTCTGTCCAGAATTATTTCAAATGCGTCATGAGGTACAGCTGAAGAAGTTGATACTCTAGTCCTCTTGCCACTCCTTCTGGGTGTTGAAGTTGATGCCTGGCCTGCTGCCTCTGTCTCAGTCTCCATTTGAGAACCTTCATCTTGTTCAGCCCCTTCTTCATCTATATCACCCGGAAGCCGGACTTGTATCCTTATGATGGTTTGCTTGTTGATTGCTAAGGGTATTGGCATTAGACTGAGGTCTTAAGGAATTGGAATTCCTTTTGTCCTGAAGATCCGCATGAGAAGGCTAGGAAAAATTAGCTTAGCACGGGAAGTTGTTCTGGTCTCTTCCATGATTGTATCAAATATATGAGAGCTAATGTCAATGAATGTTTTCTCCTTTAGCTCCATAAGAAAAATGGCTCTGGCATTGTTGATTGTAGTGAGTTTCGTCACAGGATACAAGTTGTGCCTCATGATGATGGTGAGGCACCTCATGTCAACTGGAAAAGCTGTGGTATTGAGACACTTTCCTTCTCTCTGTCCTCCAATGCGGTTTTGAACAGATTCTAAAGACAACATTCTGTCTTTGTAGTTGGTAAACTCATGCTCCTCTAAACCCTCAAGACCAAGGACCCCATCAATATCATGGGCATCTAGAGTAAATTCATGCCCTCTGATCCAGCAATCTAGCTCATCTTCCCTAATCTTCACATTCGAGTAAAATTCTCTTATCAGTGGCTCACACACACCCGGTAGACCACTTAACAACTTTTCCCAGCCTCTGCCTTCAAAGCATGTGGGAATAAATGTATCTTTGAGGTCCACTAAATCCACAAATCTTTCTTGAATTATGGTTCCCTTCATGAAAGAATCTTTGTATCTCTTAAAGTGTTGAACTGACCGAAACAAATTCGAATCCATTTTCAATCGTTTGTCAGCCTTCTTTGTAGGAGTTTTCTTCTTCGGAGGTGAGGGAGCCATCTGTGAACAATCAGAAGAGGCCACAACAACACAGTACAATACATGTGTAGACCAAATCAGTACAATGTTAGTGACAAGGACAAAAATGCCACCACGCAGATGAACTAAAAACAAGTAAACCTCATGTTACTTAGGACAACCACACAGATGAACAGACTTAAAATTGGATACACAAGAACAAATTGGTATAATTCGTGGGAAAGATTTTGAAGACAACCGAAAGACAAATACATGTCAATGAGACATGCAGATTGATGTGTATGACCAAGCTCAAAGAACAAAAATTAGGTGCACACAAGAGATGGACAGGCACAATTTCAACACAGTAAACCTCACAGCCACAATAGGAACATTTTGAGACAACATAGTAGCATAATATCAGACAAGAAATGAGACCAACAACAAGCAAGCCCTATCTAAGCACATGAAAAACAACTTAGTTAAATGCAACCTAAAACAATAGCAACACAAACTAAGCCAGGGCATAGAGCAATAGCCGAATAGAAACCCATAACAAAAACACACACAAATGCGAGAAATTAAGAGGGAAAATCACAGAATCAAGTGAAATACAGGTCAAGAAAGAAAACCCATACCTGTTACTTGAAGATTTTGAGAAGAAATGGAGCAAAAATGATGTTTGAAACTGGAGGCACAGTGTATGGGTAAGAGCAGTTTTAGAAAGACAATGAACAGTCACAAGAGTTCGAGGGAAAAACTGGAAAACGCTTTTAAAAACAGTCCCTATTTTTGCCAAACACGCTTTTTTCGCGACTGAGGTGAGTCGCCAGGTTGAGCCGCCAAGACCCTCAAAGGAAAAATTTTGAAAAAAATTTCTAAGTGTTTTTCGCGACTGGAAGGTCTACCCGCGAGGGAGTCACGAGCTGAGTCGCGAAAATCTCTGAATAACCTCGCGACTGGACCTTTCACTCGTGAACAAGTCGCCAAAATGGACCCGCGAACACGCGACTGAGGCTCGCGACTTGACATACCGCGACTGAGTCGCCAAAACAGGGCAAAATTTTTTTTTTTGAAATTTTCATTTTTGAAGAACAAAATACTTTCCAAAAACACCTAAAACACTCAAAAATCTTTTTGTGCTTGAAACAACAAAGATTGAGCATTTGAAAAACATATTTCATCAAGTACAATTACACAAATGATTATGGCATTCATTGAACATAAACTTGTGTGTTGTATGTGGATATCAACAATGAGATAGTCCTTAGTCTAATGTGAAGTTTCAATGATCAATTCAACCAAGGCATACACAATTAGCACTAGATCATGTGATCTATCTCACTTATAGAAATATGTATATATGACCTCCCACAAAACTTGATAAAATGACTTAGAGCTTTACATTTGACTCCACTTTCAGTCATAACATTTGATCTTTTTGATCCTTTTGAGACAACACCTCTCATTGTGAGAGTGATATTTGATAAATCTCTTTAATGAACAAGCCTTTGGCCTTTTGAATAAACATTTCTCTTTAATTTTTGGTCGCTTTCCCTTTTTCCTAGTCGAATACTAGTATGTGCGACAGGCTTTTGCAGCTTAATATCTCTTTTCATTTGGAGATTTACATTTGGTGAGCTCTTTTTAGCAATAACAAAAATAAAGAGTGGGAAGATATATAGACACAAGTCTATGCATGTCTCAAGATCAACATAACCATTCACTCATCATTCATGACAAGTTTGAAGATCTATTTACAACAATCACATTGATTTCAAGATTTTTCCCACAGAGATATGAGTGCAAGGAAACAAGCAATGCTCGAAAATGCACAAAGCCATTAGCACAAAGGTACAAGGCAAAACATGTTTTGAGACAAAAGCTCAACAATGTCAATCAAACTTTTGATTTTCTAATATTTATGTGATTTTTGGATTTTTGACACATAAGAAGAAAAAGATTGATAAAAAACAAAACAAAAAAAATATGCACAAGTAGACAAGCAAACAACCAGCAGCAAAAACAATAAGCAAACAAACAAACATCGTCGCAAAGCATAGGAAGTATTAATGCATGGACATGTTGTAATGCTTGTGCATGAGTACCCTTCTTCACCCACACGTCACTTGCATTTGGGGTGATTTCCTTATAGGATTGGGTACGGGAGTTAGGGCTTTCAAACCTTCATGAGAAGCTTTCCAAGCAGTTAGTGAATGCACCAATCATCTTCATCACGTTCATCATTCTGGGATCACCATTTTGATCTCTAGATTGTTCATCTGCCCAATTTCTTCTATCAATTCTAGGTCCTCGTGACCTTTGAGGTGTTGCACTATTCGTTGCTCTCAGCTTTTGGCAATTTGGTCGAGTATGTCCTTGAAGTCCACAATGATGACACACATAAGTTGATCTAGGACCTCTTTGTGGTCGTGGACGAGATTTGGCTCGAGATTCTGACCTACCCACAGATTGATTACGGGAATTCAACAACCGTTCGTTCCCCACATTTCTCTTCTCTTCTATTTTGGGCTTCTCAGCAGTAGGACCAACATCAACTGGATCTTTAGCCTTAACAAACTTCACTTCTTTAGTGACATTTCCAGATGAGCTACTTCCTCCGGTATATCCCAATCCGGATTTGTCTGAAAATCTCTTTTGAGATGAAATAACATCATCTAGCTTCTTGGTGGTGACCCTGTCTATTTTAGCATTTGCTTGCACAACCTCTTGCTCAAGAAATCTCACTTTTGTGTAAGCTTCTGACAGCTCACCATTCAAAGTTTCTATCTCACATTTGGCCTCCCTATATCGGATTAGGAGACTTTTATAGTCCTCCTCTGCCTTCTTCATCTTTCTCACAGCTGCCTTGGCCACCCTTGTGTACTCACCCGACTTTTCAAGGAGTGAGTTATAATTCTTTTGAAGATTGGCTGTGCTTACATCTTCTTCAACATCTGATTCCTCGACAATTCCCAATGATTCTTCATCACTATGTTCTCCAAGGTCTCGTTCAAGCAGATTCAATTCATCTGAAGACTCAACATGGGCAATAGTCATAAAAGTTGAATAGTTCCCCTCTCCATCACAGCTTTCTTCTGATTCTGAGTCGGATGAATCCGAGTCACTTAATGTCGTGGCATACACCTTGCCTTTCGATTTCAAATAATTCGGACATTCTTTCTTAAAGTGTCCATGCCCGTTGCATTCAAAACAAGTGACACCTTGTGTAGATTGGGATTCTTTTCCATCTTTCCTTTTGAATTCCCTTTTCTCCCTTCCTGAACTTTGGAATTTTCTTTTATCACCAAATTTTCCATTATTCTTGAATTTCAAGAACTTTCGAAAATTTTTTACAAGGTATGCAACATCTTTATCAACCACATCGTCTTCCGATGAGTCATGGACTTCTACCTTCTCATTAATGGTCTTAAGAGCAAGAGATTTACTCTTCCGTTGATTGGGCAGCGACATCTCATAAGTCTGAAGAGAACCGACCAGCTCTTGGACTTTGATGTCATCGAGGTCCTTGCTCTCTTCAATTGCTGTCACTTTAGCACGAAAACTTTCCGGCAATGATCGAAGGATCTTCCTTACAATTTTAGAGTCCTCCGTTTTCTCCCCCAAATTGAACTTGCTGACTACCACCTCATTCAGCTTCCCATAGAAAGAGTCGAAGGACTCATCCTCACTCATTTTGAGCTCCTCAAACCGAGTGGTCAGCATTTGCAACTTGGTGTCTTTCACTTTCTTCGTGCCTTCGTAGGTGGTTTCCAATATCTCCCATGCTTCTTTGGCAATGGTGAGGTGGGAGATCCTGTGAAATTCATCAGGAGACACACCACAGAAAATAGCATTTAAAGCTTTACTGTTAGCATTAGATGCAGCGAGTGTTGCCTTATCCCATGTGGATTTGGCTGCCTCAGGTCTGGTCCAACCACTCTCAACTGCATCCCAAACAGATTCATCAATGGAGCACAGAAATGCTCTCATGCGAACCTTCCAAAAAGCATACTTACCACCATTAAAATATGGAGGTGCATTTAGGGATTGAGACCTATCCATCTCAAAAGGGAGTCAAGGATCACACAATGGTATTGAAACCAATAAAAGTGTACCTGCTCTGATACCAATTGAAAGTTCAAATATGTGTAAAAACACCCTTGAACGTTTAGACCCCCAATTAACAAATTACCAATTCAAGCTTTAAATCAAACAATTAATGTGCGGAACATGAACTAAAGCATAACACAGAATTGGTAAACAATCTAAGCCAATTAAAATCACATCCATAGCGGAAAATAAAAGGCAAAGATAAAGGGAAGGAAGATGCAAACACAAGGACAACACGCGATGTGTTATCGAAGAGGAAACCGAAGCCCTCGGCGTAAAACCTCTCCGCCGCCCTCCAAGCGGTCAATAATCCACTAGAAAATGTAGTTGGGATACATGAACAGCAATAGACCCTCCAAGCCTAATCTACCCGATGTACCTAAGCCCTCCAAGCTTCTTGCTCCAACGAGGTTGCGCCGAACCTATTTCTTTTCTAGCTTCCCGGATTCCGCTACTAGACCATAGCATCAACCAATGAATATTGGTTCCTTCCTAACTGCTTCCCAGAACACCAAACAACCCTCTCACAGTAATGGATATGGTGAGAACAAGGATTGTAGATGGTTCAATCTTGTTTTGCTCTAGGGTTTCTCTCTCAAAATACTCTCTGGAAGCTCTCTATCATTTGTGGGTAAACGGGGTATTTATACTGAGGTGAGAGAGGAATGTGAAACGTCAGGTTTTTCAAAACAGGGCTGGCTCGCGGCTTGTACTCGCGGCTTGACTGAGTCGCGAGATCCAGTCGTGAGTTAACCGTATGGCGAGTTGTCTTGTTTTGTCCTGTAGTGCTCCAGCTGGCATGACTGTTCACCTTCCGGCATGCTTGGCACGTGTGTTGCGTCTGGCGGCTTGAACCCGCGAGTGACCCGCGAGTCCCAGCCGCGAGTCTCTGTTTTCTTACACACTCTTGAGCAATCTTCACTCTATCTCACTCACTACCCTTACAACAAGCCCACCTAAATACAGGGTTACTAAATGTTGAAATACAAGCAAATTTGGCACGGAATAAAGCCAATTAGATGGTTGAATAAATTTCAACCTTACATGAACATTGTCTAGTGTTTTACACACTAAGTGAGCTTTCAATTGGTATCAGAGTGGGTACACTTTGACCGATTTCTATATCATTAGTGTGATCCTCAAACCCTAGGATGGATAGGTCTCAATCCCTCAATGCACCTCCGTTCTTTGATGGGAGCAATTACGCCATTTGGAAAGTGCATATGCGTGCATTCTTGTACTCTATTGGTGAGAGCGTATTGGATGCTGTTGAAAATGGTTGGACTAGGTCGGAGGCTGCCAAATCTACTTGGGATAAGGCAGCCCTTGCAATGGCTAATGCTAATAGTAAAGCTCTTAATGCTATATTTTGTGGTGTCTCACTAGATGAATTTCACAGGATTTCTGATTTGTCAATTGCTAAGGAGGCATGGCAAATTTTGGAGACCACCTACAAAGGCACCAAGAAGGTGAATGATACAAGCTTGAAATGCTTACCACTCGATTTGAAGAATTGAAGATGAGCGAAGATGAATCATTTGGCTCATTTTATGGAAAGTTGAATGAAGTGGTAATCGGCAAATTTAACTTGGGTGAGAAGATGGAGGACTCTAAACTTGTTAGGAAGATCCTATGATCATTGCCTGAGAGCTTCCATGCCAAGGTGACCGCCATTGAGGAGAGCAAGGATCTTGATGAGATAAATGTACAAGAACTCATCAGTTCTCTTCAAACATATGAGCTATCTCTACCATCTCAAAGGAAGAGCAAATCTCCTGCTCTTAAGACGATGAATGAGAGAATTGAAGCTCAAGATTCCTCGGATGAGGATGAGGTTGAAAAAGAAGTGGCATACCTTGCAAAGAACTTTCGCAAGTTCTTAAAATTCAAAAAGGATGGGAAGTCATTTGAGAAAGGAAAATTCTCAAATTTCAAGAAAGATAAGAAGGACTTCAAGAAGAAGGATTCCAAAGACTCTTCTCTTTCTCAAGCTGGCACTTGTTATGAGTGCAAAGGGCATGGTCATGTGAAGAAAGAATGCCCCACCTATTTGAAGGCAAAGGGTAAAGTCTTCGCTACAACCCTTAGTGACTCAGATAGCTCCAACTCCAATTCGGAAGAAAGTTGTGATGGAGTAGGAAACTACTCCGCTTTCATGACCATTGCTCCTATAGACTCTTCGGAAGATTTGAGCAATCTAATGGAAGAGCTTGGTGAACATACCGAAGTGGAGTCTATGGGTGTTAGAGACGAATCCGATGATGAAGAAGAAGAATGTGTCTATGAAGGAACCAATAGATTGCAAGAATCCTACAATGCCCTTCTTGAGAAAAGTGGAGAATATGCTAGAGGGGCTAAGGCAGCCATTAGAAAGATGAAGAAAGTAGAACAGGATTACAAAAGTATTCTTGTGCGGTATAAAGAGACCAAATGTGAAGTTGAAGGGTTGAATGAAGAGCTAATGAATGCCTATTCTAGGATAAAGTTTCTTGAGGTGCATACTTATCAAAAGCCTTCTTCGGATAGAAGTGGCTTAGGGTATATCAGAGAAAGTAGCTCAAGCGCTAATATGTCTAAGGAGATGAAGTTTGTTAAAGCCAAAGAACCATTGGTTAGAACCCCTCTTGTTGAAAATGTAAAAGTTGAAAAGAAGCCAAATGTGGTGACTCAAAAGGTTTTGACAAAGCCTCCAAATCCAATGGTGGCTAAGCCTAAGGCAAAAGGAAAGTCTCTTCCTAAAGCACAAAAAAGGTCCTCAAACTCAACCATATTGCCTTCATTGTGGAATCCAAGGACACACTAGGCCAAATTGCCACAAGCGTCAAGCATTAAAGAATGCGAGTCCTCAAAAGCCAAGAAGACAAGGAAAGGGCAATGGGAACCCTAAACACTCAAAAGGGTGAGAAGTAGAACTTGTTGTAAGTGATGTGATGAAGATTATTGACACCATCACCTCATGTTTGGCCAACTTCACCCTAAGGTTTGAGAATCATGGCTCAAGTACCCAATCCCCTAAGGATATCACCCCAAACGCATGTGCTGTATGGGTGAAGAAGGGTACTCATGCATAAGCATTATAACATGTCCATGCACTAATTTTTTCAATATGATGTGACATTGTTGATTGTTTGCTTATTTTACATTCTAGCATGTTTTCACTATTTTTGTTGTTAAAGTGCTTTGGTTGTTTGTTTGTTGTTTTTGATCAATCTTTACTTGTTTGTTATTGTGTATTGTCACATGCATGTTTAGCATTGTACCTTCGTACTAATGGCTTTATGCATTAATGAACTTAACTTGTTCTTTATGCACTCATATCTTTGTGGGAAACATCTTGACATCTATGTGATTGTTGCAAATAGATCTTCAAACTTGTCATGAATGATTAGTCAATAGTTTTGTTGAACTTAAGACATGCATAGACTTGTGCCTATATCTTTTCCCACTCTTTTATGTTTTTGCTTAAGAGCTCAACCAATGTCATATCTCGAAAAGAGATAATGTGCTGCAAAAGCCATCGCACATACTAGTATTTGACTAGGAAAAAGGGAAATTGACTTGTATTGGAAATGTTTGGTGCCCAAAAGCCAAAGGCTTATTCATCAAGTTGAAATATCAAAAATTTCAGGCATCGATTTCATAAAGAGCTGTAAAAATCTAAAATGATCAAATGTTATATATTGTAAGAAGCCAAATGAAAAGCTTCAAAGTTATGTAATCAAGTCTATGTGGGAGGTCATATATGCTCATTTCTATAGTTGAGATTGGTCACTCTACTTAGTGCTAATTGTGTATGTCTTGGTTGAATTGATCATTGAAGCTTCATGTTAGACTAAGGACTATCTCACACTTGATACCCACCCACATCACACATGTCTATGTTCAATGAATACCTTATTCATTTGTATGATTATACTTGATTAAATGTGTTGTACATACTCAATCATATGTTGATCAAACACAAAAAGATTTTTGAGTATTTTAGTTGTTTTTGGAAAGTGTATTTTGTTTTGAAAAATTTCAAAAAGTCCCAAATTTTTCAACTCTGCCTTTTGGCGACTCACTAGCAAGTGAGACTTCCAATCGTGAAAAATACTTAGAAATTTTTTCAAAAATCTGGGATTTTGTCATTTTGGCGACTCATTTTTGCGACTCCTTCATGAGTGGAAGTCCAAGTTGTGAGGATACATAGAGGCATTTGCGACTCACTGGCGAATGGAAGTCCCAGTCGCAAAAAAGACTTTGAGAAATTTTTCAAAATCTTGTTCAAGGGATTTTGGTGACTCATTTTGGCGACTTAGTCGTGAGTCATGTAAGTCGTGAAAAACGCGTGTTTTGCACAAATAGGGTTAAATCTCAGACAGTTTTCAAAAACTTTTCAGTTGAGATTGATTTATGGGTTTTGATGAGATTGATAGTATAATTCTTGTTCTACATGTTTTACATGTTTATACTATATGCTCATGCATTATGTTATGATTGGTTTTGTGTTGTGCATACCATGTTGGTGATAAAATGTCTTTTAGATGTTTTTATGTGTATTTTTGGACTCCATTAAGTACAAAATTTTTGAGGATAATCATGTTTCCTTGTCTTTAAACATCAAATGATTATGTGTGTTCACACTTTGCCCCCTACATGTTTTCATGCTCTATTTGCACATTTTTGCATATGATGCACACACACACAACTTTTGACATGTTGGGTGTTTAATGCCATGATTGTATCATGATTCGATGTTTAGCATCTTCACTTGTCAAATTTTTTGAATTACTCTTTAAATTTCAATTTTTAGGGTTTAATTCGTAGTTTATTTTCTTTGGTACTAACTTGTTACTAATCTAGTTTGTTACCAGCTATTGTGCTCTGTTTTTATGGTATTTGCTGCTCTGTTTTGTAGATGGCTCCATGAAAAACCACTGCTTAGCATGGTGATAAGAGGAAGCACCATGACACTAACCTGTTTCGCTCCCCTTAACATTTTGAGTGATATTCACATCATTTCGAAATAGCCCCGATCATTCAAGAGAGATTTGTGAATCTCGTTGACCTCAAGGATTTATTCATCCCTAGCTGTTTTGAAGGAAGAGGCTGGGAAAAACTCCTTGGTGATCTCCCTAGAGTTTGTGAACCTTTGATTAAAGAGTTCTACTCAAATGCATCACTCAAGGAAGATCACATAGAATGCTGGGTTAGAGGTTGTGCATTCACGCTTGACATGGATGACATTGATGGTATACTTGGACATGGAGAACTAGATCATGAAGGGTTCATTCCGTTCAAGGACAGAATGGTCTCTATAGAATCGGTGCAACTTCGACTTGGTGGCTATAGGGAAGGAAAATGCCTCAACACAACCTCCTTTCCTCTAGATTTGAGATGCCTTGCCTACATCATGATGTTCAACTTATATCCAATGAGGAAGTTGACCACCATCAACAATGCTAGAGCCATCTTCCTCATGGAGCTCATGAGAAAATCTACATCGACATTGGTGCTCACTTGTACTCCATCATTGCCGAAGTTACAAGGACATCCTCAAGGGCAAAGCTTATTCTCCCAAATTTGATTATGAGGATCCTTCATGAAAATGGTGTGGAGACTCCACAGGACATAAGCCTAATAAGTGTACCTTCTTCCATCAACTTTCAAACAATCCTAAGGAGCAGAGTTCATCTTCTAGAAGATGAACAAGCTGAAGAACTTGAACAAGCACCTCCTGTGGATACAAAAACTAAAGCGGAAGGACAACAACCTCCTCCAAGAAGAGGTGGTGGTTGAGGTAGGAGCGGAGCATCATCGTCTTCATCAGTGCCTTTGAATGCTTTTCAGATCATTCTTGAGAGGATTGATGGTCTAAGAGATGTTCAAACTGAGCACTCCAATAGCCTTGCAGCCATCCAAGACTAGATCAACTTGTTGTCAGCCAAGTTTGATAGCTTCAGTCATCAGTCGTAGCCCTTTGGCCATTCCGGTAAAAAAAAGGGGAGTAATATGGAGTAGCTCTTGAGGGGGAGCACATTTTAGAACATTTTTTAGTTTTTATAGCACTTATGGTTTTACAGTTTTTTTTATGGTTTTCATAGCACTCTATTTTAGTACTCTATGGTTTTAGTACTTTGGTTTTTTTAATGCTTGGATATTATGTGTTATGGATATTTGGATGTTTTTAGCTATTTAAACTATGTTTATTTTGTACCTTTGCTTATGTAGCTTAGTACTTTTAGTTAATGTTTTGCATTTACTTTAGTACTTTTGTGCCCTTGTTGGATCTTGTATCCTTGATGTAATTGCTTTAGTGTTGTTGCATTGGTTGAGTGTTGGACATGCAAATGATACTTTGCATTGAGCTTATTAGCTTGCATGTCCAGATGTTCATTCACTGTGTAAATGTTCGTTGTAGTCACTTTTTATAGTGATTGTTCTTGTTTGGTCAAGTTATGCTCTATTATCATATTCATACTTGCTTGATCGTATTGTGCTTGCTCCATATGCATTCTAAGACTTTCACTTATAATAAACTTAATGAGTGCATTTTGTGATATTGATTTCAGAAAAACTTATCTATATGGTTCAAGAGCTTTATAGATCTAGAATTAGGTGTGAGTGAGCTTTGGCAACTATTCCCAACTCACAGTTTTAAGTCTAGAGTCTGTTTTAGGTTTTTGTCACGGAATAGCCAAAGGGGGAGATTGTAAGGTTGAATTTATTCAACTATGTGTTGGCTTTATTCCATACCAAATTTGCTTGTAATTTAGCATTTAGAAACCCTGTATTTAGGTGGGAATAATGTAAGGGTTGTGTGTAAGAGAATATGAAGAATTGATCAAGTGTGTGCAATAAAGAGGCTTCTCGTGACTGACTTGCGAGTGGTGACTAACCAGAATCCAACACACGTGTGAAGCATGCAGGAAGTTGAAAGGTCAGGACAACTAGATTAGTATAGAACAAAAAGTACAGTTTGGCCATTTTCTTAATTGGAGACTGGAACTCGCAACTTGTCCCAATCATGAGTGTCTTGCCAAAGCACCCTGTTTTACAGAAAAATGACCTTTCAAATTCCTTCACATACCCTACTATAAATACTTTTATACCCATGAAATGTAGAGTGCTTCCAGAGAGAATTTTGAGGGAGAAACCCCAGAGAACAAGATTGATTCATCCATAATCTTATACATTTTACTCTTTAAATTCCTCTACACTCACCCTCTCCATTGTCATACCCTTGAGAGGATATTAAGCCAAATCCTTACTTCGCCACATTCAAAGCAGTGAGAAGGTTATTTGTGTTTGGGAAGCAGTTCAAGAGAGAACCAATTCATTTTAGTTGATGCAATGGTCTAATTGTAGGATCCAGTAAGCTAGAGAAGACAAGGTTAGGCATAACCCTGTTAGAGCAAGAAGCTTGGAGGGCTTAGGTGCATCGGGTAGATTAGGTTTGGAGGGTCTATTGCTATTCATGTATCCCAACTGATTTTCTAATGGATCATTTTACCACTTAGAGGGCAGTGGAGAGGTTTTTCGCCAAGTTCTTCGATTTCCTCTTTGATAACATGTGTTGGTGTTATCTTGAGTTTGCTTCTCTCTATCCCTTACTCTCTGCTTTTAATTATTTTTGTGTTGTGATTAAATTATGGCTTAGAGTAGTTTGCATGTTTGGGTATAGCTTTTATTTATCATTCTGCACATATATTGTTTGAATATAAGCTTGCGTTGGTCCTTTTGTCATTGGGGGTCTGAACATTCACTAGTGTTTTACACACTAAGTGAGCTTTCAAGTCTTTATATACGTTGACTCTCAGAGAAAGTTCTTCTTCTCATTGTAAAGAAAAACTGCTTTCTTTTCTTTTCATCATACGTACATTCTAATTACCTTGGTAGTTACCTTATTTAATAACTCTTATTAAATAAAAACTGATTATCTAATTGGGTTAGCCTTTTGGGCCTATCCAATTGGGCTTTTGTGTGTGGCTTGAGATGGGACCAAAGCGAACAAATAAGACTCTAGCTCCAATGGGCCTTGGGCTTACCTGTCAACTCTTGACAAGTCCAAAGTTACCATTGATTATATTTAATACCACTATATAAATATAGGCCTTATTAATAAATTATATCCTAAGACTCTAATGATATCATTTGACCCCTCCATGAAATATCCATAGTGAATAAAGTCATAATGAACTATCACTTTGTAAACAACTATTTTATCCTTAAGTACTAGGTTTTTTTACTGTGAAACTAGTTTGTTTCATTGGTTTTCCTGGGTCATCATATTTTGTCTTATTTACTATTTTGTTGTGCATGATATTGATATTTGTTTGTTTTAATAAGGTTTATTCATAATAAATCTAATTAACAACTTAGGTTTAAAACTTGTTAATTCTATCAATCAGGTTTAAATTTCCCAATAGGCTATATTATGGGGTGATACTCTTAACTTCACCACTCATGACTTTGCTAAGGGTCCAAGGATCCTTAATATAATGATGACCTTTGTACTCACTCCATGATCACACTATAACACCATCACTGAGCCTCGTGCTCATTTTCTTTATTCTCTCATGGAGGGTCTCTCTATAGATCTTCCTTCACACATGATAGTATCTATGATAGATATCTATCGAGACACTGTTACACATGATAAGCTAATCTTTCCTTCAGCTATCACATGCATTCTCATAAACATGCATGTTCCTATTCCTTCTGCCCCTATTTCCTATCACAGGTGCTATTAGTCAGGAATTTATACGAAGGAGCATTGCATAGCTAGTGACCAAAGCCAAGTGGCCTCGTCAAAATTCTACTCCCGCCCAGCAGGACGAGGCTACTTTCTGAACTACTAAGGATGCTACCTATGCCTCTCAACCCTTTTCTTTTTTTGCTCCATCCTTTTCTTCTAGAGTAAAGGCATCTCTTACTGCCATCTTGGATCAGCTTCAGCATATGCGAGCTAATTTTGGTAGTTGTCTTAACCATCTTTCTAATGTGATCTGTCAGATCACTTGTCGACAGTCTCACCTTGGTGGCTTCATTCCTTCTCCTGAGTGTGATCCTTTTGTAGAGACTTCGGCTAGTAGAGATGATGATAATGATGATGCTTCTTGCTCTGAGTATGATATTGAGATGATGCCCTCTCAATGATTCACCATTTTTCACTCGTTACAAAAAGGGGAAGTAGTTTTGGTTATGAGAGAGTAGTTTTGTTAATAGGGGGAAAGCTAGACTATTGATAAGGGGAAAGTGCCTTTGAGATATGTAGTGGGGATTTGTTGTATAGTTCTCATTACATGTACCTTGGTCTTGTGACCTTTTACATACATTGTACTTCTTTGATATATATGATGATGATGTATGTTTTCACCTTTATCTTATATGGGTTGTTTCTTTTCACTCTTTACACGCATGTCTCTTACTTTATATAATTTGTCTATATTTCACACTCGATGCCATGATGGATCTTGTTTAGTGTTTCAACTAAGACAAGTTGCAAGTCTTTCATACCGTGATCTCTATTCTTGCAAAGTTTTTCAAGAGTTCATTGTATTAGTTGGACTTATGTACTTCTTGTGTAATAGTTATGGAGATTGTTGTCTTATACTTCTCTCATAATTATGCTTGTGTTTTTGTCACGGATTGACAAGGGGGGAGATTCTTAGGTGTAGACACTCGATTTTGCACCCATAATTTAATCTTGGAAGATGGCTAGAGTGACCATTCATATACCCAAAAAATCATAGTTGCATTACATGCATTAATTCATTCATTGTATATCATAAAAATGATCTTGAGATTCTAACGGTCATGACGGTATGCCCAATTCCTAAATCGGACCGTCGGATTCAAAGATATCACATGATCAAGTTTTCACGATTTGCATGCATTTTGTTTGGGTGTAACCAACCACGCATGATTAATTTAAATTAATTCTGATTGGTTAAACGATTAAAATTAATTTAATAATTTTGTGATTGGTTGTTGGTTAGTGTCAAAAATAAGCCTGCTTGCTTGAGAATAAAGTGGATAATCAGATAAATCTTGAGATTCTAACGGTCATGACGGTATGCTCAATTCCTAAATTGGACTGTCGGATTCAAAGATATCACATGATCAAGTTTTCACGATTTGCATGCATTTTGTTTGGGTGTAACCAACCACGCATGATTAATTTAAATTAATTCTGATTGGTTAAACGATTAAAATTAATTTAATAATTTTGTGATTGGTTGTTGGTTAGTGTCAAAAATAAGCCTGCTTGCTTGAGAATAAAGTGGATAATCAGATAACAAAGAAATTGTGGATAGTTTCTTTTTAGGGTATTTATCTATTAGATAATTATTGCTTTAAAGACTTGAATATCAAGAAAAATGGATTAATTTTTAGAATTCGAATTTAAAATGCATCTAGGTGCAATTCCCAACTCAAATATCCTCAAAAAAGGAGTCCAAATCGAACCAAAATTGAAAATAGGGCTTGGTACCCAAGAGGGCCTGTCGGCACTCTTCGAGTGCCGAACGGTAGTTTCCAAGTGCGAATTGGCCCAAATGCGTGGCCCAGCCTGGGAACTTCCTGATTAAGATAAAACCTATCTTTTTCAAATTTTTAAAGATAAGGACGCATTCCAATTCGTATCTGATCTCATTCAACTTATTTTTTAAGCATCCCAACCTCTATAAATAGCGAAAAAGATCAGAATTAAGGGCCCTTCTTTTTTGATTTCTCTGCTCCCCTTATATTAAAGACCTTGGCTTTAAGAACTTTTTTGTAAGTAAAGTATTTTAGACCTTACCGAAGTGCACGAGGTATTACTCATGCACGAGGTATTTAGTTTCTTTGTTTTTTTGTTTCTTTTCCATTAATTAATATGTTGTGATTGTTCATTGCATGAATTTTGTTAATACATGTTTGATTTAATCATGATCTTGTTCATAATTCATAATTGCCATGTTTATATGTTTAGTTAGAATTTTCTTTGACATGTTCTTTAGTTGATTAATATGTTTCATTAAATACAGATCAAAAAATTTTTCTGGTTACAAAAACGGACATGTGAATTGTATTTTCTTTTTCTTTTTCTTTTTTTTTAATAAAAAAAATAAATGGCAACTCCACACAATTACCCCAAAAGAGAGGTGCCTTAAGCACCCAAATCTCTTTTTTGAGAGCACCCGTCAAGAAGTGCGATTTCACACATTAGGGTCATATTTTCTATGTAATTGGCTAATCATTTGACAAAACGCATTTTACTTGTAATTGGGTAGATCTAAGTTGGGTTTAATGCATCAAGAAGTATGTCGTTCAAACATATCAAGTGGTATCATTAAAGACATGAAGTTTGATCCAAGAAACAAGTGAAGAAAAGTTGTTTCATTAAAGCATGACACTAGTTGCTATTGAGGATTAATGGAAAAGCTTAACACAAGCTCAATCTGTTGAGAATTATGAATTTAGCATCCTCAGATTTGAATTTTAGCCCATGATGACTTGAATGATTAGGGTTTCTCTCTCTATAACCGTAGTCATATATAAGGCTTATTTTAAAAGTCATCAAGTATGGAAACAGAGACCTAGAACTCATAAACTCTGTGTGATGCTATAGCATTTGTATGCCTTAGGGTTTTGTAACCAAGTGCTTCCTGATCTTCATGGTTTATGAAGTGAAGAACTTTACAGTGAACAACAATCAATCAAGTTGCTGGAGTTAGTCACGTACTGAGATTCATGCAAAGAAGTTAGTCATAGATTAGAGATTTGTACAAAGCAAAGAAGTTTTCTACAAGATGAAGTTCAATTGGGTATTGAAGTGAAGGTTCAACTGTTGGTTGGTATCTTGAGATAGGCTAGGGTAGTGGTAAGATTCCTCATACTTGTAACCACTTGATTATTGATTAGTGGATTCTTGGGACTGGTGGCCTTAAATTCCCCCAATGGGATTTTTTCCTTGCGAGATGTTTTCCCCATTCGTCAACAAATCACCGAGTTATTTATTTTCCGTTGCATATTAGTTATTTGGCGATTTATTGGTGCCTCCACGATATGCATGTAATTTGACCTAATTAATCAACTTTGGTAATTGAATTAATTAACCGGGGTCAATCTATTTTAACCCAACAATGATATTTCCCTCATTTTAAAATCAATTTTGGTGCACAAGTAGACATTTTAAAAATGAATTCATTTCCTTTAATATGGGATCGAATTTATCCCGATCGAATGGTCGGATCTTGATCAATTCACAATCAAACTCAAGCTGACCATACTCAAATATCTATTTTTACATAAAATATTATGAAGGATTTTTCTAGCATATTTAACCATTAGTTAACTCAGTTGAAATTTGAGCAATCAAGGGCATCTTAGTCATTTTTGCTTTTGGATAGGAAATTTAAGTGATCCTAGGTTCAAACGAGAAAAGTTGATGTTTTTTTTTTTTTTTTTTTTTTTCCACTCATATGATCCCACGATCATAATATAATATTTTTTTGAAATTTTGGTATATTTTACACATAAATCGAGGACAAACAAAATATGGAGTCAATATTCTTCAAAATTATGCAAAAATAACTTTAGCTTTTTTACAACTTAGTGAGCAATGGAAAATTCAACAAAAGCTAGGTTCTCATTTTCCTCTTTCTTTTTCTACAGAAAGAATATGTGATGAAATAACATGAAGTTACATGTAAATCATAATACTTAATCCATCACGAGTTTCATGACTTTCATCAAGAACATTGTTATAGAAGAAAAAACTTATTGCAACTCAAATCACAACCAAAAATGGGGTCTCATTCACCTTTAAACTTGTTGTGACTCAAATCCAAAACATAATACTATTTGTTTTGTTTTTTGCTTTAATAAAAAAATAAAAATAAAAATAAATAAAAACAGTTGTGTATATTAGTACTTGTGTACCTTGGATGGCCTTTGAAACAAGGTTTCTTAACTTTGTATCACTTGTAGCTTTGATGAGCATCTTCATGCACAACCAAGCAATGTGAGCTACGTGGCTCGTTTATGTGATTTGTATGTTTTGGTTGATCTTTTATCATTCACATCTTTATCACTCTTTTTGACGGGAAGGACTAAAAATCCTAAGAGAAAGGCATAAGTAACCATCTCACCACTAAAACTCGTCAATCATAAAACATCTGTGTGCAATTCATAAAAGCCATGCTTGGTAAAGTTTAGCACTTACACAGCAAAAACAAGATGTTTGACTTACATAATTGTGTATTTCTTTTCTCTCTTCTATATACCCATGCATGATATGCATAAAAGAAAAAATATGCAAAGAACATGAAAAGCAAAAGGAATCAAATGCTTTTAAAATGGTTTCAAGCATGTTTCTAGGAGATGCGGGAGTTATATGACGTACCTCAAAGGTGATGGTCCCCATCAAATAGTTATGATCGTGTGTGGATGCAATTGATCTTCTTATATCATTGCTATTCATATAATGATTTACTTATACTTTCTTGCAAAAGTTTCACACACAACACACGTACCTTTTGCTACTCTCGATACTATTGTACAAGTACAATGTGATTTTGGCCATTACAAGGAATACATGTGGTAGTATATGCTCACTAAACTGTCTAAACTTGTTTTTGAAAATAAAATTGGTTAGATTTGTTTAGTGTGTTTTGATCTAGGAATGTTTTGCATCTACAGTTGATGATGTGTTTGAGTGCTTACATGCTTCTTGGTTGCTTGTTTTGGTGTCTATCTTGATTACTTTCATCTTGTGTTGCTTTTCCTCCTTGAAAAACCTTGTTTTAGGCTTCTCGATAGATGCTCGATACCTCCTCGATAGAAGCTCGATAGCATCTCGATACAAGTCTCTTCTATCGAGATTTCTGGGTTTGTTCTCTATACCTCTTGATAGATTGCTTGATCCATTAAGCCAATTCTTTGGAGTCTCTGTCTTCCCGATAGATGCTTGATACCTCCTCGATACCTTTCGATCTAATGGATTCTTGTTCTCAATACCTTCTCAATCTATCAAGCTGCGTATTTCTATATATATCTGAGGTTCGAACTATTTCACTTCAAACTCAAATATCTCGATCTCTTTTTCCTCTCTCTCAATCCAAACCTCACCTTTTCACCAAAAACCTTTTTCCATTCAAGTTTTCGGCCTAATCCAAGCCTCAATCTCTTGATAAGTGTTCTAAATCTCTTTTTCTTCTTCTCATTATTCATGAATTTCAATGCATTTTAGACCTAGGTTTTTGTTTTTGTTGAAAATTCTGGGGGTTTTTGTCATTTTGATAAAATTTTTGGGTTGGGTGTTGCTAATATGATCTCACTGTTGGAAAATCAAGTTTTGCATCTCATACAAAACACACAACGAAAGCAACAAACACGGATCTACTTCATTCATGAGAGATAACATGTAACCTTGAATTCTAGAACAAAGAATAGAATGCGTACCTTGATGCAGTGAAATTCAAAACCAAGACTTGAGAATACCTCTAATCAAATTCCACATAGTGCCTAAGAAGTGTGGTCTCTCAATTAGTTTACACGTATGTGTTCAAGGGAGAAAAAGGGCGTGGCTTACACTCACATACACACCATTTTCATTAACTGAAAATTTTGTATGTATGTCTCCTTATATATAACTGATTATCTAATTGGGCTTTAGTTTGTGGCTTGAGATGGGACCAAAGGGAACAAATAAGACTCTAGTTCCAATGGACCTTGGGTTTATATGTCAACTTTTGACAAGTTCAAAGTTACCATTAATTATATTTAATACTACTATATAAATATAATTGCACTCTAGGCCTTATTAAATAAATTATATCCCAAGACTCTAATGATATCATTTGACCCCTCCATGAAATCTAATACTATATATAATAGCAGAAGCCTTTAAGGAGGTGCTGCCACGTTAGGAAAAAAGGTCCCTTAAAATGCTGCCACGTCTACGGTTAATTCCTTTAAAATACCGTACGGTGCGTTTGGGAGACTCCTTCTCATCAAACGTTTATATAAAAACCCAATCCCGCTTATCCAAAAAAAAAAAATGCAAACCCAAAGACGCAAATGCCATATTTCCTGAAACAAATACGCTACAGAAAGAAAAGGAGAACCGAGAAAGAGAACGATAGAGAAAGAACTTCGGTTTGTTTTTTTGTACCGAAGGTCAGCGTACTCCCTTCCTTTTCAAATACTGTTTTTGTAGTTTGAAAGATCGAAACTCCTTACAATTGCTTTTCCTATTCGAATTAGAATATTAAATCTTCAATTTCTATGTTTTTGAATTCAAACCGGCAATTCCCCTTACTTAATTTTCTAGGGTTCTTCTTTTACCCTTTAAAAAAAATATTAGATGGGTTGATTCTCTTTCTTTGGATGCTTTGGTTTCAAATTATCCCTTTATATTTTTTTTGTGGTAACATTAGGGATTTTGCCCTGGCCAGACTTAGACCATCTGAACAACAAGCATAGAAAGAAACCGTTAGGATCAACCACTCGAATCGTCGGAACCGGAACTGGTAAATTTTCTCTTTTTCCATTTTTTAGATTTGGATATGAAATTTTACTTTTAATTGAGTTTTTTTGTTGGGTAGGTTTAGATTTGATTCGTTTTTGTTTTGGGTTTTAGGGTTTTCTATCAAAATGTTTGTAGATATTTGCTTTTTTTTTCTTTTCTTTTTTTACTGTCAATTTAGGAATTTGGATTCATAACCCTTTTCCTCTCTATTCTATTTGTTAAAATCAGGGAAACCCCTCACGGTTTAAAACAAAAATACCGTTAATTGAAAGAGACCATGGGTTTGATAAACAGAGAGAAAGAATGAGTCGATTAGGCGCAGAGAGTTGGGAGAGAGAAAAATCTGAGAAATCATACAAAAACTACATATACCCCATAGTTTCCGATCAAGAAAAAAGAAGATAAGGAAACCCCATGAAGGAAAACATGGGTAACCAACATTCATTGAGAGAAATGAATGCCTATTCTTTCTCTGACTTTTTTTTTCCACCAAATTTAAAGTTAAATTATTTTTGCTATGTGTTTTCCACTTATACAATTGCAGTTAGATTTTGGTTCCAAAAATTAGGGTTAAGGAAATCGGAATTATGATATGTAACTATTTTTTATTAAATATTTTTGGTAATGGGTTTGTTTGAATTCTTCTCTTTTGGATTTAAACATTCAATTTCTTTCTCTGCAGAAATGAAGTGGAATATTCTACAATCTAGAGTCTCTAATTTAATCAAAGCAAAGATACTAATTTCTTTTCCTAATATTCTCTTCGATTATTGCTTGCTGTCCATTTAGGAATTTGGATTCATATTCCTTTTCCTCTCTATTTGTTAAAATCAGGGAAAACCCTCACAATATGAAAATCCTACATGAGTTTAATGGCCTCTTACCTGTTCTCTTTTTTCTTTTTCTTTTTGTAAGTGTGTGTGAAATTGTGGGATTATGAAATTTGATAGTATAACTTTCTTTATACTAAGTTTATCACTTAGTAGACTTTAGTTGATATTTTTAAAAAGACTTTTAAGACTGATTTTGTTGTTTTTGATGTTGGGTTATAATGGGTTTAGATTGTGAAATCTGAAGGTATAATAGTAAAAGTAATTGTTTTAAAGAATGAATGAATCTTTTTTGGTAGAAAATAATGTTTTTTTTTTTTTCATTTATTGAATTTGATTAAATAGCCAACATATTTCTTAAAATTATGTCGTTGAATATTTAGGGACTATTTACTAAAGATTTTTTTGTGGTGTACACATTAATGTTTTAATTAGTTTGTTAATCTTTAGAAAAAGCTTTTTACTTTAAAAGCCTATAAAATATTATGCAAACGTCTTTAATTCTTGGTTCCACCTAAATGACCAAAGAACAACAATATTCTTTGTGCTTCTGTTGATCCACTAATTCACTAATTATCTTCGATTAATGTTTTTGATTAGTCCATGGATCTTTATTATTATGTTTGCTCTACTTTGCAATTAATTTGGCTTATTTGTTTTTGTGCAATTTTACTATTCAGTGTAGCACAATGATTACATTGTGTTGGTTTTGAAGGATTTAAATTTCTTTTAGCGATGATTATGTAATCATTAATTTCAGTTTCAAACCAGGTTTTATATTTGGTTTGTGGTCTTTATAAAATTTACTCTTTTTTGGTGTTTGTTGGTTTTGGTCTTTAGAACAGACCGACCTCTTCATTTTAAAGGAACATTGACAAGATAATTGAAAGATAAAACCATTTTACAGTTTAATATAGTTTGCTTGAATGCCGATTTTATCTTACTTATCTCATACTTCGTATTACATTTTGTTTATTTAATGTATTCCTGTTTCAATTATCTTCAGCCAATTCTCCCTTCTACTTATTTCACATCCTCACCGCTACTTTTTGTTATTTGAATTTGAATTAAAATCTGGATGTTTATTCTCTCTCTTTCAATGTTTTGGCCTCAGATTATAATCTTTGTTTTTCCTGCTTTACTAACATTATAATCTTTTCCAAATTGGAATTATTATATTCTTTGATTATTTACTGCCTTCTTGATTTATCATAATCCAGTTTTTTTTGGGGTGGCATCATGGGGTTTAGCCCTTGAATATGTGTAGAAAAAAACATGTTTGTCGTTCAATAATGGTTGATTTCTTAGCATTTTATTTTTTTTCAATGTTTGTAGGTTTTGGTGAGGGAATTAGCAACAATGGGCATTTTGTTCTTTGAAACTTATTTCTCTGCATCTTGCCATCCTATATCTATGGTAAGCTTTTTTGTAGCAGGCATTATTCTTTTGATGGACAATTTCTACTTGAGCATAATTTGGTTTTAATGCTCATTTGAGAAATTTGAAATTTGTAAATTCTATTAAATAGTTTACTTGCTGCAAGTGTTTTGATCTCTGCTAATATCTATGTTTTGTGTCATACTATGTGCTTGATATTTTGTTTCTAGAAGGACACAATTGTAACATATGATATATATTTTTTAAATTCTATAAAAGATAGTTGAAGTTGATTTTAAATGGAGTGATATTGTATTTTATACATAGCATTCCTACAAGTAGGACAAATGAGGGGCTGTACAACATGCCCTTGCACTAATATATATTTCACTGTGAAGGATACTTTGATGAACATTTTCTTTCTTTCTTTTTTTCCTCTTTTTTATATAGGTTCGGGAAGAGTTTAAGGTAAAATTTAAAAAAATATTTAAAAAAATGGATACAAAAATCTATAAAACATTTTCCATATCTGCTGGAACTTAATATTATAAGCTTCAATAGCTGAATATAGAGAAGAAAAAAAGGAGAAAGCTTTATATGTTTTTGGTCATGCTTTCTTAGGTTTGTTTAAGAAGTTGATCTAACTGCTATGGGGAGTTATTGATGATCTTAGCCCTCTCCGGCTTGTGAGAAAGGAGAAAACTTTCTATATTTTTGAGCTAGGGAAGGGTTTTGTTTATGGAGTGGGCAACAACAGAAACTTACCAAAAATTGCCCTCTTTTATAAAATATGTTACTATCTAATTTTATAAAGAACATTTTCCTACCATTGAGTTGACTTATTAGATTTGGAATATATGTAGGTTTTTTATTTTTATTTTTTTTTTTTTATATATAAATCTAATCCACATATGTAAAGGGTTTGTAATGTTTCCTTCCTTAGAGGTATAGAGTATGGATATATACTCTTCACATGAAACTGTAATTTTTGTATAAACCAATTTTACTAATAATAGAATATTTTTTACTGCGATTGTTTAAATCTCAGCTATGAAAACAAGTTTGAGTAAAAAGTGAAGAGCATAGAAGTAATACAATGCTTGAATGGATTATCTAAAAGATCTCAGATTTAGTAGTAAGAAGACTACTAATTTTGAGAAAATCTTAGTGTAAAAGAGAAAAATGATGAAGTGTTTGGCTCAGTTGTTATGGCTGTGATTTACTTCTTACCAATTATTATATTACTGTTTGAACCTAACAGAATTTGTATTGCTTTTTTTATTTCTTTGGATTGGTTGGTCAAAATGTTTTGGTATCGTTTGATTTTGTAATTATGACATTGAAATATGCTATCATTATCTATATGTCTGATTGATTTCCTACTTAAAAAGTATCTACCAGTGGGTTATAGAATGAGTTAATGGAGTTTCATGATTTCATCCATTAGTATTTTAAGGAAGTACATTGATGCCTCTATGCCAGGATTGAGATTTCCTTGATCTATTGATACATGGGTGAAGAGGGATGTTTCATTGTAAAAGGGGAGAGCTTTTGTTTTGTTTTGTTTTTTTTTTGATATAATTTGTAGTGTAGTTTTTTGGCCTTTTAGAATCTGAAAGTTACTGAATACTTAAAATCAGGGGTTCGTTTTTGTGATCACATGATTATTACACTTCTTTTTTTTCTTTTGCATCCTATTGATCTTATGCTACAAGAATCGATATTAACCTTCAAAGAAAAAAATAAAAAAATTATTTGTGAGTTTCTTGTCATTTTCTTAAAGATTATGGTGCATTCTGATCTGGGTTCAGTTCAGAAACTGAGGCACCACTTGGTTGATGCCAAAAAATAAATTACGCGAATAATAAAATTTTTAATACTATTTTCCAGTTAGATACCTATTTGACTCTTTTTTGGTTCTTGATTTAGTTTTGGTTGATTGGATGAGGTTTGATCCTTAGTAATTTTAGATTTTGTTTGTTCATTTCTCCAGTGCATTTTAATCAATGGTTATTTCTGTGTGCAAAAGAATCCTCTTCTGTAATAGGGGACTCTGTTTTTATCGCTTTTCAGAACTATACTGTAATTTATGACATGTAACTTTCTGAATTCTAAACTAAATTTTGTGGGCTGTGTATGGTTGTGGTGCAGTGGGTATTCTTTGCTTAGTGATCCCCAGTACAACAAAGGACTTACCAATGCTTTGGTCATTCAGTTGACTCCTTACTGCCAGTCTGTACTTGCTGTCATGCTAGCAAAAATAGGGGTTTCAGCCGGTTTTAACTTTTATTGGATTTGAACCAATGACTTACCGCTTACTATTCAAGGGGAGGCGGAGTGCTAAAAAAGAGAGAGCATTATCACTATTCGAAATTGTTTTCCATCCTACCTGATCTGCTGTTTTTGAAGAGTTATTGAAATGGTAAAACTTTGAAATCTGAAAGTGTAATGTATTTTGTTGTTGTAACTTTACGGTTGCTGGTGGGTGAATTTTCATTTATAAAACAATGAGCGTGCAGCAGCTAATGTGGCATGACCACAAAGCTGAAGCTGCAAAGGGGTATCAAAGATTTGATTGATTTACAACATGTATAGACATCTAATCATGGTTAAAGACTATTTTAGACCATTTTAAAATCTTTGTCAAGTATACACTAACAGCATGTATGGAAATACAATGGTTGACAATCATATTTATCTAAAACTAAGCAAATGGTATTCTGCAACATTTCGTTTCCAATCAGTGTCTGTAACTGAAAGGTTGTTTTCTTATTAATCAAGGCTGGCTAAGTACACTACAACTCATTACTTATCCAAAAAAAAAGTATAGTACGAAAGGTTTTTGTTTTTCTTCTACTATAAGTTTAATTTTTTTCCGTTATTCAAATTATGTTAATATATGTTATTATGATGAAGTATTATTTACTTTTGATGATGTTATATAAATAAAAAAAAAAAGTGTACTTTTGATGATGCTATAAACAAACAACCAACACAATTATAAAAATCCCATGCATTTGCACGGGTTATAAGCTCGTATCCATAGTGGACAAAGTCATAATGAACTGTCACTTTGTAAACAACTATTTTATCCTTGAGTACCACGTTTAGTCTTTTAGTTATTCATATTTATTGAAATCCAATTTCAATAAATATAAACTATAGTAACTCCTTCATAAAGTGGGCGCCCTGAACAACTAGTTCCCATTAAACTTATCTCAAGGGGATATTTCGTTTCTCTATAAAAAGAGATTATGGATTTCAATCCTCTAACTTTCAATTGTTGTCAATTTGGTACTCCGTTAAACTCCAGTTATGTCCTACCGTTAATTGAACCAAAACGACGTCGTTTTTTTTTTTTTTTTTTAAATAAATTTCGGAATTAAAAAGAAAAAAGAAAAAAAAAAAGCAGAGTCAGAAAAATAAGATTAGATCGAAGAAGATGATGCACATGACGTTTTACCGAGAAAAAGCTTGTAAATTTCTTACACACTTCTCAAACCAAATCCTCCACATTGTAAATCCAAAACACAACAATAACATAACTCCCACTACCACTTTCAAGAAACTAGCTACTCACGACGGCGAGCATAAGCAAGTATCCGATCCTGGAGTTAAGCCCGAAAAGTGCAGCTCCGGCAAACCTCGCAGTGGACCACTTGAATCCGGCAATCTTTTCGTCGCCTTGCTACAGCAAAGGGTCCTTGATTTGGGTTTTAGGATGATTGGAGGCTTTGGCGGTGGAGACGAGCTTAAAACGCACATGCTTGTCTTCAAGGTACTGGAAAGGTGGAGACAAGGAAACAAGCGAGAAGGAAGGGAGTAACTGATCCAGGAACTGGTCGTCCAACCGTCGAACAAGATCGTCACTTGGTTCGCCCATTAAAACGTCATGTGCATCATCTTCTTCAATTTGATCTTGTTTTTCTGGCTTTTTTTTTTCTTTAAATTCCAAAATTTATTATAAAAAAAAAAAAAAAAAAAAAAAAGAGCCAAAACGACGCCGTTTTGGTTCATTTAACGACAGGACATAACTAGAGTTTAACGGAGTACCAAATTGATAACAATTGAAAGTTAGAGGACTAAAATGACAAAACTGAAAGTTAGAGGACTGAAATAAAAAAGATTAAAAATTAGAGGGTCAGTTTTGCATTTTTGCCATATGTTTAATAGCACTGCTAGTCATTTTTAGTACTTTATTTGAAACATACATATTTGATTTTCATTTAAACAAATATGATTACAATTACTAGATGCCCTTGTTCTAGTTTCATCATAAGTTTTACTTTGACTTCACCAACATTTTGTCATAACTTTGCTAGATAAATAACACTTGATTAAACGTGTTATTTTAACTTTGTAAATATATTGCTTTTAATCTCAATATTGATAAGCACACAAGAAGCATATCCATGTTATTTCTCACCTCTTTTGACATTATCTAACCTGGCACCCATATAAATATTTACACAACAATCTCTGATGCCCTTTAGATTATTTTGCAACTATTCTTTGTGCTATCAATGTTGTTTCTTAATGCTTTATGTTATAACTACACTATGTCTTATCGTATTTCTCTTTTTAATTACCTTATTTTATTATTCAAGGGGAAATACAACGGTAGTGGTCAATGGGTGACTCGTTGGCATGAGTTCTGTACTCAACTATCCCCTCAAAATTAATTTTTAACTCTTAACGTACCAATGGAACAAAAATCTCCCTTAACAAGGTCAAAGTAATATTTGGATCTAAAATAAGAAGTAACTCCTCTCTCTACTCTAACCCTAGAGTTAGCGGTGGGTTCGTGGTTACGATGGATTCACTCTAGATTGCTTTTAAAAGGTCAGGTGACATGCACGTTGACATTTAAAGGTGAAGATTCGAGGCTCTCATAGTTATGAAGTAGTACTCAAGTAAATATGACTACTTGGTCATTAACAAGAACAATATCTTGGCTTGATCATTGAACAAAGACTCACATCCTAATCACTAGTTTTTAGACAAGTCCAAACACATAATGATCTAAAGGTTTTGGTGATAGAATTAAGTAGCAGTATATTTTTGGACTTATACATGTCAATACACGCTAGTAAACTACATGCGAATTTGCGAAACGCTACTAGTGTCTGCCATATGCGATGCGAAACCCTGTTGGTTTGCTACAATGCCCCTAATCCAGAATCCAACTGAATTCCTATCATTACAATAAAGACAAAATTTTCCCACCGAAATAGCAATATCTTTTTAATCGACACAGTGTGCACATGGGGTGGCGAGTAAAACAAATTTGGATTCAACCCCACTAAAATGAAGGACCACTTTTTTCCTAAAGAATTTCCACCCAGCAAGAGTAATTATGAGGTACTGATAGTGACATCAGTAAAAAAAATGCAGTGGGAGTCCATGTGAAAATGGGATTTGATTTTGCTCGTGTTGTGTGCTTACAAGTTTGTGTATTTGTAATTATCCCCACTTTTTTTCTCAACTGCTTGATAAGTATTACATGTCAGTTTGTTAATTAAGCAAGTGTCATGATATTCAGTTTATTCTTCTTCTTGTATACATATCCATCAAATAAAGTACGTACGTAGGTGGGAATTCATTATCTGGAATTCATCATGAGAATACTGAATGATCACCTGAACTCGGTGTAAAATAATTCCCCATTCATGTATAGATTACCAAATAAAAACTCATTATTGGAATATTTATATTTTATTTATTAGGCCAAGCCTAAAAAGACAGACATTGATATAAAATCACAAGCAACTTCCATATATAATACTGCTAAACATCAAGGACGACCGGCATGAATTAACATCTTCATGGACCCTTCACACGCATGCCTTGTCATCCTCATTCTACTTGGCTCCTGCTGCCTAAAAAACCATCAAAAAGTAAATCAAATTAAAATTTTAAGTATATACAAATTAATTATAAGCACAATTTACTACTTCGTTATAGATTTTAAAGGTTTATGCATGGATGTAGTACCTTCTTCTTAGGCTCTCGTGGCTTCTGCTCAGCCTTCTTAGGGGCCGGCTTGGAGGCCGGAGCTTTGGGTGTGCTCTCGCTAGGTTTGGCAGGCTCTTTCTTGACCTGCCCTGGTGCTTGGGTGCCAACGGGTTTCTCAGCTTTGAGTGATGCCATTTTTGTGTGAATGCTCTAGCTCTTCTTCACTGAAAGAGTCGTGTCTACCTTGCTGGCCTCAAGTATTAGCTCCACCAATACACATCTATATATAGTTGAGTTCCATAACTCATGTGAAAGTGACCTGGAATCATTTCAACCAAGTGGTAGATGAGAGAGAAGTGATGGAGTGTTCTTTGAGAGATGCTATTGTATCAGATTCTTTTAACAACAACGCGTAGACTGAACTGGAAGCCTTTTTAAGTCTTTAAGAGATGCTATTCTATCAGATAGAATCTATCAAGGCATATTATTATATATTTTTTTGATATTATTGGATTCGTATTCTAAGAAAGCCGAGGGTAGTATAGATATTTTCAGAGCATAAATCTAAATGGGTAGTACACATTTTATTTCAACATATATATCTTACAAACTTCTAATACGTGGGACTAAATAATATTTTAGTAGCGAGTTTTCAGTCCATAAGGTTTCTTTTAGTCAAATAAGAGATCCGCAATTTGGACCCTACTTACGCAAAAATATACTCAATGTATTACCCTAATGATAAAAGAATAATTATAATGAAATCGATAACATAAGATGAAATTTTACTATATTTATCAAAACATAAATAAACAATAGTATTTTAGTTGGATTTTTTTTGTAGTAAGCCCATACCCTATTTAATCATCTTTTGCCTTTTGGAGTATAAGGAAAATGCATATAAATTAACTCAAAGTAACACGATACAAATCAAAGAGTCTTTTGGCTGAATATTGCAGAAAATCGAGTTTATTTGTAATATGAGTACTGTTCAAAATTATTTGGAAAATTGAGGAAAGAGAGTGAATTTTGGCAACGGTATTGCTGAAATTCTAACAAAAAGTATGAGAGAGAAAAGTTTGAATTTCGGTAATCTCATTACCGAAATTCTTGCTACCCAAAATTACTGTGCCTAGCTACCAAGTGAAGTGCTCGAAGGAGAGTGGCTGAAAGGAAACCAATTGTGGCAACCAAGTTGCCGAAATTTTAGGGGAGTGAGGAGAGAGAAAATAGGAATTGTGGCAACCAAGTTGCCGAAAATGGGAAAAAAAAAAAGAGAGAATTGTGGCAACCAAGTTGCTGAAAACTTGGTACACAAGTGATACTACATTTGCATCAAGATGGAAAGTGGCATGAGTAAAATCATATGGAGCACAATTAACAAACACACAATGCCAAAACAAATACTTCTCTACATAACAAACAAAAAGTTACAAGACAACCTTCGAAGTTACAAGACAACCTTCGTAGACACAAGACAAAAATTACCATAAAATTACTTCCCCAAGGCACACACACTATCAAGTATAACAAGACAAAAAAATTCTGAGGAAAATATTTAAATAATCAATGAAAATTACTGAGAAAATCAATTTAACAAAAAGCAGAGCAAAACTGGTTCAAAATAGGCAAGAGCAGAACTTTTTACAAGCTATAAGAGCAACAAGATTATTAAACTGCAGCTTGATGTCCATTGCAATAACCATAAGTGACAAAATGTTGGTTTCTAGGGAAATGGTTTGGATATTTACAAGTCTACATAAACTAATATGCATATTGAATTTCTCCCCAAATTTTCGGCAACTTGGTTGTCACAATTCTTTTTTTTTTTTTTTTTTTTCCCTCCCATTTTTGGCAACTTGGTTGCCACAATTGGTTTCCTTTTAACCACTCCTACTTCGGGTAGCTGGGCAATAATTTCGGGCAGTAAGAATTTAGGTAATGAGATTACCGAAATTCGAACTTTTCTTTCTCTCATACTTTTTGTTAGAATTTCAGCAACACCGTTGCCAAAATTCACTCTCTTTCCTCAATTTTCCAAATAACTTTGAACAGTACCCATATCACAAATAAACTCGATTTTTTGCAATATTCAGCCAAAAACTCCAGATTAGAAGCATCCGAATACATAAATAAAACATTGTCAAGAGATATGATCTACAGGCTACAATACATGTTGCATGACGTTATTATCAGGGTCGGTTGAACAATAGATGCAATTAATGCAAATACCTAAGGCCCCCAATTAAAAGAAGGCCCCCACTTGTAAAAAAAAATATATATATATATATATATATATGTATATGTATATGTATATAATATTTATCTATATATTTTAATTACAAAAAAAATTAGTCCTTTTATTACTCAATAAAATGCTTTAAAAATGCCCCATTGTATCTTAAAATGCAGAAGATTAAAGGAAAAAAATAAAATTAGTCAAACTTCAGCTAACAAAATTAAATTTTAGGAGACAAATTCATTAACTCATTCTTGAACTATACTAAAATCAAAATTAATACCAGACAAATTCATTAATAATACAACATAATTGTCTTGAAATATGCTAAAATAGAGATTATAAATTTCTAAAACAAAAGAAAAAATCTCTCATCTCTCTATCTCTCTGCCTCTCTATCTATATTCTTAACTTTTTTCTTCTTCATCTTGATTCTTGATTTTTTTCTATAAGCTCAATCACTCTTTGTTCAGCCAACCCTGCATAACAAAGATAACCCCTTTTTCCATCTCTATTTTCCGATATTTAGGGCCCATTTGGTACGTATGTTTAAATCACAGTTTTCAGT
Source organism: Quercus tomentella (assembly GCA_028535165.1). Classification (NCBI taxonomy): domain Eukaryota; kingdom Viridiplantae; phylum Streptophyta; class Magnoliopsida; order Fagales; family Fagaceae; genus Quercus; species Quercus tomentella. Next base: position 36,596,221 of record JAPQVY010000089.1, read on the forward strand.
TTTTTTAAAAATACGTGTGGGTGAAAAATTGTGTAAAAATGCGTGTAATGTTATTTAAAAACTGAAAACATGTGCTTAAAATGATGTACCAAATAGCCCCTTAAGAATGATTGCTTTTTTTTTTTTATTCAATTTAAATATTTTAAGTTATACTTTTTATCTACTTGATCGATAGGACAAGGACAACACGCTGGTCTTGCTCTTGTACTTGCACAGTCTGCTCACACTCCACAGCACTGCATGGGTGGACTGCTGACTTGGTCCTCCCAAGCCCTACCAACCAATAGAAACATGACAACTATTAAAAAAAGATGAGTAAGCTTCCATTCACTACGTACACAAACCTAACTTTGGGTTAAAAAGCAAAGTAAACTCATCGACAAAATTACAAATTTCAATCAAACCCATTATCTTATCTGCGATCTGCCTCTTTCTTTTTCTCCCTAACTCTATTTCGGTATTCGCATCAAAACCAATTCTTCAAAGCTAGCAGCAAACCCATAACCGAATATAACTAATACAATCTTGATTCAAACTTTCGAACATCAATCTTTGCTATTTCTTCAATATTGTTAATTTGGAAAAAAAGAAAATGAAAATCAATCAAAGTTAGTTGTACGTACAAAACCGTATCCTTATCTTTGGTGTATGCCTTTAGAATGAACACAAAGCAAGTATTTGAATTAGTTAGAGTAATTCAGACCTCCTTGATAATTTTGGGATAATGATTCCCATAAAAACAATGTTTCCCTTATACAAATGATAACAACGTTTCCCATAAAAACAAGTAAATAATGACAACAACTTTCAAATCAAGGAACCCAGCAACATGCAACAGCAACACTCAAATGCAAAAATCTCCTCTCCCAAGTTCCAACAAGTTTGCTGCTGGCTTGCTCTTAAAATAAAACCATGATGAAAAAAATAAATAAATAAAAATTTCACTCTGCACCTTCATCTCATCATCACAATCAATGTTGAGATTTAAGTGGGCATGGGTTCCATCTCAGTAAAGAACCCAAAACTCCAAATCTGTCTCTCCCTATCACTGAAATCCTCAAGTCCCCACCAAATCTAATACCAAAACCGACCGCCCTAGAGCTTGTGGCATCTTAGTTTTGAGAGCCTTTGTTGACTATGTCATTGCGTTGCGCTCCACGACCTAGACTTCTAGGGATTTTAATTTTCAACTAAGAAGAGAGTGGGGAAATAGCAAAATAGAGAGAGGGAGAAAAAGAAAGATGAAGATAATGGGTTTGATTTTTTCCAGTGGGTTTAGTTTTTCATTTTAACCTAGAGTTAGGATCCGTTTGGATACAGCTGAAAACTGAAAACCGAAACTAAAAACTGAAAAACACTATAGCATAATAATTTTTAAATGTGTGAATAGTATCGTGGGACCCATTTTTAATGAAAAAGTTGCTGAAAAGTGATATTTGTGGGTCCGTGAACAGTGCACAGTATGCACTATTCACACGCTGAAAGTCAACAAAATCGGTTTTTAAAAAAAAATAATAATAAAAAAAGGGCTGAAACGCAGACGCACTGCGTTTCAGCCCAATCCAAACATAACCTTAATGTTTCTTTGCAAGTTTGGTTAATGGAAGCTGACTCATCTTTCTTTTAACAGATGTCATATTTCTATTGGTTGGTAGGGCTTGGGAGGACCAAGTCAGCAGTCCTCCCATAAGTTACTGCCACGTTTACATTAAAAAACTCCCAAAAAAGGTGGCTTTTCATTTGAGAAATCAGCAAATAATCCAAATCAGTTGTTTTAGATTCAACCACACACATGTTCACCAAAAGTAGTTACAGAATTAAAAAAAAAAAAAACACATTGCAAACTTCAGTTGGTAAAACTAAACACGAAAACTCTAAACTCGCGCCTCTTCACTTCCCTTTAAAAGACAATTAGCGTCTGATCAAAAAGAAGAAAAAGAAAAAAGATAGCTAATGCTCTATGATATTCACATCCAACCACACACATGTTCACCAAAAGTAGTTACAGAATTAGAAAAAAAAGAAAAAAAAGAAAAAAACAAACAAACAAACAAACACATTGCAAACTTCAGTTGGTAAAACTAAAACACGAAAACTCTAAACTCGCGCCTCTTCACTTCCCTTTAAAAGACAATTAGCGTCTGATCAAAAAGAAGAAAAAGAAAAAAGATAGCTAATGCTCTATGATATTCACATCCAATACATGTGTAGTAAGCAAAATTGTCATAAGGACTACTGTATCAAACATGTTTTGGAACATTCACTTGAACTTCTGATGCAATCATGGCAAAGCCTTCCATATAGATGCATCAATATATTCCTATATGATTTCATTAGAGCATAGTATAGTATACTAAAAGCTTACGGTGTTTACATGTATGACCCTTTAGTTTTGTTCATGAATTCGGGTTTAATGTTTTGTATTAGATTTGCTTTGTTAACTTCTGATCACCAATTTATATTCTAATTAATCATTCAGTGATAGTGCTTCAAAAACTTTCATGCCCCTTTTTTTTTTTTTTTTTTTTTTTTAAGAAAAACAAACACACACACTCCAGGGAGGGAGATTCTAGCCTTTTGCCCTTAATTTTTAAGAAATTTAGCAATATGCCCCTATTTCGAAACCATATAGGAAGATGCCCCTGTTTCGATACTCGATTACCTTAAAATCGAGTTTCAATGAAATACTCGATTTGTAGAAAATCGAGTTATGCCCAATAAAAAATAAAAATAAATAAAAAATAAAAAATAAAAGCATGAAACTCGATTTTAGGGAAATCAAGTTCTAAAACGCCGCTATAGGGCTTTAAAATGTCACTATAGGGCTTAAAAACGCCACTATAGGGCTCCTTGAACTTGGTATGTGGACTTATAAAAATTTTTTGCTGAAAAACGCCACTATAGAGCTTTAAAACGTCACTATAGGGGCATAAAAACGCCACTATAGGGCTCCCTGAACGGGGCTATATGACACATAAATTTTTTTTGCAGGAAAACACCGTTATAGGGCTTTAAAACGTCACTATAGGGTTTAAAAATGCCACTATAGGGCTCCCTGAATATGAGGCGATCATACTTATAAATTTTTTTTTGCATGGAACTCAATTTCCTGAAACTCGAGTTCCATGTTTTTTTTTTTTTTTTTAAGTTTGATTGGGCATAACTCGATTTTCTATGAATCGAGTATTTAATTGAACTCGATTTTAGGGTAATCGAATATCAAAACAGGGGCACGCCCCTATATAGTTTGCAAACAGGGGCATATTGCCAATTTTTTTTTTTTAAATTAAGGGTAAAATGCCAGAATCTCCCACAAGAGAGAGGAAAAGGGGTTCTAACACAAAAACACACCACAACTCCACTCAAAGCCATGGTAACTTTTAAGGGAGGGTGAGGTAAGTTATACTACACACAACACACTCTCTTAAGCAATGTGGGACAATTATCCATTCTTTTTTTTTTTTTTTTGAGAAACAAACACACACACACACAAGGGAGAGGGAAAGGAGTTCTAACACAAAAGCACATCACAACTTCACTCAAAAGCCTTGGTTGATGAATTAAATAATTCACGCCGAAGCATAACACCCAAATAAAATGTTCTTATTGCCCAACAAACTTGATGGGAGGCACAGGACAAGCATCGGAAATTCCATTTAAACACGGTACCAAAGGTTGTGTTTTACAACCATTGATCTTTGTATGTCCCCTTTTATTTTTTTAATCTTGATTTTCTAATTCTTTTGCTTTATAAATATACAACGATTAGCCATAGATCCTGCACCTATGATTGTTTATAATTATTTTTTGTTCAATGTTAAAAGTTTAGACCCATTAAAAAAATTTGTTAATGGTTTTCCATAGATTTTTTTTTTTTTTCCCTTTTCCTTTTCCTTTTGTTTTTGTAGGGTTGCTAGGAACACAACCTAACAGGTGAGAAAAAAAAAATTTATTTTATGGTTTTTTATGTGCTTTTAAAAAAGTGATCTTATGGCCTTTTATACAACTATGAATCACCAAACCCTATGCCTATAATTGTTTATGACTCCATTTTTTTCATTTTTTAAAGTTTGGACCCGTTAAAACTTATTGCTTTTTATCGGATAATGTATTTCTCTTTTGAATAGTCATATATATATTTGAATTGTTTCAATAAGTTCTAGGCTCTAAATCTTCTAATTCTTTAATTATATGTATATATGTGTGTGTGTGTGTGTGTGTGTGTGTGTGTGTGTGTGCACGTGCGACATTTTAGAAGTTGTAGCATCTAAATTTTTGCTTTAGGTTTTGCAATATTTGAACATGTTTGGTAGATTTCAACAATCATTCCATAGATTATTCTTTGGGATAATTACAGTAAACCCACCTGAGATTTGGCCCATTTTCACTTTGTCTACCCGTGGTTTAAAACTTTACACTTTGCTCACCTGAGGTTACTTCCGTTTAGTTTATGTTACCCACCTCTGTTATCACTGTTAAAAAACACATTTTTTAGACAAAAACAAACATAAAACGAATCAAAAAATTAGGGTTTGATATTAAAAATAAATGTATATGAATGTAACAAATAAAATTCCAAACAACTACAAATCAAATTGTTTGAAATTAAAACAAGTACAAATTAATGAAATGCCCACAGATTATGGAGAGTCCACATATTACAACAAACACATAATACAACACAAGATCAGAAAAAGAGATCGGTGAAGCTTGAGTATGGGTTTGGGTTTGGTTTAGATCAGAAAAAGAGAGAAGAAAAGCTTGAGTAATGGCATCTGGTCTAGTGCCAAAAAAAGAGGGGCGGGCAAGGAGGCTTCGCCATGGGTGTGGGTCGGCATGGAGATCGGTGAAGCTTCTGCCATAGAGATCGGTGTTGAATCGATATGGTGGTCCTGGAGATCAATGGTGGTGGGATATGGTTATGGTGGTCTTCATGGGGGCTGGCTTTCATGATGAAGGTGGGTATGGTGGGTTTTGATTTCGAATAGTGAGTACTAGAGGGGCTGGCTTTAAAAGATAGGGGAGGTCCAAAGGTGGGGAAGGTCTGAAGGTGGGGGAGGTCCGAAGGTAGGGGATCCGAAGCAACAAGATCGGAAGACTAACGAGGTGGATAGTGTGACAATCTTGTGGGCGAGATCGGCAAAGGCTGGGCTAGCATGGCCTCGGGGTGAGATCAAAGATGGCTAACGAGATCGGCGGAGGCTGGGCAACAATGGCCTTGGGCAAGATTGGCATTGGTTGGAGATTTCTCTTTGGTGTTTATGGCTGGTGGTCTTCATGGGGGCTGGCTTTCACGTTGAAGGTGGGTATGATGGGTTCTTTAAAATGCATAGATGTAACTTATAGCCATTAAGCTTGTGATCTGACTTCTGCAAGAGATGCATATTCTGGGTTTGAAAAAATTTTGATCTTGTGTTTTGGGTTTGAAATTTTTTTGATTTGAGTCATGTTCTAAGAGATGCCCATTTTGATCTTGTTTTCTTTTGTTTTTGTGTGTGTGTGTGTGTGTGAGTTTTTTTTTTTTTTTTTTCTAGTTTTGAGAAGAGAGAGACATAAAATGAGAGTAAAAAGACTTATTTACCCCTGTTTTTAACATAGGTGGGTAACAGAGACTTAATAGAAGTAACCTCAGGTGGGCAAAGTGTAAAGTTTTAAATCACGGGTAGGCAAAGTGAAAATGGTGAGGTGGGTTTACTGTAATTATCCCTCATTCTTTTGAAGGTAGTCAATTTTTCTCTTATATTTCTCTACTGTGTAGTCATATATATTTTTTGTTTTATTTCAATAATCTATAGGAAGTGAATCTTATGGTTCTTTGGCCTTTTAAAAGTTTTGATATCTGAATTTTTATAATTTTTTTTTTCTGCAATATCTAAAATTATTTGACAAATTTCAATAACTATAGCCATGAATTATTCTTTTGAGGATAGCACATCTTTCTCATATATTTTGCTATTGTGTAGTCACATATATACCTTTTTTTTTTCTATAATTTGTAAGCTCTGAATCTTTAGAATTTTTTTTTTTAATTTATTTCTTTTGGAATTTTTTAACATCTGTATTTTTTGGGTTCATTTTTTTGCAATATCTGAAACTATCTTGTAGATTTCAATAGTTATAATCCTAGACTATTCTTTTGAATTGAGCAATTCTTTTTCTTATATTTTACTATCGTGTAATCATATATATTTTGTTTTTTTTTTAAATAATTTCTAAGATGTTAATCTTTTGATTCGTTAATATTCTTTGGCCTTTCAGAAGTTTTAATATTCAAATTTTTGAGTTATTTTTTGTAAGCCATTAAATGTTCAAGTAATTACTTCTTCATCAAATTGTAACACAACCTGAAGTTAAATGAGAAATTCATGCAATGATGTAGTTTAATAATTAAGTTAAGAGTTTATAAAATTATTTTAGTCTACCACACAAAAAAGTAGGTTTCCGTGCATAGCACACGTTTGTGACTAGTATATATATAAAACTGAAGTCTTTGACTTTTTATTGACCTCTCCAAAACTTGCCATATCATTATCATTTTTTTAAAATAAAATTATCTTTGTTTAGACCAAACTTAACAAGGAGTGAAACTCTATCTTTCTAATAAGTCCAACTTAAACTCAAACTCATCCTTATCATTTTTTTAAAACAAAATTATTTTTATTTAGTCCAAACTTAACAATGAGTGAAACTCTATCTCTCTAACAAGTCCAAATTAAACTCAAACTCAAACATTGATAATTAGCCTCCAAACTTTCGAGGTTAATCATGATCACTATAAAAGCAGTGCAAACCCCAATAAATTTTTTTTTTTTTAAGCCGAGTAGAGGTATGAGCTCTTCTTCTGTTATTTTCTTCTCATCTACTTCGTTAAAAAATAAATAAAAAAACAAAAACAAAAAACAAAAAACAAAAAACAAAAAACAAAAAACAAAAACAAAAACAAAATACAAAATACAAAAAAAAAACAAAAAAAACAAAAACAAAATTATAGTTTTTATGTATTTTTTAAAAAAGTAATTTTCGCACATGAACCACCAAACTCTCTTTAGCCATTTTTTACAAGATAAAAAAGCTTGCAATAATTGAAATTTAAGGTTGCTACTACTGAATATGTCTTTGTTTCATCTCACGATATGAAAGTATGTTAATTTCTTGGGCAGAAAGCTTATATATGATATATTAAGATGAGGTATGACTTTCATTATTTCAATGTGGGCTCCTGCTCAACATTTTTTAGCATGGACCATATGCTGATAAGGTTCATTTAAAGTTTAGACCCGTTAAAATTTAAAACTTATTGCTTTATGGGTTCATGTACATTTTTCTTTTTCTTATATTTCCTTTTTGAATAGTCATATATTTTTTGAATTGTTTTAATAACTTATTCTTTAATTATATATCTTTTTTGGCATTTTAGAAGTTTTAACATCTGAATCTATGTAATCACACACACACACACAGATATATATATATATATATATATATATATTTTGATTCCTTTCAATAGTTATAGCCATGGATTAGTCTTTTGAATGTAACTCATCTTTCTCTTATATTTCTCTATTGTTTAGTCATATATATTTTGTTTTGTTTCAATAATTTCTAAGCAGTGAATCATTTGATTCTTTAATATTTTTTGGTTTTTCAGAAGTTTTAATATCTGAATTTTTGAGTTATTTTTTTGTAGTATCTGAAACTGTTTGACAAATTTTTTGTAAGCCATTGCACATTCAAGCAATGGCTTCTTCATCAAATTGTAACACAAATTGAAGTCATACAAGAGCAAATCATGCAATGGTGTAGTTTCTTAATCAATTTAAGATTTTATAAAATTGTTTTAGTCTACCTCACAAATAGATAGGCTTCCGTGGATAGTATAGGTTAGCGACTAATTTGTATTATAGTGATACTAATTTATTGAACCACGTAATAATCTAATTTTTATTTGTGTAGGTTTAGACTTTAAAGTATAAAGTGGTCACGGCTTTAGAAAATTGCAATAACCAGGTTCTATTATTTTATACTATATCACAAGAAAAATTAAGTGGATTAGTCATATTATCAATTGAAAAAGAAATACTAAAGGAACTTAAATACAAAAACTTAATTAGTAATTTTGCATCTCAAAAAGAAAGAAAAATAGATTTTAAATAAAAATTAAAAAAAAATTAATAAATAATATTTATTTAATATTTAAATATAAAAATGCCACACTGAAAATTTTCACTTAAGGCCCTCAAAGTTGTTGAGCTTGGCCATGGTTAGTATTATATGCCTAAAGCCAAAATTAACGTATCCATGGAAATGATTAATTAAAGTAGTTGAGAATGAGATTAATGAGGTTCTCCAAGACATTCATGAGGAACGCAGCTTTTGTGACTCTGACTCAGGAGACAAATATATGTGTATATATATATATATATATATATATATATATGTATGTATGTAAAGAAATGGAAAAAACACCGGGTTGCTCATGATTAGTTTGGGTTGTACTTACTGGTGGCTGAATAATTGGGCTTTCCAAATCTAAAATGCATTCCCCCCCCCCCCCCCCCCCCCTCTTCTCTCTCCAATACAATAGGATTTGAAACTTATGGTGTTTATGGTAATTTCTGTTTAAAATCAAGATAATTTACAATCAATACAAGATCAAGACAACCATGAGTTTGTATTTTTTCTTTTTCTTTGGTGTGGGGGATTTGAACTTAGGTTTTTTATTCGACAACAAGAGATTCCACCAATTTAACTAACTGAAATCTACAACCAAAATGCAAATTGATTCATGTGATTACTTGAACAAAAATACCTTTTAATGAAAAAGTATTTTTGATGAACTCAAAAAGCTCTCACAAAAGGACCTATTTTTTAGGATAAAATAAAGCCCTCTTAAATACTACACTTCACAAAATGCATATTTAGTGGGACTATTTCCCATCATATGATTTGTGTTAGTATATAGCTTAGTCTAGCCTAGCCTAGTAAACTATACTTGTAGTATACTCATATTACTTATACTTCACTCATACTTAGCCTATATAAAGCTCTCTATTGTACATTGTTATACACACAGAATATACATCAATATATAGACTATTTAGTCTTTCTCTCTCATGTTATATTCTTAGCATGGTATCAGAGCCATTACTCTAACATTTCGGTACCTATGGCCTCTTACGGCATTCTTTCGCTACCCTCACCTTTATCAAGTAGCCATAGTCAAAAGCGAGTTACTACCATCACGGTCACAGCCCCTATAATGCTCGGATCTTGTTATTCTATGAATCAAACTGCCAAAGCAAAGGCATAACTTGACAGATTGGTCAATTCCAAGAAAAACCCAACCGATGACAACTCGAAATCACCTGACACAAGCCCACACGTGCTGCCTAAAGATTCTGCCTCGCAAGCACGCACTCCCATGCGTTGCTAGAACCTCACATGCATTTCATGTGCTGGACACAGCACCGTCACGCTCGTGTCAATTGACCCATGTACCTCACGTGCTAAATATGTTTCGTGTCAAGCCACATCAGCCCTATGTCAACACACGTCAGCCATTGACTTCTGACCGCCTTCTGATTGTTGACCATCATTATTGGTCGTTGACTTTTTGCGTTGATTTTTGACCAAAAGTCAAAATTTTTCAATAGGGCCTATCTTGCTCAGTTTTTCACATAGATTACAATTTTGGTCTCTGTTTCTTTGTTTAAGGTCTTTAACTCCCTCTTTGTGGTCATTTTCTTCATGATGGCTCAATAAAATGAACAAGACATTATTTGTCCTATAACTGTTATCTTTGATGGTCCTTCTAGCTATCACGCATGGTCTCAAAACATGATCATCTTTCTCAAGGGTTCCAAACTATGGTGGTATGTAATTGGTTCGATTCCTAAGCCAATGCCACTATCTCAATCCAAAGCCACTGCTGATGTTGATGCCTCTAAGACGACTGCTGTAATAGAGGATGATTATGAAGCATGCCTAGAGGAATGGGAGAGTATTCAAAGTAAAATTCTATCTTGGTTTATCAGTACCTATATACCTTCCATTCATGGTCTTCTTCCTCGTCTTGGTACTACTGTAGTTGCTTGGAAAAGATGAAATGCATGAAGAATGAAGGATTAAGGACCCTTACCAGAGAAGAAAAGCTTGATCTAGGTCGAAAAGCTTCTTGGTTTGAGGTTTAGAGAGAGAGAGAGATGAGTTTGGGAAGGTGAGGAGACAAGTTCTGTCAAGAGAGATCAAGGAGAAATGAGAGAAATGTCTCGTTGACCCTATATATAGACATCCACAATTCTCGAAGAGTTGTCGAGAATTAAAATTTTCCAGAAGGAGCTATCAAAGAGCTATCGAGGAGCTATCGAGAGGTGTCCACAACAAAGTGACCTCAATGGATCGAGCAGCTATCGAGAATCTATCGAGCATACAGAAACTTCCTCGATGGATCAAGAAGCTGTCGAGCAGCTATCAAGCCTGATTCTCAAAAACCTCGATGGATTGAAATTGCAATAACAACTATTGAGAAAAGAAGCTCAAGAGGCTCGATAGATAGCCTAGCTGTCAAGAGGTGTTGAGAAGCTATCGAGATTGCTAAAAAACAGTTTTTTCAAAGAAGAGAAAAACATAGACATGAATGCAATCAAACATGCTACTCAACGAAAGATCCAAACATCATTTTAAGCTCTCAAAAACATCTTTCATCAAGAAAAATGTTAAGTATTTAGATCCAAAACACACACATACACACACTAAACAAGTCTAACCAATTTTATGTTTCAAAAAAAAAGTTAAGACAGTTTAGTGATGGCCAAATCACATTGTACTTGCATATGTATCAATAGTAGCAAAGAATATTGTGTGTTGTGTGTGAAAAATATCGCAAGATTGCAAAAATATCTACATGTTATGATGATTTAAGATATGAGAAATCACTTTAACTCACACACAATCATAACTGCTTAATGGGGACTATCACCTTCGAGGTACATCCTATAATTCTCACATCTCCTAGAAGACACGCTTGCAATCATATATAAAGCATTTTGATTTTTTTTGCTTTTAATTTTCTTTGCATATTTTCTTTTGTTAAGCATATCATGCATGGGCATATAGGAGAGAGAAAAGAAATACCCAATGATGTTAAGCTTTTGACATTGCACTTTTGCTATGCCGAAGCATACAGATATCATTTCATGATTGGCGGGCAACAGTGGTGAGATGGTTATTTATGTCTTTCTCTTAGGATTTTCTAGTCCTTCTCATCAAAAAGAGTGATACGAGTGTTAAGTACAAGAGATTACTTAATCTTACTCATCACAAACACTAGCCACAAAGCTCACTTGCTTAGTTGTGCATAGAGATGCTCATCTAAACTACAAAAGACACAAAGTTTAGACAACTTTGTTTCAATGGTTATTCAAGGTACACAAGTACCAATGTACATAAAACACACACTATTTTTGTATTTTTCTTATTTTTCAATTTTTTTTTATGAAAAAAAAAATAAAACAAAACTAAAAATAAACAATAAAAAACATGTTAAGCAAAGCAAAGCATAAAACTAGACTAACTCAAAAAAAAGAAAGCAAAACACACAAGTAATGCATACTCAAAAACAAGAAAGGGGGGAGAGAGAGAAAAAGTGACTAAATCACTTAGATCCTTTTTCGTTCCACACCTTGGAAGAACCTTTCCATTTTGCAAACCCTTGATTCGGTGGTGAGGGGGAAGAATTGAACTCATTCAAGTTCGAAAGGAACATGAGGGCTTTGAGTAGATCTCCAAGAGGAGCAAAGGAGGATGGAAATTTATTCTGGTTTCCTGATAAGATCATACTGTTGCTCTGTTGAGTGGCCAACCACTTATAGCAATTTGGTTGAGTTTGTCTAGTTGCTCCATAGTGATGAAAGAGATGATGCTTCTTCTGTTTAGGCTTTTAAGTGTTTCCCTTCTTAGCCCTAGGGTTTTTAATCTCTTTCTTATCAAGTTTAAAGGGTGCTCCTTAGATAGATTTACCCTTGTCTATGTTTTCACTAGCTAAAAGAATTTTCATATCATTGTTTTCAGATTCAACATTATTAGCAGGTGAAACAAAAACAGTAGTACTAGTAAAAGCAATATTAGGAGAAGAGAAATCATACCCTAAACCGATTCGATTGGAAGTAGATTTCCGAATGCTAAGCATCTCATCAAGCTTTGCACTTGAAGTCCTTTCCAACTGAGCTCTGACTTGGAACAACTTTGCCTCAAGTTTCTTGGTCTTCTCAGCCAAGAAATTGTTCTCAAATTGCAGTGCTCCAATGGTCTGATTGGCTTCATCAAACTTCGTGGAAAGCTCTTCTCGATCAAGTTCCACATCACTTAACTTCTTGGTGGCCAGCCTATATAGTTTCTCATGCTTCTCAGAAACTTTATACAACTTTTCATAGGCTGTATGGATATCATCTTGATTGTCCATTTTCTCGAACTTAGAATCCACCAAGTCCTCTTCATCATCCACATCTTCAACAATCCCCTCAGTAGGATTTACAGTGGCAATGAAGGCATTAGAATCATCCTCAGGCTCAGTGTCGCTCAAAGTAGCAACAAGTGCCTTACTCTTCCCAATGGTCTTAAGATACGTAGGGCACTCTTGTTTCATGTGACCGAAGCCCTGACACCCAAAGCACTTTAGTCCTGAGGGAATAGTGTACTGATCGCCATCCCTAGCATCCTTCTTTCCTTTGTCTTGGTTCTTGAACTGAGACGAACTGGACTACTTGCGGTCTTTGTCAAATCCTTTAGTATTGACATTCTTCATAAACTTTTTGAATTTCTTGGTGATATAGGATTTCATCTTTGACTCTTCATCATCTAAAGAATCATCAGTGTCATTGCTCTTGGCCTTTAATGCCATTCTCTTGCCCTTACTAGATTTCCCAATCCTTGTCAAACCTAACTCATAGGTCGGCAGATTGCCAACCAGCTCTGCCAAAGGAATTTTGGCAATATCCTTTGATTCTTCAACCATGATGATCTTGGCATGAAGTCTCTCAAGTAGAGATCTGAGCACCTTTCTAACAATCTTTGGTTCGGGAATGGTTTCCCCAAGATTAAAGGCTAAGTTCACTATGTCCTTGAGCTTGGCATAGAACTCATCGAATGACTCATCCTCCTCCATCTTAATCTCTTCAAAGCTTGTAGTAAGCCTCTGAAGCTTCAAAAGCTTGACAGCCTTAGTATCTTCATAGGTTATCTGGAGGATGATCCATGCTTCCTTTGTAGTTTTAGTAGAGGATATCTTCTTGAACTCCTCATTTGTGACTGCACTAAATAAAGCATTCAATGCCCTGCTGTTGAAATTAGTCGCCTTGATCTTAGCATCATCCTAATCGGCCGACGCTTCCTTTGGCTTGGTCCAGCCTATCTTCACAGCTTGCCATACTTTTTCATCTACTGACTGCAAGAAAGCTCTCATGCGTACTTTCCAATATGCATAGTTAGTGTCATCAAATAAAGGAGGTATAATAAGAGACTGTCCTCTATCCATGATAAACAAGGGTCAATGGATCACACAGCAAAGATTAAAACCTAATCAAAGTGTGCCTACTCTGATACCACAAATATTAGGTTTGGATTTTGTTCCTGATAGGCCAAGAATGTATTGACCTCCTGTGATAAATTAATCAATTAATTAACCAAGTTAATTAATTAATCTGATTAACATGCAATACGCGTGGTAGCACAAACAAATCACTAACTAAGTTAATATGCAGCGGAAAATAAAGTTGACACGGTGATTTGTTTACGAATGGAGAAAACCTCCAAGGAAAAAACACCAACAAGTGGTTTTAAGGTCATCACTCTCTAGAATCTACTATAATCACAATAAGGGATTACAAGTAAAGAAATTCTAGTACCTTATACCAACCTACAGTTGAACCCTTACCCCAATACCTAATTGGACTAATTCTGTAGTGACAATCTCTTCTTTCAATGCACAGCTCCTAGTACGTGACCAAGCAATCGATGCACGAATCCAAGTACGTAACTAATCACCAACTTGAGAAGGATGTCGGCTACAAAGTTCTTCAGTTTCTCAGCACAATGAAGATCACAACACTCCTTGGTTACAAAAACCCTACGTCATACAAACGCAGCAGCTTCTTGAAAAGAAAGATGAACTAGGGTAAATTGTCTCTGGTCACAATGTGCTTGTGAAAAACCTTTGCATCAAGTTGCACTCACTTGCATCAGCTGTAACAGCCCTTAAAATAATCCTTATATATGTTTAGGGTTGTGAGAAATGAAAGCCCATACATATATACACGGATTGGATGAAAATCAGAACTGAAAATCTAATTTTCATAAATCTCGATAGATAGGGTATCTATCGAGCAGCTATCGAGTAGCTAAACCTCGATAGATGCTATCTGTCGAGCTAGTTGTCGAGTTTTAAAATCCAACACTTCTTCACTTGATTATTGGACAGATTTGCATGGCTTTAACACTTGGACTTGAAACTTTGTTCCTTGAAGTATTAAACACATCCTAGATCTACCCAATTACAAGTGAGAAAAGGTTTTGGCTAATGTACCTCTTAAGGATTTAACAATGGAGAGAGTGAGAGTAAAGGAATTTGGAGAATCAAAGGATGAAGATTGTGGATGAGTCAATCTTGTTTTTCTCTAGGGTTTCTCTCTCAAAATTCTCTCCGGAAGCTCTCAACATTTCGTGGGTATAAGGGGTATTTATATTGGTGTGTGTTTGGAATGCGAAGAGTAAGTTTTTCCCAAACAAAGTAGACTAGCGACTTGGCCTCGCGACTTAACTGAGTCGCGAGTCCAAGCCACGAGCTAACTGAATGGCCAGACTAAACCTTTTGTTCTGTAGTGCTCCAGCTGGCGTGACTGTTCAACTCCTCTGCATGCTTCACTCGTGTGCATCCTTTGGTGACTTGCAAGCCGTGAGATCCAGTTGCGAGTCCCTTGCTGAGCTCACAATCTTGAGCTTTTCTTCAGACTCTCTCACACACTACCCTTACATGATTCCCACCTAAATACAGGGTTTCTAAATGCTAAATTTCAAGCAAATCTAGCACGGAATAAAGCCAACAAGATGGTTGATTAAATTCAGCCTTACAATTATTGTTTATAAAGGTTATTAAGCCATAGATAGTGTTCTCTTGACGATTTGATGAGAAGTGTAGGTGAGGTTCCATCATATGATGAATTTTATTAGGTCAGATTCGTTGGGATTTTATATTTATGTCTCTTAGGTTTATGCATACGTGACTTATAAAACGAAAAGGAGGATTTTAATTGATATACTTCTATGTTCTTATACTAGTATTAAGTGGGTGTGTTTTATTCTTGAAATTTTGTAATTAATCAGATTGGTTATTAAAACTTCTTCTTCTTATTAAAAAGGAAAATAAAGTGAGAGAAGAAAAAGCAAAGGGAATCTTCCTGTTGTTTTATGACTGATTTTTTGAAAACTCATTTGATAGTTTTGCCTAATATAGTCGACCTACCTAAGGTTAGTTTGATCTGTAGGGGATTCTCAAAGGTCTAATTATTGAATGATAATTTACTATATGTCCTATTTAGAATTTGGAATGCATTTAGGGAATTGGAAATTGCAGAACTTTATTTAGGGGTTAAGGTTTGATGTTAGAGCTGTGATTCCTGGATTTTAGTTTATATGGAGTTAGGAAATTAACGGAAAGTTTGTAGTGTGAAGGGAAAATCAATTTGTGGTTATTGTAGTTCACTTTATATTATATGTTATTATATAAATTTTGAGGGTGTTTAAAGAATTCAGTAATATATCGGTGACTTCCTTGGATTCTAATGTTAAGGACCGACATTTTGGGATCTTTGTTCTTGTTAGGGTTGACCTACATGGATTACCATAGCCTAATTTATGTGTGAGGCATTCCCTAAATGTTTTTGAGACATGTTCTGTTATTTAAAAGTTTGAGGGCCTCAATTTCTTTCTATGGACTTGGAGGATTGTTTAATATCTTGGGGAATAAGTTTTGATGCCAAAAATGTAATTCTTTGAATTTAACTGATAAGAGTTAATGGATTGGCTCAATAGAAAATGAGGTGGATTGAACACAAGTACGTGGAAGTATTGAATTGGACTAGTGATCCATATTTTGATTGGATATTGAAGGAGTTGGGATGGCAAGCGAGTTTATTTTGAAAGACTATTACAAGTTGAATTATAGTTCATTGTGGTACCTTTGTTTTATATCGACAAGTGGTTAATAATATAAAGTTGCATTGTACTCTAAATTTCTAGGCTGATGGGACAATATTATCTACAGGTTAAAAAAAAAAAAAAAAAGATTTGAGATACTTCATGGACTATTCCCTTCTAGCCGATGTATACTTAGAGACTTGTTTTCATAATAGATAATGTAATTATAAGGAACCCATCTCTTCAATGAGTTCCAGCCCTTAGAGGTTAAAGGTGAATAAATGTTGCTTATTTGTGAAGATAATTTATGATTAAGATAGATGTTCTATGATAGACCCTTATATCAATGCTCAATAGATTATTTATGGAGACTTTGGAATTTCTATCTTACAAAACTTTAGGAAGAAAAGATACAGTGATATATGCATATGTTGTAAATTTGTTTTGAACTTAGGAAGGATTGGAACTTTGGATGCACTACTTAATTTTGGGGTATAGAATTAAATGGATGCTAGCATTCAATGGTCTATGGTGAATCTAAAAATTGTGGATTTCCCTTGTTGTAATTTATGGAGACTACTTAGGCCTTGGAATTTTGTTGAAATATAATTAATGGAAATCAGTTATTGGGGTTAATCTAAACGAATGGGCATTGGAACTTTTATTCATATTGAAAGGAACTTAGAGAGCTATTTAGACTAGAGATATGTATATCTTTAAAGAATCTTATATTTTTCGTAATAAGGTTGTTCTTAAACTATGGGTAATTGAGTAAGAGATTTTACAGTGATATTGAATTATGCAGCGGAAGCTTCATGGCTCCATTTGCTTTGGAAATTTTTATTTTACAAATCTTGAGAAGGAAAAGTCTACGCATATGTTGTGAAATAGTTTTGAACTATGGTGGTGAGTGACAAATTTGTATAGATCGATACAATTGTGGCTTTAGAGTAGCACAGTGGAAGCATGATAATTCGTTCAACTTGTGATGAATTCAAAGGACTGAATTCTTATAACTGGGGGAGATTGTAATACCTGGAATAAAAAAAAAAAAAAGATTAAAAGGAAGGGTATTTCAGTAAATCTTTTGTGAGGTCAATTTTATAATTAATATTATTGAGGGAGATTTTAGAAAACTAGGTTGAAACCCTAGTTATGTATAAGCTAATTAAGTTAGAGTATAACGTTAGATATTTTGGAGGAGGACTTCTGAGTTTGTTCAAGTAGTGAAAGTTTGACAGCACACTTAAGGTAAGAGCCTAAGAAATCTCATTCTTTGTCAGATTTAGGTTTTATATGGATTTAGAATATATATATATATATATATATATATTTGAGTATTTCGGCCAACAGTGAGACTTTCTTTAGGCATGGCCGCATGGGTCTGTTCTGCATAATTTTTCTTAAAGGAATAGTACCGGATTGATGGAGTCAAAAAAAGAAAAAGAAGAAGAAGAAGGAACACCAACTTCTTTATGATTTATTATTATTTGTTTATTGATCTGGTAGAGGAAGAATAGTGTTTCCATAAAAGCTTGTGTCAGAGCTTGATTTGTGTGATTTGTCCTCGTGCTGAAAGAAAGCTAGAGGCGGCAGTGGCAAATATATATATATATATATATATATATATATATATAAATCCATAGTATAATCCCCTTGACAAAGCAACGTGCCAACGCCAGCTTCCTTCGAACATTATTATTATTATTATTATTAGTTCATTGGTTTATTAGTTCATTGGTTTGGTAATTAAGGCGTATAGGGAAGTCAGCAAGTGATCATGGAACATGGTCTAGGCAATGCTTTTGACCCTATATGCCAATATGTATCCTAGGTTTTATTAGAGGCAGTAGAGGATATATACAAGGATTTTTACTTTGAGATAATAAAGAGAAATTATTGGATATTTTTAGTAGTCGCTACGTTGGCCGGATACTGTTATAAGTCATTCTTAAATTATTTGATTATTGAGTAAATGGTACCTGCAAAATTGTTTTAGGGAATATTTAAGGATTTTAGAAGAAGTGTTAAGGATAAGTTCCTTTTGGTATGGCTTTTGGAGGTAAGTAACCTTATCCTTATTGGGTTTTATTTTGCTTATATTAATATATTTTTTAACTTCTGAAAGTTGTTATAATTGTTATAATTTTTTTATTTCTATTGTATTATTGATTTCAAGTAAAGGATTGTTACAAATATATTTTAATACTGAGTATATGATTTTTATATACATGCTTGAATAAGTTATATTTTTGTTAGAAACTATGATTTCATATATATGATTATGGACAATTTGACTATGAATTGATTCTAATACCCAAACCAATGGGGGTTATTCACTGGTACTCTAATACCCAGCCAATGGGGTTATTCATTGGTACTCTGATGCCCAATCACGGGGATATAGCGTGACCATAGTCATAAGATTGTTAAGAATATGAATTACATTTGAATATTTGAACTATTTTGAGTCCTTAAAACTACATATGTGATTTTGGATATGTTTGTGTATTTGAACTATTTTGAGTCATTAAAACTGCTTATATATTTTTGGAACCTATTGTAAGTTATAGGTTTTGATATATGGAAAACTAACTAATTTCTAAACCATCTTTGATATATTTGTAAGAGTAAAGTATGTGATCTATTTGCAGCTTATTATTTTAAAACTATGAAACTTCTTTAGTTATTTTTGAAAACCCATAGTATATTATAACTTTTGAAGACTCATATTACATTTTATTACTTTACAAATCTATTGCTTGATAGAACTTATTAGGATTTTGGTTACTTATTGAGTTGTCAGCTCACACCCCCCCCCCCCCTCTTTTCCCCTCCAGATTCTGATTGTGAAGAATAGTAAGTTTTGGGAGTTTTGATGTTGTATTGTGAGCAGGAAAAGAAGCTTAGTGATTTTGGGATTGGATGGCCTTCTAATACTTTTATATTTATTGGCCAATTGGCATTATGTAAATGAGGTTTGGATTTTTTTCCTATTAAATTATTGGAGATCTATTCATAAAGAAATTGTTGAGGTATTTTGGATTTATTTGATTTAATTTTTTAGGATAAATTTTATTTGCTAAAAAGGCCTTGCACATTTATAGGGTGCTTACTTTATAAGCATGCAGCGGTTGTCACGTGCCTATCTTTATTGTTGGGTTCGGGGCGTGACATTTATAAATGAGGAAGGTAAAACTAAGGCAAGATGTATATATTGTAGCAAGGAGTACCTGGCTGATAGCAAAATTTATGGGACATTTGATTTAAAAAACCATACACCCGTTTGTCCTGAATATCTTTTTAATGAATTGCATGATGGACAAGACCCATTGTCCAAGGATGTAGAGGAGGGAAATCTAGTGCCTAGGACTTTTACAAATACTGTGGGTAGAACAGTTCTTGTTGAGATGATCATATTGAATGAGTTTCCATTTAGGTTTGTAGAGAATCAAGGATTTCGAAGGTTTTGTAATGTCTTCCAACCTAATTTTAATATCCTATCTCGCTTCATGGTAGCTAAAGATGTGAGTCGGATTTATTTTGAAGAGAAGGATAAGTTGAGAAATGCCTTGAGAGGCCGTAGGCTTTGCCTTACCACTGACACATGGACTTCAATACAAAATTTTAATTACATGTGTCTTACTTGTCATTTTATAGATGATGATTGGAAGCTACATAAAAGAATTTTGAATTTTTGTATTGTTGATAACCATAAGGGGAAAAACATTGGCAAAATGGTTGAATCTTGTTTAGAAGGGTGGAATATTGAGGGGATTTTTACCTTGATGGTGAATAATGCTTCCTCAAATGATGTAGCCATTAGTTACTTGAAAGAAGCTACTAATATTTGGAAAGGTACTGTTTTGGGGAATGAATTTGTTCATGTGAGGTGTTGTGCTCACATCCTAAGTGTTGGAAAATCTGGTTTTGTATCTCATACAAAAACACACATCGGAAGCAACAAATATGGATCTATTTCATTCATGATTGGTAACGTGCACTATGTTAATTTTAGAATTTAAGAACAAGATAGCATACCTTGGTGAGGTGAAATTCGAAAAAAAAAAGATTAGAAGTACTTGGGAAAACTTTTAATCTTCACTCCAATTCCACTTTACGCCCAAGAAGTGTGGTCTCTCAATTAGTTTCCAAGAGAGAATAATCGAGTGGCTTCACTCCCACATACACACCATTTCACAATGACGTCTCTCTTAAAATAAAATTCTGTATGTTTCTCCCTTTATAACTAACTGATTATCTAATTGGGCTGGCCTATTGGGCCTTTCCAATTGGGCTTTAGTGCGTGGCTTGGAGTGGGACCAAAAAGGACTAATAAGACACTAGCTCCAATGAGCCTTGGGCTTTTCTGTTAACTCTTGACAAATCCAAAGTTACCATTAATTATATTTAATACCACTATATAAATATAATTGCACTCTAGGCCTTATTAATAAATTATATCCCAAGACTTTATTATACATGCAACCCCTTCATAAAATATTCGTAGTAATACAAAGTCATAAATGTAGACTGCCACTTTGAAGATTATTACATCTTAATTCTTGAGTACTCGATTTAATCCTTTAAGTTATTCATCATATATTTATGAAATCCAATTTTATAAATATATACTTTAGTAATTTCTTACTAAAGTGGTTATGCCTAACTTTCTGAATAACTAAACTCATTAAACTTATCTCAAGGGAATATTTTATATCTCCATTAAGAGACTATGAATTCCATCTTGAGAATATATGTTCCATCAACACTAAATGTGGCTGCCCAGCATACTAAGGTTTCAACCATTACTTTAGATCTCACTCCTGATATATCAAAGCAACCTACACCTCATGATCAGGTCCATTATTCTCTCAAGATTAAGAGTTCATGCAAATAGAAGTCGTGAGATTTATTATTCATTTGACAGTCGTTAGGAGAATAATAAATCCCATAGCGGTCCAGTTCAATATATCTTAACTCTTAAAACATATCAACATATCAACTAGAAGTTTCCACTTCCATAATCAAGACAAATCATCTTAGTTGATATGTTATAGTCTTCGCAGATGAAATGCCCAATTTCATCACCGACTACGAACCAAAATTCTGAGTTTACAAAGAACTTGTGATCTATATCTTCTGTGACTAAATCACATAAATCACATACTATGCATCTCATGAACTATATGATAATGTCCGAATATTCATGTTACCATTATTTTAGATAATAATAAAGAAACTTTATTAATCACAACATTAAGTCATACATAATAACATACATAGCATCTTACAATAGGATTTAAGGGCACTAATTCTAACACTAAGTCTTATTGTGACCGATGACTTAAAACATCATAATAAGTCAATTGATAGGGTGCGTCATGCAGTTAGATATGTGAAAACTTCTCCAAATAGGTTACAAACCTTCAAGAGGTGTGTGGAGAAAGTGAAAATAGAGTCAAAGGCTATTCTATGTTTGGATGTGGGCACTAGATGGAACTCCACCTATTAAATGTTGGAAAATGCTGAAAAGTTTGAACATGCATTCAAGTGGATGGAAAATGAAGATCTTGATTGTATTCTACACTTTTGGGATAGGGACTATGATAGGAGACCTCTAAATGAGGATTATTAGGAGACTTGTAGAAAATTTGTTGAGTTTTTGAAACTTTTTTATAATGCCACAAAGAGGTTTTCGGGTTCCTTGTATGTGACATCGAATGCTTTCTTTGATGAGATATATATGATTAAAAGAAAGATAGATCTATTTTCTAGGAGTGAGGACCATTTTTTGTATTCAATGGAGAAAACAATGAAAGAGAAGTTTGACAAGTATTGGGGGAGCAAGGAGGATTCATCAAAGAAGGGAAATGTGCTTCTGTATGTTGTTGTGGTGCTTGATCCTCGAAAGAAGTTAGATTATTTGAATTATTGTTTATCGAATTTGTATAGGGAGAATGTTGCTAAGGATATCATTAACCTTGTGAAAGGTGTATTGGAACTCTTGTATGAACATTATAATTCAACTCATTCATCATATGTGTCTATACAAAGTGCGAGTGAGATATCAAGAATGGAAGGTGTTGATGATGATGATCCAAACAGATTTATTGCCTCTCAATACAAGGCCTTCTTTAGGCAAGGAAAACAATCTGTTGGGTGTGTAGATGAGGTTGCAAAATACTTGATGGAGAATAGTGAAGGGGAAAATGACAAAACCTTTAATATACCATCTTGGCAGAAGTATAATACTAATAAGTATAGTATACTATCTCGACTGGCATAAGATGTGTTGGTTGTACTTGTTTCTACTGTGGCTTCTGAATTGGCATTTAGTATAGGAGGACGTATACTAGACCATTCCATAGTTCACTTGCCCCTGAGATGGTACAATCTCTTATATGTACTCAAAATTGGCTTCAATTTTCAGTGCAAATTTTGCTTCGACAAGCCATGGATGATATTGAGCTATTTGAAGATTATGGAAAATGTAATGTTCTTAAAATTTATTAACTTATTCTTTAACTGAAATTTAATATATCTTGTTAGCGCATTAAATGGAATTTAATATATATTGTTGTTCTAAAATGTTTTGAAACTTTTTTGGAAGCGAAGTTAGCTTCACCTTAGTAGCATCATCTTCACCATCAAGCACTGTTACTAATCTTGACTGATCTGCCTACATACATTAGTGAGTTTTGCTTCTGTGTTTTTTTTTTTTTGTTGGATTGGGTGTCATTTGCTACTTGCTGCTATTGTTACTAATTGAAGCTGTTATCATATCTGTTTTCTTCAATCTTTTTCTTTGATATGTTTAATACACTCTTATGTAGGGTTAGACATGAGTGCATTCTCATTATCAGCCCATGGTACTATTATGTCTCCTAGTGCAACCATGGACTTCTTTCCCGTGGAACATGTCACTTTTTAATGTCTGAATCTAACTGGCTGATTTGCAATCTAAGGGTAGCCACTCTTATCTCTTTTTTCCCTCTTTTTTGCAGTCATACATTTATTTATTTATTTATTTTTGCTTAGTTTCAATAATTTCTGAGTTTGATTATTAAATTTTTTTGGCCCTTTGGAAGTTCTAATATCTGAGATTTTGGTTTCCTTTTTTCCTTTTTGGGTTTATTTTGGTGTTAAAAAGTTAAATCTTTTGAAAGATTTGTAACCTACATGATTATTTGACTCATGTTAAATCTTTTGAATTGTGGTTTATCTTCTCAATCTTGTGATTTTTGGTTAGAAATGCAAGATTCTATGAAAATTTGCAGCTTCAATTTCTGTTTGGTTGCTTTGAAAATGGACGAAAAGGAGATGAATTGAATTTGAGTCCTATGCTTTATTTTTATTTTTGTGGTCATTTCCTTCATGGTATACAATCACTCAACCAAATGTAGCAGATGGCTTATTATGTTAGATTTATGCTGGTACATACTTTTCATATTTGCTTCTATTTGTGGGCGTTTGGATTTGGGCTATGGAAGCATTAACTACTTACTAATGGTTGTGAGGTTTGAATGGCTTTGATTGTACACTTCTTTCTTACTTTTGTTGTTGGTATCTTAGGTGAATTTTAATTTTAATGTTTTTAATATGTGAGATGCACCTTCCTCATAATTAACATCCAGAACTTAGTTGCTCTTATGATGATTCATAACTTTGGATGTATAGATTCACACAATTGAATTTAATGGTAAGAAGAGAAATTATTAAATTAACAACACTGTGTAACTTTGTAAAGGGTGAATCTATATTAAGTTGTAATTGAGTGAAAATCCATAACTTCATATGAATACATTCATAGACAATTGGATTTGCTGGTCACAAGAGAATTTTTTAAATGAGATCAATGCTGCGTGATTGTTGGATAGGTTGAATCTATATTGAGACGTAGTTTTACGAAAATAATTGATTACATAAGTTTAGGATTTCAGCTAGAGTTTATGCGCTTCAAATAAATTCTGAGCTACATTTGCTTGATGAATAATGAATGTGGTATAATATGCATTTTCAAAGTAATCTATAGTAAATAGAACTTACTTTTCTTTTTAATGTATTTTTGCTTCTGTATTTATTACTCAGTCTTACCTAATGCATGCTTATGATGGAGGATTCATTGCTACTCAACACTGGACTACAATTTAAGGGCTGCAATATATACTTTAGATAATATTTAGAAAAATACACTTCATTTTATTATCAATTCAAATACTTAATTGCTACGCATACTATATGCTTTTAACAATGCTAATGCATAACTCTTGCATTGCATCTTTGTCATGTGTACATAAGCTCTTTGAATTTTGGTTAGAAATGATATGGTACTTTGTTGAATGCTTGACTTTGCATAAAAGCCGTAACTTTTTTTTCAAACATAAAATTTGAGGGAGAACTTAGCTTTTTCTTTGTTTGGTGTTGCAGTTTTGAAGGTAAAAGAGGTTGGGTCCTAAGCAGAAGGTCATGACGTGCTGATTATTGTTTTTTGGAGAAGGGAAAAGGGTGATTCTTGCCTGATTTGCTGGACTATTATAAAGAAATCTTATTAAATAAATCTGCAAATGCAAAAACTTATATACTTTGTAATGGTTTGGGTTTTTATGCTTGTGGATGGAGCCATAACATAAATACTTTGTAATGATTTGGGTTTTTCTTTTTCTTCTTTAGACCTATGAAAAGGTTGATGAATTTAGGTTGTTTTATTATTAGAATCCAGGTTTTTATTATTGATTTTCTTGACAATGTTGGATGATTTGGGTTGATGAATTCAAGTTGTTTTATTATTGATTTTTTTGACAATATTGGATGATTTGGGTTTTCTTTGAAGATGTGAATGATGGTTCTGTTATGGAATTGTGCTTCTTGGAAGAGATTGGTGAAGGAATATATGAACAGTTAGTAATATATATTAAAAATAAATAAATAAATAAAAAAGTCCAACCCGAGATCCAACTTGAGACCCGAAAAAACTGACCCAATTTTTCGGGTTGGGTCAGGTCGGGTTTCAGGCAGCCAAACCCGATTTCTATCATGTTGGGTTTTGGGTCACAGTAAACCCAACCCGACCCGACCCAATATCACTCCTAGACTAATATAGAGAAATTTTACATATGATTTAATTTGTGGGATTTGATTAATATAATACTGTAATAGTTTTACAACTCCACGTGGTCAAAGGAGTTCGATTAGAGCCAACACTCATTTTAACCAAGCCAAAAATAGGCCACGATATACACTTCTTGAACTCATTCAAACCTAAAATCATGTATTGTCCCTCTTGCTAATAATAATAATGACACGGGGAGAGTCTAGGAATAACTAAAATCGTATTGTATTAAAATTCACATAAATTAAGCAGCAAGTTGGACTCATTTAGCTTCCAAATTCATGCTACTAATTAAGTTTGGTACATATATATCAACTCATCCTTAATTAGATTCCAAAGAAATCATTTTCATTATTGTCCCTCTTGTTAATACTGCAATTTAACCGACCATTTGTTAGCTTTGTGGATTTGAAAGAATAGGAAATTTTCATCACACCTCATATATAATATAATCAACCTATGGTCCTGTTCTCTGTAAATGGATAACATAATTTTTGGACCATCGAATCTAATTTACATTATCCAATCAAATTGAAGGTTATCTTCATGAAATTCTTTGGCTTCTCTGGTCTTTTTTGAAGTCAGTGATGTTGCCCCATCTTCAATGCCAAATAAGCCAAAACTCTGTATCCCACCAGCATTACAGCCAAAGCAGCCACATCCCACCACTTGTTGTCAAGACCCAGATACTTAATAGCTGGAAAATCCATTACTTTACATTTCACCCCTAACCCACACTCATAAACCTCATTCACTGAGTACTGTACTCCCACAAGGAGCTTGTAACAGAAGTGACTAAAAGAAATGTACTTCAACCAAGCTATAAAACATGGAATGTGCTGAATGTAGTATCCTCCAACTAGTAAGAACACAAGCATGGTCACAGAGGCCAGAGTTGTTGCCTGCTTTACTTCCATCAGGATTGCCCCAAGTGCAAGGCCTAGACCTTGGGAGACTAGCACATTAAATAGAATAATCAAGAGGGTTAGTACAAACGTAACTAGTGAAGGCTTGAGACCACCCATCCAGTAAGTGACTGTTACAAACACAGTTGGTAGCACAAGCTCCATTGGCAAGTCCCCAGCCATTCGAGCAAAGTAATAGGAGGAGAGACGGTACATCCCTGAGGAACGTTCTTTTATTAGCATTGGACGCTCCAAAGGAAACGCAAATATGGCATTGAATAGGGGGAAAAAGCCCCAGAAGATGGAGAAGAAAAAGAGAAGCCCAACCTGTTGCAAAGTATTTTTATTTTTTTTGTTAGTAATAATGTCCAACTTGCAAGCAAACCAGGTAAAAAATGTTTTACATTTTAAAAATGTTGTTTGGTTGGAGAAAGATGAAAGCAAATAATGGTTGCTTATATTGAACAATACAAGCATTTAAATGAGAAAAAACATGTGTCCAACGCTCTAGTGCACTGTAATATAGGCACTGGAGCACTAAACTTTAAGCGGAGTAGTATTTTAGTGGCAATTAATAAAAAGTCAGTCATCCTTGAAGTTGCTTAAGATGAGCTTGGAAGTTGAAATAAAGTTTTATGGTCCTCATAGTCATACCTGATCTTGAATGTTAGAAGTGTCAGACCTCCACCACAATAGGCCTGACAGAACTGAAACAGACATGACCTGAAAAATCCTTAAACCAGAATAAGATTCATGCTTCCTCTCTTTTAAACCCCTTCTCAGCAACACTTTAAATTGCTCCCACCAGCTGGTGGTCCATTGATTCTCATTACCTGTTAACAGACTGACAGTTAGTACAAACTATGCAAAAAATAGCAGTACCCAAAAAAGGATATGTTTTGTGGCTTTTCTTATTAACTTTGGTGAACACTGCATAGGATAGCAACATTCAAACAAATCCACGCAGATTAGAAAGATCAAACTTACTTCTTGATGATAATCTTCCAGATGTAGAAAGATTTGGGTCTCTTAAACTTGTGTGAATCTCAGCCTTCAAGGCCGGACATAGGTTCTTTTTGTAAGATGTAATTAGGGACTGTTTGGTTGAATTTTGATCATCATGGTCTAATCTGCCCTGAAACTCTATCTGGTCATCCTGTCTTACATCAGGAGCTATACCTACATGGACAAAGTATCTTAATATAATTATTATAAGGAAATAGAGTAGAAATCTAGAATAATAAATAGAATGCAACAAGGTCTTTCATTTAAAAATCAGAAATAATGAGAGTGATTGTGCATTCATCAAGACTAATAAGTGTAACACCCAGCTATACTTGGGATCCCAACACGATTGACAGTCCAAATAGTAGTAATAACCTGGCTAATAAGGCAGTAGGGAAAGACCAAACGTAAGTAAATAATGTAGTGGGGAAGGGCCAAGCACAATTCAATGATTCAAGACGTGTTTGTTTGACCACACAGTTCAATTATATATTAATACACAATCAACATCAGTAAGGAAAAATTTGTTATGCCAAAAACAAAAATGATTTAGGAAAAAAAAAAGAAAAACAAGAATCATCCTCCTAATAAGCTGTGTGACCCGCTTTATTGACTGCACAAATGCTTCGTCGAGTCACCAAAAGTTCTTTGCTGTTGAGAGTGATAAAAAAGCAGTTCAATATATATATATATATATATGGCTTTTCAATCTGCATGATTGAATTTGCTAATAAAATAAGAACTTTTATCCTTTCATTAACCTCACGTTTTTTAATGGTATTGGTAACCCAGCTTTGTGAAGGCAAGGCCACTTTATAAATCAGATTTAGACTCATTTTCTAAAACTCACTTTGGTGATGAGAAATAGACCACCGCTTCGCTATATATTCTTTTACAATATTTATTATATAAAGGTATCAAGTAGTTTTTATTTTATTTTTTATTATTGATAAACAAGGTATCAAGTAGTTTGTTTGATATATATATATATATATATATAAATATAAAATAAATTCACATACGACAAAACTGAGTTTTTTTTTTTTTTTTTTGAGAAACAACAAAACT
Source organism: Quercus tomentella (assembly GCA_028535165.1). NCBI lineage: Eukaryota > Viridiplantae > Streptophyta > Magnoliopsida > Fagales > Fagaceae > Quercus > Quercus tomentella. The sequence goes on from JAPQVY010000089.1 coordinate 36,624,499, forward strand.
GAGTTGGAGTCTATTTTGTGTGGTTCCTATATATAACACGAACAACCCTGTTGCCCCTAAATAACGGGGTCATTATCTATCTGTAATGACGTCTCCAAAAAAAAAAAAAAAAAATTTATCTATCTGTAATGATATCTTTTCCACCAGCATTATTTAATTTCGGAAACGGACTCTTACCTAAATTCATCAATCAACAACTGTTTAAAAAGTTTCTTTTTGGGTAATAAGTTGTGGTTCTGTTTTGTGTGTCATGGACACGTGTGATGTTTACACATACATACATGTAAGAGCATATAGCCATTAATAAGTACCATGTTATAAAATTGTATCAAGTTAGAGAGAGAGAGAGAGAGATTTAAAACCTAATATAGCTAGGAAAACCTTTCTACGTATTGATAAAAGATCAAAAAATGAATAGTAAAAAAAAAAGAAAAGTAATAGTATTAATGATATGACAGTAATAATTATAACAATAATAATTACCTAGATGTTTAATTGCAATTAGATTTTGGCTATATTATTGTGGGCAAAGCTTGCTTGGGTCCAATGTACGTAGTTTAGTAATGGAGCCAAGCTAATTAAGTCCTATTATTTTGTTTACCAAATGAAGATATTACAATGATTTTTCTCTTTTTATACTATTATTTATGGAAGTTAAAAAAGAAAAATCCATACCATTAGCAAGATCAAGCAGAAAATCAGCTGGGTTGACAAAATTGAAGGCGGGCACATAACCAATGGAACCAAAATAGTCCATGACCTGATCCGCCTTGCCACTATAAATGGGGCATCCATCAGACAATACAACCACCTTGTCAAACATCCTATACAACCTGCTAGAAGGCTGATGAATGGTGGTGATCACCGTCCTGCCACCGCGTGACAGCCCTCTCAACGTCACTACAATACGCTGAGCCGTCGTGGAATCCAACCCGGAAGTGGGTTCATCAAGCAACAACAGACTCGGATTCACCAACATCTCTTGCCCAATACTGACCCGTTTCCTTTCCCCACCTGAAATACCTCTCAAAAGGGTTCCACCCACAATACCATTACGACATCGTGCGAGTCCAAGCTCTCGTATAAGCATCTCAGTCTGCTCAATTTTGTCTTGCTTTGAAAGCTCTTTAGGTAACCTTAACAAGGCTGCATAGGTTAAGGTTTCGAGCACAGTGAGGTGAGGGTATAACACGTCGTCTTGTGTAACAAACCCTGTTTTTCGCTTCATGGAGCTAGAGAAGGCTTTCCCGTTGTATGTTATGGTGCCAGAGACTTTTCCGGGTAAACGGCCTGCTAAGGCAGTTAGTAGAGTGGTCTTGCCACTGCCTGATGGACCCAGCATTGCTAGAAGCTCGCCTGGTCTAACAACACCGCTAACACCGTGCAGCAGAGTGCGAGTTGGTTTGGGCTCATGAGTAGGACTCAAACATGGAGATGAGTCCTTGCCTGTGGTACTGATTCTCAAGTTTATACTATATGTCACGTCTTCAAACTGCACACAACAAAAAAGAAAAAAAAGAAAAAAGAAAAAACTTGTTATAATCATTGTAATAACCATCAAGTCGTTGTAATAAGATGCTATTGTTTGTAACAATTAAAAAGGTTTAATTATGTGAACTGTTGCAATAAAGTCCAGGTAATACTAAGTTCACGCGACACTTATATGTACCTTGAGTGTGACGGGGCGTAAGGATCGGTGGAGAATGGAGAATCTGCAGGCTGAGTTTGCTTGTTGTTGGTCTGGCATCTGAGCTTCCAAACGAGGACTAACATCAGTAGTTGTAGAACCAGATGGCTCAGCATGGACGCAAGCGTTCTCAGAGCGGTTTGCGAGTGAGATAGTAGTGTTAGTTTCTTGCTCAGGGGGCATCATTTCAAGAGGTCAGAGAGAATGAAGTAATGGCGGGGAAGCACAGAATTAATAGAGAGGAGGGAAGGGATCACGTGCAAGAGCAAATCATGTGACTTATAAAGCGAGGAAGACACGAGAAGTAGAGTAGTAGACTATGGTGTGTGATTCATGATATATTATACATAATATATATATATATATATATATATATATATATATATATATATATATAAGACTATGGCCTTAAAGAACTACCACCAAAACTTGTAATTGACCCAACCAAATGTGTATTTTGGTATAGGGGTGATGAATTTGATCAATTACAATGTTCATTCTTGTGTACTTTTTTTTTTCTTTCCTTGTTGTTGAGTGACATTCTTTTGTACTTAAATACGTGTTTGAATGGCATTCGATGATTCGAAAGGATCGTGTGCTGTCTCATCTTAAAAAAAGAAGTTTAAGAATTTTATTTTTATTTTTTTTAAATTATTTATTCCGACAAGTTTAAGAGTTGAGGACAGAAAAATTTATATCATATGTAAATTTTAACCCTTGACACGTACAAATGGTATTGGCTGGAATGATCTAACATTCTTATATACTTAACCACTTATTCTTAAAACATTTTACAAGAGAAAACCAAGGACCTTGCAAAGGGTTTAATTAGGAAAATATTCAAGCTGCCAAATTAACAGTATATTGTTACTATTTCAAAAAAAGAAAAAAAATTTACAAGAGAAAAAAACAAGAAATTATAAAACGACTTTGGTCAAGACAAAATAAAAGTGATAGTGTCTTAAACTAATTTTACTTGCCTCTTATCTATCTAATATATTAAAAGGACAGACAATTATTGTTTACTTACATATCATACATATATAATTAAGCTTCACAAATAATAATTATTATTTCATATTAATCGGACATCACATTATTTTTATTTGAGCAAAATTTAAAGACAATATCTTAAGTATAATTCGTTAAAAATACATCACTGCATGTGGTCAATTTATCCACGTCAACATAATCGGTGTTACATATTAAGAAAAGTAGTAATTAAGAATGGAGCTTTACTATCATCGCTCTCAGAGATGTTAGTCCCAAACAAATAGAACTCTAACCAACCCCTTTAATTTCTCTGTCTTCGCTTTTCATTATGGGTATCTCCTTTTGACGGGTGCCTATGTACCCAAGAGAAAAAGAAAAAGTGGAGTGCTGGGTTCCTCACTTCCTCGTGCCCTTTTTAGGTGTCAAATGCCCATTCAATGGAAGAGATAGTGGCTGAGATTGTGTCCGTCTTTCCTATAAAAGGCTTGGTGTCACTTTCACTGAGAGGTCTTTACTTTTATTTATTTATTTTTATTTTTTCAAATTTGTGCTTAGAATAAACTGGAAGCTCTTTGTTTACTTCCGTAACTATACAAATTACTCTAATTATTATATAGGCAAAACGATGAAGTCTCTCACAGTTTGTTGGACTGTAAAGAAAACTTATAAAGGGAGGAATTGTTTGATATTATATATATATATATATATATATATATGTGTGTGTGTGTGTGTATTCGTACAAAATGATTCGTTCAGTCTGTTGGACAATGATAAATTAACTTTTCTTAACACAAGCTCAAGTAGACAAAAATGTGAAATGAATGAAATCAACATCCTCTATTTTTCAAGCAACTATTTGGGAATATATTTTTGTTTAATGAGCCTGATAATGCCCGTATTATTTTGTTTGATTCGATATAGAATAGAACATACCACCATGCGTAGTCATCATGATGTACGCTTACTATATGTGCATATCATTCTTTAATTCTCTTTCTTTCTTTTTTCTTTTTTTTTTTTTAATCACTAGAAGTAGTATAATTTCAAATAATATATATATATATATATATATATATATATATATATATGTGTGGGGGGGGTAAACATATCTATATATATATACATATATATATATATATTAATAAGTAAAGTTGAGAGAAAATCCAATTAGGTTTTAAATTAGATTCCAATTGTTATCTAATTTTGCGCCACATGTTCTATTTAAGTTTTTTAATTTTTGTTCTAAGTGAGTTAATGAGGTGCAAAAGATGAAGGGTCTAATATAAATAAACCATCAAAAACTCAATAAACAAAAAAAGAGAAAAAGAAAGAAAGAGTAAACTCATGTGTGTATCCAAAAGAAATTGGATTCCAATTGTTGTCTAATTTTGTGTCAAGTGCCCTATTAAGTTTTTTTCATTTTTGTTCTAGGTGAGTGAATAAGGTGCAAAAGATAAAGAATCCAACATAAATAAATCATCAAACACTCAATAAACAAAAAAAAAAGAGTAAACTCATGTGTATATCCAAAAGAAATTAAAATAAAAAAATAAGAGAGAGAGAGAGAGAGAGAGTAATTTGAATCCATATATGTGTGTAATTGTAATTTTTTTAATTGTACCGCGCATATGCACGGGTTATATATTAGTTGAGAATAAATGTCGAACCTCAAAATTTAGGACTAATTTATTATTATTGTTATATTTATTTCACTTTTCAGGGTTTAGGGTATATGTATATATGGATTTAGTATGCTTGATCGATTTTGGCTAGAACAAGACCAAAACAGCGTGATACTTCACGTTTGGACTCTTCACATACGTATATTACTCAACCATTTCAGACTAAAAACTGAAGGAAGAAAACTGTACCTAATGAGTAAGCAAGACATTGAAGAAGTCAAGATGATATATGAAAGCTCAAATTAGTGTGAAACACTAATACTTGTTTAGACCCCCAATTTTAAAATTACAGCTTGATTGCTTCTACTCTAATTTATTTAAGTGTAGAACAAGAGTAAATGAAGCGCAATCACTGATACTACTCTTTGAGCCAAGCAAGCAAGCAACAATAAATATAAAGCTTCAAGAGTAAGGGAAGAGAGATGCAAACACAAGATAACACCAAAATGTGTTATCGAAGAGGAAACCAAAGAACTCGGGGAAAAACTTCTCTGCGACCTTTCAAGTCGAAATCGATCCACTGGTGAATAAGTTGGAGTACACGAATAACAAAAAAAAATCCTTCAAACCTAGTTTACCCAGTGTACTTGAACCCTCCAAGCTCCTGCTACCAACGGACGTCTTAGAGTCTTGTCTTCACTAGCTTTCCGGATCTTGCAATACCACCTGATTGCATCCACCAAGCCTTACCGGCTTCTTTTGGCAAATCCCCAAAGCTTCCCAAGCTCAAAAACACTCTTTACACTCTGAATATGTGTGGGTTTGTGTTTGGGTACAAATCCCCTCTCAAGGTATAACAACGGAAAAGGGAAGGAAAAGAGACTATAATGATTTCTCACTAAAGAATGAGTAGCTCTCTCTCTAAAAGGTGGGTGTGTTGTAGAAACATCTCTAGGGTTTTCTCTAAATAGCCTCTTTTACTTTTGTGGGTAATGAGGGTATATATAGTATGGGTAAAGGGTAAGAAAGTCACACTTAAAATCCTCCAAGGGAAGATAATGATTTCTCACTAAAGAATGAGTAGCTCTCTCTCTAAAAGGTGGGTGTGTTGTAGAAACATCTCTAGGGTTTTCTCTAAATAGCCTCTTTTACTTTTGTGGGTAATTAGGGTATATATAGTATGGGTGAAGGGTAAAAAAGTCACACATAAAATCCTCCAAGGGAAGAGTTTCGCAGGTACCTCGCGAGATGGCCTTTCTCGCGAAGTACTCGCGAAATACAGCCTGACACTTGATTCTTCAACTTCCAACATATGCTTCTCATGTGGCATTTTTGTGGGAACCTTTATTTGCGAGATTCTTGCGAGATAGTCGCGAAACTGCACTGATCTTCATTGCAAGCTTAATTCTTCACTAACTTAATACTAAACCCAATACAATAAAATCCCACAAAATACAAGGAACAAAATTAATGCAATTACAACACTTTTTGTATTGGAATAAACCAACATAAAACATAGTTGTAAATTACAACTTTACAATCTCCTCCTTTGGCTATTCCGTGACAAAAACACCATATAATAGACTCTAGACTTAAACGTGAGTTTGGGAACAATGGCAAAACTCACTCACACCTAAATCTAAAACCTGTGATGAACTTGGAACATATATACCTGTAACCTGAAACACTTGGACAAAACACATTAGACCCTTAAGGTATAGAAGTAATAAAGGACAAGTATAATGTAACAAGTAAATATGCGATCAAGTAAATATGATGTGAAACATATGAGCAACTTGATCAAACACATAACAGTCATGTGGAAATGATTACAATGATCATATAGCAAAGCAAATGATCATCCGAACATGCAATTGAAAAAACACAATAGCATAAGATGTATGCATGTCCAACACACAAACACGATGCGATAAGAGCAATAAAGCTTAGATACTAAACATAACTCAAAGCACCATGAAACAAACAAGAAAACAAACATAATCTAAAGCAAACAAAACAAGGTTTTCTCATAAAAGATGTTGTCTCCCTCTTGGTATATGCATCTCTTCTATGGAATTTCTCCCCCTACAAATGTGCACGAGATAGAATTTCTCCCCCTAAGAATGTGCACAAGAGTCATAAGAAATGACAATACACTCTAGTATACTCTCCCCCTTTTTGTCACGAATAGACAAATGAATCAAGAGAAAGGAGGGAAAGAAAAAAAAAATGAACAAGGATAATGATGCATGAGGGGTGCAAGATTAATGAGAAAATGAAGCTCAAACGAAAGAAAAAACACCTTAAAAACACAATGCAACAAAGCATAAAGTAAAACATGACATGCTAAGGATGAGAAAACAAGATATAGACCAAGGCATGACAAGGGTAACAAAAGTGTGTGCAAGAGGTGGCTATGTGCAATGCATGAACAAAGCGTGAGAAATGCACATGTGGGACAAGGTGTGTAAAATACACAACCAATAAACCAAACATGTTCCTAATGAGAAAACATGAAAAACTCCAAAGTTTGGTACTTATTGGAGTCCAAAAGAGTGAAAAAAAAAATACCATAGAGGCATTTTATCAAACACCTAGCATGCACACACTATACATATATAATTGTTAGAGATATATTAGACATATTAGCCCAATATAATAGGCCCAAGCCCACTCCTACTTGTACTAATAGTCTAGGGTTTAGTCGCCTATATATACTCACGTTAGGGTTCATTGTAATACAGGTTTTTGTACTACACTCTTATACAATAAAGATGTAGCCCCTAAGGGATTCCTCCATGGATGTAGGTCGATAAGGCTGAACCACATAACCCTCGTGTTCTCAGTGTTCCTATTCTATGTTTCCCCTTTCACATCTACTCTAGCATATACAATATGGTATAACACATCGTATTGCTAATATATTTAACATGGTATTAGACCCAAACTTCGTTCTTAATATCAAACAAACATCTCTACACAATAAGGAAGATTCATACACAAATTCACAATGCCCCTACTTAACTTCAAATCTAGACTTCACGGCATCACGCAGCTGCCATGGCTCATTGCTGTGTCAAGATCCTCAAGCCCAAGCAATCTGTGCCTCTCCCTATTAAATCTGTGCAAATCAAGCCTTCGCTTGACGAACCTAGAAATTCGACAACTATAGGCAATCGCACGTGCTTCCACGCGCGGACAGAGTCCTCGACTCTTTCTCCTACGTGCCACCACGATTTCCTCATGTGTAGCTTATCCATTAGCCACACGCGCCATCCTATCAGCCATGTCGACCGGCAATCTGCCTATGGAAGAAATATAACTTTTAACCACTGATACACACGCCTCCATGTGCCGATTGATTTCTGGGTTCTCCTGCACACGACAGTGGTTATCTCACCCTCCAACCACGTGCTGAAAAACCCCTACTGATGTCATCAATCCATGTTAGCAACCACGCAAGCATGTCCACATCAACCCTAGTCCATGTCATTGACACGTCATTGTATGATGTCAGTGGCTCTGCAGCCCGATCTGTGACCAAACCCAAAAACTCGGAACCGACCTGGACAGTGTAGCCGTTGACTAACCTTGACCCGTTGACTTTGACTTTGTGTTGACCTTTGACCAAAAGTTAAAATTTTCGAAAGGGCTTATCTTGCTCAGTTTTTTGCGTAGATTCTGATTTTGGACTCTATTTGGTTTCGAAAGGGCTTATCTTGGTCAATTGGCACATTCTTCGTTGTGGTTTCTTCAAAGGCATTCTTTAAGGCATCTCCAAGTGATCTTCTCGTGCTTATCCAACTTCAAGTCTTCATTGAGCTTCCACCTTGAGTTTGTGGAAGGGTGTTAGAAATATATTAGACATATTAACCTAATGTAATAGGCCCAAGCCCACTCCTACTTGTACTAGTAGTCTAGGGTTTAGTCACCTATGTATACTCATGTTAGGGTTCATTGTAACATAGGTTTTTGTACTATACTCTTATACAATAAAGATGTAACCCTTAAGGGATTCCTCTGTGGATGTAGCTTGACAAGGCTAAATCACGTAACCCTCGTGTTCTTAGTGTTCCTATTCTATGCTTCGCCTTTTGCATCCACTCTAGCATATACAATATGGTATAACACATCTCGTTGCTGATATATTTAACATGAACAATGCATGAACATGCGAAAATTTATCCTTAATACATGATTAGAATGCCACAAAGGGCCAACATCCAAAGCAAATAGACATTTTAAAACAAAACCTAATCAAAAAGATAGACAAAAATAAGTTTTCCCAAACCCTATGGTGAAAATCTCAACCATGAACACAAAACCCCCCAAAAACATAATCTAAAGATTAAAATCAATGAAAAGAGTTAAAGATTACCTTACAGATGTTAATGGAATGAAAAACAATTGAATATAGTTAGGTTTTGATATAGAAACATTGAAATAAGGGTTTGGGAGAAGATCGGAGTCATAAAAGAGTCATATGAGGAGTTTTGGACCAAAAGCTCATGAAATACCCATAAAATAACTGATCTGGGAATTTCGCAAGATAGCCTACTTATGAGATACTTGTGAAACTCACTGCCTGATGACCAAAAATGCCAAAAATACATTTTTCAGCTTCGCGACTCACAGCCAAGTCACGAATGACTCGCGAAAGATTTTGACCCCTGTTTTTCAACACAAAAACTAGCTTGAAACATTGAAAAACAAACTAAGTACAAAACTTAGAAAAAAAGAGTGATGAAAACAAATCCAAATACAAATAAAATGATCAAAAATCTTTTTTGGATTGATCCACATATGGTTGAGCACACACACATCACATTTGAACACATACAATCACACAAATGAAATAGGCATTCATTGAACATTAGACTAGTGTGTTGTGTGTGTGAATCAAGTATGAATTAGTCCATAGTCTAGTATGAAGTTTCAATGATCAATTCAATCAAGTCATACACAACTAGCACGAAGTCAAGTGACCTATCTCACTAGTAGAAATGAACATAGATGACCCCCACCAAAGTGTTTACATTGATTGAAAGCTTTTAATTTGGCTTTCATTTCTCATACTTTTTGTATGAATACAACTCAATTTTTAAGCAGTGATGCCATGAAAGTTTTAATATATCTTTGAGGAATAAGCCTTTGGCTTTGGCATCATACATTTTGAATATATTTTGCTCCACCTTTTCCTAGTCAAACTAGTTTTTGAAGCAAGGTTTTTCATCTCTTTCTCTTTTTAGAGATAGACGTTTGTCAAGCTTTTTGACATAAAAATAAATATAAGGAGATATATAGGAACAAGTCTACACATGTATCAAAGTCAAACAAGACTTTTTACTAATCATTCATGACAAGCTTGAAGATTTATTCACAATAATCAAACATAGATTTCTAGATTTCGCTTACACTTAAGAAATATGCATATATAACAAGCTAAGCTCGTAAATGCACTATGCCATTAGTACGGAGGTACTAGGCCAAACTCACATGTGATATGTGCTCAAACATATACGAACCAACTTTTTGATTTTTTCACTTTTTATGCGTTTTTGGATTTGTACACACACAAAACAAAAGCATAAAAGTAAATGATGCGAACCTCAATCGA